>CM034151.1:177743956-178482907 GCA_019776745.2 Taxus chinensis
TAAGTTTCAATAGAATTTCCTATGTTATTCTTTGTAGTGAGATGTGATTAGGCGTAGAATATTACTTGGCATATCATGATGTGGTTGTAGGTAAACCACTTGAAAAACTTCATTTGTCGTTTATGGTAAACCAATAGAAAAATCACCATTCTTGGTTGTTGGTAATCCATTTGCGAAACCATCACTTTGTGGTTGGTGGTAAACCAATTGTAAAACCACCATTCTCGGTTTGTGGTCAACCATTTGCAAAACCATCCTTGAGGTTTGTGATCATCTTGTGAAAATCACTAGATCATGAGCAGGTGCAAGTACAAAGGAAGGTTTTCCCCATGTTCGCACTAAGGGGGGGAATGTTAGGAAATTATAATATTAGTGCTCCATTAAGTTTGTTTATTCGTGACAAGTGGAAAATAATATCTGGAGAATATTATTGTTGTGAGTTGTTTTAACAACTCACGTACATAGTATTTTGTGGAGAGAATAGTGGGGAGATTTGTTGGAAAAACTCCATGAAAATAGGAGTTGTCTCTCCTATATATGTGTACTTGATTTTAATATGAATATTAAGAAGATTTGTTCAGTGTTCGGTTTATCTTGCTCTCATAGCGATATCTTTGACGGATGATTTCTCAGACTTCATGGCACCTAGAGATGTCTCATTAGATTTGAGACCTCAATGTTGGGGCCCTCTATGAAATAATCTCACGGTTTTCTCTATCTTCATCTAGTTCGCTCAATGTGTTATTGTTTGCAAATGCGAGAAATAGTGCAGTCTGAGTCAGTGTAGGGCTGCCAGAGGTTGTAGTTTGCAAAAGGAAGCTCATGGGACCAAACCAACTACACCAACACATCCAAATGGCTTGGTGAATTCTACTGGAGGATTCATTTTTGTTCCCTATGCTCCCCGTGCTTTCGGGCTACCTTGTCCGGGCATAGTTGCTTAAGAGCCCTGAGGCCCAATCACGCCATATCTTTAATGGGTGATTTCTTGGACTCTGTGGAACCTAGAGATTCTCATCAAATCCAAAACCTCCACGTTAGGGAAATCTATAAAAGCCTCATGGTTTTTTCCATCTACATTCATTTATATTGTTGTCATATTGTTTGCAAACGCGAGAAATAGAGCAGTCTGAGTCAGTGTAGGGCTTCTAGACATTGTAGTTTTCAAACGGAAGCTCATGGGACAAAACCAACTATGCCAACACAGCTAAATAGCTTGGTGAATGCTACTGGAGGCTTAGTTTTGGTTCCCTATGCTCCTCATGCTTTCAGGATACCTCGTCCGGGCGTAGTCACTTAAGAGCCTTAAGGCCCAAACATGTCATATATTCGAAGGGTGATTTCTCGAACTCCGTGGCACTGAGAGACATCTTGTTAGATCCAAGACCTCCACGTCGAGGCCCTCTATGAAAGTGTCTCATAGTTTTCTCCATCTCCATCTAGTTCTCTTGTTGTGCTATGTTTGCAAATGCATGAAATAGTGTAGTCTAAGTCAGTGTAGGGCTACCACGTTTAGGCATAGTCACTTAAGAGCCCTGAATGACTAGATTGGCTTAAGAATGAATTTGATAGGGGTATGTCTAAGAACACACATGAGTTATCAATCACATAGTAAATCTTTCTTGTTTAGTTCTGGGTGGGAGTCAGCTGACCTATGACTTAGTGACCTTCCATTCATTGATAATTTATGTTATGATAAACCCATTGATGTTTTCAAAAGCACCTGAAAAAGGATAGGGGTAGTTATAAATCCTAGTGAAGGTTGTGATGTGATTATCAAATAACTTGAAATGCCTACAAATTTAAAGGTAGTAACATGAATTGGATAGGATTAAATAATCAAGAATCATTGAGTGTATGAATCATAATGTCATTGTGTTTGGAGACATTCTCAAGCATTGGAGAGACATTCTCAAAATATAAAAAAATGAAAGGCATCAAATTGTGACAACTGTCTAGTGTTTTAATAGGGGAGAAGACTACAAAGCATAGAAGAATGTAGTAAGTGCATGATAAGATAGGAACCAGTACAAAGAGACCATGAGAAAGAAGAAGTGCAAGTAAGGTAAATACCCATATACACATTGATAAATTGAATGAATAATTACTCAGATTAGGTAACTCTTTATATACATACATTATATAGATATATATTTCCAAATTTTGATGCATATTATACATTGAAAATGATAGTACATGTACATCACCAATAAATGAAAAAATAATCCATAATGTCTTAAATATTGTCAAGTGCACATCATATTAGATTCATGCGAAAATAATATTAGAAATGTAAGGTCTCATACAAAATTATAAAGTTCCAAATAGTATTTTAATGTGCATAATAAATACAAAAAATCTCAAATAGGTCATATACCATCAATTTTAAATGCCATATAGGCTTACATACAATGCCATGCACATAGGCATACAAAAACAATGTCATGTAAGACATATATATTTCCTACTCATCAAAATCTATCCCTCTCTTGGCCTTTCTCGAAGAAGGCCCTCCCTTAGATGAAGATGGAGATCCATGAGATGAATTTGGATCATTTGAGCCCATGCTTTAAGTCCTCTTCCGCTGAATACTCGCCTGTAGATGAGCCTGTAATTGTAAACAATGTTCAACATGTATTTTATACCATGTTAGAATGAAAGTATATACATAAATACACAAACTTACCGCAAGTTTTCGATCACACCGAATTTGCATCTCACACTCAAATGAGTCATCGGGAGCTTCTGCACTACAAATGGGGGTACGAAGACGACAAGATGGAAAATTCCATGCCCTCGAAGTGAAAATGGAGGGGGTTGAATTTCCATACATACAAATAAGATCATAAAATCTAACATCAGAATTAGTGAAAAATAGAGCTAAGTACATGTATCTACATAATGACAACATTTTAACTAATTTTATCAATATAGAACTATTGTTTTTACCCTGCCACACCTGTGAATCAAATGAACAGGGTTACACCCTATCATAGGTAACTCCTGAATACACACAATGAAGGACATTATTAGCATAATTTAATAATTCTACAAAGACATTACTAACATGTAATTTTACATAATATGAATTACACAAAAAAATCAACAAAATTTACGTGTTTTTTGAATACCTTCGTGAGTTGCTACGTAGATGAAATCGTAGTGGCAACACCTTTATCTACTTGTCGTAGAGATGGTGGGGTGTCTAGTGAAGTCAAAAAAATTATCAAACATGTATATCACGTGAGTTAGATGGACATACAAGAACATACATATATTTTACTTCAAAACTTATATATATATATATATATATATATATATATATATATATATATATATATATATATATATATATATATATATATATATATATATATATACATATACATATACATGAATACACACACACACACATGTATGTGAAAATTTTACATAATTTACATTCTAAATTACCTCTATGAATGTATGTGTATGCATGGTTCTCGCCGCCTGTGGTCGGGATAAAGATGTGCTTCTCATGCACTATAATATCAATGCATGTACATGTATAAATACAATTATTTCAAAAATTTAACATATATCAGTAAATCAGGTACTCTAAACTTTTAGTAACACACATAACAAAACATAAAAAATTTACCTGCAAAGGTGACACCGATGAATGTAAACCAAATGTCTCACTCAAAAGGACATTTGACATAGTGACATTATCGTGTTCACCCCTAGCACTAGGTGCACCAAAATCAGTACGCATGAAAGTATCGTCCTTCAATCTCTATTGTCTCCTTCACTGCTTGAGGGACAATCTCAAGGTGAGGGGGCTTCTATGTGGGGAATCTACCCTACTGAATAGTTACATATTGTGCACCTGGTTGATCTTGTGCAGATCCTTTTCCTCAGCCCTGGAAATCTCAGAAATCAAAATAATTTGGGATCTTGTTGAGGATAAACTCACAATAGAGTTTCCTCATAAAGTATAGTGGCACCTCCTTGTTATTACAAAGTGGAAAATCAAACACCATCCACCATTGGTTCCAAAAATGATTTTTAATCAAATTATTATTGCACCAATGGATGGGAAATCATTTACATGTCAACGAAATAGGAAAATTAGTGCGGGGGTCCGTGAATAAGGTGCATATGAGTTCTTTTGAAATTTATTTTTTCTTTACATCCACATATGACAATTTGTTGGAATAATAAACCCTACAACCCTCTCTATAATTTTTCCAATGATCAATTTTCCCCATTACCATGTCAACTTGAATAAGTAATGCATCCAATGTGTTTGCAAGAGAGGTGTGGTGGGGGTTTGTAGATTGTGCATCCCTCATTGTTTTGATTAAATCCTCAGTTTCAATTTTGTTTTCAACTATTTGGGCTGCTAAATCTTCTTGACTACCCAAGGGATGTTGGGAAATTTTGGGAGTGTTGGGAGGGATGTCAGGAATAATAGGGTTTGGTTGTGGTTGATTCCCTCAACCTCTAATTGTAACAATAAAAAATATGTACTCAATTCAAATTTTAATCTATAATTATAATATTTCAATGCAATTTTGAGAAAAGAATTGTGCTTACCTCTTCTCCATGGTGCCATCATCGATTCAGATCTTCCCAGTGATCCAGAAATGATCCTTTGAGCTTGAGATCTAGCTGAATGAAAAAATGTGAGGTGACAAAATAGCTCTGAAACTCACGTTTGAGGGAGGTAAAATGATAGAGGCTCGGGCCTCTTTTTTTTGGTTTATAGCAGGAATAATTCGTATGCATTATGCTTTGGTGATTCCCGAACCAAACAAATTAAAACGTGCATGTGTTTTGATTTTTTTTGGATTCTTGTCCACTTTTTGGCCCCCTAACTTTGTGCACTTACCCAGGTGGTTCATACAATATAGGTGGTGAAATGATAATTTTTAAGAATAGTTTTTTCATACAATATAGGTGGTTAAATGAGAATATTTGTTTATAGTTCCTTTCTAATATTTAATTTCCCTTAGCTTCTATTAGCTTCGAGAATAATAAATTCTCTACTAACAGTTCTAACCACGTGAAGGTGGAATATTTTTTGGCACCACTAACCTACATAAACATGTTAGTAAGCAATTAAATAGAATTTTAAAACCTCCAAAATTTAAACAAAATAATTAAAGTAAATATTTAAATTCAATTCATATAGATGTATATCTAATCTTAAGTGAACATACCTTTGTAAATTCAATCCAATGATCCGCAAGGATCAACTCTACTCTTGACAGTAGCAAGAATTGCTTCATGATCTGATTCTAAAACCTTCCAAAAATTCTTGTTTAACCACCTACCTCGATATTTGATCAATTGAATACTTTTTACATGAACCAAATGTGAATAGTATAGTACCTTTTTATATACTTCATAGTCTTCAAACAACCAATTATTTGATTTTTTGATAAGATATCATCGAATCCAAGTTCCTGTGACTACCACTGACCTAGTGGGATACTCAATGTCTTCACCATCAATGATTGTCTCAGTCAAATTTATCCCCTCTACACAATGAGACCAGAAGTAGTTTGTTTCCTCTTCATTAAATTTTGTTGCAATAACTGCAAAAACGTTCCCTATATCAAAAAGTAAAACTCAAGTCAAATTTAAAACAAATAAATATTGGATCATTTAATAATTTATAAATTATAACATAACATAAATATGTATCTTGTTGCACTAAATCAGAGACTTATTCAAAGTCAGGTGATGTTGTCATATGATCTGAAGACACTGTAGGTTGTAATGATCATGGAACTTGATATGTGTTGAGTGGAATTAGAGGTCTACAAGTCCATTCATCCGCCCACTACTGTGAATCACATTCATTCCACACAAAATCAATGCATGATATACAAAAACATGGCATACACCTAGTATAAATAATCCAAAAACTTGCATTTGAACTACCGAATGAGTGCATATCACATGATCTTGTATCTATCGTAAAATCTTCATAGCTTGTCAAATGTTGTTCCTCTATCAACCAGAAATATCTATGAACTTTTGAACTCTCTTGAGATTCATGGCCCATGTTCTTGACACACCAATCAATAATGCTTTTTGCACCTATAAATTAGCATCATCCTTAAACTTTAACTCTTCTCTTGCAAGGTATTTTTCACACATGCTCCTACACCATCATGATATCTTTTCCCATCTTCTTCCTCAGTAAAAATATAGATATGTTGTACACTTGTTTCTTTGTGCATCCTCCTTAGCCAATAAAAAAATTGTGTATTCTTGAATTTTGATCTGTATTTTTCTGACCAAATGTAATGTTGATTGAAAACAATGTTCCTCTCATTCAAGTTTGCATAAAACAACTGGAAACACATTTTCACATATTCTATATAACGTGTCCGATCATCACTAATGTAGAAATGATACTCTCTTAATATTTTTTGATCTTGCTCAGTGCTTTCCAGAGAGTGCATGAATGTTATATGCATGAAAATAACAACTTGCACTAAGTTATAATGTGTAATTATATGTGAAGTCAACTACTTAAATAATAGTACCAATTAGGAATGTGTCCTTCATTAAATTGAATTTTTCATCCAACCATCAAGATCTATGTGTGTGCCTTACATACTCATAAATAATTTACTCTCTAAATTTGACCATATATTCTGATACAAATAATTGTTCTATAACAAGCTCACACCTCTTAGATTATTTTCCATATTTTAATTGATATGACACATATTTATATTTGTTGAAACCAAATAATTCTTTTCCTATTGAATTTGTACTCTCCTCATGGATACAACTTTTTAATTTTGGCAAGCCACCACATATGTTTCACATTCCAACCAAACATGCTTTATTATAAAAAATTGTCCAGTATATTTTTCACAAAATATCATAGGAATAAATTCTCTCACAGATTTTTGTGGGACATTTAATCCACACTCCTGCAACATGATGTTAGTATGCAAAACACAACGTACTTGACAAAAAACATCATAATACATTGAAAATTCAACATGATGCCTGCAAAAACAAGTGGTACATGAGTGATCAATTTTCACATTAAAGGGTTTGTTCATTTTAAAAAATCTTTGGGAAATGTTAATTTCTATATTTTAATTCTTAAAATTAGAGAACAATTGTTTTTTAGTCATATCCAAGAAATGTTTTTCATACAATTCATGATTACAAGAAACTATTCTTCTTTTTACTATATCTCTTCTATTCGGTAACACCTTTTTGTTCTTATTCCAAAACTTTAAAAGTAATTGTTTTAGATTATCTTATGTATCCTTGTCTTTCAGAGGGAGTCTACTATAGAATGCCTAATAGTCAATGTTATTAGCTGACTCAAGAATTTTGTGTCTCCCTATTTCTTTCATTAGTGTTTTTCTATTTAGCTTCAAATATCTGCTTGTTTTTCTAATCAATGTTTTATTAATTGTGTTATCACTTTACTATACAATTGGTAAGTGCACGCCATGTAGCATTACTATCTTTTTTCCATCTGTTGACACCTTCAATTTGGTATGCTTTGTGTATATTTTCAACAATTGACACATTTCAATCAACAACATTAGATGTTTTTAACCCTAGGGTATTCATTGTAGATCTCATCTTAATGTTTTCATTAATGTAACAAATAATTGACATATTTGTGTATCATTTAAATTATCAAAGTAATTATGCCAAATTTCCCTCACTTTTCTTCTCACAATTCTTTCAGACATTTTGTTAGGATTTGGTTTTATAATGTTTTCATCAATTTCAATTAAGTGAATGGGTTTTCTTTTCAAAATGGAATGAGGTTTTCTTAGAGGTGAAGATTCATTAGCAAGATAACTTTATTCATTCAATGTTTCCATGCAAATTTTAGGATTTACATTTGGATTCTCAGGTAAAGGTTAAACATTTGGATTCTCAAGTAAAGGTGCAACATTTGGATTCATATCAATTTCTTTATCCATACCAACATTATCATTCAATTCATTGAAAAATAATTATTTTCTACATTTTCATTATGTATTTCATCCTTAGTGTCCCCAAGATTTCCTTCAGAAATTTTGGGGTACCCCTTTTGAATTTTTGGTTTTCAGCTTTTGTCATGAGTTGTGTTCGTGTTTGTTTGTGGCTCTAAATTGTTGTTTACTTTGTGTGTAGGTTGATACTTTAACTCATCTGGGTTGTAGGAGTGCATGATAATTATTCAATAGGTTGCATGAGGTTGCTTGGGGGAGGCTTATTAAGTAATCATGTGTTAGATTCTCTGTAAAACCTCACAAGATAAAAAAAAATTCTTCTTTACGTTATTTTGAGGTATTGTTGCTTATTACGTAACTTGATTCAAGAAAGCTATAGAAATGGCTTATGTATCCTTATTAATGTGATAAACCCATATTACTTTACTACCTCCTTTCAATATGCTGAAATCATATTGCTTTACTGGTCTTATTTGTAAAACAAGTAAAGTAATGCCTTAATGCCGCTGAACTAAGCATATGTATTGCATTGATTTCTAACCTCACTTCCTAACTATTATATTCATTGTGCTGAATCCAAACTCCTTTATTGGCCTAGCTTTAAAACAAGTAAAGTAATTTCGAAAATATGCATGACTAATCATTCAAGTTATCAGCAAATTAGGACTACTTTACTTCTTTTCTAAATTGATGAAGTAAAGACATTTCAAAAAGCCGCATAAGGAGAAGGATGAGATGGCACTCATACGATCGACATTTAATGAGGTGGAAAATATTAAATTTCCAAGTAATTCCACCTAGGATCCACACATTTTCATTGTCAAAGAGAGTATTTGTCGATCCTCCAAACCCTGAGTAACTCCAGTGATGGATTGAGGAAGAATTAAAACGAAATTATTCCAACCCATTTGTGGTTAAGGTTGTGTTGGTGATAAAATATTTCAGGTGGAAAAACTTATGGATTTCTCACCAATGCTTAGGGAATCTAAGTCCCTCTACTTAATTGGTGTAGCTATTGTATATGCATGCGTGATAAAATGTGGATTTCTGTGGTGTCCTTTCGATTGGGGATCCAACAGGGGAACTCCAGATACCCTGCGGAAAAGCTAGCAATATATTTCTAAGGAATTATTTTCCTAAAGAGTGGGAAAGGGGAGTGAGAAAAGAGGTAGGAGAAATAATGTTGTAGGTAGGAAATCAGATTCTTGCACACACACTAGTTAGAAACTTCAACACATGCATTTATGGGAAGAAAATACTCTGCGAATAGCAACAAGACTAAATAGAATTCATTGATCACCAAGTATCAAGAAACCCCTTAGTCAAATAAAGCTAGAAACTCCTTCTTATATTGATTTCTCAAATCAAATTTATACATAATGTGAGAATGGAATAAATTTGAGAGTGAAGGAAACTAGAAGAAAATTGGCTATCTCCTTTGCTTTCTCTAGGTATAATGCACTCTTGAGTTTACAAGATCAATCGTAAACCATTTGAAATGGGATGGAGTTATAATTTATAGAGTATAATATGACTCTTCATCTACCCCCTAATGCCTTTTCACATGTCCTCACACAATTTAAAACTTTTCAACTTTCTAGGAAACTTTTAGGTCCCTTTTTCTAACATAAATGTCACTAATTACATTATGAACATTAAGACATACTAAAAAGTGCAATCCCAATGTGAAATTAGAACATTTGAGAAGAGAGAGAAGGTTGGGGAAAGAGGAGAGAGAAAGAGAGAGAGAAGAAGAAGAGGAGACATCGTTCCTGGTGAAGTCCGTTGATCCTCATTGATGGAAAGTGCCAAATACAGTGAAACTCTGAATCTTTCAACTCCTTCCACACTATGAATCTCCTTTAAATCAGCTCGTGAATGCTTGCCAAGTTGAGTGAACTATTCTGGTGATGACTGCAACTATGGTATAATTATCTGATGGTATGGTTTGTGTCTCGGGCTCGTAGTGGAAAGAATAGGCTAGGACTAGCTCGAGACTCTACACTGACATTGGGTGTTGTGCAGTGGTGAACAAACCCCTTATGAATATTTGGTCTTCGATCCTCCTTCGTTCCTTAAAGGCCATGCGATTCTTAAGCTCATTCAAGTCCATGTATGATACATCACTGTCTTCCACATCATTTCTCATAGGTGAAGGGTTGTGTCAGCTTCTGACCCATCTATTTCACCTTCATATCTCCCTTCAAAAAAAAAACTTACTATGTTTAGTAAGTGTGAAAAAGGCAACTCTCTCGATCCTTCAACTGAGATGTTGTGACCTTAGTTTTCCCCTTTCTCCCTATGTTCCTCACTCCTTTGGATCAAATTTCTATTTTTAACAGGTGCTCGAGGGCCCACTTACTATTTTTAGTAAGTGCCAAAAATGTCCATTTTGGTGGATTCTCAGTTGTAGTCCACCTTTGATATCTTCATCTCCTTCGCAGGTTCTTCTATTAATGACTTTCCCAAAATAGCAGTTCCTATGTAGTAGACCTACTATTTTTAGAAAGTTGGCCTCTAGGAGTTAGATTGACGTGGAACGAATTTTTTTGATATGAGTTTTTTCCCAATATCATCCCTTTGAAATTTCGGGCCTGCCCGCTTAATAATCCAAGAGATTTTAAAGTTTTAATTTTTGGACCTGGCAGTGCTTCTGGGTACGGTAGCCATTAATGGACCTCAAAATTGTAGGTCTGGTTTTCTCCTCTATTTGCAGAATAAAATTGTATTTTTGATGTGGGTTTTTTCTTCTGGTGCTTCACATGTGAAATCTTACTTCGATCCGGCAACCGGTTTTGACAGGAAATCCCACTTCTTTCTTCGTTGAGCCGGAAAGTGAGATTTCTTCATTATGGATGCTTTGTTGCACACATGGGGGGAGTTTTAAGGTGTATTCTTGATGGTCCTTAGGATATACTAATGAACAGGAATAAATGGTAACTCATTGATTCGTGCACTCCATTTGCAAGCTTTGTTTAGATTTCCATTTGTTTCATGGCTATGAAGTTTTCTTTGTGCTTCCGTTTCTTTATTTTGTGCTTCTCGTTCTGTGTTTGCTCCAATTCTTCTTCTGGGACCTGATGTGATTCCTTTTGAGACGTGAATTGAATCATCTCTATGGCATGAAAGGTATTTAAGTTCATTTTCATTGGTGGAGTGATGGAGGAGATTTGCAGAGGAAGGATGAAGTTTGTTTGTGCACTGGAGTGGAAGCAGCTGGAAATAGTGAGAAACACTGAGCGACAGTTAGAGTTTTTGAATTTTAAATGCATGAAGGGAGAAGCTTGGGTAAAATTTTAAATGTTTTATTTCCTTTACCTCAAGGATTTTAGGGACATAAAATTTCATGGTGGTCAAGAGGATGACACATGGCGGTGATCCGACAGGAGGGAATGAAGGTGAGAAAAGTTGTTTTAAAGCATTGGGAGATGAAAGTCATTCACGTGGGTATCCAAATGACTCCCCATAGGGTATGGGTGAATTTTTCGATGCTCTGATGTCCCTAACCTTAGGGATGTGAGGGAAATCAATTTCCACAATGAGCAAGACGGTGACACGTGGCACTAGATCCAATGGCAGGGAATGAAGGAGGAAAACGCTGATTTGAAGCACTGGGAGCTGAAAGGAGGTCACGTTAATGTCCAAAAGACTCCTCCATAGGGGCTGGGTGCATTTTTAAAGGTATGATGTCCCCCACCTTAGGTACATAAGGTACATCAAATTCCACGGTGGTCCTGGAGCTGACACGTGCTCACCGATCCGACGACAGGGAATGCATGCTCCAAATAATGCACTTGAAGGCTAAACTGCTCAGGTCTAGATGGTCATATGAAGGATCCCAGATGGTCACATGAGGGCTGGATCACATTTTCCAAGGGGTGATGTACCTGACCTTAGGGATGTGGGGGACATGAAATCCTGCCAGGCTCCTGGTGCTGACACGTGTCCTCTCGAAAAAATGACTAAATCCTAAACTACCTTTGAGAGGGTAACTTGGAATGCAGATAACTTGAGCTCCCAATGGAATTTATTGGTGAAATGTTATATGATCCTGACCAGAAATGGAATTTTGAATCCAATGGTTTGATTATCATGTCTTGATTCATGCATCTAATCCCTAAAAAAATAGATTTGTGATTTTATACTCCACTTGTACCTGATAAAAATTGCCTGCCAATCCTATGCACCGAGGTGTTGCGAAAAATATTATTTCATTGAGATGTATGTATTTGAATCCTATTTTTGGAGGTATTTTTTCTTGTTTCAAAATCCATTCGGAGCTTCCAGATTCATCTTATGAATCCCAATAATTGTTTTAGGCCTATGTACTGTTAAGGCTTGTGAACCCTAATTTTTCTCAAACTGCTCCAAGTTTCTCAAAACTTCCCAAAACCTTCCAATATAATTTCCATGATGTTTAAAGGTCTTAAATTCACCTCCATGTTGAATTTTATCCTTCTGTTCTGCTCCAATGGGTTGATCCAGTCCTGAGAAGGCCAGCGATAGCCCTTCCCAATACAACCAAAAGATAGCATCTTTTTATAACTCCCTAAAATCACCTTAGGGGAATGAATATATTTTACTAAATCACCTATGGGACAAATTTGAAATCAAATAAGGGGGAAAAATCAGACTGACGGATTTGACTTGGGGTTCTTAGGAATGATCAAACATGAAAATTTTGGAATAGGGGTATAGTTGTTGTGCTTGGAAACTTCCAATTTCCCTGTTAAAAATTTACACGACAACAAATGGATCTAGCTTGGGGACATGACATGGAATGAGTGGAGTGAAGACATGGCATGGGAATCTAGAATTTTAATTTTAGACCATATAATTTTTTAACCGGTGCCTTATCCATTGGGCCTTGCAGAGTCATGTATAACTAGAACAATAGACAGAGAGATCAAAAGGAAAACACACACATACACACACAAAACAACAAAAAGGAAACACACGACACATAGAATAGAAAGGGAAAATGTGCAATTAGAAAGGAAAACACACCTCACAATCACCTATGGTACAGGGAGGGGGAAAACCCTCTTTCATTGAAGCACTTTTCATTTCTCAAAATTTACCCTTAAAGAGGCAACACAGAATGATGATGTTATGCGAAGCCATTAACAGGTTCCCAAAAGTAGCCTCCCCTCCTCAACTTCTTATGAAAGCCAAGTGCTTTAACAATTTTCTGTGTACTTGGTAGGAGTGAGTCCATGTGAGATTATTGATGCTCATGTCCTTGCTTGGAAATTCCACTGCCTTCATGTTCTTTGAAATCAATTTCATAGTGCCAGTTTCCTTCCATGTTTATCCATATAGCTGATTCTCCATCGAGCATCTCATCTCTTCCCCAAAGCTGATTTTCATTCCAATTCCTTAGATATTCTAAGTTACTTTCTTTCTGGGTCTATGCTCATTGAAATCTTATCCATGAGAAACATTTGATTCATCCTTTATCTCTACTTCACTGTGAGGTATTTGAGTACTGACGGAAGGATCGAAGAGGAAACTCATACTTGTCTTATATGTCCATGGCACTAGTGAAGAGATCAAGAATCAGCTCAGGGTCTTCCGCAACTTCTACTGCATCCAAGATTTCTTACACAGAGTTATGCTTCGTTGTTTCCTGTAGATCCTCTTTGTATGCCTTTTAAGATCTTTATTTTGCAGCTCAAGGAAACTATCTGGAGGGATTACCTCATCATCTTAGGAATCACCTCACTCTACCGATCCTTCATCAAAAGGAGCTTCATCCTTAAAGGCCTCGAAACTTCTTTGCTTCAGTTTCTTCATCATGGAAAGTGTCTTCTTCTTCAAATGGGAAAGAAAATACTTCAATTTCATCATTATATCCATCAATCATTGGCTTAAGAGTGGAATCATATTTTTCATCTTGCCTTATCTCAATATGGCCAACCTTCACATCGATTAAGACTTCCGAATCAGCTTTAAACTTTTCTTGCATATTCATGGCTTGCATTAAAAGTTCAAGAATGAGCTCAGGATCTTCAGTTTCTTTTGCAGCTCTAAGCATTTCTTGTATAAACATTTCTTTCAAACCTTTCACGGGCTCATCACAAGCTGATTTTTTCTCTCCATAGATGGCTTGACTGAGTTCATATTCATCCCCAAATAGGAATGAGAATAACTCCTCATCTTGGAAAATCATGTAAGCTGATTTTTCTTCTTGAAAATCATCAAGTTCCATTTCCTCTTCTTCATGGTCTACATCATCTGGCAATTCGGGGCTTCCCTCTTATAACTCTGAATCTCCTCAATGCTTCTTCAAATATCCAAATCTCTCTGGGAAGGCATGTCTGGGCCTATCAAGATGGGTATATACTCTTCCTCCTCGGTCACCACAAATTGATTCATCGACCTACTACCCTGGTACAAAATGTTAGCTTCTGGGCTTCTGGACTTTTACATAGTGTACCTCATCTTCTTCTTCTGGAAGTAATTTCTCCATGTCTCCCTTCATTGGTATGGTTGCAAAAGACCAATTCATCTAAATTTTCCCTCCCAAGTCTTGGCAAAAATTTCTACTCAGCAACATTCTGAATGAGGCTAGGACATCTACTACCAAAATCATCGCTGAAACTTTATTTTCTTGAAATCTGGTGAGAGCCACTTGTGCATCTTTGACCTTCCCTACAAGTGAGACCTTTTTTATTCCAAAGAGTAATAAGAGCCACTAGGTGGAGTCATTGTAAGTTTGAGATCCTTGACGACCTTCAAAGGCAACACATTGTTTGAGGCACCAGAATCTATTATGGAATTATTTGGTACATATTCTCCAACAAGAAGGGAGATGTAGAAAGGTTCAACTTTATCAGTCTTTGATGCACTCAGAGAAAGCATGTTCTATGAGGGAGGTGTAGGTGAGTTTGGTAGCATGCCTTTGGAACTAGATGTTACAACATTGGGTGTTAGACTACCACTCCTGATATATCGGACGAACCTCTCAAATTGTTCAGGATGAGTCCACAAATATTTAGTTTCAGTAATCTGCACTTTGGCCTTGTTTGCATATTCTATGAAGTCAAAGGGAGAAGATGTGGACAAGGGGGGTGAAGGGACTAATTTTGGAGTCTGGATAGGATTGGGAATGAGATTTGATGTTTGAGGAATGGATGGTATTTTAAAGGCACACTAGGAGCTTTCAAGAATATTAGATTTTGCAGGAGAAGATTTAGATTTAGAAATGGGAGAGGAATTGGAAAGCTTACTTGGAATATGGGATAGCCTTCTTAATTGCTATAAGATCAAGCTCCAACAATGTAGATTTCATGGAAGGATGGAAGTGGTGATCTTTGACTGATTATTTTATTTTACGTAGTCACCATAGGAGGATCTTTAGTCTAATTTTTCTTTACAAAAACAGTGGAAGGATATTTTCCTTTCTTAGACTGAGAATGAGTGAATATCACACATGAGAAACTAGGTGCATCTTCTTCGACTTCTTGATCAGCCTCCTGAATACTCATAGAATCTGATTTTTGTATCATTCTCAAAATCATCACTTTCTAGGAAATTATCACCTTCACTTTCTTGTTCAATACTCTTCTTCACCTTCTCAAAATCTATAATTTATGTTCACGGGTGGGGCCTCTAAGGTGAGCCTTTGGGGTGCTCCTGCAATCTAATTTTTGCTACTTCTTTGAGAAGATACTTGTTCAAATATTTCCCTCTTCAAAGAGGCCATCTCATTTGCGACATTTTGCAGTAATGGATTGGTTCTCTCAACTCCAGGATGTTGGGTTTTGCCCTTTGATGGATTCTTGATCTTTCCAGAGAGGATGGGATTGTCATCAGAGTTTAATGGCTATCCTTTTTGCTTCTACAATGCTCATTAGTTGGGCTCTTCAAAAAAAAAATCCTACTTCTGATGATTGAGCATTGATGAAGAATCTTTTGGCATTTTTTCAAGATGGAGAATCCTCTTCAAGTATCCTACGAAGAAACCATTCGAAACGAGCAACATGAAGTCTCTCATAGTTTCAATTTCTCCTTTCTTCATTTGAGTGAACTGCACCAAGAGGTCTTGATAGTCTTCATTTGATTTAAATCATTTCCTTGAAGGTAGTCTTGATGTCATCCCAACAAGTTATGGATCAAGCATGGGTAGGAGGTAGAACCATTCTGCTGACTTTTTCTTGGAGGGACTCGATGAACAATCTCATAGCAACATCTTCATGTTGAGACAATAAGAATTCCACATGATGTTGTGAAGGTAATGATGTGTTATTCTAGGATGTTGTCTGTTGTCACCTTTGAACTTTGGAAATTTCTTACAGGAACTCCTTTGTAGATTGTGAAGCGGGGGTTCACAGAGAAAGTGGGCCCGTATTCCTCCCCCATGGAACAATGGGTTGAGGTATTTCTTCTTCATCTTCCATTTTCATTTTTACTTCTACTCTTGCTTCTACAAATTCTTCTTCAAATTATTCTTCTTCTAGGAACTCAATGACTTAATGGTAGATTGAAAAATGGGAGAATTTGAAAGGGGAGTATCAACAAGAGTCTTGACAGGATTTCCAGGTTAACTCATTTGAAGAATTGGATGGAGAGGAGGCTTGAGAGAAGAAGTATGGATTATCTCTAATTCGTTCTTTCTGATTTTGCAAAGCCTTGAAATTGGAATCAACAACATATATCAACTTGCTTCAACCTGGTGTATCTTCCTTCAACCAGCTTTTGGAAACTTTTGTAGTGGGAACATGAAATGACACTATGGAATGTGAAACGTCACATGTAGAAATCAGTAGTGTATCTTTTGACAACAAAATTTTATGAACTTTTTTTTATTTTAAATTTCAATATTTAATTTTTTTATAATTTTTAGACCTTGTGGTCATATATTATGTGTAAATGCTACTAAATATTCCCCACAGTGGGTGCCAAAAACTGTTGGCTAGAAACATTTTCGGGTGGACAAAATTATGGATTTCTTTCCAACACTCTAGGAATTAAGTCCCTCTACTTAACCGGTGCAGCTGTCATATATGCATGCACAAGAAAATGTGGATTTCTATGTTGGCCTTTCAACCGGGGATCAAACAGGGGCACTCCAATGACCCTATGGAAAATTTAGCAATCTATTGCTAGGGAATACTTTGTCTGAAGAGTGGGAAAGGGGAGTGAGAAAAAAGGTAGGAGAAATAATGTTGCAGGTAGTGTTGTCGTCCTCAAAATTTCCCTCTTTTGAGGTCAAGTTTTGAAAAATTTGAGTCTGTACCTTGGAGTATTGGATCACATCGAGCCTAGCATTATTTGCAGTTTTCCCATTCATAGAGAACAATTTGAAATTTGGGCATATTGGTGAAGTTTCTTCCCTTCTTTTTAGTTTCTTCCTATAGTCAAGAATGACAGGCGTATCTTCCCCGTTAAATTTTTTCCTAGCATCCACGGGTAGTACATGAGCATATTCCTAATTGGATGTGGTTTGGTCATTTTTCAAATGACAGTCAGAAGGTCCTCCATGTGTCCAAACAATGACGTAACTACTATGGGTAGGGTCCAAGGGACAATCCTTCAATTAAGCGCAGGTTTTCCATATGTCCCAGGTTCAAAATGAAGGTAAAACAAGCTCAAATCAGCTAAGTTGGCTAAGGTATGGATGGCTCCATGTGCCTCATCGGTGCAACTTCAAGAGTTGAAGCTAGGGGTAGTTGTCAAACTTGCAGCCAGTCCTCCACGTGTCCCAGGTCCAAATAGAGAAAGAGTCAATCGTTAAAATTGACTAAGTTTTGGTGGGTTGGCGGAAGTCTCCATATGCCTTAACGATGCCATTTGGAAAGTGAAATCAAAGGATCAGTCTCCAAGTTGCAATCTTCAATGGTTAAATTTAATAAGGAGACAGAGTTGGCCATTGAAAATTCCAAGACCAGCAGAAGGAGACACGTGTCATCTCAACATAATTTTAAGAGGCGTTTCCAAAATGAAAACTCAAAAGAGCACCAGTCCTCCATGTGTCTAGGGGTCAATATAGGTCAAGCAAGAAATAGGCCCAAATCAACTAAGTATAAAGGAACTGGCAGAGCTCTCCACATGTCATCCTGGCATAGCTTCAAAGGAAAAAAAATGTAAAAGGAATTTGTAGGCCCGCTCTAATCAATTCCTTCCACGTGGGCGGCCCAAATTTAAAGTTGTAGAAGTAAATCAAATGGCCCATGTTTTAACTAGAAAAATAATGAAATGACCATATATTTAAAAACCTATTTTTTCTGCCATTAACATTTTCTTTGAATCAAGAATTTGAAAGGGCGTGGATGATTGGAATAAGTTGTAAATTTCTTTCTTGCTTGAGGAAGTTGTAACCATCTCTTGCGAGCTATATCATGAGGATTTCAAAGCCATTGTATACAGGGTTGGAATTTTGATATTCTAAAACTATAATTTCTAATTGGAAGAAATCAATACAAAGGTTTTCCCCTTTTTCCTCTGCTTTCTCTTTCCTTCTTACTCAGATCTGTGAATCATTTAATCCTTGCATGTTTAGAAACTTTGTGTTCTAGTTTATGCAATCTCAAGAACTTTGAGTTTATGGATTTTGCCCGTTATAACGTGAATGGTTCTATTCTATATCTCATTTTCTCAATACATATAAGGGTTTTATCTACCATCTCTTTTCCCTGAAATTATTGGCTTCTTCTTCCTCCCTCCTCTCTTCAAGTCTTCTATCCTCATGTATTGATAACTTTCTAGGCATAAAACACATTTCAAGATATCGGTAAACCACCATTGAATGAAATATTGTGTATTTTTACATAGGTTTTGCCCCTTCTTTCAATAAGGGAACCTCTCCCATTAAAGAGAAGGGACTTGTTTGTCCCCTGACTTTTGTTTCATTCCAAGTGCAAATCTGAAACCCAACAGTTTTTGGTGACTCCGCTAGGGAATTTGTTAAGCAAATTTCCTTTCTAAAAGAACAACTAATTTGATCATTTCTTTGATTTGGCGACTCTAAGATATACTTGTGGTAGAAGGGCTCTTGGAATTGAAGATCCCCAATTTCAACTCTTGGATCAACAAGATTTTCAACTTCCTCCAACAAGAAGAAATAGAAGAGCTCATTCCACAAGCACACCTCCTATTGAAGATAGAGCTTATAGTAAGCATTCCTCAAGCACAACTTAGCCCTAATCTCCATGCCCTAATTCTTGTTGGTGTCTCAGTTCCACTTCAAGCAATATTTCCAAGGATGGTAGCACACTCAACCTTGGGGACAAAGAGTTAGGCCTCTGACTCTTCCTCAACCATTCATGAGTTACCTAGGGGTAATAAGAAGAATTTTCCCAAGTTTAGAGGTGATGGAAAAGTACACCCTGATGAACACATTGCAGCCTTCATTATTGTGTGTGGGGTCCTTGGAGTTGAACATGAGGATGTCTCTATTAGGTTGTTTATGGAGACCTTACAAGATAATGTTGTAGATTGGTTTTACCATCTTCATGCTAGGACCATCATCAATTGGGCTACTATGAGAACTCAATTTGTGTAGCGTTTCAAACCTGCTAAGGATGTGCATGCTTTCCTAGCTCAGATTTCTCAAATCAAGAAGGAGCCACATGAGCCTATGAGAGAATTTTTCTGCTAAGTTTAACAAGTTGGTTAACAAGATTCCAACTAGATACTAGACCTATTGATTAGATTCATAAGTGTTTCTTCTTGAATGCTCAATTGTCGAAAGTAAACTATGCTCCAAGGAGAGAAAATATTGTAACTTTGGATGCTGATCAGAGATTGGATGTCAGTGTGGAAGATGACTTGATCATGTATGGCAAGCTGAAAAGGGATTCTTTCAAATCCAAAGCATCTTCTTTTTCCTCTTCTCCTGGAGGTAATGTAGATCAGTTGGTGAAAAATATGGCTAATGACCTCATTTCCATCAAGATGAAATTGGCTCAGCATGCTCCATATCAATATGTTCCAAGGAAGAAATTTCAACCTAGGAACCGCTTGACCTCTTCTCAAACCAGGTTGGCCATTGAAGGTCCACCCCTCAAGGTGCCTGTTAATGTTACTTGTGAAGTTCTTGAGCCTGATGATGAGGAAGAAAATGGTCTCTATGATGAACAAGAAGAGGAAGCTAATGAATAACTGGAGGAGCCTGGTGGTACTCAAGTTCATTTCCTCACCAATGAAGGTATGGATGATGAAGATGACTATGATGATGTAGTGGCTGAGATGAACAATGAGTCATATGTTGTTATGACCTAGGAGGAGACCAACAAAAAGATAAAAGTAGTGTAACCTAAAAAAAAATCAAGGAGTCCCCCATCACCATCCCAGTGATTGCAAGAAGAGGAGCTCCTATTCCTACTACTTCCACCCGAAAGGTAATCTCTTCTAGTCCTTCTCCATGCTACTTCTGCTTCAGAGAATTCTTGTCCTAAAAAATGATAAAGTATGATAGGCCAAAAGATCCTCCTACTCCTAGTAGTGATTCCCTATCCACATCTAGATCTTTTGACATCATAGAACATCTTAAAAAGACTAAGATTCAGATTTCTGAGGTAGAGTTCTATCAAACCCATCCTAAAGCCTTTGTCAAAATGGTTAACTTTGTAAATTATAAATCTAAAGTCTCATCTAGTAATTCTAAGGGAATTTTTCCCACTCCCATCTTCCTTACCTCAATGAAGCCTTGTAGATGCTACTGTCACTTCACCTTAGTGAGAAAATTGAAGCCATTTTATGTGACCCTTCTCATAGCTGGCCACAAGCTTAGTAACTATGTCATAGATTCATGGAGCATCTAGATAATGTAATTCCTGCAAAGGTAGCCCATGCTTTGGGTCTAACCCTAACACATACCTTATGGTTCTTGTTATTCCATGGAGAGTAGAGAACGTACCTTTGGTTGGACAGAATTAAAGATGCACAAGTAGCTTTTGCTACTTTTCCAGAGAAGAATAATCCTAGCCACCATTTTGGTAGTTGATATTCCTCCTTCATATGACATGTTGCTAAGTAGGAAATTTTTGCAAGGAGGTAGGAGGAAAAATTCTAAATGGATTGGTCACATGCCTTGATCCCTGTCAATGGAAAGATGAAGAAGATTGTTTCTTAAGAAACAAGAAAAGTATATTGTGTAAAAGATAGATGATAAAGAAAAAATACTGTATGCAGATATAGTTCATGGGAACTACATGATCATGTCACAATAGGAGACAAGTATGCCAAAGGGAGTGTTGCCTAATCCTAATGGTGTGTGGACTTTGGAGTTTGATGGGAGCTTTTCTTCAACTGGTTTTGGAGCTAGTGTAGTGATAATTTCTCTTGGGGGTAAGGTTCATCCTTTCTTCTTCAAATTTCAAGTTTGAAAATACCAACAATAATACTAAGTATGAGGCCCCCTTATTCTTGGGTTGAGCATGGCAAAAGAGATTGGGAGTGAAGAACCTTCATGCCTCATGGAGATGCAGAGTTCACTGTAAAACAAGTTATAGACCTTTATCAGGTAAAGAACATAAGGTTGAAGAACTATAGGAATCTAGTCTAGGATTCAATTGAATTCCTTGATGCTTTTTCCATTGAGGCTATGCCAAGTGAAAGGAACACTAGGGATGACTCTCTAGCTGTTTCAGGGTCCTTGTTGATTCCTCATCCTGATTTCCCTCAAGATAAATTCACCATTGAGATGATCCATAGACCCAGTGTGCCAAAAAATGTAAATAATTGGTAATTTTTTAATGATGACCAGCATTTTCTTTCTTTCTTGGAGATCAAAGACAACTTTGATCAGATGTAATTTTAAGGAAGTGACAATAATCCTAGAGAGAGTGTGTCATCTGTTGAAGAGGGTGTTAAAGAAGAGATGGATCAATATGGATGCATCAAATTGAAATGTAAAAAAATCCCTAAAGGGCTGGTGATTTTGGAGGATCTTTTTGGTAAACATGACAGGTATATGAAGTCTAAATTTTCCCAAATATCCCGACAATCTGTTGAGACTGAGAAAGTGAATATTGGGAGTATTGATCATCCCAAAATGGTCAACATTAGAAAATGCTGCACTCAAGAAGAGAAAAAGAAGGTGGTGAATCTGTTGAAGAGGTATGTTGATGTTCAGGCTTAGTCTTATGATGATCTTAAGGATTTTCAGCCTACAGAAATGTAACATTTTATTCCTCTTAATCCTGGGATCAAACCCTTCAAACAGAAGAAAAATAAATATAATCCAAAGATAGCTAATACAATTTTCCAAGAAATACAAAAGCTTTTGAAGGCTAAGATCATCTTCCCCATCCATCATTCAATGTGGATTGCTAATATAGTGTCCTGTCAGGAAGAAGAATGGTGATATTTGAGATCTGTGTAGACTTCAGATATATAAATTAGGGTTCTTTGAAGGAAAACTACCCTCTCCCAATGATGGACCAAGTATTGCAATCTATAACAGGCTCGGAGATGCTATCTATGTTAGATGGATTCTCGGCGTACAATTAAGTAGAGGTGAATATTGCTGATGAACATATGACTACCTTTACAACTCCTTGGGGAACCTTTCCATACAAGAGGATGCCATTTGGTGTCATCAATGATGGTGCTACTTTCCAGAAGGTACCATGGACTTGGCTTTTGGCATTTTGAAAGGGAAATACATTGTTGTGTATTTGGATGACTTGAAATTTTTTTCTAAAGAAAGAACAAACCACTTCTAACACCTTAAAACAATATTGTAGAAGTGTAGAGAGCATGTGATTTCTTTAAACCCTACGAAGTATATGTTTTGTGTCACAGAAGGAAATTTTTTGGGACACATTGTTTCAAAGGAAGGGATCAAGATTGATCCAGAGAGAGTTCAGGCCACCCAAAAATTTCCTCTTCCATCAAGTAAGAAAGGTGTCCATTCTTTCCTTGGTAAGATCAATTTCTTAAGAAGATTCATCCCTGATTTTGTAAAACTTACTATGAGCATTTCTCACATGATGCAAGGGAAGAAAAATTTTGGTTGGTCCTCTAAAGGGAAGAAATCATTTGAGGACATTAAATAGGCTATTGAAAAGACTCCAATCTTTGTGTGCCATGACTTTATAAAATATTTCATTATCTATTGTTATACCACTGAAAATACCCTAGCCGTTGTGTTATCCCAAAAGAATGTTGAAGATCATGAGATCCCAATTGCATTCATGAGTTATGTATTGAAAACTCATGAGATGAAGTATACCATGATGGAGAAACATGATTTTGTAGTTGTCAAAGTTTTCAATCAGTTTAGGTTTTACATCCTTAATTCTCATTCAGTGGTGTTGGTGCATGATACAACAATCAAATCCATTCTTACTCAGCAAGAGTTTGGAACCAAGAGAGGTAATTGGGTAGCAAAGGTGCAAGAGTATGATCTTGATATCAGGCCAACAAATCTGGTTCGGGGTAAGGGCCTATGTGAAATCATTACTGAAGGAGCTGCCAAGGAGTTGTCCAAATATGGAGTTGATGTCCTTGTTATGTTCCTCATCTCATTAAATGTATGGTATGCTGAAATTGCTCACTTTTTGACCTATGGAGAGTTTCCATATCACTTGAGTGCCAAAGAGAAGAGAGCCATAAAAATGAGGTCTACACAATATGTGCTATGGGAGAATGCTTTGTTCAAATGAGGCATAGATGGAAGGTTTTTAAAGTGTGTAGACAAGGAGCAAAAAAAGAAGTTGTTCTCTGATTTTCATGACCAGGCTTGTGGAGGTCATTTCTCCTCTACTATAACAGCTCATAAAATACTTCATGCTAGTTATTATTGGCCTACTTTTTTCAGTTATACATCAAAATGGGTTGGTAAATGTGAAGCATGCCAAACATTTCTTGGAATACCTAAGTTGGCTGCTTTGCCACTAAAGCTAGTAGTGATTGATGATCCCTTTCAATAGTGGGGATTGGATTTCATTGGAACTCTTAACCCATCTTCCAGTGTTGGACATACCCATGTGCTGACTATCATAGATTACTTCACCAAGTGGGTGGAAGCCATCCCAGTCAAGAGCAATACTTCTGAGGTAGTTTGTAACTTAATTAAGGAGAACATATTAATCAAGTTTGGGATCCCAAAAAAAATTGTGACTGACAATGCTTTCAATTTTTCTTCTACCGAGATGATGGATTTCTACTATGGGTATGGGATCTCACTTTCTCATTCTTCATATTACTACCCTCAAGGGAATGGATAGGTAAAATCAAAAAACAAGAACTTGGCGAACATAGTTAGAAAGCTTGTAAATGATTCTTAGAGGAATTGGCACAAGAAGCTATATGATGCACTTTGGGATGATAGAATTACACCCAAGAGAGAAATTGGAATGTCCCCTTTCCAACTATTATATGGTGTGGAAGCTCAATTTCCAATCACATTGGAATTGACAGCCTTGCATTTGATGAAAATCATTAAAGATTCAAGTTTCAGTAGCTCTTTGGACAAGAGAATTTTGTACCTTTAGAATCTTAATGAGGACAGATTGCAGGTGGTTGATAGGATAATAGCTCATCAGTTGAAAGTGAAGGATTTTTTTGACAAGAAATCTAAACCCAAAGTTTTCCAAGTGGGAGACATTGTGATGCTTTGAGACAAAAGACATGAGCCATGAGGAAGTCATGGTAAGTTTGATTCTATTTGGCTTGGTCCTTTTAGAATCAAAAATTTTGCTGGAGAGAACTTTTTTTATCTGAATTACATGGATGGTTCTCCTCTCCCACTTCCTTATAGTGGGAAGTATCTGAAGTTTTTCAAGTCCTAGGTGACTATGCTATCCTTCTGTACATTTTATACAATGTTTTGGGTCATTCCTTTGTGTTTCATTTCTATTCTTCCCTTTTGGTTTGTTTCATTTATTTTTCCCATCTTGTGTTTGTTTCCTTGTATTGATTTTGTTTTTGAATCCTTTTCCCAATGGGTAACACGCTGGTCCTCTTTTCCAGAGTTATCTATAGTTCTTAATCTTGCCTTAAGTCTTTGTTCCAAGCCAAGTCATCCCCAGAAAGAGCCAGCTGTTTTTATCCTCAAAATTCCCCTCTTTTGAAGTCAAGTTTCGAAAATTTTATGTCTCTACCTTGGAGTATTGGATCACGTCGATCCTAGCATTGTTTGTAGTTTTCCCATTCATGGAGAAAAATTTGAAATTCAGGCATATTGGTGAAGTTTCTTCCCTTCTTTTTATTTTCTTCCTGTAGTCAGGAATGACAGGCGTATCTTCCCCGTTAATTTTTACCCCCAGCATCCACGGGTAATACATGGATATTCCTAATTGGATATGGCATGGCCATGTTTCAAACAACAGCGGAAGATCCCACATGTCCAAATGGTACAAATCCAGGGGCAAGGCTCAAGGGATAGTCCTCAAATAAGCACAGGCTTTCCACATGTCCCAGGTTCAAAATATAGGTAAACAAATCTCAAATCAGCTAAGTATGGAAGGTTTAGTGGATGGAACCATGTGCCTCATCGATGTAGCTTCAAGATTCAGGTCAGGGGAAGTTCTCAAACTTGGGCCATTCTTCCACATGTCCCAGGTCCAAAAAGAGAAAGATTCGATTGTTAAAATTGACTAAGTATGGGCGGATTGGGGGAAGTCTCCACTTGCCTTAATGAAACCATTTCAAAAGTGAAATAAAAGGTTCAATCTTAAAATGAGCGTTATATCACCATGTGGTGAAATTCAATGGAGAGACATAGTTGGTCATTGAAAATTCCAAGACTGGCGGAAGGAGACACGCGTCATCTCGACGCAATTTTAAGAGGCATTTCCAAAATGGAAACTCAAATGAGCGCCATCCCTCCATGTGTCTAGGGGTCAACATATATCAAGCAAGAAATAGGCTTGAATTAGCTAACTATAAAGGAACTGGTGGATCTCTCCACGTGTCATCCTGATGTAGCTTTAAAGGAAAAAAAATGCAAAAGGCATCCGCAAGCCCACTCCAATCAATTCCTTCCACATGGGTGGCCCAAATTTAATGTTATAGAAGAAAATCAAATGGCCCATGTTTTAACTGGTGAAATAATGAAATGGCGATATATTTAAAAACCTATTTTTTCCACCATTAACGTTTCTTTACAAATAAAGAATTCAAAAGGGCATGGATGATTGGAATAAGTTGTAACAATTTCTTTCTTACTTGAAGAATTTATAACCGTCTCTTGCAAGTTATATCATGAGATTTCAAATCCATTGTACAGGTTGGAATTTTGATATGCTGAAACTATAATTTTGAATTGGAAGAAATCAATAAAAAGGTTTTCCCCTTTTTTCCTTTATTTTCTCTTTCCTTCTTGCTATGATCTATGAATCATTCAATCCTTTCATGCTTAGAAACTTTGTTTTCTAGTTTATGCAATCTCAAGAACTTTGAGTTTGCAGATTGTGCCCGTTATAAACGTGAATGGTTCTATTA
Organism: Taxus chinensis; assembly: GCA_019776745.2. NCBI lineage: Eukaryota > Viridiplantae > Streptophyta > Pinopsida > Cupressales > Taxaceae > Taxus > Taxus chinensis. Next base: position 177,770,326 of record CM034151.1, read on the forward strand.
TATATCTCATTTGCTCAATACATATAGGGTTTTTCTATTCCATCTCTTTTCCTTGAAATTATTGTCTTCTTCTGCCTCCCTCCTCTCTTCAAGTCTTCTATCCTCATGTATTGATAACTTTCCAGGCACAAAGCACATTTCAAGATATCGGGAAACCACCATTGAATGAAAGATTGTGTATTTGTACATAGGTTTTTCCCCTTCTTTCAATAAGGGAACGTATCCCATTAAAGACGAGGGAATTTCTCGTCCCCTGAATGTGGTTTCATTCCAAGTGCAAATCTGAAACCCAACAGGTAGAAAATCAGATTCATGCACACACACTAGTTAGAAACTTTAACACATGCATTTATGGGAAGAAACAACTCTGCGAATATAAACAAAACAAAATAGGATTCACTGATCACCAAGTATCAAGAAAACCCTTAGTCGAAAAAAGATAGAAACTCCTTCTTATATTTATTTCTCAAATCAAAGTTGTACATAATGTGAGAATGGAAGAAATTTGAGAGTGGAGGAAAGTTGAAGAAAATTGGCTATCTCCTTTGCTTTCTCTAGGTACAATGCACTCTTGAGTTTACAAGATCAATCGCCCACCCTTTTAAATGTGAATGGCATTACAATTTATAGAGTAGAATATGACTCTTCATCTACCTCTAATGCCTTTTCATATGTCCTCACACAACTTAAAACTTTTCAACTTCCTAGGAAACTTTTAAGTCCCTTTTTATAACATAAAGGTGACTTATTACATTATGAACATTAAGACATATGTAAAAGTGCATCCCAATGCAATATTAGAACATTTGAGAAGAGAGAGAAGGTTAGGGGAAAGAGGAGAGAGAAATAGATAGAAGAAGAAGAGGAGACATCATTTCTGGTGAAGTTTGTTGATCCTCGTTGATGGAAAGTGCCAAATACAGTGAAACTCTTAAATCGTTAAACTCCTTGCACACTGCGAATCTCCTTTAAATCAGCTCATGAATGCTTGCCAAGTTGAGTGAATTGTTCCACTAATGACCGCAACTATGGTACCATTATCAGATTATATGGGTTGTGTCTTGGGCTCTTAGTGGAAAGAGCAGGCTAAGACTAGCTCGAGACTCTACACTAAAACTGGGTTTCTAGTAGTGGCGAACAAGCCACTTGTGAATATTTGGTCTTCAATCCTCCTTCAGTCCTTGGAGGCCATGCAATTATTAAGGTCATTCAATTCCATGTGCAACACATCACTGTCTTCCACATCATACTCATAGGTGAAGGGTTGTCTCAGATTTTGACCCATCCATTTTGGCTTCATATCTCCCTTCGAAAAGTAACTTATTATTTTTAGTAAGTGTGAAAAATCAAGTCCTCGATCTTTAACTGGATGTTGCAGCTTAGTTTTCCTCTTTCTCCTTGTGTTCCTTGTTCCTTCTGGATCAACTTTCTATTTTTACCAGGTGCTCAAGGGCCCACTTAATATTTTTAGTAAGTGCCAAAAATGTTTGTTCTGGTGAATTCTTAGTTGTAGTGCACCTCCAATGTCTTCATCTCCTTTGCAGGTTCTTCTGTCGACGACTTTCCCAAAATAGCAGTTCCTATGTAGTAGACCTACTATTTTTAGAAAGTTATCCTCTGGGAGTCATATTGATGTGGAATGAAATTTTTTGATATGGTTTTTTTCCCAATATCACCCCTCTAAAATTTTGGGTCCACCCGCTTAATAGTCTAGGAGATTTTAAAGTTTTAATTTTCAGACCTAGCAGTGCTCTTGGGTATGACATCCATTAATAGACCTCAAAATTGTGGGTTTGGTTTTCTCCTCTGTTTGTGAAGAAAATTATATTTTTGATGTTGTTTTCTTCTTCTGGTGCTTCACATGAGATTTTACTTCAATCCGACAACTAGTTTGATGGGAAATCCCACTTCTTTCTTCGTTGAGCCAGAAGTGGGATTTCTTCGTTGCAGATGCTTTGGTGCATGAGAAGAGAGTTTGAAGGTGTCTTCTTGATGGCCTTGTTTATAGGAATGAATAGAAAAATATAAATTTTTGTTTCATGCATCCGTTATGGAGAATTCTTCGACTATTTGCTTCATGGCTATGAAGTTTTCTCTGTGCTTCTCTTTTTTTGTTTTGTGCTTCTCCTTCTATATTTTCTCCGATTCTCTTTTTGGGACCTGCATGATTTTGTGGAGTGAATTTAATTATGTCTATGCTAGGTCTAGTTTTATTTTGTCAATTTGGTGGAGTGATGGAGGAGAGTTGCAGAGGAAGGATGAAGCTTTTTTGTGCACTAGAGTAGGAGTTGGAAGCATTGAGAAGCACTGAGCGACAATTATAATTTTTGAATTTTGAACACATAAAGGGAGAATCTTGGGCATTATTTTTTAATTTTTGATGTCCCTGACCTCAGGGATGTGAGGGACATCAAATTCAATGGTGGTCAAGAGGATGACTCGTGGCGGTGATCTGACGAAAGGGAATGAAGGTGAGAAAAGCTACTTTAAAGCACTTGGAGCTAAAAGTCAGTCACGTGGGTGTCCAAATGACTCCCCATAGGGGCTGGGTGATTTTTTCCATGTATTATGTCCCCTACCTCAGGGACATAAGGGAAATTAGTTTCCATGGTGGTCCTAGATTTGACAAGTGGCACCAGATCTGACAACAGGGAATGGATGCTCCAAAAATGCACCTGGGAGCTTAAAGTCGGTCGCGTGGGTGTCCAAATGACTCCCCATAGTGGCTGGGAACATTTTTCAAGGTCTGATGTACCTCACCTTAGGAAGATTAGAGATATCAGTTTCCATGGTGGTCCTGGAGCTGACACATGGCACCAGATTTGACGACAGGGAATAAATGCTCCAAAAATGCACCTGGGGGCTGAACTGTCAAGCCTAGAGGTCATATGAGGGTCCAAGAAGTCACATGGGGGCTCGGTGAATTTTTAAATGGTATGTGTATCTAAACTTATGGATTTTGGGGACATGAAATCCCACCAAGCTCCTAGTCCTGACATGTGTCCTCCGGAAAAATGACTAAGTCCTAAACTGCCTTTGAGAGGGCAACTTAGAAAGAAGATAACTTGAGCTCCTGATGGAATTTATTGGTTAAATGTTATATGATCCTAACTGGAAATTTAATATTTAATCTAATGGTTGGTGTCTCATGTCTTTATTCATCCATCTGATCCCTGAAAAAGTGGATTTGTGATTTTAGACTCCACTTGTACCTGATAAAAAATGCATGCCAATCCTATCCGTAAAGGTTTTGTGAAAAATATGATTTCACCATCATGTAGGTATTTGAATCATATTTCTAGTGGTATTTATTTTTCTTATAACTCTATCCGGAGCTCACAGAATCATTTTTTGAAGCCCAACAACTGTTTTAACCCTGTGTACTACCTAGGCTTGTGAACCCTAATTTTTCTCAAACTGCTCCAAGTTTCTCAAAACTTCCCAAAAACCTTCCAAAATCATTTCCATGATATTTTAAGGTCTTCAATTCACCTCCATGTTGAATTTTACCCTTTTTTTCCACTCCAATGGGATGATCCAGTCCTGGGAAGGCCAACGATAGCCTTTCCCAATACTCCAAGTAGAAAGCATCTTTTCAGAACTCCCTAAAATCACCTAGGGGTAATGAATAGAATTTCCTAAATCACATAGGGGATAAATTTTACTTCAAATAGGGGGTGACCAGACTGAAGGATTTGACTTGGGGTTCCTGGGAATGATAAAACATGAAAAATTTGGCACAACGGTATAGTTTTTGTGCTTGGAAACTTCCAATTTCCCTGTTGCACATTTACACGACAAGTTAGTACATTGTTTTTTCTTCTTTATTTTCTATTTTTTATTTCTTTTGTATGTGTTGTTTTAGGTTCTAGTCTACATCTTCTTTCGGTCTCAAATTTCTAGGGTTTTATATTTGAAATTTTAGTTCATTACTTTGTCACCATTCTTCACTTGAACAAATTGTTCTTATCTTTAGAATTGGATTTCATTTTTACAGGTGTTCAATCACTGTCCTATCCTATCACACATTATGGGTATAAGGTTTTATATTCTATTTTGGCTCTTTATATATCTAAGTTGATTAGAGTTCATTTTCAATTTTAACTTTGTTGTTACCTTTGGGCAGAAATTCATTAAAATTTTAACCCTAGCTTTACCCTAGATTTGTGTATGTCAGTCATCTTCCTCATTGTCTATGGCAGTTTATTGATCTTTCTATGTTTTGCATCAATTTAGGTATACTCTACTTGCATTTTTAATAAGAATTTAGTAGGGTGAAATCAACGCAAAACATGCTCCATTCATTATGTTGATCTGGTTGTCTTTTTCATTCCTTTATATTTAAAAAGTAAAAACAATTAGATAAACCCCAAAGGCTTTTTCCTAGTCTACGTATTTTTCACTTGCTTCTATTTATGTTGCATCGATTCGTCTGTTCTTTACTTTTTTTTCAATGCCAGTAGAGTAATATGAGATCACCACAAAGCTTGTTATTTGCTTCTAATCAATTGTCTTTTACTTCCCTTGCTAAAAAGAATAGATTTTTTTTTCAAAAGGCCACTATCCACACTTTTAGTTCTATATCAATTCTAACATGCTTTGCTTCTTTTATTCATTGCATCGATTTGAATTTACTTTACATATTTTATTTAAAAGAATTAAAGTAATAGGAATTAACCGCATAACTATATATCTATGTTCATTGTGTTGATTTGATAGCTCACTTCTTGCCTTGGTTATAAAATAAGTAAAGTAGTGTATAAAAGTTGCAAAGCATACCTTTTACTTATTACGTCAATTTGGTGTTGCTTAACTTATTTTCTTTGAAAAATAATTAAAGTAATGTTTATTTACCACTGCATAGTCCTACATTGATCTGGGTTGATATTACTTCTTTTCCTCACTTTGCTAAAACAACCACTCATTAATTATTCTTTTTTGTAGCAAAGGAGATTGTTATTGCTTCCCATATGTGATTTGTGTCAAAACAAGGACCAGTTGGTTGCTTAGCCCTACATCGATTTGTGATGTTGTTGCTTCCTTTTTATTACACTAATTTGAGTTACTCATGCTTGTTAACTGCCAATATTAAGCCATTATACCCTCGAAGCCCACAATGAAATGCAGATTGAACTGTTCAATCTATCTCTTTGAATTTGACTTACAAGATGTTTGTAACATGATTGCATTAGTAAATTGAGTTTTATATTCATGCATGAAATTGAGGAATGTGTCCATTAACTTGATGATTTTTATTTAAAGAGTAGAAAGAGTTGCTAATTCTCAGTGGTGGAAACACAAAGGAAAGAGAAAATGTCTACAACTAGAGAGGAGTCAATTAAAGTAAGGGACTAGTCAAAGGAAGGAGGAAAATCAGCAAGAGAAGAGGAATCTACTGTGATAAGAGAAGATCCAAATTTGTATATTGAAGAAGCTTCAAGTTACAGGAAATGTAAAAGAAAAACCATAGCTAAGAAAGATGAAATGGTATGATTATAAAGGATATCCTATGGAGACCTACATCACATCCAAGTTGGCTGGAATAGGTGACACCGACATGGGTCATGTATCATTTTTTGAGTTAATAGAGAGGTCTAAAGCTAAAAAAAAATCACCTTAGATGATAGAATTAACTAGAAGTGGATTGATTGAAGTAGCCATCTTTCCAAGCACTTTTCAGTTACATGAATTTGTGCTAGAGTCTGTCAAACATTATTTCCAAACTAGAACAATAAAGAATGAGGTCGGTGATCTTGTGGGAAGATTGGATGTTCATCTCTTCAACTTTTTCGTTAAGATTCCAAATTTACCGAATGCATTGAGTATCAATATGGAAAAATCCAATGAGTATTGGGAAAAAATTAAGAAACATGTCATAAAGATCATGAATTTACATTATTTAAAGGTATCAAAACAGACTTCTAGATTCCCATAAATAGTTTTGAGATATGATTTTATTCAAGAAGCAGATGATATTACTCTACTACTTTGCAGGATTAATGGCAAGAAGAATGTGAAATTATTTTATAAATGGATGTGTTATTTTATGAGAGTAATAAAGAATGTTAAGCTTGATACTTTGATTAATTGGGCTGAAATCATCACTGATGATTTTGATTTTTCAGTTGAGAAATTTTATTCAAACTTTGGAAATTTCAAGATGACTTCTTATCTTGTCTATGTTATAACAACACATGGTAATTTTACCATACTAAGAACTATTGGAATGAAGGCTAAGAAGCATGTCTATGAATATTTTTCTGTAGTTAGCCTTGTCAGGATACTTTAATGAATATGAACAAGTTAATGACTTCTTCTTATATGAGGTCATTTGCAGACTTGATCTGAATTTAAGATCTAGAAGAGTGACTGATGAAGCATGGAATGTAGTACAACCTTATGGGTGCATTTTTATTCAATTTTCTCACTTTACATATTTGAGAGTTTGTATTTTCTCAAATGCTCTATTGAAGTTTCCCAGATATCCAAGTGATAGATGTATTTTTCTGGAATTTTCTAGATAGTTAACAATACTTCATGATTTGCAACAAGGTCTCCATATGACATTTATGCATTTTCCTATTGTGGTTCCGAAATATATTTGTACAAATATTCATAAGGAAAGAGATGTATCTCCAATATAATTAGATTTCATTCAATGAAAGGAGGAATTTTTATTATAGAAATATAACCAAGAATTTAGTATCACTGAATTATGCACACTTGCTAGCATTGGAAGACTTTTGGGATGATTGTAGAGACGAATTTGAAGTTAGGAGAAGAGATTATAGTTAACTGACTGTAAAATAGATTTCAAATTTTTGTTTGGCCAAGATCCCAGAAGGACTTGTAGATGATGGGAAATTGATTTCTAATGCTTGTTATGATAGAGGAGGTGATAGTGCTCCTTTTCTTCTAGTCACTCATACTTCAAAGTCAGTCATGGAGAGAACATCAAAATTATCATTATACACTATTGAATGGTTGACTAGTTGAGACTGTTGCCTTGAGGAATACGTGATGAAATAAATTACTCGAATAAGCTGTGGAAAGGAAAAATATGTCAGTAAAAATAGAAAAGGAAAGGAAGGTCCAGGGGAGAGCAGTGGCATGACTATGAAGTTAAATCCATTTTAAAGAGAAAGAATAAATAATCCTTTGATTTCAACAGTTTTCCCAGTAAGCACTTCTGATTTATTGACATCATCAGTTGACCCTCATACCATTCAAGAACCTCCTTCTAAAGAATACATTGTGGTACGAACACTTAAACCAGTTTCTTTCATATTTCCCACAGCTATCACAAAAACAATGTTGCCTAGACCACCTACCTATTCCCCACCAGCTACTCCTCCCCCTCCTCCATATCTTTAAGAATCATCATTTGTGCCACAAAAGGAGAGTATTAATGTTGCTTATTCTTAAGAAATACCTCAAACATCATAAAAAGTAAAGAGCAGATGAAAGATGCAGAGGTGGAGTAAGGAGAGATTGTGATGGAAGTTGACAATGTTGTACATAATCAAATGATAGAAATATCTTCAGTATCAGATGTTGTAGTGCAGAGGAACATTAAGGATATTGATACTAGGAATGAAGAAGAGATAGAGGAAGAATTGATAAGAAAATATATTGTTAAATTATGAGGAGTCTTACAAGAAGATACTGTTACAAAAGAGTCTGGTAAACAATTGGAAATAAAAACACTTCCTCCTACAAAAGGAAGTGGTAAGGAAATAATTGTTAATACAGAAACCCAAACCATTTCAAGGAAATAATTTGCAAATTGGTTGACTAAGAAGTCTTGTTCTACTTCCAAGGAAGTAATTAACTTAGAATAAATGGATCTCCAATTATTAAGAAGTATTGAAAAGAAAATAAAAGGACCAAAAGTGGCTAGAGTGACTTCACAGTTGATCATTGATTCTTTATGGAATAATTTTACTAAGATATCTACTCCAAATTGGGAAACAGCAAAAGGATAATTGACTAAAGAGGACTTGGAAATCACAAGGGTATATTTGGGGGAAGTCAACACTAAGGATTTGAAATATGACACACAGACAATAATAAACAGTCTTTTCCAGAAATTGGATGAAGAAAAAGAATAATTTTCCAAGCTAAAAGAGCAATCATCTAAACTCTGTAATATTATTATGAAGGTTTCTAAGAAACCTGCACAACCAATGTTTATGGAAGAACAAATAAATCCACGGGTAATTACGATTGTACAAGAGATAAGTGATATATACAAGGATATAGATGAATGGGTAGCTAATATCACAGATACAACTACGAACTTTTACAAAGACGTTTTGGTAAAAAAATGTTGAGTATAAAGAGAAGATGGATAAATAGAAGGATCTTTAGCGAGAAGCAAATAATGAAGGTGGTATTACTAAATTACAGCTATAAAATCTAGAAGAAATTAATGAATTATCAGATGATGTCTTAATTGAAGAAAATATTGCACTTGAAGGGTCAATTAATAAGAAGAAATAACATAAACATATTTTATCATCCAGGAAGACTATTTTGACACACATTATGACCAAGATGGAGATGATGGAGGAACGAGTTCAGGAAGTTATGGAAGAACTTGATGATGTAATTTATGGTCTAACAAAGTATGATAATTCTAGCTATCCACAAAGTAATGAATATTTTCTTCCATTGTTTCAGCAGTTGATGGAGAAGGATATTATTATTTTTAACAAAAAATACTTAGAAAAATTAGCAGATGTTCAGGATATTTTCAATCAATTGGGATCTTGTCTTGGAAAGGTACAAGGGGGCTGCAAGGTTTTGGGAGAGGAATTACTCATGTTTGAAATAGAATTAGAAGCTGTAACTAATGCGGATAGTAATTTCATTGAGTACATGAGGGATCAATTTCCTATTCATAATGAGAAGCATAAGGATGAAAAAGATGAAATGGATGAAGATAGATCCCAAGATAAGAACAAAGGGAAATAGAAAGTGGGGACAGAAGCTGTTGATCCAAAATAATTCTTTTATTTCATTTTTCCTTCTTCTTCTTCTACTTCTTATTCATCTTTTATTCTTTTATTATTAAGTATACTCTTTAAAATACTTAAGTAATGTGGTGTGTAATCAAAGTTACTTTAAATCATTTGATAAAGTCCAAAGCTTAAAAGTGGTTATGAAGCAGTTTTTATGGTTTTAATGTTCGAAATTTCTGAAAGTCACTAAGTGCCATTAAATGAGGATTTTGAGGAGTAAATTTCTCAACTCCTAGCTATTTTTAAGTTGTTAATTTATTAAATTATAATCGATATATCCAATCATAAATAGAAGAAGACACTTACATGTAAGGGAGTTGGGTGTTTTTTTTGGAAAAACAACTGTTATAGGTCGTACTTGGTTATTTTAGACTTTGTGTTGAAATAACTAGAGGCACTTATTGTAAGAAGTTAACATTTTGATAAGAAGAAATAAATAAATTGGTGTAACTTTGTATGTATCATAGTTCTACTGTGTCATTTGTGTTTGTTATGATAAACTTTGTGTTGTCTTAACTTTAATGAGTATACACTTATTTTAAACTTTCTTCAAAGTAATATAAATAAGATAATGTTTGTTTATTCTATGTGTGAGTAAATCGCTATGAAATATACCTGTTAAAAATTGAATTCCCATATTTCTTACATTCTTTCAAGTTGATCCTTTCTATTTTTGTTTTACCCAATTTACATTCTACTTATCAAGCATCTATTTACTTACTGCCAGACTATTTAGTTGTGTTTCATGAGATATAAACTTAAAGTAATACCCATAGAAAATTTAAATACGTGTCTTGATTAAACAAATAAATCATATGGGAGATTCACAATTAAATGAAGGGGATTCATCCCATGACTTACTAGGTTGTATGTTTTAGCCGAGCATGAAATCTAACCAATAGTTTTTGGTGACTGCGTTGGGGACTCAAACTTTAATTAAAAGACTTAGTGCTAAATCCCATGTGTTTATAGGTGAAGTTTTTCTGCGTTTTATTACTTTTTGAATTTATTGTGTTAAGAATCTTTCATACTAGAAAGCCATCCACTTACACGTGTAAGTAGGGCTCAGGGTAGGATTGGTCATTTATTTCATCTCCAAGAGAAATTTAGTTTCAATTATCCACCTCAAAGCTCGAATCTGAAGAGCTATTTTATCACCTATAAGGAGATTTTCATACCTCACCAAATCACTTACAACATATCTCAGCTAATGGTATCATTCAATCTAGTCAATACTCAGTTATTAGTTCTTGTACAAATGGCTCAACAATTTCTTGTTCCGTAGGAGTAGGGTTTTTGGTCCTTTAAACTTAACTCATCCTCTGCATGAACTACCTAAGGGCTAAATGAATAATTTCCCAAAGTTCTATGGAGATGGGAAGCAAAATCCTGATGATTACTTGACATCTTTCTACATTTCTTATGGAGTACCTATTGTGGAACATGAGGATGTTTCTATCAAGATTATTCATCGAGAACTTTTCATGAATTAACTAGGAGAATGGGTTCCATTGGTTGGCCCCTAGATCTATTAACAAATTGGATGACTATGCGGGAACAATTACTGAAGAGGTTCAAGTTAGTAGAACATGCAAGCACACTCATTACTCAGTTAATGCAGTTGAAGAAGGAACTGTATGAGAATACGAGGGACTTTATTGCTATATGTTTCTAGAGTATTTAATATAAGACCCCTGTTTCTACTGCACTCAGTGATGAAAATTGGAAAATGTTTTTGATAAACGCTTTGTTACCTGAAGTTGGATATCAGTTGCGAAGGGAATGACCAACAAATTTGTTGGCAGAATAGAATGATATGCAATTGAAGTTGAGGATGACTTGATTATGGATGGAAAAATAAAATATTCAACCCCTAAAGTTGAAGTAACATCTTCAACCAATGTTGTCTGATCCATTACTGCAAAATTTAGTGAATGATATGTTACAGATTAAGAAACAAATGGATCAATGAGGAAATATTGCCCGTTCAAGAGTAGGATCCCATGCTAGAAATATTAATGATCAAAACCAAACGGTGAATCATCTGAGACTCTTGATGCAGCACATAGTGTTAGATTGATTAAGTAAGGAGTCATTGAGGCATAAACTTATACATGCCCATAGCATATTATTCATCATTAAAATGAGGTAATGGGAATTATTTGATGAAGCCTTGTGAGAGGAAAAGGAGGGACAATGATCATTACAATTTGCCGAATGAATCTTCTCACGTTTAATCCTTGTAACTAGCCTCACAACATTCACTAATTTTACTTGCATCAAGAAATTAAGGGCCTAACACCAAAAGATACAAGGAAATCCATTCAACATTCCACAATTTGAAAGGAAACCCATTTGATGTTGATGAATTGAGATAAATGGCTTAAATCGACTAGAATCATATTTTTGTCAATAAGTCTCTAATGATGAAAAGATTAACATTTGTACTTCTAAAAGTAGGGTATTTGATATGCTTGTCACAATAAGAGGTAATCATGACTCCAAATGTGCAAGAAGATGATAAATATTATGAACACTCAATGTGAAAGTAGAAACAGGTTGGTAGTATTTATAGAGGCTAATGGTCAAAGAGGAATATTATCCTTAATAACTCATGAGAACTAGTTCAAAAAGGATACACTAATTGAGATTGTATTCAGGGTTGTAATCATACATTTCAAGACTGTACTAATGATTTGGAGTACCCTATCATAAAAAGTGGTTACACGACACCAAGAATTGAATTCTTGGATTACAGTTAGTTGCAATATTACATCCAAGAAGATATTTGGAGGTTGAACACTGATCAATACTATCAGGGAAGCCTAATGATTAAATTCAAGGTTGAAGAAAGGTTCTGCATAGGGCAAATAAAGACCCTGTAATTGTCCAAGTAAAAGTATGAAATAAAAATACTGGAAATGACACATCACCACAAAAATAAGTTAATAAGCAATCGTGAAATTACATGAAAAGACATAAGAGGTGCCCCAAGTCAAGAGCATATAGTTGTGTCCCACTATGGTGGCCAAGAAATATTATATGCAAAAATCTAACTGATAAATAAATATTTAAAAATATTTTTCAATAAAAAGGATTAAAGTAAATTCAGATGCTTTGTGCATTAGATATGTTTAACTCTTAAAATTGTACAATGAAGTCATTTATTACACGTTGCTCAAGTTTTAGCTATGGGAAATAATTTTTTGAAGGTACAAAAGGTTTTCAACTATGATGGGACACAATGCATCAACCAATGTTTTGATCTCGTGGTGTGAGAAGGACAAGAGCAGGTATGCCATGACCAGAAGCAATTTTAACATTTAACAAAACTTAACTAACATAGATAATATGAGCTAGATGTAGGAGTGACCTTTATAGAGAACCAAGGTGCTATGAATGAGGGGATTTAATTATAGATAAATGTCCATATAAATTGTTGTAAAGCATGCATAGTGGTCTTCACTATATGAGTGCAGAGTGACAAGTTGAGGTTCATAGATGTGGGTAAATGGTAGAGATAAATGGAAATTGGTAATCAAAAAATCTATTATATTTGTGGTAAATACTAAGAGGTTAAATTTAAACAACACCTTACCCATTTACCTTAATCCTATTAGCTTAGGTCAATATTCAAGGAAGAAACATATAGTGTGAACATGATAGTTTATCCTTCCCTAATCAATTAAAATTTGGATGTTGGTATGATTACCAAACCAAATGGATGCCTATGATGTGCTTCTACTGGATAGTCAAAAATGTGAAGAATAAGCTACCATGCACCTGTCTATGAGACTAGTCTTAGGATTTTCATCATCACTCTGATCTAGGCACTACAATAATTCCAAGGAAACCATCCCCTGAAATAAGTTAATGGCCCTGCTCTCCTTCAAGCAAAATATTTATGTCAGATATTCAAGGTCACTGAAAACCTAATAAGGAATATGACCTCTTTTCCTTCAAAGATGACATCACCCTTAAAAACTAAAGTTACAGTGACCACAAGAGTTGTCCCACAAAATGAAATTTTAGTAGAAGCTATATGGATCAGATGAATCTTACATAGAGACTGTATTCATACCAATGTAATAGGTGTGTTTGTTTGCATTATCAAGTGAATCATCTATATTCACACTTGATAGTCCAACAAGTAGACACCATTAAACATGCCTCTTAACAAAGATTGCTCATGGAATAGAAAACTTGAGAATGATGAAATCAAGCATTATATTCAGGCCCTTGTTTTGGCTTATTCAAAATGGATGCAAAGATAATCTTAGAACCTATACATCACCTTGTGGTGGTTAGAATTTTAGTGATTGGTCCATTATGATCAAATATGGGACATGGAAGATTCATTTAATATCAAGCCTTAACCCAAAATAAGGTAGTAAAGAGTAGATACCCGATTCGACTCATTGATGACCTCTTAAAAGTTGAGGGGAGCCAAAATTTTTCACGAATATGAATCTAAGGTAAAGTTACAACTAAGGTCCCAGAAGATCCCAATATGTTTAGAACATTTTCATTCATCAAATGAGGGAATTGTTTTATGGATGGTCATTCTTTTGGGATAAAAAATGAACCTACAACATTCATGGAGTATGATTTGAAAAATATCTTGCGATTGTTCAATGAGTCATCTTTAATTGTGTACTTGGCCATGAAATTCTTGTCTTTAGTAATTTTTCTAGAAGCATGTTCAACATGTCTAGCAATGAATTCAGTCCTTGAATCAGCATAAACAATATTTTAACATAAAGTTCATGTGATCCTTTGGAATTATCTAATGACCTATAAGGAGTTTTTAGTTCATCATCAAGAACAAAATGCATGTGGAAGCCAGTAAATAACTAGGTCATATGAGCCTAGACAACACCAATGGCCTTCACATTAAATACAATAAAGTTTATTGGGATTATTCTTTGTGTGATTTGTTGAATGGGTTTCTAAGAAGTTTTACTTATTGTTTTATTAAATTACCTGGAACATTTGAGTCAGGTCTAAAATAACATCATCCAAGGAGTGAAATTAGGAAAGATCATATGGAAAAAAATCACAAAGAATGCATGTACAGAAATGAAGGAGAGGTTCTTGAGGTATCAACATCATTTTAGTAAATAATGTTCATAGCTAATATGGTCATTATAGATAGAACACAAATGTCTATTTAATGTTACGCAGTTGGTGTATTCCTCATCCAACATAGAAAGCATCTGATGTAGCATACCAGTTTTTGAGACCTTCTCTAGACACTTTAACTGAGCTATAGGATTACCCAAATCAATCAATGGAGTTATGAATTCCATTTGACCTATTTAATATAAGGCATTCAGGTATTAAATAAATTGTTTTACACTTGAGAGTGTTATACACACAAATCATATAAGCCTGAGTATAGTTCATAAAGACCCAAGGTAAGTTAGAGAATGATTATTAGACAAATGTGGTCTTCCTGTACGTAGTTTCCATCTCAACATCCTGCTTAAGATGGAGAGTTTCAATTAGAGTTTTGTATTATTTGATTTGGCCCTCAATTACCTCCCTGAAGGAATTAAATCCTTAACTCAAGTGGGTATGAAAGGTTGAGTGGCCAAATTTATGTATAGGTGAATATTACCCTAAATTTTCTTATATATTTTAAGATAAGTGCTGGAACAAATGTTCTAGACTTTCATTTATAGGAAAGGGTTTTATGCCACATGGGAAACATATGTGTTCCTATAAGGGATGAGAATCTGAAATTAATTTTGGAGTCTCACTACAATCAGGTTGTTTCTCACTTTAACGTGATAAAATAGTGATAGTATTACAAAACTAAATTCTAAGTGGCCAAAATTTTCTATCATGATGTTACCATATACATCAAGTCCTTAATAGCTTATGTAATTTCCAAGACATCCAATCAAAAGAAGGGATCTGCACCCCTCTTTCAATTATAGGGATGCCACATGAATTTCTATCTTGCAATGTATTTCATGTCACTTATCCTTTCCATAATGTATGGAATGACTATGTTTTTTTTGTGGTTAGGTTTTCAAAAAATTTGCATTGAATATCAGATGTTTTATGCCTATTTGATAATCTTGTAAAATTCAAATTTTTCAACAAAATGATGTAAAAAATAAGGAAGCTTTAGAATGTATAGAGAGATGATGATTTGGATCCCAAGTGTGAGCATTTGCCTTACAAGGATACAGCCTGTCAAACTTGGCCCACAAACAAGTTACTAGATTTTAGTGGCATCTCCTTCATCTTCCATATCTTCCTGAAAATTAGTATAGATATGGTACATGGGTACACATATATTCTTTTGAGTCACCTACTCAAATACTTTACCACATATTCCTTAAAAGAGGGAATCACTTGTCAATGGGATATTGTCTTACAAATACAAAATGGTTGCAGGATACATGAACAAATTTCTACATGGCTCATAATTAGAAAATGACATGTCCTATTTGGAAGAGAAAAGTCACTCTAAAGAAATTTAAGGGTTTCAGATCAACACAAGGGTTAGGTCACATAGAAGAGTCAAACCGCATTCACTATTACCGCACACATGGTACATTTTATATCCAGTTAGCCCAATATCTTGGTTTTAAGATATATAAGTGTCACCTTAGGGGGTTGGTTAGCTTTACATCACTTGTATGAGAACCTAGAAGAACTACATAGCTTGATTTTACATCAAGGATAATGTAGTGAAGCATTAGGATTGGTTCAGTAGGCCTAGGACCAATGGATTTCTAAGGATGGAATTTGTACCTCAAAATACACACACATGCGTGCGCATATTTTTATCCTTTGATGTTTTTAATGCTTTGGTAAAGGTGTTAGGAAATAAGGGATAAAATATGTGGAAAAATCCCTCACATAATTACAACAATAAAAACTAATATGCGGAAAATATTACAGATGTCAAATAAAGTGCCAAATAAAAATAACACAACACAAAGAGACAATATTTAACGTGGTTCACCCAATTTGGGCTACGTCCACCAAGAATCACTTGCTCAGATTTTATTACAAGCCACCGCTCTCTCAATACAATACCCAGATCTATTTGGAGTTATGCTCAACAAACTCTACAGAATTCACACCTAAATTCAGAAACATCCGTAATGTTACATTAACCTACCATATGCATAAAATCATATAAGTAGACAAATGCTTAAGCAGTTTTACAAAACTGTGGACAAAAACTATCCCATAAACCTATGGGTCAAAAATCTCACCCATATGAGAAAATCATGTTTCCCAGTATATTGGGCACGTTTTTTGAAGGCCAAAAATTTTCTCGGGGCCTGCGCCTGTCCCTGAACCCCGGTGAGACAAATGGGAAAGTGTACAGTAATCTTAGTGTATAGTCTTCAACACTTTCACACATGAAAATAGGCTCCACAACCTAACAATCTCCCACTTGGAGACTAGTTTTCCTCTGAGCAAGCTTCTCAACCCTTCACTAGTTTCCATGAAGACCAACCAAAGTTGAACACAACTTCATTTTTTCCCTTGTGACCACCTTGGTCATCATGTCTATAGGATTTTAACTGGTATGAATCTTCTCCAGCTTTAACTTCTCTTCCTCCAAAGTTATCCTGATGAAATGGTACCTTAACTATATATGCTTCATCCTAGAGTGGAAAGCAGAGTTCTTAGCTAGGTGTATAGCACTCTAACTATCACTATGCAAATTTCCTTCCTCCTACTTATGCCCCAACTCCTCAAGCAATTATTATATCCAAATCATTTCTCTTCTTGCCTTTGTGGAAGCAACATACTCATCCTCTGTGGTTGACAAAGCCACTAGCTTCTGTAGTCGTGAAATCTAGCTCACTGTTGTCCCACCTACAGTGTAAACATAACATGTCATGCTCCTCCTGCTGTCTACATCTCCAGCCATATCTGAATCTACATAACCACACAAAGTGGTGTTTGATCCACTGTAGCACAAAAATTTCCCCATGGTCCCTCTCAAATACCGAAGGATCCACTTTACTGTCTGTCAGTGATCTCTACCTAGATCACTCATAAATCTACTCACCACTCCCATTACATGGGAAATATCAGGTCTGGTGCACACCATGGCATACATCAAACTACCAACCACTGATGAGTAAGGTACCTTGGACACCTGGTTTCTCTCCTGCTCTGTCTTGGGACACTGCTCCTTTGATAACTTGAAATGGCCTACCAAAGGAGTCCCAACTGGTTTAGCATCCTGCATATTAAACCTCTCCAAGACCTTCTTAATGTACTCTTCCTGAGATAAAGTTATCTTTCATTCCTTTCTATCCCGAGATATCCTCATACCAAGGATTTTTTTGGCTTCCCCAAATCCTTCATAGCAAAGGATTCACTTAGCTGCTTCTTGAGTACTTTTATTTCCTGCATGTTTTTACCTGCAACCAACATGTCATCCACATACAGACATAGGATAATATAACTACCATCCTCAAATTTCTTTGTATACACACAATGTTCAGAATGAATCTAATATAACCTTGCTCCATCATGAAGCTATCAAATTTCTTATACCATTGACGTGGAGCTTGTTTCAAGCCATACAAGCTCTTCTTCAGTTTTGCACACCATCTCCTCTTTACCTTTGACCTCATAGCCCTCTAGATGCTACATATATAGATCCTCCTCCAAATCACCATGGAGAAATGTAGTATTTACATCAAGATTCTCTAAGTGCAAGTCTTCTACTGTAACTATTCCAAGAACAGTTCTAATAGAAGTCATTTTTACTATGGGAGAAAAAATCTCATCAAAATCTATACCTTTTTTCTATGCAAACCCCTTGACCGCCAAACCAGGCCTTGTATCTTTTCTTGCCTCCTTCTTCCTCTTTGACTCTGAACACCCACTTGTTCTATAATGCTCTTTTGCCTTTGGGTAGCTTCACCAAATCCCATGTTTGGTTCTCCATGAGAGCCTGATGCTCCTCATCCATGGCTTGCTCCCACTTCTTCCTGGCATCTACCTGCATTGCTTCATCAAATCTCTCTGGCTCTCCACTGTTAGTGAGTAATAAATAATAAACAGAAGGAGAAAAAATTCAGGTTCTCTTCTTACCCTAGAAGACCTCCTCAATATAGGAGTTTGGGGTTCCTATTGAGGAGGTTCCTAAACTGATTCATGTGTCACTTTCCCATCCAGAAGATCCTCTACCATTGTATATTCTTTCTTGGATTCTTCCCTATTTTCCTGTAACTGCTACTTATACATGAATTTCTCATTAAAGACCACATCCCTAGATCGAATGATTTTCTTGTCCTTAATACTCCAACATTTATATCCAAAGTCATCACCACCATAACCAATGAAAGTAATTTTTTCTGATTTAGCCTCTAGCTTAGTCCTATCATCCTTGTCTATATGGACAAACACCTCACATCCAAAGACTCTAAGAAATGAATAATCAACTTTCTTACCATACCAAGCCTCCTCAAGTATGCCTCCATCCAAGGCACTTGAGGGTCCTCTATTTATCAAGTACACAGTTGTGCTCACCGCTTCTACCCAAAAGAAAGAGGCAGTCCCACGTGTAACATCATGCTCTTAGCACATTTCATTATTGTCCTTTTCATCTTTTCTGACACCCCATTTTGTTGCAAAGTTCCTAGAACCGTATTTTTCATGTGGATTCCATTCTTAGAACAGTAATCATCAAATTCATTCCTGCAATACTCCCCTCCATTATCTGACCTGAGACATTTTAGCTTAAGACTTGTTTCATTCTCTACCAAGGCTTTCCATTTAACAAAAGTGTCAAATACATCATATTTGTTTATAATACAATAAACACAAACTTTCCTTATTACATCATCAATAAAATTAACATAATAACTTGAACCGCGAAGAGATGATATCTGAGCCGGCCCCCACACATCAAAATGTACTAGCTCTAACTTACTCTATTTCTTTGTAGGTCCAACCTTGAGAAACCTTACTCACTTCTATTTCCCATATATGCAGTCCTCACAGAACTCCAAACATGTTTTTTGTTTATCCGGGAAAATTATAATCTACTTGCCCTTATCACTCATATGACCGAGCCTATAGTGCCACAATATTGTATCTACTTCTGAATCCAAAAGATTACAAACATTAGTGTTATAAGTGGTTGAATATAAGGTTCCAACCTTCTTACCTCTTGCCACCATAAAATCACCCTTGGTAACTGTACGCCGGAAAAGCGACAAGCGAGCGTGGGAATCTACAGGTAACTCTTCCGTGTACCCGACCTCTCGAGGTCATGCTGAGACAGCCGGTGGGGATGGAATATACGTGGGATGCAAACGAACTAGTTGGGCAGTCTAATGTCTTCGACATGCACAAATGGAATTTGTGAATCTAAGGCAAAGAAGGCCCTTCTAACTTGGACTGGTATGATAGATCAATCAGCAAGGATGACTGCTCGAAGGCTCTAATCAATATCGAGTTCTGGCATGATTCGATCTATGGGTTTTGAAATACGTGGAAAATGACCTGGGATAGTTTTGTGTATATCTCCAGATAAGGTCATATGGTGGATTACGAATACAATTGACTCTACGGACGATTCTCTGGCCTAGTCCAGAATTCTCTAGCTTTGTTAGCCGCTATATCTAGTAAGGATAGTTGTTCGATGATGATGGGTGGAAATGGAGTGGACTAGAATACTAGTGTGCGTAGGACAGTGTCTATATCTGATTGACTTATGGATTCGTTAGGCTGCGGGATTTGTGGATCATAACCGTAGATCCTTGGTTATTGCAGTCCTGCTATGGTCATGTACGAAATCAAGTCCTAATCCCTAGTATCCAGTAATCGTACACTTTCTCAGCTTCTATGTTTAGACTCAGTAACTGTGTGATTTTCTCGGAATATCTTACAGGCGTTCATGCAACCTGGATTCTTAAACTAGTATCTATGTCTGTGAGAGTGTCTCCTGCATTTGGCTGTGGGACCAAAGGATCACAACCAAAGGTTTGTTCTCTCTTGAACCCTTCTACAGTCATGTGAATGTTTTCCTAGGGTAATCTATAGTTCAGTTGATTTGACCAAAACGTGTGTGCTTGGTCGTATTCTATATTTAATCCTCTCAACTGAGAGCTAATCAGTCGTAAATCTATTGTTGTTTGGAAGACTTGTATTCTAAGGTTCTGGTCTATGTCAACTATTGCTGTGACGAGGTTTGACTGAGGCACGATTGGCTCAAATACGTATTCCCTGGGCTCCCTAAGTCTCATTGTAGTAAAGCAAATTCTAACTATGTGGGATAAATCTAAAACATATATATCTTCTATTTCTCTATGAGATTTTCTAAGATTTTAAGAAAAGTAGCTATTTAAACGTATCTAGAAAATAACAACTAAATAACAATTTAAAACAAACAAGATAACCGAGTGTAGTTATTTCCTGTGCAATTTGTAGATTATTCTAAACAATAAAATAGCTTATCTAATCTATCTGCAAGATTCTTGATCCTACCTCAGAAGTGAGGAGTGAACAAGTTTCTCAGAAACTATCAATCCTCACACTTCCCTGGCAATTCGAAGAAATAGAATTTACTAAAATGAAGTAATTATCTAATCTATTTGATAGATTCTAACTATAACTTTGAACAGCTAGAACCTTGATTCCACAGAACGTGGCGAATCCGATGGTGTGTGTGTCTGGTCCCCTCAGTAGATCTCCATCAATATTTCATATTCTTGTGGATTAGAAAAGCATGTAATGCTATCCTCAACAGAAGTAGATATTGGGACAAAGGCAGCTCAGATGCAACTTATATAATGCGAGTAGGAGTAAGGGATAGCGCAAGACGTACAGAGCTTGGCTTCTGTAAATTCCCTAGCTTGATTTACTACGATTATGCAACATACGACTTCCAGAACCTGAAACTACTGTTTGAGAGAAAAACCTTACAACTTTAATGCTTCCTAAGCTATCGACTCCAATGGACTAGATAAAAACAACAACATCATTTGCACAAGCTGGATACTGTGGCTTACAAAAGTTGAATATACTAAACCTAACTAGACGTAGAATGACTAAACCAAGCCCTTCTAAACAAAATGAAAGCTAAGTCGATTGCACAGAGAATTCAGAGACAAAATTTAGGGCCATTTGCTTGAGACACAGCCACTTATTTATAGCTTTCATTCATTCACCCAAAAATCAAACCACACTAGAACTCTAAAACTATAAACAATGGCCAAACAAACCTATTCCAGGGGACCAAAAATAGAAATGCACCTAAGTCAGCAAGGAAAGCTGTTGCACATTGATGCTTTTACGTGAGTCGTGTCAAAACACTTTCCGTAGAAAACACAACAGGAGACCGCGACTTCTGAGCAGGGCGGCAGTTACAAGTGTGGCTGCCGCCCCTGATCAGGGTGGCGGTCCATAGACCACCACCCATGCGGGGCGGAGGGGTTTTGTCACTTAAGGAAAAAGGCCAAGAACAGAGGGGAAAAGAAAAACAAGGAGACGCGGGCTAAGCGGGGCATGTGGGATGTTAACGCCTACCTGAGAGATTTTCCGGATCCCGAACAACCACCTTGCTGGAGAACCTGTCTCATCATTTGGGAACTTGTTACAAGCTGTTTTTCGGCAGTACAGTACCTTACAATTTTTGGGTAATACATATTTCCCGAGCTCTCTCAGAGAATGCGGTTTTACCGCCAATGAAGAGGTGTTAAATGGTGGGTCTGATTATGGCAAGTCCCGAAATGGGAGTTAGAATTTACCGACACGTCGTGGGTGTTGAAATGATGCGCATCCCAAAATTTCCCACTATGTGTAAAATGAAAAGGAACTCAAGTCCAGATAGATACAATAGTTTTAAAATAAAATGCCAAGAATAACGGGAAATGAAGAACGTACATTTGTGCAGGGGATGGAACTTTCCCTTCATCAGTGCTCCAAACTGTGTCAAGTTATTTTAAAATGAAACAGACTGCTATATATGAAGTGGGGCCCATTTTCCTATTCTATTGTGCCGAGTCGATTGTTTGATTTTGAGCTCTGGACCCACGGTGGACGGTTTCCTATTCTGCTTGATTAGAGTCGAAACGTCCACAGCGAGATCCGTTGATCATGACCTCCACGTGCAGAACAACCCGGACCTCAGCGATACAGTTTAGTTTTCTCAGCTTATTATTTTTTCCTCCCTTAATTTTTGAAAATGCTAAATACCTGCTACTGTAATGGGGGGGTAATTTTTGAAAATCTAGGTTCAAAAGGTCCACCTAGGGGAGCGCCTACTGGGTAGACTTTGTTTTTAGTTAAAATGGTCTTTTCTGGCACGTTTTAGGCCTTTTTGAGGTTAAAAGCACGCGTGAGTTTTCGGACCACGACACGCCCCGCTCTGGCTAGGGCGTTTTCACACCAACTTCCTCTTTACCTTGACCTCATAGCCTCTAGTTGTTGCAATATATAGATTTCCTCCCTCCAAATTCACCAGAGAAATGCAGTCTTAACATCAAGCATATTCTAAGTGTAAGTTCTCTCTTAACTATTCCTGGAATAGTTCTAATAGAATTCATTTTTACATACAAGAGAAAAAAATCTCATTCAAATTATACCTTTTTTCTATGCAAAACTCCTTAACCACCAACTTAGCCTGTATCTTTTATTGCCTCCTTCCTTTTGACTCTAAACACCCACTTTTTCTGTAATGCTCTTTTCCTTCAAGTAGCTTCCATAATCCCATGTTGTTCCCATGAAGCCTGATGCTCCTCATCCATGCTTGCTCCCACTTCTTCATGACATCTACCATGCATACTTCATCAAATCTCTTTGGCTCTCCTACATCAGTGGTATAAATAATAAAGAGAGAGAAAATATTTGGTTCTCTTCTTACCCTTTAGAAAACCTCCCAATATAGTGAGTTCGGGGGTTCCTGAACTGATATAGTGTCACTTGTTCCCATCTAAAGATCCCTCTACCACTGATCATATTTTTTCTTGGCAATTATTCCCTATTTCTTTCAAACTACTTATAATGATCTTTCTCCATTAAACGACAACATCCCTAGAATCGAATATTTTCTTTGTCCTTAATACTCCACATTTATATCCAAATTCTATCACCACATAACCAATGAAAGTACCCTTTATTCTGGTCACCTCTATTTTGTCCTATCATTCCTTGTCTAATATGGAAAAACACCCTCACATCTAAAGACTCTAAGAAATATAATCAATTTACTACCCATACCAAGTCTCCTCAAGTTGCCTCCATCCAAGTCACTTGAGGGGCCATCTGATTTAATCAAGTACCAATTTGTGACAATACACGCTTCTACCCAAACAGAAAGAGGTGGTGCGCCGCCATGTAACCATCACGCTCCCTAGCCATGTTTATTATTGTATTTCATCACTTTCTACAACCCCATTCTATTTGGAGTTCACACTATATTCAATATTTTGCCTCGATTCCCATTCTTTTAGAACAAGTATCATCAATCAATGCATCAATACTCCCCCTCCATATCCTGACCTGAGACATTTTAGCTTAAGGACCTGTTTCATTCTCTACAAAGGCTTTCCATTTAACAAAGAGTGTTCAACTACATTAAAAAGATTTGTTTCTAATACAATAAACCAAAAATTTCCTCTGATTGCATCATCAAATTAAAAAACTAACATAATAGCTTCGAACCCCCAAAGAGATGATTACCTGAGCTAACCCCCACACATCACCAATTGGCACCATCCTAACTTAATCTCTTTTCTTTTTGTAGGTTCCAACCTTGAGTATAACCTACTTCACTTTGTTTTCCCAAGTATGCAGTCCCTCATCAGAAACTCCAAAACATGTTTTTGTTATCCGTGAAAATTATATTAATCTTACTTGCCCTATCACTCATATACCGGAAGCCTATAGTGCCACAATATTTAATCTTACTTTCTGAAATCCAAAAAGATTACAAACATTATGTTATAAGTGTTTGAATATAAGGTTTCCAACCTTCTTACCTACTTGCCACCATAAAATCACCCTGTTAACTGTACGCCGGAAATGCGACAAGCTAGTCGTGAATCTACAGTAACTCTTCCCGTGTACCCGACCTCTCGAGGTCATGCTGAACAGCCGGTGGGATGAATATACGTGGGATCAAACAGAACTAGCTGGGCCAGTCTAATGCTTCGACATTCACAAATGGAATTGTGAATCTAAGCAAAGAAGCCCTCTAATGACTGTTATGATAGATCAATCCCAAGGATACTGCTCGGAAGGCTCTAATCAATATCGATTCTGGCATGAATTCACTTATGGTTTTTGAAATACGTGGAAACATGACCTGATAGTTGTGTATATCTCCCAAGATTAAGTCATATGGTGGATTACCGAATACAATTGACTCTGAGGACGATCTTCTGCCTAGTCCAGAATCTCTGCTTTGTTAGCCGCATACTAGAAGGATAGTTGTTCGATGATTGGGGAATGGAGTGGACTAGAATACCTAGTTGCGTAGACAGTGTCTATTATCTGATTATCTTATGGATTCGTTAGGCTGCGCGGGATGTGGATCATTAACCTAATCCTTGTTATTGCAGTCCGCTCATGGTCATGTACGAAATCAATCCTAATCCCTAGTATCCATAATCGCTACACTTTTCCTCAGGCTTCTACGTTAGATCAGTAACGTGTGATTTTCTCGGACATATTTCTTACAAGCGTTCACTGCAACCTGTTATTCTAAACTAGTATTCTTGTCTGGAGAGTGTCTCCTGCATTTGTTGTGGACCAGAATCACAACCAAAGTTGTTCTCTCTTGAACCCCTTCTACAGTCATTGAATGTTTTCCTAGGTAATCTATTAGTCAGTTGATTTGACCAAAGTTGTGTGCTTTGCGTATTCTACTATTTTAATCCTCTCAACTGAGAGCTAATCAGTCGTAAAATCTAATTGTGTTGCAAGACTGTATTTCTAACGTTCTGGTCTTAGTCAACTATGCTTGACGATGTTTGACTGAGGGCAACGATTGCTCATAATACGTTATTCCCTGGGCTCCCTAAAGTCTCATGTAGTTAAAGCACATTCTAAATCTATGTGGATCAAATCTAAAACATATATATCTTCTATCTCTATAATTTTTCTAAGATTTAAGAAAAGTAGCTATTTTAAACGTATCTAGAAATACAACTAAAATACAATTTTAAAACAAACTAAATAAACCGAGATGTAAGTATTTTCCTGTTGCAATTTGTAATTTAATTCTAAACAATAAAATAGCTTATCTTAATTCTATCGGCAAGATTCTTAATCCACCTCAGAAGTGAGAGGAATCATAGTTTTCAAAAACTATCAATCTCACAGTTCCCGGCAATTATCGAGAATAAATTTACTTAAAATGAAGTAATTATCTTAATCTATTTGATATTGATTCTAACAATATAACTTTGAAAGCTAGAACCTGGTTCACAAGTCAACAGTGCGGAATCCGATGGTGTGTGTAGATCTTAGTCCCCTCAGTATGATCTCCTCAATATTTCATATTCTTTGGATCTAGAAAAGCATGATAATGCTGAGCATCATAAACAGAATAATATGGACAAAGCAGCTCAGAATGCAAACTGAGATATAATCGAGTAGGAAGAGGATGCCAAGATACAAAGCATTGGGCTTATGTAATTCCTAGCGGATTTACTACATTATGCCAACATACGACGTCCAGAACTCTAAACTATCTTGTTTGAAGGAAAAACCTACAACTTTAATGGCTTTCCAAGCATTCTATCTCCATTGACTAATTAAAACAACAACATCATTTGCATCAAGCTGATAATGTGGCTTATCCAAAAGTTGAATAATATCTAACTAACGTTATAATAACTAAACCAACTACTTCTAAGCAAAAATGAAACTTAACTATTGCCAAAGAGAAATATCAGAGACAAAATTATGGCCCATTGCTTGAGCACCAACCATATATTATAGCTTTCATTCACCCAAAATTCAAAACCAAACTGAACTCTAAAAACTACTTAAACAATGCCCCAAACGCACTATTCCAGGGACCAAAAAATATTAAATGCGAAGCCCAAGTCACAAGGAAAAGCTGGTGGAAACATTATTCCTTCGTGAGTCGTTGTTCAAAAACACTTTCTAGTAAAACACATAAAAGGACCCCGATCTCTGAGCAGGCCGGCAGTTACAGGGCTGCCCCCTGATCAGGTGGCGCATGAGAACCACACCCATGCGGCGGCTTTGTCAACTTTAAAGAGAAAAAAGGCCAAGAAAGAGGGGAAAAAGGGAAAACAAAGTACCGGGCTAAGCGGGCATTGGATGTTAACGCATACCTGAGAATTTTCCGGATCCACCGAACACTTGCGAGGAGACCTTGTATCATCATTGGGCGAACTTTACACTGTTTCGGAGTTACATACCTTACATTTTGGTACATAACATATTTGCCTTCCTCAGAGAAGCGTTTAGCCATGAAGAGTGTAAAAATGTGTGTCTGAGTATGGCAGTAGTCCCGAAAAGGGAAGTTAGAAGTTATACTACACGATCTCCGTGTGTTGTGAATGATGCCATTCCAAAATTCCCACTAGTGTAAAATGAAAAGAGAATCAATCAGATAGTATACAATAGTTTTAAAAAATAAATGCCAAGAATAAACAGGTAATGAAACGTCCATTGTCAGGATAGGAACTACCTTCATCAGTGCTCCAAACCTGTGAAAATGTTATTTTTAATAAACAGACTTGCCAATTTATGAAAGTGGACCCATTTTCTATTCATTTGCGAGTCATTTTTTGATTTTGAGCTTCTGGACCCACGTGAACGTTTCTTGCTGTGTAGTAGAGTCGAAACGCCACAGCGAAGACTCTGTGATCAGCCTCCACGTGCATGAAACCACCGACCTCAGCGATCACAGATTAGTTTTCTTCAGCTATATTATTTTCCTCCCTTAATGTTGAAATTGCTAAATCTCTGTAAATGGGGGGTAATTTTGAAAAATGCTAGTTTCAAAAGTCCACCTAGGGGACGCCTACTGGTAGGCCTTTGTTTTTAGTTAAAATGGTCTTTCTGCACTCTTTAGGCCTTTTTAGTGTTAAAAAAAGCCGCTGATTTCACCACGACCGCCGCTCTGGCTAGGGCGCGTTTGCATGACCGCCTCCCTTTAGCGGGCGGTTACACGACCGCCGCCTTAAGTCGCGTTACAAAACCACCTCCCTGCTTAGGCGGGATGTTTTGCACAAATGCAAAAGAACTGATATTTGAGTTGTTTATATTTATGCACTGTCTACGGTTTATATGACTCTTCTCAGCATTACCTGGTGCTAACTTACTTTGTTTTGTGTGTTTTGGTTATGCACGAAAGGAGTACATCCGATGGAGTAGAGGAGAGAGTGTGATTGGCTTCTTCAGGGTACTAGATGCACCTCTCAACAGGTATGACCGAGACACACTTCAGAGGTGGTATACTGCGCATATCGCGCGTGCCCCATGTTCACCATCTATCCATCCGTTTGTGACTTATCTCTTACTAGATGCAGCATCCGAATACCTTCCGATGCCATGGGTCCTATGGCGAGGGACCATACATTGGAGAGTCTCGCATTCTGGGGTCCCATCATCATGAGGACTCACTTTGAGACGCAAGCTCACGGCCAGATTGCACAGTGGGCGACTTATATGGAGATGCAGCCTATCTCCACAGGTTGAAGAAAGTGAGAGTTTGATCCTATTCCTTCTTTCTATTCCCCATATTTTGACAGCCTCATGGTCATTGCCTCAAAGCTTGATAAGGATGGACACATTGCTATACTTTGGGCCCCTATCATTGCACAGATAAAGTGGCAGGCCGGATATACGCTTGGGGACAGATTTATTGAGATAACCACCCATGAATCTATATAGGTGGTGCAATTTACAAGGCAGTCACTGAGCCACCGACCCTAGTCATGAGTTGGGTTTAGAGCACTCGTCCCTTATGGCAAGGGTGTGGAGGTGCAGCACTGGAGCTATTAGGGCCAGATGACAGACATGTCGGTCTTAGATCACCTCATCACCAGTTGCCTCCCTCCACTACTTGCCATATGACAGTACACCATACCATACCATGGCCAAGTATATGGCGAGGAGCCCTTACCTTAGTTTACCTGCTCCACCACAGGGGTAGCTTATTGATAGAGTGGGGATCGAGTGAGTGCAGCCCTTGGCCAAGTTCCTTACAGTTTGGCCTTCCAACATGGGTTATTGCTTCCCCTGCACAATTTACAGATCAGTTCACGAGCCAAGGGCCTAAGGCCGAGTTGGACATGATTACTCCTGCACTTCCCATTGCAGCCAGGGAGGATAGTTCATCTTAGAGGGAGATCCACTGCACCTCGGGCACTTACTTCAGATTGCTGTGGTCTGCTCATAGCAGTGAATTTTTAGGAAAAACCCCCCATTTATTATTTTATGACTCCAAGTCTAAGGATTTACAGGGGAGGACAGAGGAGAGACCAAGATGCATTCTAAGTGGTATGAACTCAGATATCATGCAGGTACAGAGGGACTGAGATAGAGCGCACGAGAAGGACACTCTAGTTTCAGAGGAGCCACTCTCTCAAGGCCATGTTGTGAGAGGAATGAGTCTGTCTGTGGTGCATATTGCCCCAAGCCACAGGAGTAGCCTCATCAACAAAACGGCAGTGGCATCCGCAGCAGGTGCGCCCCAGCGACCCATCTTGGAGGCCTAGGGATCCGAGTAAGTTACCCTTTCTCCATTTTAATGTTTATTTGTAGGCTCTCCTTAGTTGTTATTTTGTATCTTTTAGCTTCTTGCTTAGTTTCTAATTTGTTTTCTCCTTTGTTTGCAGAGACTGTTGATGAGTGGCGAGATTTGATCCGCAGGGTATGTATTGATTCCCTGATGATCCTCATGGATAGGACCCGCGCAGAGCTGTCCGTGGACGCTGGGGAGCCTTCAGTAGCCAGTAGGCATACCGACATTTTTGCTCCAGTTTGGCATGTGGCCAGGATGGTATTGACCCTTCGCACTGAGCTAGTGGGCTATAGGACGGCTAAGTGTCTTATGAGGAGCCGTTCTAGTGGTGAGATTGTGACTGCTCCTTGGGATCCTGAGCCCTCCGTTCATTTAGAGCGCCGGCGTAGCTGGAGTCCTAGGCGTGGGCATGCACCTTCAGAGGGGTCGCATAGGGATTGAGAGGCCACTTGGCTCTCGTGTATTTTGTATTATATATTTCTTTATATATCATGGATTCTTTGAGTGTTTTGACCATGCTTAGTGCATGATGGCATTGTATATAAACATTGATCATTTATATATATGCATTCATTTTGGATCAGAATCTTGGCACCCGTGGTTTCCTTTCTATTTCTAACCTTTCTATGTATACTACGATGTATGTTTATATGCTTTTTTAGAATGTATGCGATGGAGAACAGATGATGCAAATGTTTGTTTCTTTTTGCATATTTTATGATGCTGATATATGTAGATGTAATGTGATTTTGAATCTTAGCTTCCGTAAGCAATTTTGGATACCTCATGTTTGTTTTGTAGAGTGATGAATACAAACCAGTATGATGAACAGATAAACTTTCCCCACTCCTAACTCCACACAACTAGTAAGATGTGAGGGCTCCTCATCGAGAGCTAGAAAGGGCACAACTTATGAGGTGTAGCCGAAATGATAGCGATGAAATACAGACAAAGCTTTGGTGGAACCAAATAGAAAACTACAAGCTTACTCTACCTGAGTGACTTCATAGTTTAGAATGCAACTTACTTCGTGGTTTATCTAGACTTAGATCCGTAGATGACCACATAGTGGACAAAATCTGGGTTTTTAGGATTTTAACTCTCTTAGAATTTTGAACATCTGATTCATTCGTTTTTGACTCAAAGTTTGAATTGT
The DNA here is from genome assembly GCA_019776745.2 of Taxus chinensis. Classification (NCBI taxonomy): domain Eukaryota; kingdom Viridiplantae; phylum Streptophyta; class Pinopsida; order Cupressales; family Taxaceae; genus Taxus; species Taxus chinensis. Next base: position 177,800,231 of record CM034151.1, read on the forward strand.
TTGTTTATGACTTTTAACGTGTGCTTTGTCAAAAGGACCCCCTATACTTTTCCCCGCGCTGCTAGTAAGAAGCGTGGGTTTATCACCGTGGGCAAGGCATAGGCGAGTAAGGGCATTTCCATCCTTTCCCAACCCTACGTCACTAGTAAGAGATGCAAGCTCATCACCGAAGGTTGGTGGGGCAAGGAAATGTGTAAAATTAAAATTTTCTATTTAATCACTTGTTGACTTGTTTTCTTGAGTAAAATGTCAGTATGTGCTTATTTCCAAAGAGATATATATATATATATATGGGATAGATGTGACACCTTGAAGCTTCTAGAATAGACCATAGGTAAGGCACCTATCCTAAGAAGAAATCAAAGTGAGAATAAACTTGCAGATCTTGGTATGGTTACCGTTAAGACTTTTTCATGCCTGACTTTATTTGATAAAAGATTCTGAGATAATTTGATGATATCATGAAAATGGAGAGGTATTATTAAAGAGTTTATGCCAACAACATCATGAGTTTGCTGTGAATTGCTTTGAGAATAGATTCCTTTATCACCATTTATGTAAGGAACAGGTGGAAAAAATGATCTTAATCTATATGAAGATGCAATGTAAATATATATAGGTAGTGCAAGCTGCTTATGCGTAAAACCGCTTGAGGTGAAGGGAATTGACTATTTTGCCAAATTCCTCACCTTCTAGCATACACAACAGGTATGCACCATTTCCGTAATCCTTCATGACTCGGTATGGGCCAAACCATTTGGGCCAGAATTTCCTTCCTTCGTCGGTCTTCTTGTCGATCCGGCTATCTAGTCTTAGAACTAGATCACCTTTGTATTCTTACGACCCCCTGTGCCCCGCATCTCATTTCGCAACCTAACCTCATCACCTAAACCTTACACAATTATTTATTAATTACCTTATAATTAATAAATCCACATCGCCATACCTGCCACCTCATTTCGCCACCTCATCATGACCTAGTCCTAACCCTAAACTAACCTAATTAAGACCTATAACTTGGTCTACATCCACACCCATGACTAATTACTCCTCACCCGCACCTAAAACCAACCTCATAATGACTTGACCAAGCCCACAACTAATCCCTCAGGAGAAAAGGAGGGAAAGTTGGCTATTTTACTAAAAATAGCCCACTTTGACCTGACCGATACCGGTTCCTACTCGACCGCCGTCGGTTACGTAACCGCCATCGGTTCCCTGTAAATGACCTCTCCCAACCAAAAACAAGGGGTTGGATTTTCATTGATCTGAATCAGAAGTCATTGGAAGGATCCGGAATTTACTTGGCTGAACAGAGACAAGTGAAGGAAAGAGAGGAGTTTGCAGAGAAGGACATCAAGCCCAAGACTGCAACTGAATAACCAGAGCCCAGTGACACTCATCCAAGCATCAGGAGAGGAGATAGCTCATCTCGGATTGTCAGACCATCCTACCTGAACCCTGCCTTCGTCATCACAGTCCTTGAACCTGCATTTTTCATCAGGAACTAGTAAGTAAGTCTTATACGTTCTTTTAATAATATTTCTTGGATTTCTGAATCACAGTAATTACAAGTCTACTCCCAGATCCACTACCCGGTAACACCCCCCATCTAACTATCATTCCTCTACCCCTACACTCGCCCCAAGAACAGCTCCCATACCCTCTGAGCCTTCTCTATCACCCCGTTACCCATCCCCAATCATTTACTAGCCTTATAAACACCATAGTCATCTTATAGCCAACCTTTTACCAAACCCCTTAAATCACTACCCCTACCGATATCGGTTATCATCAACCGGCACCGGTGACACTGACCGGCATCGGTCACTGTGATTCAAAACCAAGACCAACCTTTTCTCTATTGTTCTAACAAGGTAAACAAATTGTAATTGGACAATAGCTTATTTGTTAGAATTTGTGTTAATTCATATTAGCAGGGGAACTGACTACCTTCGAAAGGAAGTCTCATATTTCCTGGGCCCAAGGCAGTTCCCTCACTTATTATCTAATTAGAATCTGGTGGTCTTGTATTCTTACTTGCAGGTAGTCCTTCCCAGACAAAAAGGAGTTCTTTGCAATCGATCTGATCTCTCTCTACGGTACGCGCACACCCTCTCAACATTCAACAGGTATTCCTCCTAGCCCTAACCCTTATCTGTTTCTCAAAGGAATGAAAGGATAGAAGCAACTCTATCCCGGGAACGGAAGCATTTCTGTGCGAAACATTTTGGCACGCCCGGTGGGACCCATTTCGGGTTTCTTTCTTTCTTGCTTGCTTTCATATAGGGAGCATACATGCTGTTTTCTTCTTCTAAAAATTTCACACGATATTTTGTTATATTTGGTAAAAGAATTTGTCTTGCTTTCCCAGCTTTGCATTAGTGAAAGTCATCTTCTTTGCTTCATCGAATAACATTTTCAATTTGGGTTTAAAACACGTGCATCCCATTTTTGCGTGTTGTTTTCAATTCTAGTGAACGTAGATTAAGTAACAGGTCGTACACGTGGGGGTGATTTCCATGGTATTGACAAGAAATTAATCTTACTTTCACTGCACAACACATACCGAATCACTTCACAATTAACACAACAGCTCAAAACATCCCCCCTTTTTCCGCGGTATTCCTCCGCCCGATTGAGGTAACCTTATAAGCCAAAACAAACTTGACATTTCCCCTAAGTCTTTTGTTTAGGATTCTGACATCATTCTGCGTCTAAGGGCATAAGCCCAAATTGATTAAAACTAATCCTAGGGTTAGTCTGTTAATTTGCTTGTGTATCTTGCTTGTTTTCAGTTCTGTTTCTCTGTCATACACTATTTTCTGTGATCACTTCAGAACAGTTTGGTAGGCATACTAAGCACTGTTAACCCCAAATCAGTAGCTTCTTACAGTTTCTTATACCAGTCCTATTATACCGACATCGGTTAAGTGACCGACGCCGGCTACAGTATAACCGACATCGGTTAGCAGACCGATATCGGTTACAGTCTTTTACAGTCCCTGACAAACCAGCAACCTACCAATTTCAACATTCTGGGGTTGTTTCTGTTCCTGATAGATTGAAACCCTACTGTGTACTCTTGCCCATGGTTGTTATCACTCGGAAGCAAGCCGCCGCCATGGTTTCACATGCCTGCTCTGTGCCTTTTCCTGAATCGCCCCCTTCACATTCTATGGGGAACCCTACGGACACCAGTGAGGTTCCCAAAATCCCTGTAGGAGATAAGGAATTTGCAAAATTTTTGGACGCTAATCCTAGCGCTGTACAATATTATTTGTCTCATGCCCCTGACCGTACGCCCGATGGTCAACTCCTTGTTGGCATGCCTATTAGTATAGCTGCTCATTTAGCTCCTTCTCCGCCTGATAACTCCGCTTTGCCTTCTGCATCCTTAGCCCCGTTTCCCAATCCAGCGGCTTCAGGGGTTCATACGGCACAGATTGGCTTTCCTTTGGTTAATCTTGGGCCCCACATATCATTACCGCTGACCACTCCTACCTCGTCTCTCTTGCAGACTGCTCCTTTCATGACTTGCTCTCTGCCACCTATCCACACGAGCTTTCCTTCTCAAGCTCCGCCCACCTTTTCATTTCCACACACGTATCCGGTGACCTCAACATCTTATATAGGACATCCCTATTCGGTCACCTCAACACATTCGTCCTCCATACCTTATCAACATTTAACCCCACCATTGTCTAGTGGTGGCCCTTGGCCCAATCTGCCTCCGTTTACCGCAACCGCACCATCATCTCATCCAACTACTGATTTAATCAAACAAATGATGGACAAAATGCAAAATCTGGAGGCTTCTGTTTCAGGAAGTCGTAGCGCCCTGACATACGAGCAAGTTTGTCGGGAGCCTATCCACCCTTCTGTCCCCCTTCATTCATATCCTCCTCAATGGGAATTACCAAAATTTACTCGTTTTAATAGTAAGGAGGATCCTCAACAACACTTGCGCTCATTTAGACATGCCTGCTATCTAATTGCTCATGACGATGCCTTACTACTCCGCACCTTTCCCATGTCCTTATCAGGACCCGCCTTGGAGTGGTACAGTGCTTTAACCCAGCACTCAATCTTCTCTTTTAACCAACTAGCCCAATCTTTCTTGGATCATTTCTCCATTAACATTGCCAAGAAAGTATCTATCACCGACCTCTATGCCATCCGACAATTTGAAGACGAATCTATCGCAGATTTCGTTGGACGATGGCGGGGCCTTATCAACCAACTTACGTATGCCTTGCCTCAGGCCGAACTTATCAAACTTTTTATGCGGGCCTGCGCTAAGCACATCTATCCTACCCTCTAAATTCAAACTTTCCACACATTTGACGAGGCCTTTACTATGGCTCAAAAACTAGAGATTCGAGCCTTAGAGGAAGAGAAATTGCGGTTGCGCAGCAAAAACCCCAATTTCTGAACCCAAGATTCCACCAACAAACCTAACACCACCAATCCTCACCCATCGACTGCTTCGAAATCAAAAGGAGCTGTGCACGCGGTGATGGTCAAATCCCAACCACCGTCTAATACCCCGCCAAAAACCACCTATAAGTATAAAGCTGAGCCCATCAATTACACTCCCTTGGGAGAAACTTATGGTGTGATATTGGAAAAATTGCTTAAAGCAGGAGCCATTACCTTACCTCCTGTTAAACCTCACTCCGGGTTTGATTCCACCCGCGCCATACCTTCTTGGTACAAAGAAAATGACTTCTGTAACTTCCACCGCGTGAAGGGACACAGTCATGAAAACTGCAAGATGTTGAAAAACATAGTGCAGGAAATGGTTGATGCAGGAGATATAGCCCTCGATAATCCTAACGCTCCTGCTAACCGAAATTTGAAAATTTTCAACAAACCATTCCCGAATCACTCTTCTAACAGTAACATAAACCAAGATATCTTAGCCGAGGAGAGTGTTCATGAGATCCATGCAGTCTTCGACTCCCAGCCAAAAGCCTCTATCGAAAAAATTCTGAATCAAGCCTCTTCACTAACGCAGGAACCCGAACCCCCTTCATCACCATCAAGACAAGACGAAATCCTTGCCGTTCCTTTACCCATCGAGGAATTAACCGCCCAGAGGTCTCTTCTCACAGATGAGCCTTCTTACACCACATCCTTGCAAGACTGTGAGCGGATGTTATCTAACTTATCTATTTCCCAAACATCTCCTTCTACCATTCTTGCTGTACAAGAGGAAGGCTCGCCACTTCTTTTGTCATCCTTAGACGAGAAACCTCTTGCACCGACATCACCAAATTCTTTAATCATGACGGATCCTCTCAAACATGCCCTCCTACCTATTAGTTCTTCATCGCCTAAATCTTTTCAGCGACCGGTTGACCTCTTAACGCCCATTGATACAGTGCCTCATCTACCCCCTGTATCACACCCACAGTGGACCGGAATCACAACCCACCTTTCTTCCATACAAAAGTTCCTATTCACACGTGAGGATTGTCATCCCTCAGAAGATAGACGAGTCCTATGGGAACGTTTGAGTACCCCATATTCTACTCAAATGCAGATGACCGATCCAGACGCCTCTACCATATACCCGAAGTGTTTACAGAAGCTTAAAATGCCTATGTCCTCATCTTCACCCCCCTCATCTCTACCAAATACCTCATCCACCTCTATTAGCCTAACCAAATCTTCCCCTACGCTTGGGACCTCACCAATACCCAGTCTAACACACCCACCTAAGCGGCTAGATTTATCTAAAAATAAAGCCGTCCATCCACTTAGGAGACAGACTCAATCTCCTCAACCTATGCCTCTATCACAACTAAAACCATCGTCGTCACACCTACCTTCCATATTGGGACCTCATCCCTCCACCTTGCATCAATATATCATACCTCCTGCGTTTTCTTTAAAACGACCTATGCCTTCTGCACCCATACAGAGATCCAAGGGTATATCAACACCGTCACCCCGCGTATCCTGTCCGCCTATCAACCCTAAACAAATTCCATCATCAAAAGATTTGTTTGCTGTCACTCCTATTTCTCCGTGGTTGTTTTCTGATACCACATCATCTGTGGCCTCATCATCTAACCAGCTAAACATAGCTTCTGCGCCAAAGAAGCCACGTTTAGTTAAATCCCATTATCAAAACCCCTTGGCTAAACCGCCACCCATACAAATCAACCATACCCCGTCATTACCAAAAACTACCCAGTCAATAGCCTCATCTTCCTCTGACTTTGACCCACTCAAAGGGTCTTACGCCAAAATCCTTGCTATATTGGTGGAGAATGCGACCATTTCCCTACCCCCACTTAGACCTTATGATCCATCTAAACCTCGACCTATAGGTTATGATGAGTCTAAAATCTGCGCTTACCACCGCACACCAGGACATGATGTAGAAGGATGCAAAGCGTTGAAAGCCATACTTCATCAGTCACCTCTCTCAGACAGAAAGGTTAAACAAGACAACTTACGAAGGGAGAAACCTTTAGCTTCAATCTCCTCTCCTATACCACCTGTCCTCGCTTCACCAAGATCTATCATTATTACAACCCCACCTCTCGAAGACCATGACTTATCCCTACCATCCTCCTCCTCTCGTGTTCACGAGATCAACATGATTAGTGTTGCCACTCGAGGGCAGAAAAACAATGAGAAAGCTAAAGGAAGCACACCTGTGGCCTCTCTTTCTCCGTCCGCCATCCCGATCGCACCACCACCTAAAGTGGTTATTCGTGGACCTGCCTACCCCGTCTCTGATGGAGTTGCCCACCGTACCATGATCAAACAGCTTCACCAATCACCTGTAAAAATGACACTGTACGATCTCATTCAAACTTCTGAATCTCATCGACAAGCTCTCGTTGAAATCCTTCAAGGGATAGAGGTCTTACCTAATGAAACCTTTCCTGTTACCTCCATTCTAACACCCAATCACGTTGCTTTGCTCACCAAACAACCTATCTCCCCAACCACTTCTGTCTCTGTACAGCAAGCCGCTGCTGTCAGTTTCTCCGAAGATGAAATTGTCGACTTTGGTGCAGAAGATCCTGACCCTGCTCTGTTCATCTCAGCTTATGTCCGGGACATTCGGGTACGTCGTGTTATGATTGACGGGGGCGCTAGCCTAAACATCATCTCTTCAAAAGCCTTCCAACAAATGAATATCCCTTCTAGCTGCATGTGTGCCAACCCCATTATGTTGCGGTCATTCAATGATGCTATTACTTCTACCTTAGGCACCGTGATCCTTAACATTCGTGTAGGACCACGTACTTTACCCGAACTCTTCTATGTCCTTGAGGGAGAGTTCCAATACAATATGTTGTTAGGCCGCCCTTGGATCCGGGCTATGGGATGCGTTCCCTCCACCTTACATAGATGCATAAAATTTGAGTACGAGGGGAAGTCCTACACCGTAAAAGCTGATCCTCCCCCCTTCAAAACCTGCAATATGTTATATCGCCCTAATGATGTGCTTGTACCAGTCAAGACACCCATTCATCCAACCCAACCATCCACTTTAACCGCACCTCAACCATCCACCTCAACCGCACCTACGCCTTCAACCAATGAAACCACCGTTGCAAATACCACTTCCTTTCCCGCAGACAAAATCCCAACCTCAGACCCCCTAGTAGATGTTTTTCAATGCCTTATGCTGGGGGAGTATCACCTATATAACGTTAGCTCTTTCCATACCCCGCAGGAGTACGGACAGTTACATGCGCATCCTACCTACGACCGTCGCGTGGGGGAGGTAATCTCTTACGGACCACCTAATTGCTGCACCAACCTAACGTATGGGGGTGTCGATGCATCCTCCGTTACCCCTGAACCTCCTCTTGGTGTGGTTCCCTTCCAATCCGATTTTCAATACTTGACAAATCGTCGTTTCGCCCTCACCTTCTTGACTCGCTGTGCTTGGAAAGGCTTTGGTTTTGGTCTTTATGAACAAGGCCGACATACAATCATTCCTGTAACTACACGCAAGCACAATGATCGTAGTGGTCTCGGATTTCCTGAAACACTTACACTGAAAGAACCTCGTGTCAATTGTATTCTGGAAGATGAGGACGTCACCCCTACCGAACCATCATCACCCATTTTGCCATTGTCACCCACAGAGTCGATAGACCCTGAATCTATCCCTCCTAACTTTTTTTTTTCATAAATGCTATCTTCCTGGGTCCTCTCACTTATCAACGCGATAATGAGGACCCATCTTCTCTTCCCCTTCTGTATCCAGACATGATCGAAGAGGATTCACCTTCAATCAATGTTGTTGAGTGCCAGGATGACGACTCCATCCTCACTTACCTTGGTGCGGACGACTCCTATATTCAACGCGCCTTACCGTCTGAAACTCAAACCATGTTGAATGAGTCGACTATAGAAATCAACATCCACACAGAGGAAGATCCTCACATTGTGAAGATCGGACAATCCCTTAACGCATCGGAACAAGCCGCCTTTACTACCTTTCTCCGTACCCGCAACCAAGCTTTCGCTTGGTCCTACGCTGACATGCCAGGAATTGCTCCTGACATTGCGGTCCATAACATTACCCTGAAACCCGATTCCAAACCAGTTAAACAGAAACTGAGAAAAATGCATCCACGCATTGCCCTCTTGGTCAAAGAAGAACTTCAACGACTCCTTTCTGTTTCCTTCATTTTACCTATTGACTATCCTCAATGGATTTCTAATATCGTACCTGTCACTAAAGCAACGGGGGGACTTCGGATATGTACGGATTTCTGGGACCTTAATCTCGCTTGCCCAAAGGATGACTTCCCCCTACCAAGTATTGATCAACTTGTTGATCTCACTGCCGGTCATGAGATGCTTTCTCTCATGGATGGCTTCTCGGGATACAATCAAATTTTGGTAGCCCCGGCCGATCAACATAAAACTACCTTCATCACTCCTTGGGGAACCTTCTGTTATCGTGTCATGCCGTTTGGCCTTAAGAATGCTGGTGTGACCTATCAGCGGGCTATGACTTACATTTTTCATGACATTATGCACACTATCCTTGAAGATTATGTCGATGATCTTCTTGGCAAATCTAAACATCGCAGTGAACATCTCGATGTTTTAGCCATTATTTTCGATCACCTGTTACAATATGGTGTTCGTCTTTAACCAAAGAAATGTGTCTTTGGTGTTCTTTCGGGAAAACTCCTTGGTTTTATTGTCTCTTTGCGTGGCATCGAGGTCGATCCAGCTAAAGTCAAAGCTATCCTAGAAATGCCCCCACCCACTAACCTCAAACAATTGCGTAGTTTGCAGGGTAAACTCCAATCTATCCGGCGTTTCATCTCACAACTCTCGGATCGATGTCAACCTTTCCATCATCTCCTTAAAAAGGATATTGTCTTTCAATGGAGCGAGGAATGTCACCAAGCCTTTGAGGCTCTTAAAGCCTATCTCTTGCAGCCACCCGTGCTTATCCCACCTCAGGACGATCGCCCTTTCTACCTTTACCTTTCCGCCACCAACCACGCTGTAGGAGCCATGCTCGCACATCGTGACTCCGAGCATCGAGAACAAGCCGTTTATTATATAAGTCGTACTCTCGTGGATTACGAGACTAGGTATACACATGTAGAAAAATTGTGCCTAGCCCTATCATTCGTAGCCACCAAACTCCGACACTACCTCCTGAATCACAAAACTTTTGTCATCACCAATGCGGACTCCATTCATTATATGTACGCCAAACCACATCTAAACCAACGCATCGCCCGATGGCTTATGCTCCTCGCTGACCTCGACCTTGAATTTATACACCAGAAGTCAATCAAAGGACAAACTATTGCGGACCAACTCGCGGAGGCCCCTTTACCTGGGGAACAATTTACCAATTTTAATTTCCCCGACGAACTCATCGCCACTCTTTCACTCAGGGAGGAGTCCTATCCAATGACCCTCTTCTTCGATGGATCCAAATGCCAGCGCGGCGGAGGAGCCGGAATTGTTCTCATTCCTCTTGACGCTGAGCCTATGCCTCTTTCATTCCGGCTCGATTTCCCCTGCACTAATAATACAGCGGAATACGAGGCCCTTGTTTTGGGTCTCCAGGTTGCGTTACACTTAGGTGTCAAATCTATCAACATTTTCGGTGACTCTCAATTGGTAGTCAACCAAGTTATGGGCATCTACCAATGTAAAAATGAGGAACTTCAAAAGTACAAACACTACGTAGATTCACTTTTGACCTTATTTACTCATTATTCTATCCAAACCATTCCCCACTCCACTAACAAATTTGCGGATACTATGGCTTGCTTAGCCTCGCAAATTCTTGCCTCACCAACTGACTCTAACATATTCGTCTTGGTACAACAACTCTTTGCCCCATCTTACTCAGCCCCGGTTGTTTGTATGATAAATAATGTGTCTGCTAATTCGCAGGATACCTGGTATCACCAATTTCACGACTACCTTACAACCTCTGTTCTCCCACCTGACCTAACGAGTACCGGAAAACGTGCTTTTCTTAAAAGTGTTTCTCATTATGTCGTCATGGGGGGACTCCTTTATAAACGTGGCTTTGATGGCATCCTCCTTCGATGTCTAACCGGCGCGGAGGTCACCTATACCATCCGACAAGTCCATGACGGTATTTGTGGTGGACATTTTAGTGGCCTGGCCGTGGCCAAACGGATCCTTCGCCTAGGCTATTATTGGCCTACTCTTAATAACGACTGCTACGAATATGTTAAGCGTTGTGTTATGTGTCAGCAACATGCCAACCTTCAACATACTCCTAGCCATCCGCTACAGGTCGCACGAGATCTTTGGCCTTTCTCACAATGGGGTTTAGACCTTATTGGTGAGATTCATCTGCCCTCTTCGCAACGTCACCGATGGATAATCACAGTAATTGAATATTACACAAAATGGGTGGAGGCCATTCCACTCATCTCAACCAAAAAAGAAAAAAATTCGAATTCGTTAACCATCACATTATCTGTCGTTTTGGTGTTCCTCATCGCCTGATAACAGATAATGGTAAATCTTTCAAAAATAAGTTGTTACAAGACCTTTGTAACAACTTCGGTATCAAACTTAGCTTCTCGTCACCGTACTATCCACAAGCAAATGGCCAAGCCGAATCTTCTAACAAAACCCTGACCAAAATTCTCATGAAAGTTGTTAATAATTCTGGGAACAATTGGCCTGATCACATTCCTTTTGCCCTTTGGGCTTATCGGACTAGCATTCGTACCTCCACTAATGCCACCCCATTTTCTTTGGTATATGGTACCGAGGCTGTCTTGCCTCTCGAAATACAAATACCCTCCCTAAGAATATCTCTTCAGGATATTCTCACCAATGATGATTTCCGCCAAGAGCGGTTAGCCCAATTAGAGCTTCTTGACGAGCGTCGTCTTACAGCTCTTGACCACCTTCAAATCTATCAAAAACGCATCAAGCGTGCTTATGATAAGTGACTTCATGAGCGTACCTTTAAGGTTGGTGATCTTGTCCTCAAAGAGAATCAACATGTAACCAAACTAGAAAAGAGCAAACGTGGAAAATTTGCTCCTAATTGGATTGGGCCTTACATTATCACGCATACTTATGGATCAGGCACTTACCGTTTAGCTTCGCTTAGTGGTAAACCTGAGCCTGAACCCCTTAATGCCTTGCATCTTCGACCATTCTACTGTTGAATTTAGTGTTATATCACTTCTTATCTACCTTGCGCTCGTCCCTTGAGCTCATTTACTACCTCATACACTTTTGTTCCATCCATCTCAAAATAGAATCAAACTCACATGGTCTGGTCATCACCTCCCCTTAAAGATGCCTTCCCCTTTTTAGTCTAGTCCATGACTTCAAAGTATCAAAATGACACATTCTTAATTAAACACTTATGGGATTTTCTTGAGTCAAACTTCCTACAAAACTAGATGCTTTATGCCCAACGGACATCTAGACCTCTAAATTATACATAGACTGCTCCCTCGAAGGATAGCTATATGCCAAACTATTGCTGCTATTATATATAGACTGCTCCCCCGAAGGACAGCTATACACAAACGCCGCATCTGCTACTATAAATAGACTGCTCCCTTGAAGGACAGCTATACACAGTCAGCCTTTATCAGAAGCTTCTCACATTGATCAGCTTCGTGAAGACCTCAAGAGTAACAAAATACATATCCCTTGTAGACTTCCCGCATCGATCAGTCTATATTCAGCAAAATAAAAGCCGCATTCAAAAGCACTTTTGAGTCATGGACTTGTCTATTTAGGTTTGGTTCTCTTTCGTCAGGATACTCACTTTATAACAAGTTCTCTGCGCCTCAGCCCATATCCATCCACCTCACCTCACCATTTGTTTAAAGCAACAAAACTCAAGGGATGTGACGTAATACCCGATATATTGTGATTATACAACTCTTTTCACCTATTGACTTCTCGTCTATGCAAGGTACCTAGGGGTTCAAGCTCATTCTATGTTAATATGTGGTTTGTTTAGCTCTTCTCAACTACGAGACACTTTTGCCTCTTTTGCTCGACTCTAGGATTGTGTGTTGACCTTAATCAGGATACGGTTCCCTACCACTTGGGTAGGCTAACTTTCGCTTCACCTATACCTATACCAACATCGCCAATTCCTTACCAACACCAACAACATTACCCTACCAATATCAATATTTTTACCAACCAACAAATTGCCTAACCATACCTAAATTGCCTGAATTCACCTCTCCCTGGTCCTAAGGGAGAACTACATCGGTCTGAGGCCCCTCCTTGCTTTGTGCAATGGGCTATGTAGGCAGCACTTAGGAGACATGGGGTCTCCCAAGGTTAGCTCGACCATCCCCTACCATACCCTATCATGTGTTGTAAATATAAATATTTTTGTGTATTTCTATTTTGACAACATTCATCTTTATCCTTTTTCAAAACAAACAAAAACAACATCCAAAACACAACCATTCTTAGTACTATCATCCCTCAAAACAACATACATATTTAGTTTTTAGATGTTAAACAAATACATCTTCTCTATCATCGACTCGCAGGTCGGCATCCTTATTTATTCTTATACTCCTATGAAATTCACTTAGACCCTTGCGCCTCCTCCCGAATCAGGTGGTGATCGTGATCGTCGACGCCACTCACTTGGCCTCTCCATCCTCAAAGGTGCCACTGCTACTGGTTCCTCCCACTGATCCGCCAACATCTCCTGTAACATACGAATACGTCCTCTCGCGTGGAGGAATCTTGCCTCTAGTCTCTCCACTCGTAACTGTGAAACCTCTAACAATCCCGTTGTCTCATTCACTTGTGTTTGAAGCTGGTGAACCAAATCCTGCAGACGATCTCTCTCCGCTGTAATCACAGCTATGTCAGGGCGCTCACGTGCACCTCGCAGCTCTGCTACCCACCATACTCTATAGGCCTCTGTTGTTCCCGCATCCATTACCCTACGATCGGCTGCTATCTCTTCTGGCCCTTCTGGAGGTGTCGGCCGGGGAGGTGAGAATGCTGCCTCGGCGTCAATCCTCATGTATGGTCTATATGTCATAGGTATATCCTGAACGAACCCAAATTGTCGCCGCACGTGATCTAGAGGAATCCTCTCGTACTCACCTGGCCTGTGCCCTGCGATCCACCTCAAGCGCTCTACACCCCTCAACTCCTCAGCTATGTTCTCTGTCACCATATAGTTCCCGTAAGGCCTCCAACAAATATCCGCAATCGTCACCATCTCCCATACCTGTCTATAATACTCGATGTCATCTATCACGGCCTGGGATCTCGCCTCTTGTTCTGTCTGGACCCATCGTCTGAATCCCAACCTCTGCACTCCTGTCTCTCCCGACTCGATGGGTCGGCCTATTGGGCGCACACAAACTATGTGCTCATAGGCCCAACAATGTAATAAGTACGAACAATCCAGTGTCGTCCTGTGTTTTCACCTGCAGGCCCATAAACCCCTGTATAACTCTGCCAGATATGCGGGTGCCCATGCGAAAGTCACGCTCATTTCTATCATTTCCCAAATAACACTCATCAATGCTTTTGGAAATCTTCCACCATCCACCCTCGGTAATGCATAATACCCCACCGCTATCATTAATACTACTGCCAACCTTGTTGCCTCAGGGTGTGCTGCATACATTATACCATAAGTGAATGTCAAACCTCGCTGTGTCAAATCTCGTGCGTATGGACCAAATACTGCTGTTATCGCTCCCCGCGCCGCGCTAGGCAATGCCTGATATACTGGTCTTCCTGTAATTGGGAGTCTCAAAATACGGAACACATCTTCCAACGTCACTGTCATCTCCCCTGTTGGCAGATAGAAGGTATTCTTTTCTGGATTCCATCTCTCAATCAACGCCTGCAACATAGCATGGTTACGTGTGATTCGTGAATAATAGCGGATTCCACTTAACCCCAAATGATTTATCAATGCCCATTCAGCTGGTGTTACATCCGCTCGGATTCGTGACAACAACGCTGGCACAGTATCATTCATCCTTAACCCTGCTTCCGCCTGCATACATCAAAACGACACATAATTATTCAATAAAACAAATCTCCATGGGTTTTTTCTCAAATTCTGGAAACTCCTACAGTAACCGCTATCGGTTATAGATAACCGATACCGGTTTACTAACCGATACCGGTTATCTCTAAACGATACCGGTCACTGTCAAAAATATACACCCTGCTTAAAAACATACACCTACGATAATTATTTTGCCCGTTTACTCCTATCTATACCTAAAAACATACGTGAACACCCTGCTTACCTACCCCATAGCACTCACCCCATCCCAAACCCTTGCCTATCACCTTTTCTTTCTCATCTTTACCCACTTACTCTCTCTCATCCTATTCATAAAACATGCAAGAATCAAATTACAACCAAACAGTTTACCTCTTGGGATGCAGCAGCTTGAGGTGGAACCTGTCTTCCCTCTCGTCTCTGCCTGCTGGATGCTTCTCCTCGTTCAGCCATGTTCACCACCCTCTTCAAATATAACTTGTCTTTCTACCTTCTGAATCTCAGCCCACACTCACTTCACCTGTCTCTTTCCTCCTTATCACTCAATTATTTCATGCAATTACCTGTATCAGTCGTCAAACAGCGTCGCATTCTCGTATTTAACTTGTTGCATGCTTCTAAAAATAAGAACTTAAGTTGCCAACCAAGCAGTTCTATTTTTAGGAAATATAATTTTGGCATAACCGATATCGGTTGCATAACCGCTATCGGTCATATAGCTACCGACATCGGTTACATAACCGATATCGGTCATGTGCCCCGTTTTGCTTAAACCTAGGCCGTTTCTTCGTTTTTGCAAATTTTTGTGGCGCCCGCCTCTTTTTCCTGCATCACAACACCATTTACCAATATTTTTCATCAAAATCACATCAATATATTATCGCTATTTCATCAACATCATCTATCTACAATAAAACAAACCATCGACAAAACACATACAACATTTCATATACACCATGTGGATCAAACTCATCATACATTAAATTTCACAAACCATCGACAAAACACATAAAACATTTCATATACACCATGTGGGTCAAAATCATCATATATATATATCAAAGGTTTCAAATATACAACTTACCCTGCATAGGGGCCTCTGTGATCTCAAGATAATACAAAGCCGGCACGCAGGCCGCAATAACTGTCAAAATCTCGACTCAGCTCGCAGGCCGGTCTCTCATATCAAAAATATACTCGGCTCGCAGACCGGTATCAACTATACAACCCGTACTCGGCTCGCAGGCCGGTATATACAACAAGATGAATAAATGAATGAAAGAATCATATGTGGGCACGCAGGCCTCTCTATACATAACCGGTTCGCAGACCGGTGTCTCTATCCAATATCCAAAAACACAAACTATCTCCTCTGCAAGGATACCTCAGCTCTCTCCACCGCCCTCGGCCTGTCTCCCTGCTGGTCCCTGTGCTGCCTCTCGCCTCCTCCCTGTAACGGACCCACCGGCTGTGGCTGCACCCCCCTGGGATCTCTGGCTCCACGAGGTCTCGGCTCTGTGCACCGCATATGGCTAATAGTCAGCCCCGGTACCATCAAGGACGTCCTGATAGTACCGGGCCTCCGCTCTCACCTCCATATAACGGGCCCGTGCCACCATAGCTGCTGGGGCTGGTCCCCTGACTCCTAATAATAATGGCCCCTGTCCTACCGGTACACCCTGTGCCGGTGGCGGTACCTGTGCCTGTGCCGGTGCCTGTGGTGGTGCCTGTGGCTATGCCGGTGCCTGTGGCTGTGCCTGTACCTGTGGTTGTGCCTGTACCTATACCTATGGCTGTACCTGTGGCTGTGCCTATACCTGCACCTGTGCCTGGGCTAACTGCCCCTGTAATACCCCGATCTGTGCATGTGCAGCAGCAAGCTGCCCCTGTAACAACTGCACCTGTCCCAGGAGTTGGTCCCTCTCTGCTATAACAGCCGCTAAATCTGGCTTGTGGGCTGTGCTCTCCTCGCTGCTCTCTCCCCTGCCCACCATACCAAAAATGACCCTGTGCAGCCGGCGTCGTCCACGGTATCATCCGCCGGCCTCTCTGCTACCCAATCTGGGTCCACGGGCTGTGGTGCAGGCAGTGGGGCCTCTACATCCTCCCTCCGGTACTGAGGGAAGGGAGGTGGCTCATCCTGTCGTAGCCCCAACTGCCGTCGTACCCTCTCCAAGGGTATCCGCTCATGCTCTCCGGCCTCCGTCCAGCTATCCAGAAAGTATACTGGATCCAGCGCATCTGTGATCGGGCTCCTCCTCGGGGCTGATGACCTCTGTAAGGCCTCCATACAATATCCAATGCGGTCAGGCCCTCTAGCATATGACGGTAGTAAGCTACATCCCATCCTGCAAGCACCGCTCGTGGCTGGCCCACGACCCCCAACCACCTCTGAAAGCCATACCTGTATATCACCTGTGGCCCTGGCTGCTGGGGCAGCCCTACTGGTCGAATACATATGATGTGCTCATATGCCCAGCAGTGTAACAGAAATGTGGAACAAATCCCGAATCACCTCATCCGGCGATAACCCCACAGCTCTCTGTATAGCTGCACCAGGTATACTGGTGCCCAAGCATAGCACGTATGCTCCTCCACCATCTCGTGCAGCACCCCCATCAACGCCCGTGGAAAGCGGCCTCCCTCTGAGTCCGGGAGGGTGAAGCATGTGATGCCTATCATCATCAACACGGCAAGCCGTGTCTCATGTCTGTGGGCGATACATATCGCCATAAGCAATACTCGCGCTGTGGTAGGTCAATAACGTGGCTGCATCCCCAAATACATGAAGAATGTTGTCCATAGCCATCTCTGCATCTACCTGGAATACTGCCTCTCCTATGATCGGCAGTCTCAGGATGCGATATACATCCTCCAAGGTAATAGTCATCTCCCCAGTCGGGAGATGGAAAACATTGGTTGCCGGATCCCATCTCTCGATGAGGGCAACCATAAGACTATGGTCCCTCTCCACAGCCCTATACCGCTGGACTCCACCGAGTCCCACCTCGCGCATAATGGCCCAGTGCGCTGCGGACACATGTGGCCGCATCCGTCTCAATAACGGGGGCATCCGATCCCGCATAGTCAACTGCTGACGTGCCTGCATAAATAACCCACTTCATTAGACCTACCCTTTCAAACAACAACTACTTTAACCCTCTATACCCCCTTTTACCCACCCGACCACACCCCGACTCTATAACACACACCTACACCCACCTATTTTACCCTAACACATTTACGATATCCCCTTTCCTTATCTCGCACCCTACCAATCACCCAGATCTACTCTCGCCATTTACCTATGCCCCTACCAATTTAACACCTCCCCATTCATACCCAACACCTAGTCTATCCTAACCGCACCAACCACACAACCGCCCCATTTCCCCCCCTACCAATCACCCTTCCTATCAACCTCTACCCCTTCCCTCTTCACCCCCAAAACACAAAACCCAATAATAAACACAACACCCAAACAACAACCCAAACAACAACCAAACACCCAAAACCACAACAAAACCAACCCAACAAAATAACTAATCCTAACTAAGGACCGGTACCGGTCACCCATGACCGCCACCGGTCCCCTCCCAGCATCTCTCCACCGCCGCCGGTCGACATCCGACCGACACCGGTCAACTAAAAACCCAACTTGCCCGAAGAATTCGTGACCGATGCCGGTCGCTAAGCGACCGGCATCGGTCACTGTAAAATCGCGGAGCCGAACCCGACGCGGCCCCCCAAACCCATTTTTGGCCTATTACTCCCCTTTTACCCATTAAAAAACCCTAAAAACCTACCCACCCTACCGTTTTAGCCTAACTAACCTACCTACCCTCTCCATTTTTCAAACAACTTCAATTTATTCATTCTTTTATTAAAAACATGGATTCCTACCCAAAACCTAAATCTAGCTTAAAAACATTAAATTCACATAATGAGAGGTTTCGAACCTACCGGTACGACTACACGTCGTCGTGGTGGGATAGGTGGTGGTGGTCCAGCTGGTCCAGCACCTCCTGCTCCTCCTGGCTGTGCCATGGCTATAAATCCCCTCTGCTGGGTCCTCCACCAATCAAATGCTGCCTCCTACTCGCTAGGGCCTACCAACCACTCACTTCTCCACTCAAATAGTGCCACCTCAGCCGACAAATTCAAACAATCTCACTAATACACCTCAGACAACTAAAATTGGTTTTTAAATTGACAATATGACAATGACAGGCCGTATTTTTCTTTTTATAGGTTTTTTGACCTATAACCGATATCGGTTATGTTGTGCCCTAATGAACCGGTATCGGTCCCCTAACCGATACCGGTCATCTATAGCCGATATCGGTTTCATACCTATTTCACCCCAACTCCCGCCCTTATCCACCACTCTCTACTTTTTTCCCACATCGCCTACACCCACCCTTGATAAATAGCCCTTTTTGACTTCATTGGCCCACTTCACGGCCGCAACCAACCATTTGGCCCGACCCAAGGGCCACCAACCATTTGGCCCGACCCCATTTGGCCTGACCCAAGGACAACCAACCATTTGGCCTGACCCAAGGCCGCAACCAACCATTTGGCCCAAAGGCCGCAACCATTTGGCCCGACCCAAGGCCATTTGGCCCAACCCAACCAACCCTTTGGCCCGACCCCAGGCCACAACCAATCATTTGGCCTGACCCAAGGCCGCAACCAACCAATCAGGCCCGCCTAAGGCTATAACCAACCAATCCAGCCTGACCCAAGGCTGTAACCAACCATTTGGCCCGACCCAAGGCCGCAACCAATCAATCAGGCCCGACCCATGGCCCTCACTAATCAATCGGCCCGACCCAAGGCCGCACCACTCAAATACCTCGCCCAAAACCAACAAATTACAATGTTACCCACCCATCATGTAGCTTTTTGTTCAATCGAGCTCACCTGTTCGTGTTTTAGCATGATTAGGGTACTTGACTTGATCAGTCGACCAACTTTGCCTAGACCTAGACCGTGACGTTTATCTCAACCAAACCAACCATTTGGTACTGCCGAACATGCCTAAACGTTCCTGTACCTTACCCGTTATATCCCCTGGAGCTACTTCCTATGCCTTGGATACCAGGATTATATCACCCTTGTTTGGATAAACTATCGACCTTTGCCTATGAATTGCTTGTTTGCTCTTCAAATCATGTACCCTGGTCGCACTACTGCATTTCAACGTGTGTCTGCTTCCTGGGACCTACCCCACCATCTTACCATCTTACCATCATCTCAACACCATTTACCCTTTATCAACCCTATCCCTGATTTCACGCTACCTCAATCTGTGATAGATTTGAGGGGGATTACCTATACCCTTAACAGGGGTAACCACTTCTTATTATTGTCCGTGCAGCTTTACAAGACAAGTTACACGACAACAAGGGGCTAATGTAGACACCAAATTTGTGTCTTACGACCCCCTGTGCCCCGCATCTCATTTCGTAACCTAACCTCATCACCTAAACCTTACACAATTATTTATTAATTACCTTATAATTAATAAATCCACATCGCCATACCTGCCACCTCATTTCGCCACCTCATCATGACCTAGTCCTAACCCTAAACTAACCTAATTAAGACCTATAACTTGGTCTACATCCACACCCATGACTAATTACTCCTCACCCGCACCTAAAACCAACCTCATAATGACTTGACCAAGCCCACAACTAATCCCTCGGGAGAAAAGGAGGGAAAGTTGGCTATTTTACTAAAAATAGCCCACTTTGACCTGACCGATACCGGTTCCTACTCGACCGCCGTCGGTTACGTAACCGCCATCGGTTCCCTGTAAATGACCTCTCCCAACCAAAAACAAGGGGTTGGATTTTCATTGATCCGAATCAGAAGTCATTGGAAGGATCCGGAATTTACTTGGCTGAACAGAGACAAGTGAAGGAAAGAGAGGAGTTTGCAGAGAAGGACATCAAGCCCAAGACTGCAACTGAATAACCAGAGCCCAGTGACACTCATCCAAGCATCAGGAGAGGAGATAGCTCATCTCGGATTGTCAGACCATCCTACCTGAACCCTGCCTTCGTCATCACAGTCCTTGAACCTACATTTTTCATCAGGAACTAGTAAGTAAGTCTTATACGTTCTTTTAATAATATTTCTTGGATTTCTGAATCACAGTAATTACAAGTCTACTCCCAGATCCACTACCCGGTAACACCCCCCATCTAACTATCATTCCTCTACCCCTACACTTGCCCCAAGAACAGCTCCCATACCCTCTGAGCCTTCTCTATCACCCCGTTACCCATCCCCAATCATTTACTAGCCTTATAAACACCATAGTCATCTTATAGCCAACCTTTTACCAAACCCCTTAAATCACTACCCCTACCGATATCGGTTATCATCAACCGGCACCGGTGACACTGACCAGCATCGGTCACTGTGATTCAAAACCAAGACCAGCCTTTTCTCTATTGTTCTAACAAGGTAAACAAATTGTAATTGGACAATAGCTTATTTGTTAGAATTTGTGTTAATTCATATTAGCAGGGGAACTGACTACCTTCGAAAGGAAGTCTCATATTTCCTGGGCCCAAGGCAGTTCCCTCACTTATTATCTAATTAGAATCTGGTGGTCTTGTATTCTTACTTGCAGGTAGTCCTTCCCAGACAAAAAGGAGTTCTTTGCAATCGATCTGATCTCTCTCTATGGTACGCACACACCCTCTCAACATTTGATAGGTATTCCTCCTAGCCCTAACCCTTATCTGTTTCTTAAAGGAATGAAAGGATAGAAGCAACTCTATCCCAGGAACGGAAGCATTTCTGTGTGAAACACATAGACCTTCTTGTTATACTGCCGGCACATTCGGTCAGCATAAGCTCTATGCCGTTGTTCAGCATCTAACCTAGTTTCATCTAGGATTTCTAGTTGGGAAAGACATGCTTCTCTATAAGCGTCTTCATCCAGAATCCCTTGTAGTGAAATGCGAAGATTGGGTATTTCGACCTCAAGTGGGAGAACTGCTTCTGCCCCAAATACTAGCGAGAAAGGAGTTGCTCCCATTGGTGTTCTTATTGAGGTTCGGTGGGCCCACAAGGCCGGATATAAATTCAAGTACCAATCTTGTTTTTTTTCTTTTACCGTTTTAAGGATAATGGCTTTCAGTGTCTTGTTTTTCACTTCAGCCTATCCGTTGGCTTGGGGGTAATACAAGGAAGCCATATGATGGCTTATCTTAAATTTATTGCATAGTTCGCGAACCTCTTCATTATTAAAAGAAGTTCCATTATCAGAGATAATGATTTGTGGGATACCGTACCTGCAAATGATTTGGTTCAAAATGAACTTGGTGATTACAGAACCAGGTACAGTAGTAAGAGGCATAGCCTCTACCCATTTGGTAAAATATTTAATGGCCGTGATTATAAAATTATGGCCATCTGTGGATGAGGGAGAGAATTTCCCTATCAAATCCAGGCCCCATGTAGAAAAGGGCCATGGAGTAGCGATTGGTTACAGAGCTTGTGCCGGCATATGAATCTCATGGGAGAATTCTTAGCACTTATGACACCTGCGTACAAACTTTATTGCATCATGTTCTAGAGTGGGCAAGAAATAGCCCATTCGATGTATTTTTCGAGCGGTGGAATGGCTACCGAAGTGGCCTCCACATATTCCACTGTGAGATTCATGGAGAATCTTCTTGGATTCTTCTATGTTGACACATCTTAGGAGCATTCCATCGAATGCTTTTCGGTAGAGCACTTGCTCTATAAAGACGTATTTAGCTACGATAATGCGTAACCACCTTCTTTGTTGCGGTGTAACTCCTTTTGGGTACGTATGGTCCACGATATAATTAATGATATCCGTGTACCAAAGGCACTCAGAGATAGAGGGTCGGGTTTCGATGTAGTATACGCACTCATCTGGAAAGTCTAAATCTACTAAATCACCTCCGTCTAATGGGTTTTCAGCTAACCAATCTGCGATGATTTGTCCTTTAACTGACTTCTGATTTACAAATGTTAATTTGAATTCTCCCATTAAGGTTATAAAACATCCAGCCTTTTTAGACAAGGACCCTTGTGTGAGGAAAGTTTGTAAATGGTCCGTTTTTACCATGACCCTTGTTCCTTGGTTTAGCATATAATGTCTTAGGCATTTAGTAACAAAGACTATGGCAAGGCATTCTCGTTCTGTCTGTGTATAGCGTGTTTCATAGTCGAGAAGTGTTCGGCTGATGAAATAAATCACACGTTCTCTCTTGTCATCGTCCTCTTGGGCCAACATACAAGCTAACGAGACATTGGTAGCTCGTGAATATAAAATTAACGGGTGATCTAGCTTTGGTGGCATTAGCGTAGGTGGAGATAATAGGAAATGCTTAACTGCATCAAAGGATTCATTACAGTCTTTGGTCCAATCAATGCTATAGTATTTCTTGAGTAAATTGTTGATTAGATGAATGGCGAAGCTTAAGTCTGGGATAAATCTCCGGATTGCACCCAGTTTTCTGAGAAATGATCTGATTCTAGATTCATTCGAAGGTGGGACCATTTCGAGGACAGCCCGAATTTTTGTTGGATCAACATCTATCCCTCGTGACGATATGATGTAACCTAGGAGCTTTCCTCCTGTTACACCAAAGACTCATTTCTCTGGATTTAGTGTGACTCCGTATTCTATTAGGCGTGAAAGAATGACACAGAGTACTTCCGGATGGTCACAACACTTCTTGGCCTTAGCCAATAAGTCATCTACGTAGGACTCCACGATTTTATGAATTAAATCATGGAATATATATGTCATAGCTTGCTAGTAGGTAGCACCAGCATTCTTGAGACTGAATGGCATAACAGCGTAGCAATAGGTTCCCTAAGGAGTTATAAACGTAGTTTTAGCTTGATCTTGCTCAGATATTTTGATTTGATTGTATCTCGAGAATCCATCCATGAGAGACAAAAGTTCAAATCCAGTTGTTGCATCAACAATGACATCTATGGATGGTAATGGGAAGTCATCCTTAGGACATGCTTTGTTGATGTCTCAAAAATCTATGCAGATGCGTATCTTTCCATTCTTCTTGAGAACGGGAACGATGTTCAATACCCATTGGAAGTAGTCGACTGGCTTGATAAATCCTACTTGGAGGATTTTTATTACTTCCTCCTTTACCATGAGAGCTACCTTGGGCTTCATGGGTCTGGATTTTTGTTTAACTGGCTTTGCATCTGATTTAGTGACGAGGTTGTGCACCGCAATGTGGGGTGCGACTCCTGTCATCCTCTTATAATTAAATGTAAATGCCTTCTGATGTTCTTTGAGGATCTGAGTATGTATTTCTACTTCTTCTGGGGGTAACGAGAATCCTAGTTTCAATATTCTCGGTTCATCTTCTGTCCCGATGTTGACATCGATTGTTTCTTCGATCAAAGAGGCGTTACATTCTTTGAACTCAGGTGGTGCTGGAGGTAAATCCAAATCATCCCCATTTTCTACTGCGTATATGCTAGGTTCCATTTGTGAGGGAAGATCCATCACGGGATTTCCGAAGTAGGAAGGTGAATGTGGAATTAAGGATAAATCTAGCAAATGATAGAAGAGATGTAGTGCTGCATAGGCGTTTAAGTAATCCAAAGTAGCCGCATCACTATCAATACGGTCTAGGACAGTAGATTCACTTCTGCTTGAAAGGGGATTTGTCATTGTTTTTATCAATGGTTCATCACGAATGGACACCGTGAACTGGGTATCTTCTAACTCATTGCTTGGAGTAAAACGTGATGCTGAAGTTGCTATTGAATTGGCGAGAAGATTTTTCTCTCGTGGGATTGGTTCAATGGATATGAAGTTAAACGCCTTGCTTAAATCTAATACGGCTTCTTTGTAAAGCTGCAAGTGTTCGGCTTTGGTTTTGTATACCTCAGAAACCTGGTTTGTCACTAATTACGAGTCTCCTAAGACTCTGAGGTTATCAATACCGATTCTTTTGGCTAAGGTGAGGCTAAGGAGGAGAGCTTCGTACTCAGTGTCATTATTTGTGCATTCAAAGTTTAGCTTAAAGGAAAATGGTAGGACTTTCTCTTCGGGCGAAATAAGAATTATACCTGCCCCCGCTCCATAATGGCATTTAGCTCCATCGAAATGGAGAGTCCAATATTTAGCCAGGAGTATAGATGTTGGGGTATCTGCTGTGTTTACGCACTCAACTTCTACCATGCAGAGGTCCTCTACTGGAAGGTAACCAACACCTAGGGAATATCCTATGCCTACTTAATCAAATGGTAAGAACATTGGTGAATCTTGTTCTATTAACTCAACGATTTTTGCAGTAGTCCCTAATGATACCGTTTCTATAGCCTTATCTTCGGGGGTTGGGGTTGTTTTGGCTATGCTGATAGTTTCAAGATCCATCGTAGGTACCAACTTTTCCTCTGGTTTTGGGTCAGTGGGTTTATTGAGTTGGTTTGTCGGAAGTTCAAATTCTGAGTGCACACCTGGTCTTTTCTTTAAATCATCTAGGTGCAAATCGAAAGGTTTTGGATCACCTTTGGCTACAAATACCTTTCCTAGATGCAGGAATATTACTTCTTGGAATAAAGTAGAAGGGATTTCCTTCATTCGGTGTATCCATGGTTGGCCGAGGATCATATTATAATTAGTTTCCCGATCTATAATATAAAACTCAGTCAGGATTGTTTTTGGGTCCTAAGGTGACCGGTAGTATTATAGTTCCTATCGAAGTGGCTTTAAGGCTATCATAGCCTCTCAATGTATTTCGAGTGGTGGAACAGTTTGTTTCCCCATATCCTAGTTTTTGGAGGAAAGAGA
Source organism: Taxus chinensis (assembly GCA_019776745.2). Lineage (NCBI taxonomy): Eukaryota > Viridiplantae > Streptophyta > Pinopsida > Cupressales > Taxaceae > Taxus > Taxus chinensis. Next base: position 177,825,601 of record CM034151.1, read on the forward strand.
AGGGGACTATGTTAACTGTGGCCCCATTGTCAACCATTGCCTGTTTTACGTAGTTATTATAAACCCATACTTGTAAGTGTAAGGCTGGATCACCTCGGCATGCAATCTCAGCATCTGTAGGCATTTTACTTATTATGAATATAAATTTGACATCCTTGTCCGGCTGCCCCGGAGGGTGGATATCAAAATCTACGTGATTTACTTGTGTTTCAGGAGGTGGAGTGATGTTAATTAGATGACCTAAACCTAATGCTTCTAAAAGAGCAGCTCTGTGAGTAGGAGAGTTCTTTAGTAAGTCCAAAAATGAAATGTGTGAGAAGGTTTTTGTTAGGTCACTAACTAAATCATAGGCACCCACGGGTTTTTCTACTATTTGTTGACTCTTATCCGTTTCTGGCAGATGACTTGGGCTCGGTTGAGAGAAATATTCTTGTGTTCTTGTTATAGCTTCGATAGGTAGTTCAGCGTCTAATTCTACCAAACTAACTATCTTGGGTCTTGGTTGACTTCCTAACTGTGGCGCAACTGATGGATTTAGTGAATTCGAGGCTTCATGATCATTATTTCCTATCATTGCACTTTTGTTTGTTCCAGTTGGATTCAGCCTATTTCTATCATGATTTGGGAGTGGATCGTTAAAGATCTTAAGGGGAGCATTCTAAGGGGAACTGCCCCTGCGAGCGTATTTGGTGGTGGTGACATGGGATCTGCCAAAAAAAAATCTATGAAGAATTGTCTTTGTTCTTCTGGCAAACATTGCATGAATTTATTGTAGGCATGGCACGTTCTAGTATCATGACCCTGAATTTTGTGGAAACCACAATAAGAATTGGGATTGTAATTCCTGTTTTGTTGGTTTGGTGTATATTGTGGCCTAAAATTCTGATCAAACTGTTGCCTATTAGGATTAAAATTTTGTGTTTGTTTCTGGCTTTGGTTTTGATAACCAAATGAGTTTTGGCTTGGCCCTTGTATAGGATTTCACCGTTGTTGTTGTTGTTGTGGATGGTTAAAATCCACTGTATTGATTGTCGGGGTAAAGTTGTTGTTTTGTTGGTTGTTTGTTTGTGATGGAGTATTGACAACATTTACCTTCTTGGGCTGGTCGGTTACTCCATCCATTGTTACACCCCGATTTTTGTTAAGGATTTTAGGTCCTTGATTGACGTTCGTGGTAGTTATAGTGTTCTGGCTGGAGGTGCTTAACCTCCCGTTTGCTCCATATGTCTTACGACCACTATCTATTGCTGCTTGATCTATTCGAAGAGCGCTCTCAAGTACTTCATCGTAAGTTCTTAGTGGGAACTTCTGGACTTCTTCCTTCACCTCTCTGCTGAGAGAATGAAGGAATAAATTGCATAGTTCCATCTGATCCATGTTTGGAGTACTTGCTGAAGAATAAAGAACTGTACACCACCTCTGGATGAAATGGGCGACAGATTCATTATATTCTTGTTTGATGTGCAAGAATTCCCTGATTCCTATTCTTAACAGTTTGTTCATGTCGAATGCCTTAATGAACTTGGATACGAGTTGTTTAAATGAATGGATGGAAGCCTTAGGTATTCTATAATATCAATCAAGAGCGATGCATTCCAAGGTTTTGGGGAATATTTTAGCAACAACCCCATCCCAAGGGAGTAGTTCGCGTATGGCTGTAGCGTAAGCTTTGATATGCACGTTTTGATCTCCCTCGCCTTTGTACTTGGGTAAATCGGGAAGAGGTCTTGGAAGCATGGTAAAGTCTAAGGGCTCTTTCAGATATTCTGAATAAGTCCCTATCGCATAAGTTTCGACCATTGATGGTGGTTGCTGAGGGAGTGGTGGTGGGATGGGTTGTTGATACGGCGCAGCGTATGCATTGGCAGGGGCATAGGGAAGTCCCTGTGTTTGAGCAAACATGCTGGGAGAGGAGAACATATCTCCTTGTGGTGATTTGGAGTACATGTTTAAGTATGACGGGGTATTGTCTAGTAATGGATTGTTTGATACTAGACCGGGAAGAATGGTATTAGAGATGATGGGCCTTGTTGGCGTTTGTTGTGGATACTGAGGCGGCATGCCTAACGTTCCTACTCCTATGAGGAGATCTACCTGGCCAGGGTGGTATGGAGGATTGGAACTTCCTATTTGCATGAACTGAGAATTTTGACTTGCTTGAGCAAGTTCTAACCCTCTCACTTTTTCTACTAACGTTGAAATGACTTCATTTGGTGAAGTCACGGTGCTTTGCCTTAGCGGCGTTTGTTGTATACCCTAGTGTTGTATAGGCATGTGATATCCTGCTATGAACTGATCACTATCTTGCCAAGTTTCTCCGAGAGTATTTCCTATATGTAGTGGCATAGAGGTATTTTCTTGAAAAGAGACCTCAGGTTATATTTGTAAACCTCCTATAGGTGGGTAGATACCCCGAGAGCGTTGTTCACTCCTAGGATAATGTATTGATTGTTCATCATCTAAGGCCAGGTATGGGTCTGATTGCCTACTAATTTGTGGTCTAAGTAGCATCTGAGGAGACGAACCAGATTCTCCAGTAAACATCATATTGTACGAGCCTGAAGGCTCTGTTTGTTGCGTTCGAGGGGGTTGATCTAACTCCTCAGTTTGAAAATATGAATTATATCTGATTCTTGGGGTTTGTGTTGACAATTGATTAGTTGAATAGTTTTCGCCCCATACTGAGAGCGAGGGTGATGATTGCCTATTTTGTTGGGCGTAGTATACCTCAAGACCCAAGAGGGGTCTGCCATATGCATCGAATCCCGACATATTCGGGGGGTATATATGAATACCCGCAGAATAATGGGAAGGAGTGAAGGTGGATGAGATAAGATGAAACTTCTCAAAGCGAAGGTGAAACAGTTGTTAGTTCATGTTGGGTTCACCAATTTTGTACGCCGAAAAAGTGACAAGCAAGCGTGGGAATCTACAGGTAACTCTTCCGTGTACTCGACCTCCCGAGGTCGTGCCGAGACAACCGATGGGGATGGAATATACGTGGGATGCAAACAAACTAGTTGGGCAGTCTAATGTCTTCGACACACACTAATGGAATTTGTGAATCTAAGGCAAAGAAGGCCCTTCTAACTTGGACTGGTGTGATAGATCAATCAGCAAGGATGACTGATCGAAGGCTCTAATCAATATCGAGTTCTGGCGTGATTCGATCTATAGGTTGTGGAATACATGGAAAATGACCTGAGATAGTTTTGTGTATATCTCCAGATATGGTCATATGGTGGATTACGAATACAATTGACTCTACAGACGATTCTCTGGCCTAGTCCAGAATTCTCTAGCTTTGTTAGCTGCTATATCTAGTAAGGATAGTTGTTCAATGATGATGGGTGGAAATGGAGTGGACTGGAATACTAGTGTGCATAGGCCAGTGTCTATATCTGATTGACTTATGGATTCGTTAGGCTGCGGGATTTGTGGATCACAACCATAGATCCTTGGTTGTTGCGGTCCTGCTATGGTCATGTACGAAATCAAGTCATAATCCCTAGTATCCAGTAATTGTACGCTTTCTCATCTTCTACGTTTAGACTCAGTAACTGTGTGATTTTCTTAGAATATCTTACAGGCATTCGTGCAACCTGGATTCTTAAACTAGTATCTATGTCTGTGAGAGTGTCTCCTGCATTTGGCTATAGGACCAAAGGATCACAACCAAAGGTTTGTTCTCTCTCGAACCCTTCTACAGTCATGTAAATGTTTGCCTAAGGTAATCTTTAGTTTGGTTGATTTGACCAAAACGTGTGTGCTTGGTCATCTTCTATATTTAATCCTCTCAACTGAGAGCTAATCAGTCATAAATCTGTTGTTGTTTGGAAGACTTGTATTCTAAGGTTCTGGTCTATGTCAACTATTGTTGTGACAAGGTTGGGCTGAGGCATGATTGGCTCAAATATGTATTCCCTAGGCTCCCTAGGTCCCGTGATTGTCATACACAACAAAATGTAAATATAACTGTAGTAAAGAAAATTCTAACTATGTGGGATAAATCTAAACCATATATATCTTCTATTTCTCTATGAGATTTTCTAAGATTTTAAGAAAAGTAGCTATTTAAACGTATCTAGAAATAACAACTAAATAACAATTTAAAACAAACAAGATAACCGAGTGTATTTATTTGCCTATGCAATTTGTAGATTTATTCTAAACAAATAAAATAGCTTATCTAATCTATTTGCAAGATTCTTGATCCTACCTCAGAAGTGAGGAGTGAATCATAGTTTCTTAGAAACTATCAATCCTCACAGCTTCCCTGGCAATATCGAGAATAGAATTTACTAAAATGAAGCAATTATCTACTCTATTTGATATGATTCTAACTAGAACTTTGAAATCTAGAACCTGGATTACGCAGAATAGTGGCGAATCCGATGGTGTGTGTGATCTTGTCCCCTCAGTATGATCTCCTTTTTCTTTCGTATTCTCCTGGATCCATAAAAGCATGTAATACTAGAATCAATAGAAGTAGATATTGGGACAAAGGCAGCTCAGAATGCAAACTGAATATAATGCGAGTAGGAGAGGGATAGCGCAAGAGTACAGAGCTTGGCTTATGGAATTCCTAGCTAGATTTACTGCGAGTTATGCAACATAAAGCGTCTAGAACCTGAAACTATCCTGTTTGAAGAGAAAAACCTGTAACTTTAATGGCTTCCTAAGCTATTCTACTCTAATGGATTGGATAAAACAACAACACCGTTTGCACAAGCTGGATATGTGGCTTACCAATAGTTGAACAATACTAACTAGACGTATAATGAACTAAACCAAGCACTTCTAAGCAAAATGAAAGCTAAGTCTATTGCAAAGAGAAATTCAGAGACAAACTTCAGGGCCATTTGCTTGAGCTCAAGCCACTTATTTATAGCTTTCATTCACCCAAAAATCAAAACCAAATTGAACTCTAAAACTATAAACAATGGCCAAACACTATTCCAGGGAACCAAAAACATAAATGCAAGCCCAAGTCGGCAAGAAAAATATAGTGAAATTTTGATCTTTACGTGAGTCACGTCAAAACACTTTCTGGAAAATGCGTAAAGGACCGCCGCTCTAAGCAGGGTGGCGGTTACAGGACCGCCGCCCATGCAAGGCGATGGTTTCATCACTAAAGAGCAATAGGCCAAGAAAAGAGGGGAAAAAGGAAAAACAAAGGACACGGGGGCTAAGCGGGGCATGCGGGATGTTAACGCATACTCTGAGAGATTTTATGGATCCCGAACACCTTGCGAGGAGACCTGTATCATCATTGGGGAACTCGTTACACTGTTCCGAGAGTACAATACCTTATAATTTTGGGTACGTACTGTAACCTTCCAAGAGTTCACTGTAAATATCACAATACAACCATCACTTCCCAACTAGCCTGCTAATATCAAATTTCATTTTAAAGTACGCACATGTCTTACATCCTTAAATAGTCATGTATTCCCATTCTACATCTTAATCCAAATAGATCCTTTTCCAGCTATACTGCAAGGCTCATCATCACTAAGAAAAACATGCCCAAAATTCCCTTAAACATAATCAACAAAATAATTCCTATGTGGAGTAGCATGGAAAGAAGCCCCTGAATCTAAAACCCAAGATTCAACAATATTGTGCAAAGAAAGAATCAAAACATCGTAACATACATTACACGTTACCACATTTGCCTCCTTTTTTTATTCTTATTGTTTATTCTTGTCCCAAAGCTCCCAACAATCCTTCTTTGCATGCCAAGACTTTCCACAGTGCCAACATACTATCTTGCTTTTAGATTTTTACCTTTCCTGATATTTTGATCTTCCACGTCTTTGTCTATTCTTCTGTCTCCCTCTAGTTTCCACTATGAAAGCATTCCCTGAAGTAGAAGATTCCCCAGAGATTTTTCTTCACATTTCCTTGCCTAGAATCAACCCTACAACATCCTCAAATTTCATCTTTGAGTTGGCTAAAATCGAGTTGTCTACTGCCATTACCAGGCTATTCCAACTTTCAGGTAAAGAGCACATAATTAATATAGCCCTAACTTCTTCATCAAATTATATTGTAACCAAAGCTAGCATATTTACAACCATATTAAAATCATTTAAATGATCTGTTACTGAACCATTCTCATACATCTTCATATTAAATAACTTTTTCATTAAAAATATCTTATTAGAGGCAAAGGGTTTTTCATACAACTTCCCTAAGGCATCCAAAAATTCCTTTGTAGTCTTTTCCTCTGAAACATTAAATAATACCAAAGATGTAAGACACAGCTGATTTTTTCTAAGATCCTTCATATCCAACAAATCCCATTCCACATCTGTCATGCTTGAGGTTTGTTTCACCTTCTCAAACAGTGGAATGTAAAGATCCTTCTGATAAAGGTAATCTTCCATCTGCATCTTCCAAAGACTAAAATTTTGTCCATTGAATTTATCAACCCTTAATATTCCATCATCTGCCATAGATCCCACTCAAGCTATAACTTTCCTTATGATTCAACACTTCAACAAACCAAACCAGGCTCTAATACCAACTGTTAGGAAATAAGGGATAAAATATGTGGATGAGTCCCTCACAGAATCATTGAAAGCAATGATAACCAAATCGTACCAAGCCAAGAACACAGATGCTAATCAAATAACACGATCAATAAGATGAAAGTAATTCACCAGAATAACTTTACATAAACCTTTGTAAACAAATGAGCAACAATATCATATATTATTATGGAACTCAATGCAATACATTGAGAATGGGCCTTAATTAAATAGGCAAGGAATAACAATCTAAGAACCAGTCAAGGTTGTAGATCAAGCCATAAATCAAGGAAATAACTTTTCATTAAAGAACTAGTCAAGACCATAGATTTAGGAGAGAACTAGACATCAAGGATCTAGTCGATACCATAGATCAAAGAAATAACTATACCTAACAACTAGATAATATCTCCTGATATCTAAATAAGATAAAAGAAATATCCACACACATAAGTGGGTGAGGATAAATACAATAAAGGTAAATAAAATACTTAGGTGAACATGAGCTAAGGTAAATATCGACTCTAACACCCCCCTCAAGTGAAGCTAGGGGCCAAAATAGGAGTGGCATGTCCACAGTATGAGTCCCAGAAACTAGGCTAGATGAGGTGCTCATGTACAATAACTGGGAAAAAAGGGACACCGCAAGGTACCCAAAACTAGTAACAACAAAGTAAAGAGAGTAAAAACATGCTCCAAGGCATCCCAAGAAGCTCGGCTCAAAAAAATCATACAATGCTGAAGAATTTTGGTGTGCACTGTGGTCTAAATCCACTGCTCGATCATAGAACTCAAAAACAACTAACAATGGGCTTCACCAGAATAGCTCCATACAAGGAGACTGTCAACGAAGTGATGTCGAAAGTGTAAAAAAACACCAAACATAATTCAATCTACTACTGCAAATAGGTGTGCCACAATCCAAGAACAATAACCAAAGCAACAAGGTAAGGACACAAACTCCAGAGTGTCACGATCAAAGAAAAACCAAGGCAAGGACACAAAACCCGAAGAAGAAAGATCAACACCACACCCTCCCATACTGTTGAATGGGTGAAGTGATGCTACAAAGTTGTGTGATTTTCCCAAAATCAACTACTTGAACACTAAAAAAATAACACTAGAATTCAATAGAATAGATCCCTCATAAGATATAATATCAACATGCTAAAAGCATCGAAAATATAGATACAAAATCTCTCAAAAAACAAGAGAGATACACTGCACCTGCTAAAGAAAAATGCTCAAAACAAGAAGCATCACAATGCAAAAGGTATAAAAAGTGGAGCAAGAGGCCAAATGGTGGAGTAGCCACGCCTATAGAGTCCTCTCAATGAATGCCTATGTCGTTGCCATGAGTGATCAGATATCCACTCCAAATCAACATGGATGAATGAAGAAGATGCTTGCTTATGACTTGGTTCAAAATGCACAATGGGTCTATGCAAAAGAACATCAGAATGTGTGTCAGGTTGATCATGTCTGATAGCTGAAATCTCAAGTTTCTCAAGCCTGAGTGAAGGTGTAGAACTCATGTGTTGCTCATGATCCTCAGAAAGAGTCAAGCGAACAAAAAAAGGAGCTTTGTCAATGTGTGATCCCAATGAAGTATCTGCTCAAAAAACCAATGTCATGACGAGAATTCTACTTAACATGTGGAATAGAGGAAACAATACCTTGTGAATGTTTGGCAATGACTCTGCTAGTGAGACCTATAGAATGGAGCATGCAAGAACTGAATGCAGTGGTATGCTTTTCAAAAAAACCCATGCAGCTGAGAAGAAGTAGGATACACAACATGTGGTACTGTAATGGGCATAGATGTGGAAGAGCATGTAGTAACAAGCTTCATAGGTGTATGAGCATCAAGAGTAGGAATAGACTCAAAGACTGACAAATCAATGTCAGTGGTTTCAGGAGCAATAGCTACAAGTGGACTAGGAGCATGGATATGGTTTTCCACAATATGATGGTGATGTTATAGGCTAACAAGTTTGTTCTGCAGGAAGTGTTTTATTGTATCCTTATCATGAATGAGTGATTGTAGAAGAGAATTTAACTTCTTGAGTGATCTATTTTCTTCCACAAATTTTACAATATCCTCTTGAAGTCTACATACTTCAAAGAAAGGCATATCATTCTTAGAATCCATGATAGATACAAAATGCAACTCACTGAAGTTTAAGACATCAGGCTCAACCAAAATTGCATCCATAATTGATTACAACACTCCTCCATATTTGGCTCTTTATAATTATAGTGCAAGTTTCAAAATAAATATTTCTAATGGAAAGAGCACTAAAAAACAAGCACTTTTGCAAAAAAAATGGCACTCAAAACCGAGTTACCAAGAAAAAGATACAATATTTTTGCTCTGTTATTTATTTTAGTTGCCACTAAAACAAAATAAAGTGTTGTTTCCTTCAACACACAAATAAAATTAAAGGTGGTTGAAGCTAAGCACCTACTAGTAGGAATCACAAGCTTTAAGCCCTCATATGACCATACCATATGACCCAGGGCTAAGGAACCATATGCATATGTGGGTATTAAAACCATGGGCCAAAACTGTCCCATAAACCTATGGGTCAAAAATCCCACCCATATGAGAAAAAGCACATTTCTCGGTATATCGGGCATGTTTTGTTTCGAGGCCAATAAAAACCCCAGCGAGACAACTATGGAAAGTGTATAGTAATCTTAGTGTATAGTCTTCAACACTTTCACACATGAAAATAGGCTCCACAACCTAACAGAAAGGGCCATTCAATATTGCAAGGGTTGTTGGATATGATAGTTTCATTCTTTCCTATCATGATGGAGTTAAATTGCCACTACCATAGAATAAGAAGAATCTGAAGCTATTTAAGAATTGATGGTATAGGGTAAAACATGTATGTATATAAATAAATCCTTAGGTTAGTTTTTATTTGTGTTTTTGTGTTATGTGACTCTAAGCCAATGAACAAGACCTGAAACCAAAGATGATGGGATCTCATATTGTTTTCTTCCCTTTGGGATGAAATAAAGATGTCCACAAATGGAGCCAGCTGGTATTCCTAACATTTCCTTTAAAAAATTTTGGTTACCCCATTTGAATTTTTGGTTTTAAGGTTTTGTGATGAGTTGTGTTCAAGTTCATCTGTGGCTATAGATTGTTGTTTAGTTTTTGCGTAGCTTGTTACTTTAACTCATTTGGATTATAGGGGTGCAAGATGATTTTTCAAGAGGTTGCAGGAGGTTGCTTGGGGGAGTATTGTTAAGTAATCATGTGTTAGATTCTCTTTAAAAACTCACAAGATCAAAAACTTTACTTCTTTGTGCTATTTTGAGGTACTACTACTTATTAAGTAAAGTGATTTAAGAAAGCCATCGAAATGGCTTATGTTTCCTTAGTAATGCACTAAATGTAGACTAATTTACTGTGACCATTCATTGTGCTGAAATCATATTGATTTACTAGTATTATTTTTAAAAAGGGTAAAGCAATGTCTAAATGCCGTTGAACTAAGCCTATGTATTATGTTGATTTCTAACCTCACTGCTTAACTATTCTATTCATTACACTGAATCCAACCTTCCTTACTAGCCTAACTTTAAAATGAGTAAAGTAATTACAAAAATCCACACAACTAATCATTCACATTATCGAAAAATTAGGACTACTTTACTTCTTTTCTAAATCGATGAAGTAAAGACATTTAAAAAATCCGCATAAGGAGAAGGCTGAGATAGCATTTGTACAATCAACATTTAATGAGGTGGAAAATATTAAAGTTCCAAGTAATTCCACCTAGGATCCATGCATTCACATTGTCAAAGAGAGAGAAATTATCGATCCTCCAAACCTCGAGCAACTCCAGTGATCGATTGAGGAAGAATTGGCATGAATTGATCCCAACCCAGTTGTGATTAAGGTTAGTACATTATTTTTTCTTCTTTCTTTTCATGATTTTATTTCTTTTGTGTGTGTTGTTTTAGGTTCTTGTCTACATATTCTTTCGGTCTCTATTTTCTAGGGTTTTATATTTGAAATTTTAGTTCATTACTTCATTGGGATTAGAATTCATATTCAATTTTGAGTTTTTTGTTACCTTTGGGGGAAAATTCATTAAAATTTTAACCCTAGCTTTTCCCTAGGTTTTTCTGTCAGTCATCTTCCTCATTTTCTATGGTAGTTTACTGATATGGGTAGGGTGAAATCAAGAAAAACATGTTCCATTCAATACATTGATCTGGTTGTCTTTTCCTTGCCTTCGTATCCAAAAAGTAAAGACGATTAGATAAACTGCAAAGGCTTTTTTCCTATTCTACATTATTTTCACTTGCTTCTTCTTGTTTTGTGTTGATTGGTATGTGCTTTAATTGTTTTTACAATGGCAGTAGAGTAATTTGAAATCACCGCAAAGCTTGTTATTTGCATTGAATAAATTGTCTTTTACTTCCCTTGGTAAAAGGAGTAAAGTATTTTTTTATCAAAAGGCCGCTATCCACACTCTTAGTTTTGCATTGATTCCAACATTTTTTCTTCTTTTATTCATTGCGTCGATTTGATAGCTTAATGTTTTCCTTGGTTATAAAAGAAGTAAAGTCGCAAAGCATACCTTCTACTTATTATGTCAATTTTTTATTTCTTTACTTATTTTCTTGATAAAAAATATAAAGTAATGTTTATTCACCATTGCTTAGTCCTACGTCGATTTGGGTTATTATCACTTCTTTTTCTCATTGCGCTAAAACGACCACCCATTACTAATTCTTTTTTTTGTAGCGAAGGATATTGATATTGCTTCCCATGTCTGATTTGTGTCAAAACAAGTACCAGTTGCGTGCTTAGTCCTGCATCGATTTGTGATGTTGTTGCTTCCTTTATGTTGCACTGATTTGAGTTTCTCATGCTTGTTAATTGCTAATATTAAGTAGTTATACCCTGAAAGCCCACAATGAACTGCAGATTGAACTGTTTCAATCTATATCTCTAAACTTGACTTCTAAGATGTTTGTAAAATGATTACATGAGTAAATTGAATCTTAAATTCATGCATGTAATTGAGCAACGTGTGTAATAATTTGATAATTTTTATTTAAATAGAAGAAACAATTGCTAATTATCGTTGGTGGAAACACAAAGGAAATCTAGAATTTGTCTGAAACTAGAGAGGAGCCAATTGAAGTAAGCGACCAATCATAGGAAGAAGGAGGAATTGCAGTAAGAGAAGAGGAAGCTATTATGATAAGAGAAAATCCAAATTTTGATATTGAAGAAGCTTCAAGTTCCACGAAAGGTAAAAGAAAAAACAAAGCTAAGAAAGATGAAATGAAGTATGATTATAAAGGATGTCTTGTGGAGACCTGCATCACATCCAAGTTTTCTGTAATAGGTGACACCAAAATGGGTCATGTATCAGTGTTTGAGTTAATAAATAGGTCTAAAGCTAAAAAACAAACACCTTTGATGAGAGAATTACCTAGAAATGGATTTATTGAAGAAAATTCTTTTCCAAGAACTTGTCAATTGCATGAATTTGTGCTAGATTATGCCAGCCATTATGATTCCCAAAGCAGAACAATCAAGAATGATGCCGGTGATCTTGTGGGAAGACTGAATGTTAATTTCTTCAAGTTTTTCTTGAAGACTCCAACTTTACCAAATGCATTGAGTATCAATATGGAAAAATCATACGAGTATATTGGGAAAAAATGAAGAAAGATGCCATAAATATTATGAACTTGCATTATTTAAAGGTATCAAAATAGACTTCTATATTCCCCAAAACAGTTGTGAGATCTTATTTGATTCAATAAGTGGATGATTTTACTCAATTGCTTTGCAAGATTAATGGTGAGAAGAATGCAAAATTCTTGTATAAATGGATGATTATTTTCTGAGAGTAATAGAGAATAATAACCTTGATACTTTGATTAATTGGGCTGAAATCATTAGTGATAATATTGATTTTCAGTTGAGAAATGATATTCAAACTTTGGATTTCAAGATGAATTTTTATCTTGTTTATATTATAACAACACATGGGAATTTTCTGAGACTAAGAACTATTGGAACAAAGGGTGAGAAGCACATGTATGAATATTATCTGCAATTATCCTTGTCAGGATACTTCAATGAATATTAACAGGTTAATGACTTCTTCTTGTATGAGGTCATTTGTAGACTTGATCTGGACTTAAGAGCGAGAAGAGTAACTGATGAAGCATAGAATGTAGTCCAACCATATGGGTTCATTTTAATTTAATTTTCTCACTTTACATATTTAAGAGTTTTTGGTTTCTCAAATTTTGTATTAAAGTTACCCAGATATCCAAGTGATAGAAATATTTTGCTAGAATTGTGTAGATATTTAGCAGTACTTCACGATTTACAAAAAGGTCTCCATAGGACAGTTGTGCATTTTCCTATTATGATTGGAAAATATCATTGTACAAATATGCATAAGGGAAGAGATGTTCAGAAAGAGATGTATCTCTGATATAATCAGATTTCCTTTAATGAAAGGAGGAATTTTGATTATAGAAATATAGCCAAGAAGTCAGTATCACTGAATTATGCACACTTTCTAGCATTGGTAGACTTTTGGGCCGATTGTAGAGACAAATTTGAAGTCAAGAGAAGAGATTATAGTCGACCAAATGTAAAACATATTTCAGAGTTTGGTTTGGCCAAGATTCCAGAAGGACTTGCAAATGACAGGAAAGTGATTTCTAATGCTTATTATTATCAAGGAGGTGATAGTTCTCCATTTCTTCCAGACACTCATACTTCAAATTCATTCATGGAGAGAACATTAAAATTATTATTATACACTACTGAATGGTTGACTAGTCAAGGTTGTTGCCTCAATGATGAAAGAAATTACTCGAATAAGCACTAGAAAGGAAGAAGATGTCAGAAAAAATAGAAAATGAAAGGAAGGTCCAGGGGAGAGTAGTGGCATGGCTGTGAAGTTAAAGTCATTCCGGAGAGCAATAAAAAAGAATCCTTTTATTTTAGAAGTTGTCCCGGTAAGCACTTATGGTTTATTGACATCATTAGTTGACCCTCCTACCATTCAAGAACCTCCTTCTAAAGAATACATTGTGTTACTAGCGCTTAAACCAACTTCTTTCATATTTCCCACAGTTTCCATAGAAACTATGTTGCCTAGACCACCTCCTTGTTCCCCACAAGCTACTCCTCCCCCTCTTCCGTATCTTGAAGAATCGTCAGTTGTGCCATAAAAGGAGATTTTTAATGTTGCTTCTTCTCAATAAATACCTCAAACATAAAAAAAAAAGTAAAGAGAAGATGAAATATGTAGAGGTATAGGAAGGAGAGATTGTGATGAAAATTGATAATGTTGTACATCATCAAATGGTGGAAATATCTTCAGTAGTAGATGTTGCAGTGCAGAGGAACATTGAGGATATTGATACTGGGAATGAAGAATAAATAGAGGAAGAATTTATAATAAAAAATATGGTTTGATTAGTAGGAGTCTTACATCAAAATATTTTTGCAAAAGAGCTTGTAAAAAATTGGAAATAGTAACACTTCCTCTTACATAAGGAAGTGGTAAGGAAATAATTGTTAATCCAGAATATCAAACCCTTTTAGGGAAAGAATTCACAAATTGGTTGACTAAGCAATCTCGTTCTACTTCTAAAGAAGTAATTAACTTAGAAGAGATGGATCTCCAATTGCTAAAAAGTATTGAAAAGAAAATAAAAAAGACCAAAAGTGGCTAGAGTGACTTCACAGTTGATCATTGATTCTTCAGGGAATAATTTTACTGAGATATCTACTCCAAAAATGGGAAACAAAAAATAAGAATTGACTGAAGAGGATTTGGCAATCACAAGGGTGTCTTTGGGTGAAGTCAGCGCTGAGGATTTGAAACATGAAACAGAGACATTAATAAACAGTCTTTTCCAGAAATAAGATGAAGAAAAAGAGAAATTTTCCAAGCTAAAAGAGAAATCATCTAAAGTTTGTAATATTTTTATGAAGGTTCTCAAGAATCCTACACAACTAGTGCTTATGGAAGAACAAATAAATCCACAGGTAATTACTATTGTGGAAGAGACAAGTGATAGATCCAAGGCTATAAATGAATGGGTAGTTGATATCACAAATACAGCTACGAACTTTTACAAAGATGTTTTGGTACAAACTATTGAGTATAAAGAGAAGTTGGATAAATTGAAGGATCTTAAGAAAGAAGTAGATAATGAAGTTGGTATTTCTAAATTACAACTGCAAAGTCTACATGAAATTAATGAATTATCAGATGATGTATTAATTGCAAAAAAATATTTCACTTGAAGGGTCAGTTAAGAAGGGGAAACAATAGAAACATATTTTATCATTCATGTAGAATATTTTGAAGCACATTATGACCAAGATGGAGATGATGGAGGAACAAGTTGAGGAAGTTCTGGAAGAACTTGATGATGTAATTTATGGTCTGACAAAGTATGATACTTCTAGCTATCCACAAAGTATTGATGAGTTTCTTCCATTGTTTCAATAGTTGATGGACAAGGCTATTACTCATTTTAACATAAAATCCTTAGACAAATAACAGGTATTAAGGATATTGTCAATCAGTTGGGATCTTTTCTTGGGAAGGTAAAAGGGGGTTATAAGGTTTTAGGAGAGGAACTTCTCATGTTTGAAATAGAATCAAAGGCCACAGATGATGCAGATAGCAATGTCATCAAGTACACGAGGAATCAATATTCTATTTATAATGAGAAGCATAAAGATGAAATCGATGGAACAGATGAAGCTAGTGCCCAAGATAAGAATAAAGGGAAATAGAAAGTGGGGACAAAAGTTGTTGATCCAAAATAATTCTTCTATTTCTTTTTTCCTTCTTCTACTTCCTATTCAGCTTTTATTCTTTTCTTATTAAGTACACTCTTTGCAAGACTTAAGTAATGTGGTGTGTGATCACCGCTACTTTAAATCATTTGATAAATTCAAAATCTTAAAAGTAGTTATGAAGCATTTTTTATGATTTTAATGTTCAAACTTTCTGAAAATGACTAAGTGGCATTAAATGAGGATTTTGAGGAGTGAATTTATCCACTCCTAACTGTTTGTTAGTTGTCCATTTATTATAATGGATATATCTTTCACATGCTTTACTGGTGATAATTATAAATAGAATAAGGGGCTTACATGTAAGGGAGTTGGAAGTTTCTGGTTTTTTAAAAAAACTACTGTTATATGTTGTATTTGGTTATTTTAGACTTTGTGTTGAAATAACTGGAGGCACTTATTATAAGCAGTTAACATTTTGATAGTAAGGAATAAATACTTTGGTTGAACTTTGTGTCTATCATAGTTTGACTGTGTGATTTGTGTTTGTTATGATAAACTTTGTGTTGTCTTAAAATTTCATGAGTATACGCTTCTTTTAAACTTGCTTCAAAGTAATCCAGATAAGATAATGTTTGTTTATTCTATGTGTGAGTAATTCACTCTAAAATTTACCTGTTAAAAAGCACATTCTCGCATTTCTTACATTATTTCAAGTTGATCCTTTCTATTTCTATTTTACCTAATTTACATTCTAGTTATCAAACAACTACTTACTTGCTGCTAGACTATTTAGTTTTGGTTCACAAGATATATAGTTAAATTAATACCCCTTGAGAACTTAGATAGTTGTCGGAATAAACAAATAAAGCTTACAGGAGTTTCACTGTTAAATGAAGAAGATTTATCCCATGACTGCCTAGGTTGCATGTTCTAGCCGAGTATAAAATCTAGCCAACAATCCTCATTTTATAAAACATTAGTTACATTCGATACAGTAGATCTACCTTTCCCTGCATGAATTTTTTGCATCCGCTTTACTTTATTTACTCCTATCTCTTCCAATTTCCTTAGTATCTTTTTCTTGACTTTTTTCTTGTCCTTACATCATTTTTTATCACTAATCCAAATTCACGCAAGAATGTACAAGAATGTGCAAAGCAGACAGAAAGGGGACAAAATCCTTGTGAAAGAGATGAAAAGGACGTTGGATAGCCATTAAATATATAGAAATCAAAATGCATACACGTTATAACATGTACAAGTTATAACATGTACACATTATAATGCGAAAACTTTTTGGATCCCCAAGCCTGAGGCATGAACCTGCAAAAACACAACAAACAACGTGTTTTTACAGAAAAATGGTAAAATAGCTATTCCACCATAGTAAATTAGACTAAAACGATCAACAAATTTGATAAAAATATGACTACAAAGTTGAGTAAACTTTCTTCTTTCTAAAAATATGATTTTTCAAAATTTCTAACTAATGTAAAGTTTCCATACTAATCATTTTCTAACTATGCCTTTTTGTAGCTATTTTTTGGAGTTTAAACACGTCTATCTTTCGTCGTGTATCTTTTTTTCAAATCATCAAAATTGAGTAAAAAAATTGCATGCACAAACTAGGACTAATTCTATACATATTAAAAAAAACTAATTTTTGATATTTTGAGGTAGTTGGGGGGGCATGGTCGGAGCTATGTTATTTTTCAAAATTTGAAATTTATGTACTTGATAAATCATAAAAAAAGACTCACTAAAAAAATCTTTAAAAAATCTAGCCCAAACTAGATGCTCCTATCTATCTTTCTACCAAAGGGGTTTCAAAAATACTAAATAGTGCTAAAAAATGGTGGTGGGTACGACTGACTATCTACTATGTTTTTAACAAAAATAGGAGCACCTGTTTGTATTTTAGCTCTTTAACCCACTTAAACTTAACCATTTTCCAAAAACAATAGTAGCTTAGAAACTAGACTCAAAATTCTACAATTCATGTTCTTATAACATCTTCTAATTTTGAGTGTAACTATTTCAAATATCTCGTACAAGTTGAAGATTTTTGTTTTTCAAAAAAAAAGTGTTGACTTAAGACCCCCTTTTGGCCCCCAGATTGGTGCACTTATCCTACCAATCACTCAAAAATGTCTTGGGAGTTATAGAGCCGCATTTGTGATCCATACCAAACCATCAAAATAGTACGGTCCTTCAAAATGGTATGGTATTGTACAAAACAGTTATGTCCCTTAGCATAGTGCAATTTGATGAACAAAGACAAAACATCTGCAGAAGATCTCCATACATTTTATCGTTTTGTCACATTTTTCACACCCAAATTCGTTCCAGACCATTCAAAAGATAAGTGCATTCAGCTTCTTATGTTTCACTATATTTAATATTAACCCTGATTGAATGCAACTTCTCCA
The DNA here is from genome assembly GCA_019776745.2 of Taxus chinensis. Classification (NCBI taxonomy): domain Eukaryota; kingdom Viridiplantae; phylum Streptophyta; class Pinopsida; order Cupressales; family Taxaceae; genus Taxus; species Taxus chinensis. Next base: position 177,843,390 of record CM034151.1, read on the forward strand.
TATCATTTTACATGTACTGTCAGATTTGAATGTTGGATAATTTATGTATTAATCAGATTGCACATTAGTCTCTAAGATCTCAATCCCAATTAGGGTTTTCCAATCTCTAATTTGGGTTGAATTACTTACTACATTGGTCAAATCTATTCTAAACATGTCAGTAAAGTTTTATAGTATGATTTTTCGAAAATGTTTTTCTTGCCTTCTGGACTTGTTTTTCACAAACTACCAATTAAATTTCCATTATATTCAAGGATTTCAATGTATTCATGTCAATAAATATATTTCTTCTTTCGAGTTGCCCCTTTCTATATAAGGAATTTGTGTAGAAATTGAACATATGCCTCTCAAGTGTGCTTAGTCAACCTGGCTATAGTAATGTTTAAAGAGCATTGGGGGCCTGCGTAAACTAAATGAACAATGATAAACAACATCAACCATTAGTTGACCCCAAATTCTATAGGGTTAAACGAACATGGTCCCCACACAAATTTACTGTTTTACAATATATCTAAACTACTTTTACGTATTAAAATTTGTAATTATCAATTAAGCCTGCATTAAATCTAATTGTAATGTATTGAAGTTAATTTTATGTATTTATTAATATAAAACCGCTCTCAACATCTACCAAAAACTTTTTTTTTGGTTGGAATTGATTGGAAGAGGCCACATGGACTCTTGAATGTAGCATCCAAGATATTTATTATCAATATTAGTTGACAACATGGAAGGGTGTCATTGAGAACATCGCCAATTCATATACAGCTTAAGGAATATATATAGAAGTCTTTAGACTAGTAGAAAAACGTTTTTGAACTTTATTTTGATCATTATAAGGGAAAGGGCTTTTATCTAGGCAATTGAGGGCTCACAACGAATGGATAGAAAGAGGAAAGCCCCGGAGAGAAAAAAGTTACGGACGTAATCTCTTCCACCTTTTCTTGCTAATAGAAGAGTAGTTTGTTTTCTTCATTTTCATAACCATAACGTGTTTCCCAAGTTTTCCCACTCCTAAGAATAATAAAACATGAAAAGCATATGACAAGATTCTGTTGTAAAGTTGTGGTGAGGATGGGCCATGAAAGAATAAACTCTAGCTCAAGTAATGAGAAAGGAATCTTTAATACTATTAAATTTTATTCTTTAAACCATTTAAATGGAATAAGATTTCACTTTCATTTTAGGTTGCATCACAGGGAATGCCTTACCTATGAAGATAAGGTAAAGGAAAAAGCTCTAAAAGGATGAAGTGGTATTAAAACACAAAAACAAATATTAAATGTATTTTAACTGCCAAGAGAAATCTAAATCTATCTATATATTAGAAAAGAGACTCAATTTAACAGAAAACAAATATGAGAAGATCAAAGGAAAAAATTCCATACCAGACCAGGCATCCTACCGACATAACTTTGGGCTGTAAAGCCATACCGACCATTACATTATTAGCTACATTCCATCTACAAATATTTATTTATTGTTCTCTCTCCTTCCTGGAAAGTGGGTCCTTTCTATGCTATTTAAAATGCCATCAGGCCTCCATAACCTTTCATCAGATCTCCGATATTGCACAGTTATCAAAGAGAGTACCCACATCAGTTTATGAATTTCAAGCCAATAAACATCTTTGCAGAAGGATTTCAAGACAGGAGCCATGCCGGTAAGTCTTCAAAATCTTATCATTGAAATGTTTTATATCTGTAGGCATTTTTTCACCATTTTCACCTTGCTTCTGCTCCCAATCTATTAAGCTCCAACATTTCCCAAGATGACTTTGAATTTCTATGGCTTACTAATGGCCTGAACCTTAATTTTCATCCGAAAAATGGGATTTCGATCGACTGGCCGCCAATACCATGGTGTATATACAGTAATATTTTACATTGAAAGATGCTTCATACATATACAAGATTTATTTACAGCCGTTCCCATGTTCTTAATCACCTCGCCACTTACCAATAGACCACACATTCATGGGAAGCTTTGAATACATTCATCACAAATTCGACTACAACTCATAGACCCCATCCATCATAAACACATTTTTCTCTGAAACCAATATCATATTTCATATTCAAACATGGATCATCTTGGCAAGGTGGTATATAACACATGCGGAGTAGTTTTTATTTACATTTTTTTTTCATAGTATATGAGTATAAATAAGCGTAGTAGTGTAAACAGAGACCTCAATAATAAGAGAATGTTGTATCTAAAAAACAAAACGTAATATTTTATATAATCCCACGATTACACGTGTTTTAGACATGTTTTACAATGAAACCCCTGGTGTTTTACATGTTTTAGAATGTTTCATCTAAAATGATACAATGTATGGTTTTCTTTTCTTATCAGATTATTGAAATAAAAGTAGTGTGTACTAGTTTTAATCTTTATGTTTCTGATCATCATCCATAGTTCATCATCAAGAGTAAAGACTAATACATATCATGTTTTTTCTTCTTATCAGATTATTGAAATGGAAGTGCACATGGACTGTAACGAATGCGAAAGTAAAATACGCAGGGCTTTGTCAAGCCTTGAAGGTGCATACCATATCTATATTAGCACATTTACTGCAATGAGTTTTACTAGAAATTGCCTCTCTAAATATGTTTTGAAACATTTCAAATTATTGCAGGGGTGCATACAATAAGCATAGATATTGAGAAACAGAAAGTGAGTGTGAGTGGTTATGTGGATGAAATGACTGTTTTGGAGACAGTGAGGAATTCCACTGGTAAAAGAGCAGAATTGTGGGCTTACCCATATAGCAGTGAATACAATCCTTATGCTACACATTATTATCAACAGAGCAGCACTTGTTCTTCCACAGTACATAATTATGGCCAGATTAATGGGACTGTGCAAGACTACTATGAATCAGGAGCAAGCTCTCCTCCTCCCTCCAGAGTACTAATGGATGACAGGGCAACCACCTTGTTCAGTGATGAAAATCCTCATGCCTGCAGTGTTATGTAAATATCTTACAACTATTTTGGGAAGAAATTTGCAGCATTATATGGAAACCATGGACCAACTAAACGGGAACCCTTCTCTGATAAATTGCATGACAGAAGAAATTTGAACCAAGGCATGTTAGCCTTTCAGATCTGAATTTTCACCCTCTCAAGATCAAAACATCTATGCCAAGTAAATTGTAAATATGTAACATTTATCCTGTTTTGTCATGATTACAGGACTACATATTTTTTTATGGCTGTTTTGCGCTATAAGGATTGTGACAGAAACAATAAACAATAAAGTATGAATGAGAGATTAGTTCATTATATAGAATTGGTAATGTAAGTTTTGGCTAATTTGATAATATGTGTGTTTATTGTGATGAGAATAGCATTTTATACTGAGGTTTATAATTTAAAAATATGAATGACGAAAATTTTACATAGAATTTAATGGTATGTTTCTGTTGCTTTTTGGGTGTTTTTGTTTTGTAGATGGTGAGTTGTCACGCTGCCTCACTGTTGTAACACTTTTGTATTTTAATATAAAGTAATGTTTCAATAGTAAAATTTTAAGTGATTATTATTTTTGATGTATTTAAATGTTTTTGAGTGGTAGGTGTAAACTGCTCAGTTTAAAGATGTACATATTTGTAAGGTTAAATGGTCATCCAACTAATGAAAAAATATATTAAAAAAGTGGTAAACAGTCTATGATTGATTGACCATTCAACTTTACAAATATATGTAATGGATAGACTATTTCTGTTTAAACTATTAAATGGAGTTGTAGGGAACTGATTGAAAACTGTACTAGTATTTGATGTATGTTTAAATCCTTCAAAAATTCTATTTTATTTGTAATACATATAATTGAAATATCCATTTAATAGATCTAAATTGATTAATAAAGAAAATATAAAATTGCTATTGCGTATAAATTTGAAATGTGTACTTAATAGTGTCAACAACATTGCCCAATAGTTTAATTGTGATTAGGGTTAAATATGTGGAGTATTGAGAATATTTTCGCTATGATTCTGGAGTGTCTAATGCTTCATACAATTGACATGTAAGGTTTATTTGTTTAGTAATGATTTATAATTTTTTTGTTCCAATCTATATGATGCGATACATATATACTTGTAAAACAAACTTTCTTTTTTCCATTAGAGTAATCCTAATTACACTTACGAGATTGAGAACCAAAATAAATGATCTTAACGTTATATTTGGGAACCAAATCACAATATAAAGAATCTCGAAAACTTAATAAATTGTATAAATGAAAATAACTTCAAAAATATAAACTCTGTTATGCATGAAAAGTGTTCTAACAAAACATTCTAACTTCAAACAATGATTAATGTTTTAACAATTTCTTAATCTCTTCTGAATGTATGTGAATGTTCAATAGAAAAGTAATAATTTCTTATATTACATCTATTATTACAATTGAACTAAAATACATACACGTTTATTTAAAAAAATAAATTCAAATTAGAACATTATTAAATTATAAATTAACATTTAAAATATTAAAGTGAAAAACTAGAACAAATAAAATAAGTGTATTCATTTTTTTTGTTGAAGGTCTAGATTTAATCCAATCTCTTGTAGTTTAGATGTAAGGTCTGAGGGGTATCCATTCTGTTAAAGTCACTCGAGGCACAATCCTGGCCTCGTCTCTTTTGAAGACGCCTTAGAATTTTGCACTCGACAAAAATTGATCCTTGGTGGGCTATTTGAGAGGCTAACAACTTCACCAATGGACTAACAGATGATTAGAAAAATAAGTGTATTCCAACATAGCATAGAGCAAAAACATAACCCAAAATCATTGGAGGCACTCCAAAGGTGTGAATGTTGACAGCTTCTAGCAAATATATCATTAGAAGAGGATGGACTCAAAAGTTGAAAGGTTTATTAGAAGAAAAGGGATTATTGAAAGTTGGGAAACAAGCCATTAGTTTTTTACAATACGTACACATGATATACGTACAAATGCTTTTTTAAAATTCTAGTATTAAACACTATAAATTAACAAGTAATAAATGTCAATCTTGTATTGTATGATATTTAATGTTAGTGAGCAGTTGGCTAAACCAGATTGAATAGTAGAGAGTTTAGTGAAGACACTACTTGAGTTTTGATCTATTTTTAAATCTTTCAATAGTTCTAATTTTATTGAATTAATTAATATTTCTAAAATTTATTAATAGGGGAACATAAAATTGTTATTTTATAAACTTAGAAACATGTACCTAATAATGTCAATAATTTTGTCCAAAAAAATAGTTTTGGTTAGGACTAAATATATAGACCATCTGGAATGTTTTAGATGGTAGTCTTAGGATTGTCTAATGTTTTAATGTGTAAAATAAGATGATTACTTTGTCTAGTTATGATTTTGAGATTTTTCACACTAATCTTTATGATGTGATGCATGTATAATTCAAAATAAACTCTCTTCCTTAGAAAAATTTAAATTTTACTTGTAATATGTAAAAATACCTATCAATATGGTCTTAGTACCATGTGTTGATGGTCAACAAGGCTCAAACACCAAAATTTTGAAAAAATAATAAATTGTATAAATGGAAATAAATTCAAAAAAACTAAAACCCATATCAATGAGAAAATGTTATCTTCAAATAATGACAAATGCAATGAAGAATTTCTTGATTTTTTTTCAATTTATGTGAATTCTCAATAAAATGTTAATATATCGTTTGTATCTCTTATTGCAAATAAATTAAAGTATGGGTGGGTATTTATAGGTAATTGAATTCAAACTAGGACATTACACTAGTACAAATCAACATCCAATGGATAAAAGTGAATAAGGTAAGAAAAGGGGGATGGGTGTTCTCTCACTTAGCATAGACTAAGAAAATATCTCAAAACCGTTGCATCCACTCCAAATAGGTGTTATGAGAAGTAGGCGGTCTAGTAAAAAATACAAAAACATTAGAAATACATAGGGGAAATAAAGATGTAGAGTTGAAAGCATTAGAAGAAGAAGAGGGTTGATGAAGGGAGACTCTACTTGGTACTCCTTGATCCCTCCTACAAAGCTACGCAATGGGATGCAAATCAAGTGTAGTCTTCTATGAAATGGGATAAGGTCATATGACATTTATAACATTTTTTTGCGATGGAGCTATCACAACTCTCTCATGGAGGTTTTACAAGGCTAGTCCTACTAAGGTCTACCAGTTGCCATATATCTCATTCATTTGACTCTGTGGCCTATCTTGACCTCCTCTTTCAGTCCCATCTTTTTATCATCAGAGATACCAACCCACGCATCTCTTGTGTACATTACATGCATCCTCTCTTTGCAAGCACCCTCTCCATTTCATTACTCCCTTTTTACCATGGTTCCACACGTTCCCTAACACCCTCATCGTTAATATTGACCATTTTCACCTCTCTGGTATCCTCCTTTTCCAGTGTAATACTTTCACTTACTCCAATATTCTTCCAAGTGAGTTCCCTCTTCACCCGTTGCTCAACCCATGATCCTTTCTAATTTTCTCCCTCTCACACAACTTTGTGCACTACTCCCACATTTTAACATTGTTCTTATTGTGGTGATCCTGCCATTGATTCTTTCTTTTCTCTTGCACAATATCTGGTTGTGTCTCCACCCATGAATCTTTCCTCTTTTACCATTCCAACATTCCTCATATGCAATTCCTTTTACACTCTCAATGTTTCATTGATTCTTTCACCTTTATTCTCTAGTTTCCTAATGCAGGAGATTTACAGAATAATTAGGTGACTGCATATATTTTTTGAATTATGGCTAAGTTAGGTGGTGTGTGCGAGAATTAAAATAGATAAGTTAAGAAGAGAGGTGAAATAAAGGTGTGAGATGGTGCCCAAAAGTTTTGAAGGAGGAAATGCATAAATTTTTGATAAGTTACAAAGGGAGAGAAATGTTGTAGCCGAGCACATGATTTTGGATTAGACCCAATAAGGGGCATGCAAATATTTTAACAAGCAAATCAGAGTGCGTTTGGAAAAATATTTGATGGTATAAAATGATAAAGTGGTAGGCATACAAAAGAGTCAGTTCAGTTGTGATGTGGAGTTCCAGATGGACTTCTCTCAACTACCAAGCCATAAGTAATTGATCGCCATTAATGTACACAAGTTTGATTTTGGGTTTGAGTGGGATTATGAGAGGATTCTAGAAGAAATTTCAAAATCTTTATGGGCAGGAAGATTGTCTATAAATACATTACTGAGGCCTGGATTTGAGAGGTTAGAAAGATATGATTTTTGGAAGGCTAGTAGGTGTTAGGAGGAGAAATAAATTTTTGGACTTATCACCCATATAGTTCTATAGACTGCAAATCCCATTTAGGATTGATTACTATAGATTTTGTATGCATTTCTAATAATAGAATATAAGGTTTAAAGAAAATTTTCTGTTGTGTTTACTCTAAAAATGTGAAATGACTGACTTGTTTGATGTCAAGTAGTATCAGAGTGTAGTTCTATACCTTGGAGTTAGGTTGGAAGGTGAAGGACTAGTAAAACACCAAGCAAAAGGAAACTAGTTAATAAGGAGAGAAAATGTCATCGAGAAGAGCCACCAGCATGGGGATAACCAATGTAACTAATGCATCGATCATGGGAGTGCTAGAGCAAGTGATGACAGAGCTAAGGGGTGGTAGAAAAAAACTATAAATTGTTGAGGAAGATAGGAAAATAGGATTTGTAGCGCCAGATGTATATGTGTACAAATATTCCTTTTCCTAAGTTAGATTGAAAGCAAGAACTACCACCTAAAAATAGTTCCCTAACCTAGCTAGAAACAAGAAAAGAGTACCATCAAGATGAAGAAATGAACAAGGCCTACACTAGCATCATAATTTTGAAATAATGAAATCAAACATAATGCAAATCAAGAACTCTATTCTTCTAATTGCCTAATTAAATCAAATGGACCTATGTAGTCCAATGGCAATCAACAATATTGCTTTCTTTGATCCTTCAAGGATGGGCGTGAGGCCTAGCTCTTCAAGATGGATGATGGAGGGGATTGAGAATGGAAAAAGGCTTTTAGTGCAAGACCATGTGCTTTCCTTTCCTTTCTCAAGGGAATTAGGTGTAGGTATAAAGGTAGAAGGAGGGCTCCTTATATAGCATAATGGATAAAGGAAACACTTCATCCCTTTGCATGTGGGATAAAGGTAAAACATAATTAGGAATGGATAAGGTTGCTTTATTAAAGGTAAACTTACTTTAGAAGGGTTTAATTTATGCTCAACAAGTCATGGGAGTTGGGGGGTGTTTTAATTAATCAAAGGTGATTAACTAATAGGTAGGTGTAAGCTTATAGAAGCCAATTATAGGAATATTAGTATGATTTAGGCTATTAAAAGGGGATTAAATCAATTAAATATTGATTTATTGGTTAAATGGAAGGGAAAGCTAATTAATCAATAATAATTAATTAGTCTAGGTGGAAAGGGTGATTTATTAATGGAAGGTCGTTAATTAGATTATTTGTTGTATAGGCAACTTAATTAATTAGCTTAGTGTAATTAATTAATGATGATAAGAGGGAATATGAGTGCTTTTGATGATATGTCATTGATTTGCAAGAAAGGGGATAATTAGTGCAATTTAAGTATTTAAATTTCTTGAGCATAATTATAGGTGTCTACATTTGCCCCTCTTTGGGGTGGCATAAGTGATGCCACTTCAAAGATAGTAGATGGAAGAAAAAAATTGAAGGGATAGAAGAAAAATTATTAGGAGAGAGAGATTCCCCCTCGAGTGTTGATGGGGTGATGAAAAAAGTCGATCGACAATCGAAAAAGATGTGAGAGAGGCAGAAGAATGGGGAAGGGGCAGGATGCCCCGATGAGAGGGAAGATTAGGGGTGAAAGAAAAGTGATGTAGAAGAAATATGGAGGAGGGGAGAGAAGAGCGTAGCCTCTAGACATTCTTTATTGGAACAATTTGGATGTCATCATATTGCCATAAGTGCTATGTCATTGGTCCTTCTGAAAAATATAAGCATACGACAAAGGTAGAATGACATGAAAAGCCATACTATGAACAATATCCCCTTACTAAAAATACCAACTCCATGCAACATACAATAATGCAATGCAATACGAGAAGGAAACAAGCTCATTTAATAGGGAAAACAAGTACGAATGCACATATCTAACCCAACAACGGTCAAAATAGTTGTACAAATGTTTTGATATCAGTGCTGAAGAGATCCACAAGTTCGTGATTGACGACAAGGGTTAAAAATGATGCCCCGAGTAAGGATACATGCAAGGGGAAAGGACAATGGACATGGGGTCCATGAAAACTGTTTGTGCGCAACGAAATAGCACCAGGCAAAAACGTGCCCTAGAGTACAGACGAAGCAAGCAGTTAGCTTTATGAACGGTTGTGAATCTAGTGATCTGTGAGTCATATTAATCGGGGAAGATGTGAGACAAACCAATAGGATACGAAGAAAATACCATGCACAAGCCACAAGTTTCAGCCATAACAAGCAAGTTACCAGGTTTGTAGGGTTTTTTTTAAAATGTTTTGAATAATTTTGCCTTGTTTTTGGATTTTTGATATATATATTGTTTTTATTATTTTTTCTTTCCAAATTGCGTTGAACAATAGAAGAAAATAGAAGAAGAAAATGAAGGGCCTAGGGGAAACAGAAAGTGCCCTAGGTGGAAGAAATAAGAAACAATTGACAAATAATGTCCTTCTTTAGTGTAAAAATTAATTAAAAAAATTATTTACGAGAGTGTGGAGAAGAATAAAAATTGCCAGGGAGTAATAAAATTGTCCAAGGGAGAAGAAAGGGGTATTGGACAGCAAAAAAAATGCCCCAATACAGTGAAAAATAAGAGAAAAATAATTATTTAATAAAAATAATTATTCCATGGTGAACAGAGGAGAAAACGATGATCGAAATGGACCTCTAGGCCCTCCGGACGGTGAAAAATGGGTTAATATACCCCACATAAGGGGTAAAAACATCACGACCAATTCATTTTAACCGAGCTATTTAGAAATTTTACCGTGAGGCTCTAATACTGACAAGAACCATGGTGATCGCATGAGACCGATTAAGGCACGCAGATGCAATCTGAGGGTACCAGCAACACACAGACGATAGCCCCTTTGTGAGTATCGAATCCTAGCTTAGTAATTTTGGTCTTTAATGCATTAAATGAGGTATTTAGCCCTAGGAAATCATGTTGGCATGCCTGTGCGTAGGCACAAGCATCGGATAGGGGGCATAGGTGTCCCTTTGGGGGCGCATGTTCCAAAGCACATACACGCACACATGCACAAGAACATAAAGCACACACTCACACACATGTGCAAACACACAAACACATGTGTGCACACGTGCGTGCACATTGGAAACGGGGCACAGACATGAAAAGCGTGATGCAAACATGAAAAGGTGGGCACACACACACAAGAGCATATGTGCGCAAGCTCAAGCACCAAATGTGTGGCACACACGCCAAATAGGGCACACAAACACCTGAAAGAGGGCGTAAGCACCACAAGATAGACGTGCGTAAGTGCAAGTGCTAAAAAAGAGGTGCACACACCTAAAAGGGCATGTAGGCACCCTAAACAAATGGAGAAAAGACAAAAAAGTGTCAAAAACATGACACTTAGAAGAATTTTTTGGATTTTTGGGTTAACCCTAAAAGGGGAGATAGATTTTTAGAAGAAATGTCTAGAACTGATTAGTGTCTGTGTTATTTTTTAGAGATTATTGCCAGTGTTATAGACGCGGGAGCAACATACCCAGATAGTAGAGCTAGAGGGTAGTATATGCTGGCGGCGACTGGCAAGCCATGACGATACTTCTCGAGGTGGTGGGGCTAGGCCCCGTGTCTCAAATGTCATCCATCATATTGGATCACGGCCTATTGACTGCGCTATCTTAGCAATGGCATAGCGAGAGTCAATGCTTCAGACTGCCAACAAGAGAGATGACTGTGACCATCGAGGATGTCTGGCAGATTATTTGCATGCTGACGATGGGCATATTGATCAAGTACAACACATATGCATGGTTTATTAGAGAAACTTGCAGTGCCCTTTTTGATGTTGATGACATTCCACATGAGGGGATGACCATAGATTTGAATGAGTGTATCTCTAACCCCACATTGCATTGGGGGCCCTCTCTACATCATGCCTCTTATCAGTGGGTTCTTACTCACTAATAAGACAAGGACCTCATTCCTGAGAGGACTACTGCCCTTAGTTTATGGCATCTTTAGCGGTGAGAGATATTGTTGGGGGCAGTGCATATTAGCCCACCTATATTGGGATTTACATTTGATCACTTACCATGGTCAGAAGACTGTGGGTCCAGCCTCTTTATTACATATATGGTCATGGGACCATATTGCAATCAGACGCCCCATGGGAACTTTGTGTGTCAGAGATCCTGAGGAGCCATCATACATGGCATGGGTAGCAAGTGGTGGGGATGTATGCAGCCATCTTGGCAGCCTATTCAGATACAGGTGCAAGAGTTTGACAAGCTAGTAGAGATAGATGTCATCTGGTGGCCATACAGGCATTTCTAGTGGCGAGAGGATGCCACAAAGCTCAGTGTGTACAGTGTGCCTAGTGGAGAATTTTATCATTGAGCAACCATAGTTATATTATGGAGTTGTATCGAGCATACAGGTGTCAGTGGCTAGCTTGGCAGCATATAGGGGGTCCCCCAGCTAGATATCTGGCATGCACGTAGGGATTCAGAGAGGCAAACCATGTGGCCTTGCATATTGGTGGCCTGAGTTAGGGCAAGTTTCACGCAGGTGGTCCCACAGGTATAGGACCTAGTATGACAAGTGTGAGATCCAGGGACCATAGCTCGGCTATGAAGCTTGGTATGCTATAGTGTTACCCCGACGTCTCACCATTCTCGGAGGAGGCTTGGGTAGCAGGCTCTCTCCCACCTGTAGAGATATGGCATGGGTCAGAGCGTAGGGCAAGGGTAGTGGCATAGGGGCCAGGCCCAAAGGATCCTTTTGATGGCACTTCACATGATGGGTAGGGTGCCTCACAGGCACATAGGGACCGAGGCCACATGGCCCAGTACAGACACTAGTGCATCCATTCAGAGGTAGGGTCCTAGAGCATGGACAGTCATCCTAGAGCACCTTAGGGACCCAGTCCCTAAGGCATAGACAGCATCCTACCAGCTAGTGGCACAAACAACCATAATACAACTATAGTTATAGCATAGGTCATAACCAAGAGAGACGCAGCTAGAGCGGAGAGGGATGAGGCTTGAGGCTGGGTCTGTGACTGTCACAGCAGAGCATGATGAGGCCTTGAGCTCACATTATTTCTTTACTGTCAGAGCGGGATCAGGCTCAGGTCCAGGATGGCTTAGGAGATGATAGAGGGGCATGGCAAAGTCAGATACGGGAGACAGCAACACAGGGGGCTAAGATATTGAGCCTTCTTCATTAATCCCAATCGCAGGTGTGGATGGTTGTTGCACAGAGAGATCATGTATACACACAATCACAGGCACTCCTTGCACAGAGGGACTAGGCCCACGCCGAGCTACACACTGTTACTGTAGAGAGAGACTGAGATGCTATGCTTCCTCCAGACAGGCCGAGGCTGACTTGGGCCGAGTGACAGGTGAGTGAGATGCTATTCTTCAAGTAGTGCTCACCTCTCGAGATGTGGACCTGATACATGATGCCACCAGGCTTAGTGGTGAGGCCTTATTTTACAGGACTACTTATTACAGGGTAGTTTCTCCAGAGTAGCGAGTAGCACTGCCGTGACAGTCAAGGTCAAATGCATCAAGCTCTTGATCACAGAGATCATGCCAATCCACCAGATCAGTGAGACAGCCCATACCAGAGCAGCCGATTGGACCAGCACCATCTCAGCCTCTAGTGTTCTATCGACCAGATGACAGATCTGGGAGCCCCGGCGAGGGCGAGAGTTGCGATTGAGATCCGCATTTTTGTTGTATATATTATTTGTATGCATGCCTCTTATGAAGGCTTATTTTTGATGTACAGTCATGTATACTTGTATTTTGATGATGCCTCATGATGAAGGCTTGATTCTTTCTGATAGATGCCCCTGTTTGATGACATTGTGTATCGATGCTGTATTATGTTGAGTACCGATATAGACAATGTACACTTATATAGATAGGTGGCCATTTTTTATATAGCATCTTTGTACACCTCAGCTGAAGGCATTTTTGATATAGAGCACTGATGTGTATCCATTTTTGTACTGATATAGATGTATATAACACACATGTATATATATGAGGATTACTTTTTGGGCTCAGATACACATGTTTATGAGATGATGTACTTTATTTTTTTGTGTCCTGATTCATGTGACACGAGTGGGCATAATTTTATGATGTGAAATACCCTTTATCAGAAATTATTCTATGTTCAATTCTCATTGCACGTTGCTTTTTTTTGATTCAGCACTTATGGATGCATTATGATGTTATCAAATTTTGTAATTGCATATATGTTATCTTGGCTTTGATGTTTGATGTATACATGTGCTATGGATGTTAGATGATAGATCCTCAGATGATATCAAATGCATTTCTCATGTGTTATTGTAGATGTCCATGGATGGGAAGTTACGATGATATTGGTGCGGGGGGGATAGATTTTTGGTCATGCACAACCCCTCTTGCCCCCATTGATGATATGATATGTGATGATTAGATTAGCCTACATGCATGATGTAAAACTTAGCATTTTGTTTACATATGATGTATAGATGATATCAGATGTGATGATAATGATTGTACTGTGATGTTAATGATAAAAAAATAATGCACATGCAATAAATGCAATCCAAATGCTAACAAAAAACACTAGGAAATACTACAATACACCATGATTCACCATGCTTTACTTAACATGTAACAAACACAATCAAATGGTAAGAAAGAACACAATGAATTAACACATTACATCATGATTCCCTAAGATTCACTAGCATGCAAAAACATACCGTAATATGCACATGCAAGAATAAATCTAATCTGAAGCAAGAAGAGATAAATCCTAACAAAGTACACCCAAGAAAAAAACAACCCAAAAAGCAGAAACACAAAATAACTATACAAGCAACAAGCAAAGCAAGAAACAAAACAATGCAAGTAAATGTTTTTTGTAAGATTTGTCTTCATGCTCCAATTTTTATTGTTTAGCATTTTTGTGAAACAATTTTCTATTGTTTAGTGTTTTTTTGAGAAACAATTTTCTATTGTTTAGTTTTTTGTGAAACAATTTTCTATTGTTTAGGTTTTATGTGAAACAATTTTCTATCGTTTAGTTTTTTGTGAAACAATTTTCTATTGTTTTTGCATTGTTTTCTAACGGTTTTCCAGAACTATGTGTAGGTAACCAAGAAAGCATGGATGCCCCTAATGTTATATGGGAAATATACAAGGGCAAAAGCCACGCATTTACGAACAATAATGTGACGTCGTTGAAGTTGCCCCTAGTGTAAGATGGGAAATGAGCAAAAGACCATACCCTTAACAGACGAACTAAAAGAAGACAAATCCAGATCAAGGCCCAATAGGATGGGGCTCATAGGGAATCTTGAAAGTAGAACTAGGGCTAGGCCAAGGAAAACTACCCTCCAGATGTAGGATGCTTGTGAACAATGAATCCTCCCGAGGCACTAGAAATCGGTTTTCACCCAAGGACTTATCCAAAGTACCACAATTGCGTGGTTTTCACTAGTGGACAACCTGTTTTCTCTTTTTCTTTTTCTGATTTTTTTATTTTTTTGTATTTTTTATCATTTTACCATTTTTTATTTTTTTATTTTCTCACTATTTAACCTCTTTACGCCATGTTTAAGCATAGAACCGCTTAAGATACATGGCGTTCATGGGTTCTCAGAGCTCATCACCATTGGGGTGAGCCAATTTGTATGCCCCTGTGCCATACTTGGCGACTATAAAATAGGGTCCCAACCAATGTGGTTCAAACTTCCCTTTCTTTTCTCATTCTGCTCTGGTGTTGAACTGGTTCTCCTTCATGACTAAATCACCAACCTCAAAACTGACGAGGGATGATTCTATTTTTGTAGTTTATGGATAATTTGTGTTGATACACTTTCAGGTGGTTAAGAGCGCGAAGGTGCCTCTCATCTAGGAGCTCTAATTCAGCCAATCTTGCCACTCGATAATCTTCATCCTTATCTAGATAGTCTCGAATAGAAATTTTTAGGGACATAAGTTTGATCTCTAAAGGGATGATAGACTTCCATCCTGAACACTAGGGAATATGGTGTCACACCTGAATGAGTGCGAATGGATGTTTGGTAAGCCCAGAGGGTTGGATGGATTTGTAGATGCCAGTTATGACCACTTTTGTTGACCATCCTCTCCATTATCCTTACCAAAGTCTTGTTTATGGCCTCAGCTTGTCCATTACCTTTAGGGTAATATGTTGTGGACCCTTTTAACCTGATTTGGAACCGTTGATAAAGACCTTTCACAGTTTTTTTCTTAAACGACTTCCCATTATCTGTAACGATGGCTACGGGAATACCATATTGAAAAATGATGTGATTCATGATAAATTTAGAAATTTGGGCTCATGTGACATAGGTTAAAGGGATAACCTCTACCCATTTTGTAAAGTATTATGTAGCTGTGATGATATGTGTATGACCATTAGATGAGGTAGTAGTAATTTTTCCTATTAAGTCAAGTCCCCATTTGGAGAATGGCCATGGGGTAGTGATAGGTTGCGATGGTTGTGACGAAGCATGAATGAAATTTCCATACTTTTGGCAAAGTACACATTTTCTAACATAATTGCAACAATCATTTTCCGTGGTAGGCCAATAGTAACCTACTATTAACAATTTCTTAGCTAAGACCATGTCGTGTGTATGTGCTTCGCACACCCCTTCGTGCACTTCTTTGATTGCTTGGATTGACTTCTGTCGCATCTATAAAACATAACAAATTCCCATCGTAGCCACGACGATAAAGTGTACCTCCTAAAAGGGTGTAATGGGCTATTTGGCGAATCAGGATTTGATTTTCAGAACGGGAGATATCGGGTGGGAACGTGTTGTCCTTAAGATAGGTAAATATGGGTTCGTACCATGGGGAATTGGGACCAACAACATCATAAGCCAGGTAAGATTCTGGCATGTCATATGCGGGCTGGCGTAGATTTTCTACAAAGAACGGCATGTCATTATTCCCTAGTGGAATATGAAGCATAGAACCCACTATTGCCTGGCATCCACCGATCTATTCTGTGCTCTAGGGATTTGTTCAAATGTAATGCACATAAAGTACTCCTTTAGAGTTTCTACTAACTTTTTATAAGGTATGAGTTTGTCATCCTTAACCTTATATTCATCATTAACTTGTTTGATAATTAACTACAAATCACCCACAATCTTGACACGATGAACATTCCACTTGATGGCTAGCTTCATTCCTATAATAAGTGCCTCATATTTTGTAATGTTGTTTGTGCACGGGAAGCCCAGGTGAAAATCCTGCGGTATAGGATCGCTAGAAGGAGTAATAAGGACCACTCATGCACCTGAACCATGAAACGTAAAGGATCCATCAAAATGTATCTGCCACATGATAGATTCTTCAATGTAGAGTAAGGAGGCATCTGGACACATCTAGATTCAAAGGTTCCGTGCCTTGCAAAGGTGCTTCTGCTCAGCTGGTCAACGTGAGTACTTGTCCTTTAACTAATTTCTTGATGTACAAATTCTATGTCAAACTCACTAAGTAGAATGATCTAATTGGCCATTCTACTTATGAGGGTGGGTTTAGACAATAAATACTTGAGTGGTTCAACCTTGGATATTAGCTTGGTTTTATTATTCAATAGGTAATGATGAAGTTTTTGAAAAGTAAAAACAACAGCCAAGAAAGCCTTTTCAATTTGAGGATAATTGAGTTCATAGGCGATGAGGGTGCGACTCAAATAATACACCACTTTCTCCTTATGACCAAGGTCGTATTGGGAGAGCAGCACTCCAATAGAAAATTGCGTAGTGGAAATATAGAGCAAGAGTGGCTCTCCAGGAGTGGGAGGCATGAGGATAGGTGGATGAGCCAAGCATTGTTTAAGCAAAGCAAAGGCTTGTTGTTGCTTAGGTCCCCAGATGAAAGCGACATCTTTTTTAAGAAAGTGGGTGAATGAGTGACATTTATGTACAAGCTGGGAGACGAAGCAGTGAATGGCTTGAACTTTCACTTGTAAGCTGAGTGGTTTCTTGATATTCTCAGGTGGAGGCATTTCAGTGATAGCAGACACTTTAGCAGGGTCTACCTCAATACCTCGTCTTGATATAATGAAGCCCAATAGTTTGCCTAATAGCACACTGAAGGCACACTTCTTTGGATTCAGCTTGACTTTGTATTCATGTAGGCATTCAAAGATACACCGCAAAATGATAGGGTGATCCCCCCTTGTTTTGGACTTTCCCATGATGTCATCTACGTAGTCCTCCATGATATCATGAATCACATCATGAAAAATTATTGTCATGGCCCAATAATAAGTAGCGCCTAAATTTTTTAGACTAAATGGCATTACCTGATAGTAAAAGGTGCCCCAAGGAGTCCTAAAAGCTATTTTGTGCTGGTCTTCTTCAGCTATCTTGATTTGATTATATCCTGAAAAGCCATCCATGAGTGATAACATCTTGTAGCCTATTATTGAGTCAACAATCATGTCAATATTTGGCAACGGAAAATCATATTTAGGGTAAGCTTTATTGATGTCCTTAAAATATGTGTAGATTTGGATACCGATAGGTTTTTTCTGGATAGGAACAATGTTTGATATCCATTCAGAATAATCAATTGGCTTGATGAATCTTGCTGCCAAGTAATCTTTCCAATTCTTCTTTAACCAATAGGGCCACTCTTAGGTGCATCTTTTAGAGCTTCAATTTGATAGGCTTAGCATCTGCATGCATGACTAGGTTATGTATGACCAAAGTTAGATCTAAGCTAAGCATGTCTTTGTAAGACCATGCGAACACATCTATAAACTCTTGTAGCAGCATAGTGAATGTCTTTTGTTCTCTAGCCGAGAGTGATGCTCCCAATTTTACTATCTTGGGATCCTTTTTCTATGCCAATATTCACATCAATGGTTTCTTCGACTAGTAATTTTGATAAGTCCTCCATACGCGTAGGATCAAGTGGTAGGTTGAGATCTTTATCCAAGGATGTCTCTGCACGAGATTTTCATCCTTGGCGTGGTCACTTTGTTTGTCCTTTGATTTTTTTTATTTCTTTATCAGCCAACACCTTAAAGAGGTTTTCACTGTGTGACTTGGACTTTGATTTTTTCTGAGGCTTTACTTTGGAACTTTTACCCTCACTTTTCTTTAAGTTTTGTTGACCACGAAGTTCAGCCTCCTCGCCAAAGTAGGCGCAGGTATCTAGGTTGATAAAGAAACCTTTCTTGTGATCTCTAATGGGAATTGTATCCCTTATGCCCATGAACTCTGCGATAGCTTCGTCATTCTCGAATAAATCTAGAGACATGTGACGTTGTTGGTCGCATTCAACAAGGGAAGGGTATACAAGGTCAAGGGTTGGTTACATGCGGGGTTATGGTTAGGACAACATTGTTCATGAAAAGGTTTGTGGAGGCTAGATCCTCACTATTGGCTATAATGGGAATCTGTATCACTGTCTAGATAGTCGGAGCTATCCTCACATTCAGAACAAGTAACGTCTTGATCATTAGGGTGTGCTCCATAAGGGCAAATCCCAATGCCGTATATTTTTAGTTTTGAAATGCGGAAGAGGGACTGGTTCTCTTTGTCCTTGTTCGTTTCTCCCACATCCTAGGCCTTTGTAGCCCATGGAGTACATCATTTTACTAGATTTTTTATATTCTAAGGTTCGATAATAGGATGGTTGAGTATCCTCAGGGACCCAAGTTGTAGGTGGATCAAGTAATTTTTCCTCAGCTAACAAGCCTCCAGGTAAGAATGACCCAATAGTGTGTTCCTTTCTAGGCCTTCTGAAGCGGGTAGTTAGGTCGACCTCTAGTCTTGGGCGACAATGAGAGGTCTGAAACCAAGAGTTCTTGTTGTACATTATACTCCCTCGCAACCATATTCAAGGATTTTCATCTCCCATGAATCAAATGGAGATGTTGAAGTAGATGCACCATGAGCACAAAAACTAAGAGAATCCGAATCCACCCGGGATTCCATGGCCTTGGATTGGAGAGGGACAGCTATATCTGCGGAGGGACATGCATATGTACCCTTTCGTGCAAAGCTATTGAGAGCTCTATAATGAGCAAAGGGCTCTGAATCTCCTTGTATTGTAATGGTATGTCCCTCATGCTTCAACTTAATGCATTGATGAAATGTTGATGGCATGGCCTGCATGGCATGAATCCATGGTCGGCCTAGAAGCATGTTATATGGAAGTTCCAAGTCTAGGACATGAAACTTTATTTGATGGCAAGTGGGACCCACCTCCATGGGCAGCATGGTGCCTAATGATTCCCTTTCCATGTTGTCGTATGCGGTGATAGTAATAATATGGGACTCAAGATCTTCCTCCGTATGTCCTAACTGTTTAACCAACTTGAGTGTGCAAATGTTCAACCCAGATCCGTTATCCACAAGCACCCATTTGATCTTCCTATGGGTGACAACTACCTCAATGTATAAGGGAAGATTATGTGTTGGATTCTCAGTAGGGATCTCCCTATGGTTGAAAGAAATATGTTCATTTGGTACGATGTTTTCCACCATGGCTTGAAGGTGTGTAGGATCGACTTCTAAAGGCACTCCCGACCCCTGAAGAGTTTGGTACAGAATGTCTCTTATGCACATTGGATATCTTGAGAAGATCTAAGATCAAAATCTTAGCAGACATCTTTTCAAGTTGTTCTAAAAGGTTATATTTACCATTTTGTGGGGTTGACGGAGAAGGTTCCGGAATCACGAGGTGGGCATGCCTTGTTACCACAGTGCAATCCTTTCCCTTGATTCAGATGGTATTGACATGGTCAGCAGGAGAGCGAATACATCCAATAAGTGAATCATAATGATTGTTGTCTCTTTTGGTGTACAAGTAATTCACAGCTTTATAAGTTTGGGATGACTCTCCCTGATCTGGCTTTGACTTTTCTGACTTATCATGATTGGGGAATGGTTCTTTATATATCCCCATTTTCTCGTTAGGTGTTTGTGTTTTTCCTAGGTTATCCACCTCTATCTCCCCGTTGTTCAATGAGGTCCTGAATATAATGATAAAGCCACAGACATTTTTCTGTCTTATGTCCTTTGACATGATGCATTTCACAATATTCATGCTCCTTGTACCATGAAGGTTTTGGAGCGTTGTCGTCAAATGGTTGCGTTGTAGGATAGGTCATCATGTGGGCCACATCCAATTGTTTTAGTATAACTGACAAAGGTTCATTAAGAGAGGTGAACATTCTTCACTTTGGTGGTGGTTGAATTAGGCCCTTGGTTAGTTTAAAAGGTTGACCAGTTTGGACCATTTGAACATGTTTGGAATCAGTGATTCCGTCTCCCACCACATTTTTGTTTTTGTTAAAGATCTTCAGCTTTTCCGTGGGTTTGAAATTTTGGTTGTCTCTAGATTGGGTTTTGAGGGTGCCTTTGGCAATGAGATATTTTTCTATCTAAATCCCTTTCTCGATAACCTCCTCAAAAGTGTGAACACAATGCATTTGGAGGTGGAAAGCTATATCCGGGTTGAGGTTGGGAACGAAAATACTAACCAGTTTTTTTTCAGGGAAAGCGCAAGGGAAGCGACTAGCTATCCCTCTCCACCATTGGAGGAAGCTGGCGAAAGTCTCATTAGGGTGTTTCTTGGTGCCACATAAGTCTACCATGGTGACATCACTCTCTATGTTATACGAGAAGTGACGCATGAACCTTTCTGCCAATTCTGGCCAGGTGAAAATTGATCCTCATGGTAAGCGTGTAAACCAATCCAAGGCTTGACCTCCGAGACTCTTGGGGAAAATTATGATGAGATAATTGTCACTATAAGACACCTCTTGACATGCCATGTAGAAATCTTTAACATGATCCCATGGATCTCCTTTCCCTTTATATTTTTCAAACTTTGGCATATCAAATTTCTTTGGAAAGGGTTGAAGGGTCATTGTCTTGTCAAAAGGATAGGGGCATAATTCTTCATATTGATATTTCCTAATGCTCCCTATATTTCTCTCTTGTAGGCTTGTGAGTGTTTCTTTCATAGACTGCACCTCTTGTGCGAGCAATTGTTCTCTAGTGGGAGAAGTGGGGATGTATACATGATGATACTTTGTGTCTTCTTCTCCTTGGTTTTCTTGATGGAGTTCATTGATCTTAACCTTAGGCCTGAATTTTGAACGTTCATGTTTACATCCTTCTGTACATGGGAGGTAAGCAATTCTAGTTGTCGGCTTAGGTTACTAATTTGTTGTTGGATTGTGGCTTCTTCTTCTAAAGGTTCCTCCTCCTAGTATTGTAAAGGTTCTTCACCCATCTCATGTTCTATCTTGTTACTTCATGGCACTTTGATAAAGGGTATCCTATGCCCCACCACTTTATCATTCCCTCTGTAATAGGTAGAAGCATTTATGTGCATTAAAATATCTTCCATATTGATAAGGGGACGTTCTTCCTCAGTAGCATCATTCACAGGTGGTATTGTTTCATTTTCGGTGGGAAATTTGGCCCCTAATTCTATGACCCGTGCCAACACTCTATCTTTGTTTCTGAGAAGAAACTCATCTAGTAAAGTGGGGTCAAAATCGAATTCTACGTGTGGGGATTCTAATTCATTTCCACTATGATCGACCATCTCTTCTGTTTCTTTTTTTGTAGAAAATAGTGGTCCTAGATCATGTCCAATGAAGGGGTTTGACCCTCATCTATTAGAGGTTTCCCAAGCTTGCGCTTGTTGTTCCTCGTATGTCTATTTCTTTAATCCTAGTCATGTTTTAGGAGCCATGTTTTCGTGATAGTTTCACTAGGGTAAGTTGTAAATGTGTTCAAAGCTTAGTGACCACCCCTAAGTGAGATGCAAAATGTATTTGTTAAGAGTATGAATAAGTCAACAATGTGAGAATACCAATGTGATAGAGTGAGAAATCACCAGTGACACAAGCGTTTGGTATCTAAACCTATTTAAATGAAGTACCTCCTAGACTATGTTTCAAAAAGTAGTTTCGCGTCGCAAGATGATTAACAATATGTTTTCACTTATGCCGAGTTTAATGGAATGAACAAAACGTAAGTAAATACAAGAAGTCAATGCAACCTCCTAATCAAGATATACTATGAGCGAGCTCAAACTCGATTAAGACCTATATCTCAAAAAGTGTCAATTACAATTCACGAATGACACAACAATATCACCAAGATATGTTAACCCACTTTGCGAGAAAGTAAGGTATTGATATCAAGGTGTTATTGATATAACACGCACAAATGGTAACACTTAGCACTCTTCAAAATCAAGGTAATAATAGAACCGAAATAAAAATATCAAAGTATAGCTAAGAATAGTTTAAAATGTGTGCATCGTAACCTTGCAATATGGATATTTATGTCGAGTTTACAAGAAACAAGACATAAATATTGAAATTGTAGTGATGCGATACAAACAAGCTAACTCTTCTAAGGAAGTCTGCAGTGATGAACCATGCCTAACTACAATGACAATATTGACATGGGTATCAAGATCACAATGGCTACCAATGACATGAATATGCCTCCACACACTTTAGACATTTAACTTACCCAGCCGTAAACATGGATGGGCGTAAATGAACATAAAAGTGACAAAAACAGTCGATTGGTAAAGGTAGTCACCCTTCTTTTGACCAACAAAGTGTCAAAAGAATGTGAAGGAAACAAATTAAAAAAATGATGAAAAATGCTAGCTTCACTTTGGAAAATTTTCACCTTGCCCTAAGGCAAGTAAAAACTAAATGAAAGTAACGCGTCACACGTTTCACAATGAAAATATGGTTCACAACTCAACACTGTTTTACAATAGTCAATAGTGGGCTCCTGGCCAAAGTATATCTTCCTAGGTGGTTCTCTCGTCCTAGGTGCTACAAAGATTATCCACGAGCCAGATGATTTACCCAAAAAGTCACACTGACTAGTTTGGGAGTATCTTGACTTTGCCCCCTTCAAGCACAGTGGGCATTAGATGCATCCAATTGTGTACTTAAAAGGGTCACGTAGGGACAACTTGTAACTCTATCTCACAAAGGATTTACTAGTCAGATAGGTAGTGTGGAGCACTTCCCATTTTTTCCACAAGGTTCCCTCTTGCGTGGACTACTTTGGGGTTCCTGGAACCATTCCCATTGTTGTAGCTTAAGGCATTATGCCAAAGGGGTTATGTTCTAGTTGAGCGGAGAGGGACGTACCCTTTTCTAAAACCTGCAATATAGTGTTTTGAATATGTTGTTCATTTTATCTTTTTTAATTAGATGTGGTTTACTCGAACACCATTTGGCAACCTGTATAACAACTGTATTAGTAGTTTTCTGACTTTTGTTTTGATTCCTCTATTCTTTGGCAAACAATGGCATTTTGGTCCTGTATGACGATTTTTAGTAGTTTTCCATCAAAAGAGAAGGCATCATTTCTGATTCTCTAGATCATCCAAGGACGCAAGAGAAGAGCATACGTGATTGCCTTCAAAAATCCAAAAAGATATCAAAATGGAAAAACACTCTTAATTCAACTATGCCAAGTTAGCCAATTCCCACTCAAATATTCCTAACAACCTCAAAGCATCAAAAGGACTTAAGAATCATTTCTGATTCCCAAGATCGCCCCAAGGGACGTGAGGGAAGAGCATACGTGATCTTATTCCTATAAGTAAACAATGCAAAACATTACCTAATCAAATACAAACATGTAAAAACAGCCTATAAAGACAAATATATGATTACATAAACCTGTAAGAATGTTAGCACATTAACACCTTAATTTCAAAAATACAAAAGGACACCTGCACCCCTTTTTTATCACATGTGCACGGGTTAGGGTGTATACAACACTTTGCATTGTTTTGCATCACAGCGCACTTGCGCCACCCGAGAGGTGTGTGCACCATGAAAACAATATATGCACCATGAAAATAGTGCATGCGCCACTCTACGGGTTTTTTTGACTTAACATGCGCCAGCGCCACTAGAGAGGCATGTGCGCCACAAAAATAATGTATGCGCCACTCTCGAGAAAAATAGATAGGAAAATAGACAGAACAACCGCATCACCAGAAAAACACGTATGCACCACTAAAATGGCATGTGTGCTCTGGTTAGGGCATGTGCGCCGATTTGACAAGTTTCAGAATGCAGTGAAGGTACAGTACGAAATGACTTCTACGCCCAGGTTAGTGCATCTACGTGCTGGTTAGGGTGTGTGCGCTAGAGTTAGTGTGCATGCATCGGGGTTGGTAAACAAAGTAACAGGTTTTATCAGTGTGTGTGTGCGACCAGAGAGGTGTGTACGCCACAAAAGCCATGCCTGTGCCCCTAAAAAAGTACCTGCACCAAACGTGCAACCAAAATACGGTAAAAAACACAAGAAAACTCACAATATCTCAATTTTTGACAAGTTAGCTTAAGAATGGCAATAACCCATTAAAATTATGGCTATGAACATGAGGTTACACATATCAAATTAGCAAAAATTCCAAGAAAATGGACATTAATTACTACATGTGTATATCAAAAATTAGCCAAAACAATGAAACTTAGACTAAAATGCCATGGGACTAAGGGTCCCACCGGGTGTGCCAAATGTGTACAAATATTCCTTTTCCTAAGTTAGATTGAAAGCAAGAACTACCACCTAAAAAATAGTTCCCTAACCTAGCTAGAAACAAGAAAAGAGTACCATCAAGATGAAGAAATGAACAAGGCCTACATTAGCATCATAACTTTGAAATAATGAAATCAAACATAATGCAAATCAAGAACTCTATTCTTCTAATTGCCTAATTAAATCAAGTGGACCTATGTAGTCCAATGGCAATCAACAATATTGCTTGGTTTGATCCTTCAAGGATGCTTGGGTGTGAGGCCTAGCTCTTCAAGATGGATGATGGAAGGGCTTGAGAATGGCAAAAGGATTTTAGTGCAAGACTATGTGCTTTCCTTTGCTTTCTCAAGGGAATTAGGTGTAGGTATAAAGGTAGAAGGAGGGCTCCTTATATAGCCTAATGGATAAAGGAAACACTTCATCCCTTTGCATGTGGGATAAAGGTAAAACATGATTAGGAATGGATAAGGTTGCTTTATTAAAGGTAACCTTACTTTAGAAGGGTTTAATTTATGCTTAGCAAGTCATGGGAGTTGGGGGGTGTGTTTTAATTAATCAAAGGTGATTAACTAATAGGTAGGTGTAAGCTTATAGAAGCCAATTAGAGGAATACTAGTACGATTTAGGCTATTATGAGAGGATTAAATCCACTAAATATTGATTTATTAGTTAAATGAAGTAGAAGGCTAATTAATTAATAATAATTAATTAGTCTGGATAGACGGGGTAAATAATTAATGGAAGGTCGTTAATTAGGTTTTTAGCTGGATAGGTGACTTAATCAATTAGCGTATTGTAATTAATTAATGACAATAAGAGGGAATATGAGCACTTTTGATGATATGTCATCAAATTGTGAGAAAGGGGATAATTAGTGTAATTTAAGTATTTAAATTGCTTGGGCGTAATTATAGGTGTCTACAGTACAACATGGTGTTGAAGGTGAAGTCGTAAGGAGGAATGCACACAATGTAGAAATTTCTGAGTATGTGTGAGAAGAGGCTGGAGCCATAGGCACAAGAGAAGAATGATTGCTATAAGTAATTTTTAAAATGCTTCATGGACCGAGAATGGATGTTACGTCATTTTCTGGAAGCTTGGACCCAAAAGAATTTTTAGATTGGTAAACAAGTATAGAGGAATACTTTGAGTTTGAAGAAATCACTTACCCGTAACAAAACATAGTAGCAAAAACCAAGTTGAACAAACATATGATGTTATGGTGGAATGATGTATAAAATGAGAGATGAAGAAAAGGAAAAGATAAGATAGTGCATTGGGATGACATGGTCACGAAAAATGAGGAGTAAATTTTTTCCATCTGATTATCATTTGAGCTTTCTCAAGAAGTAGCAAAACTTGAGACAAAAGAAGAAGTCTCTTAAGGACTACATAGAGGAGTTCCACTAGATCATGATAAGATCTGGACACACAAAAATTGACCAAGAGAATGTCGCATGATATGTTAATGGTTTGAGATTTGGAATTCAAGAAGAACGCAACATGTTGCGCATTTAAATAGTGTAAGAATATTATCAACTATCCTTGAAGGTGGAAGATATATTGGCATGAAAAATTCAAGGTGCATCCAAAAGAGGGACCCATAATGTACATGGTAGAGGAGGAAGCATCCGAGGATATAATAGACCGCAAGAAGATGATCAGAGTAGTACGCAGACACTATCTTAGAATGGTGTGCGGAGTACAATGAAGCATCACACTCGTCAAGGGGACATGGAATATTTAGTCAAGGACGGGGAAGAGGATTCTCCAAAACATGTTTTAAGTCTAGAAACATAGGGCATCATGCATTTCAATATCCAAATTCACAAAGTGAAGTCACGAGTAGGCACACAGAAGCTAGAGCACATTTTTCACATGCTTAGGTAGAATCAAATGGATTTGCATAACATTATCAAGATACAAAACTGTGGATAAGCCTTGATCATAAGGAAGGTATTCTTTAATACCTTGCAAAAATAATGCAGACCGACGTAAAGGAAGAACTTTTTTAGGACCATTTGGAAGTCAGGGAAAAATTATTTAAGCTAATTTTCAATAGTGGGAGCATAGATAATATTGTGTCTTTTCATAGTTATAAAAGGGGTACAAGGTCTTGGAAAATGATAAAAGCCTTATGAAATTCCAAATTAGAAACTATTGCAATGAAGTATTGTGTGATGTGATGTCAATGGATGTTTATCATCTGCTATTGGTAAGGCCTTTAGAGTGTGATAGGAAGGATGTCCATGATGGGTGCATGAATTTCATTCATGACATAAAGAATAGGCACAAGTTTAAATTATCACCATTAAAGGATGTGGAGGAAGGAGAAGTGCGTAGTGGAGTTTGTGCAAGGGGATTTGATTATATCAAGTAAATAATTTTTACAGAAATTTGTGCTGACCAAAATAAGCTCACACTTATTTTGGGTCAACTGACATCATTTTCCCCATTTTTTTCTTCAATCTAAATATTTACATATTTTAAGAACTTAAGGCCCCCTAAAATCATTTCCATCAGATAGGAAATTTATTCACCTTTCCAAAGATATAAAGAAGTCCTTCTAACTCTTCGTATTTTTGAAGTTACGGGCTGGTAGGCTTAGGAAGGATTTTTTGCCAAAAGCGGGTTGACGGGCCTTGGGAATATTTTTTGCCATTGAAAATTGTAGATTGGCGAGGCGGTTGGAGATATTTTGACCTTTTTCCACTTTTCACAAAGGGTCAAAAGTATAATTGTGGGATGCGGGTCTGGGAAGGATTTATTTTTGTCCAAGTGGAAAATGCGGGTCGACGGGCTCGAGGATGACTTTTTGCCAAAAGCGGGTTTGCGGTGCCATGGAGGAAATTTTTCCTGATTTTGAATGTAGGCCAACAGGTCTGCAGGGGACTATGAATCTTTTTCACTTTTTGTAAAATGGCACAATTTTCAAGTGTGGGCCCATGAGTCCGCGGGGGTCTCATCGGCCATTGAAAAGTTACAGACCCATGGAGGGTGCCACATGATTCATCAGCGTAACTCCATAGATAAGATCCAAAATAGAGACCCCAAACAAGTGCCAAGCTTCCATGTGTCCCAGGGTAGAAAAGATATAGAGTTGATATTTGAAAAGTCAAAATGGGGCAGAACCAGCGGAAACTGCCATGCATTAACTCTGCGTAACTTCAAAGGTAAAATCTAGGGGCAGTTTCTAAATGAGCGTGAAGCCTCCACGTATCTTGGGTCAGGCACATTATCTCTGCCAACATGAGGGAATTAGGAAAATACAAAGGAGCTCGTGGAAGCTACCACGTGTCAGTACGACACTATTTCAAGAGCGAAAGGAAGGAGTCGAATCTTCAAGATGTGTGAGGCTACCACGTGGACTTGGTACGGATAGACTCTTTTAAACATTGTGCGCTCACGAACCTAATCTTCAGATAGCTATATCTTTCGACTGGGAACTTATATTAGGGTGGGAAAGGACATTTTAGAAAGATCTCGGTGCCGGCTTCTGACCTACCTCCATTAATGTTTTAGCCCACTAATTTTGGGGGTTGTAAATTCTCTCACCTACCTCCATGATGAAGAATGGGCCTCTTTCTTGCCCAGTAAGGGACAATGATGGGGGCATGGGTATTGAAGTAAATCCCATCACTGTTATAGGTTGATTTCAATGATTTCTAGAGTGTTTGATCACGTGGAATTCAATGCATCATAGGGGTGGTTGGAGCAGAGTTCAAATTTTCCCTCTCTCTTTCTCTCTCATTCTTATATATCTTATAAAGGAGGGGCATATTCAAATGGTTGGTCATTATTTCTCTTCTACCCCCTCTCTCCTTGTTCCTTAAGGTAGAATGTGAAGTCTAAGCCCCTTCTCATGGATCTGTAATGGAATTATCTTTCCTCTTGCCCACTGATGATGTACTGTGTGACTTATGGAGCAATAAAATCTATTTCATGATGCATGTTGTCCATCCTTTACTTATTTTATTGTCTCTTCTCGCCTCTCATCATTGCATGGTATACCATGCATACTCTAATGTTTATTGCAATTTATGGTAGTTGTGTTTAATGGGTCTTGAAGTGGTGTTCCATGTGACTTCATCTCTGGTTTGTGGTGCATCTTTTCCACCCCCTCCTCTTCTCATCTCTCTCCACTTCAAGCAGTCGGATTTGTGATCAACCACTTCCTTTTCTGGTGTATCACCGCTTATTGTAGGCTCTCTTTCAATCTTTCTCTCTCTCTCTCCCTATCTCCTTAGAAGGTTAGATTAGGATTAAATAGGTTCTTCCTGCACTTGAGTAGCTTGTGGCAGGTAGATTAGGAATCAGGAACCAACCTTCTCTGGAGGTCCATCTCAAGTCCACAAGTCCCATAACTTGAGAGCGGTCTAATGTTGTGTAATCACACTGAATGCCCCATTTCAAACTCAAGGCCATTTAGGGGTGATGTGATTCTACACTAACAATTTTGGCATGCCTGGTGGGATACTGAGGTTAAAATTTCTCATATTTTTGAGGTGTCTCATTATCAAAAGAAAATCTTAAGCCACCGTGCGACCACATAACAATTTTAGCATGCCCGGTGGGAGACGTCTGAAGCACCTTACCACTTCATCTTAGCAGGTTGGTGTGTTCCTGTTAAGATTCAGCCTTTTGAGGCACATGCAAATCACATCTGGCAACTCCATCTGGTCAAAAACCCATCTCTGAAGTTACAGACCTTTTTCACATCCATTTTCATCCATTTTTCTTTCCACATCTTTCATAATCTTCTATTCCATGAAGTTGTGCAGCCATGACTTATTTTCTACCATGGAATTATCATTTACAACAACATAATTATTTCCCTCCATCCGCAAAGTTTCAAAATCCTTCTCTAAATCAGTTTTATAATCCCCATTATCATGAAAATGTATACAACTCACTTTTTTTTAACAAGATGTTTATGAAGAACAGGTTTATGCAGATGATGGTGGAAATTTCTTGGTTGGAGCTTATTTTGAAAGGTAGGTGCAAAATATAGAGATGGACATGATGCAACTCAGATTCAAGTGCTCCATAATGGTAGCTAAAGTTTTCTATAAGGCCTCTTGTCCATGGGTCGGCCCTATACCAGGTTGGTTTGGCACCCAATAGAAGCTACACTTCATCACTAAGATGTTGCCCTAGATTATAGAGTGGGCAGAAGGAATGGAGGCTCAAAAATCTAGTGTGCGGCAACCCTGTAAATGGGGTAACCCTACACTACCATCTTATAGTCCTCCCACTCCACCATGCCAAATTACATCCTCTCGGCCCGCTACAGATGTTCCTAGATTCTTGTGCGATGTCCCCACTAAGAATTCCATCCCTTTCGTGTCCATCCTCCCATTTTCTTCCAATTCCCGTCTTCCTAGTTGTATCATAAATGAACATCCCCCTACCAACGCGCCTCCCCCAGCTAGTGTCATCATGTTCGATGACTGAAGGATAGTTGAAGAATGGCATGACTCATATGAATCTGACTGGGAAGAGGAAATCATACTGACGCCTATTCCAAAGAAAAATTAGTTAACTCCAGAGGGCGCAGTTCTGGAGGAGAACCATACAGTTCCAGAGGTTCTAAGTGAAGAGTAGGCCATAGAAGAACCTTCAATTCTTTCTCCCACTTCATCCCCTTTAATCTCTAATGTTGAAGAATATTTTGAGCTTTCAAACTTCATGTTTGAGAAAGAGGGGAACCATGGTGAGCAAGTTGCAAATTAGGAGGACACCATGGAGGAGGTTGAGCACATGCAACAGGACAACAAGGAGGTAGATTGTCTATCAGACTTGGAGGATTGTCTTGATGGAGAGGAGCCTAAGGATATCGTATCATTTATTCCTCCATCATCCGCCTTCTAAGCACATGAGTCTAATACCATGGAGGAGAGCATTCAAGGGCAACAATATGCACTTCATAACAGCCCTCTAGAACTAAGGATGGAAGATATAAGTCTTCCATGT
Organism: Taxus chinensis; assembly: GCA_019776745.2. Classification (NCBI taxonomy): domain Eukaryota; kingdom Viridiplantae; phylum Streptophyta; class Pinopsida; order Cupressales; family Taxaceae; genus Taxus; species Taxus chinensis. Next base: position 177,874,217 of record CM034151.1, read on the forward strand.
CCTGAAAAGGAGGAGGAAGGGAAAAGGCAAGAGAATTTCATCATCTCTCTCACACCATCCATCCAGGAAGATCCACAAGAATACTCCATTCTTAGATTTGAAATTCAAAACCATGGGCACATCCATCATATTAGACTGTGCCCAATTAGGTACTTGGCTTCATTGGAGCCAAGGGAGAAGCCAAAACTAGTCATGCCCACTTCAGGGCATGAGGTTGAGTATCAAAGTACTAAGGGTCACCATCAACACCTCTAGGAGTCCAATGCCAATCAACTTGAGGAGGTATTTTTTATTTATGTTGATACCTTGATTAGTTGGGTGGAGGACTAGCTTATTGTTAGTTTTTCACTCATAAAATCAGCCATATTCAGTGTCAAGTGATTTGCATGGCTGCCCCTTTTGAGATAAGGAAGCTACTTCTCCCTGCCAGTTGTAGGATTCGTTTGAGTCCCTTTTCTCTCTAGTTAGTGTAGGAGTAGGTTTAGGTTTATTTTTAGTAGAAGAAGTGCTTTTGCACACTCTGCATGTTTCACTTGGAGCATGTATGATTTCTAGTTTTGTATATAGTGTTGTGGTGTTTTTTTGCTCGTACACAGGACATTGGAAGTAGCATTTGGTGAGGTATACTCCAATTCCAGTAGTTTCCAAGTGGCTTAGGGATCGTATTTTCAAAATTATGATTAGACTTATGTTTATCAGACTATCATTCTTGAATCCATTCCCAATGGATGATTCAAGGAAACTAATCATTTCACCTAGCAGGCAGGTGATACCCATGAGTCGCCAAATTGTTGACCGAAATAAGCTCACACTTATTTTGGGTCAACTGACATCATTTTCCCATTTTTGTGTTTCAATATGAATATTTACATATTTTAAGCACTTAAGGCCCCATGAAAGCATTTCCATTAGATAGGAAATTTATTCCCCTTTCCATAGATATAAATAAGTCCTAACTCTTCATAGTTTTCAAGTTACGGGCCGACGGGCATAGGAAGGATTTTTTGCCAAAAGCGGGCCAACGGGCCTAGGGAAGAATTTTTTCTATGGAAAATTACATACTAGCGAGGTGGTGGTAGATATTTTGACCTTTTTCCACTTTTTACGAAGGGGCACAAGTATAATTGTGGGTCCACGGGTCCAGGAAGGATTTATTTTTGTCCAATGGAAAATGTGGGCCGACAAAACTGAGGATGACTTTTTACCAAAAGCGGGTCTGCGGGGCTGCAGAGGAAATTTTTCCCAAGTGTGAATGCGGGCCGATGGATCTATGGGGAACTTTAAAACTTTTACACTTTTCACAAAATGGCAGGGGCCTCATCAGCTGTTGAAAAGTTATAAACCCATGGAGGGTGCCACATGCCTCATCGGCGTAACTCTAAAGATGAGATCCAAAACAAAGACCCCAAACAAGCGCCAAACTTCCACGTGTCCTAGGTTCAAAAAGGGATAGAGTTGATAGTTGAAAAGTCAAAATGGGGTAGAGCTAGCATAAAGTGCCACATGTCAACTCAATGTAACTTCAAAGGTAAAATCTGGGGGCAGTTTCCAAATGAGCGCGAAGCCTCCAAGTTTCTTGGGTTAGGTACATTGTCTCCGCCAATAGGAGGGACTTAGGAAAAATACAAAGGAGCCTATAGAAGTTGTCACATGTCAGTCCAATGTGATTTAATGAGTGAAAGGAAGAAGCCAAATCTTCAAGATGCGTGAGGTTGCCACATGGACCCGGTATGGACAAAATCTTTTAAACATTGCGCGCCCACAACCCTGATCTTCAAATTGATATATCATTTGACTAGAAAATCAAATTTGGGTGGGAAAGGACATTTTAGAAATATCTCAGTGTCATCTTCTCACCTACCTCTATTAATGTTTCAGCCCGCTAATTCTAAGGGCTGTCAAGTCTCTCACCTGTCACCATGATGAATAATGGGCCTCTTTCTTTCCCAGTAAGGGACAATGATGGGGGCATGGGTCTTGCAGTAAATCCCATCACTATTATAGGTGGCTTTCAATGCTTTCTGGAGTGGTTGGATCAGGTGGAATTCAATGCATCACAGGGGTGGTTGGTGTAGAGTTCAAATTTTCCCTCTCTCTTTCTCTCTCATTCTTCTATATATTGTAAAGGAGGGGCATATTCAAATGGTTGGTCATTGTTTCTCTTCTTCCCCCCTCTCTCCTTCTTCCTTAGGGTAGAATGTGGAGTCTAAGCCCCTTCATATGGCTCTGTAATGGCATTTTCTTTCCTCTTTCCCACTGACGATGTACTGTATGACTTATGGAGCAATAAAATCTATTTTGTGTTGCATCTTGTCCATCCTTTGCTTATTTTATTGTCTCTTCTCGCCTCTCATCATTGTAGGTTATACCGTGCATACTCCGATGTTTATTTCAGGTTCTAGGGGTTCTGTTTAATGGGTCTTGAAGTGGTGTTATGTGTGACTTCATCTCTGGTCTGTGGTGCACTGGAAGGTTAGATTAGGATTAGATAGGTTATGCTTGTACTAGAGTATCTTGTGGCAGGTAGATTAGGAAGAAGGAACCAACCTTCTCTGGAGGTCCATCTCAAGTCTGCAAGTCCCACAACTTGAGAGATGGTCCAATGTTTTTCAATCACATCGAATGCCCCATTTCAAACTCGAGGCCATTTGGGGTTGCTGTGATTCTACACTAACAATTTGAGGAAGAGAAGACATGTTATGCATTGGTACCAAAGGAAGCACATAGAGATTACACAAAAAGGGAATAAGTTCATGTAGAAGTACATAATGTATTAGAAGAGTTCCCATAAATTGTGATGGAAGAATTTTCATGGGGAATACTTCCAGTGCGTGGTTTCAGTCACCACATAGAATGGATACCAGGATCTAGTTTTCCAAATAAGGAACATTATAGAATCAGCTAAGAATAAAATGAAGAAGTAAATAAACAAGTGCAATAATCTCTTGATAAATGACAAATGTGTGAAATTTTGAGCCCCTATGTAGTACCCATGATGCTACACCAAAGAAACTAGGATAATGGCATATGTGTGTTGATTCTAGATCCATCAACAATATTACCATTATGTATATGTTTACATTACCTAGGATGAAAAATCAGATGGATTTCCTTAGTGGTGCACAATATCTTTCCAAGATCGATCTGAAAAGTGGTTATCTCCTTATCCATATTAGGGAAGGAGATGAGTGGAAGAATACATTAAAAATGAATGAAGACTTATATGATTGGTTATTCATGCCATATGGGTTAACCAATGCCATGAGTACTTTTATGAGATTTATGAACGAGGAGTTGAATCCATTTTGGGAAAAATTGTGATTGTATATTTGAATGATATATTGGTGTTTAGTATGTCTAAGGAAGAGCACATTGAACACCTCCATTGGGTAATGAAGTGCTTGAGAAAATAATTATTGATGGAAAATATAAAGAAGTGTAGCTTTATGCACGAAGAGTTAGTATACTTGGGTTTTGTAATATCCCAAGAAGGATTGTGAATAGACCTAGAAAATGTGCGTGTAATTATAGAGTGGCCCTCACCAAGAAGTGTGATGGAGGCATGGATATTTAATAGTTTAGAAATATTATATAGGAAGTTCATAAATATTTTCAATGGAAATGCACAAAAATCATGGAGATGATGAAAGGAGAGTGCAATTGGTTTGTGTGGACAAGAGAAGTGGAGCACAACTTCCAATAATTGAAGTATAATATTACAGCACAGCCAATGTTAGCATCTCCAAGTTTTGATAAGGTATTTTATGTGGATTGTGATGTAATTAGAACATCTACTGGAAATGCATTAACCCAAGAAGGGATACCCATAGTCTACTTGTTGGAGAGAAAAATTGTCGATAACACAAATTAGTGGATTTCCACAAACACTTTTGTACTAGGTCCCTCTACTTGAATTGAAAAAATCCATTATTGTGTGTATACAAAAATTAAACTCTGTAGTTGGCCAAGAGGCCAGGAATCCAACAAGCACACTCCACTAAACCTGTGGCAAATTCTTGCAATTTGTACAAGGAAAGAATTTTCTAGGAAGGTGGGGAAACAGAAGTGGGAATTTAGGAAAGGGATTAATACTGTAAGTAGGAAAAGTCAGATTCTTACAGGGATCAAGTAGAAATATTAACACACAAAATTTGAAAGAATCAAAAAATTTCTAGTCATATCAGGACAAGATGAAAGCATAAACACAAAATTTCACTTATTCACCCATCAAGAAAAACATGAAACTCCTTTCTTTATTGACATATTGGAAAATTCATACAATGAGAGAGATGGAATAAAATATGAAAAGGAAAGTGGAGGAATTAACTATCTATTTCTTATTCTATGTAGTTATCTACTCTTAAACATACAAAATTGACAAACCTTTGGAATGGGGAGGTCATTATAATATATAGATTTTGAAAGACTCTTCACCTACCCCCCACGTGACCTTTCATTTGTCTTTTACAACATGTGACTCTTCATATTCCCAGGAATAAAATTAAGTACCCTTTTTTATTAATTGAGGATGACTTATTACAATGTCAACTATAGTCACATAAGATAAAAGAGAATAGGACAAAAATAGAATAATACAAAATGAAAAGTGCACCCCCCTCCTAATGAAGAAATGGAACATGAAAGAAGAGAGGGGGGACATAAGAGATATAACTACTCAGATGGAGACATGACCCTTGCTAAGTCCACTTTACTCTTAGGTGAAATTTTTCAGAGTACCTCTCGAAAGATATCCACTCCTTTGAATTCTATGTTATATCAAGATAACATAGGTGAAACTTTCTTGGCCTAGGGAATGTGGACAAAATTCAATGAATTAATCCATTTATCCAAGATGGAATTGATGTTTTTACACTTTCTGAAAAAATATTTATGTTTCTTCGTAACACTTGATATCATAGCCCTTATTTCTATGAGAGACTTCAGTGTGTCCTCATCTAATGAAAAGGGATTCTCGGCTTCTTGTTTGACAAGTTCTTCAAAAGGCTACAACAAGTCATCTACAGAGGTGTTTTCATCAATTTTAGGAACTCTAATCTTTTGTATCCTAATGTTGACATCATCTTGCATCTTATAGGCATGTTCGTCATTTTAATCCAACTCTTATAGATCATAATTCAGCATCTCATACGGGGTGACCAGAGTTTTGGTCCATACCTATGGAAAATCCTCATATGGAGAATTGGATACCTTCATGTCTACCAACACTTGGGGGTGATATTTCCCCATCTCCATCACCAGTGGAAAAACTTGATCCTAGTTCTCCTTTTCTTTCTCAATTTCACCCCTTGTCATTTTAGCCTTGGTGATTGTCATGCATATGTACTTGAATAATGAGATCATCTTCGAAAGCATCACTTTACCCTTTTCCACAATATTTTCACCCATTTTTCATTTTATCGCCCTTGCATGGTGAAACCATGTGTATTCGAAATGGAATTTGGATCAAAGCTACTGATAGGAGTAACTTCTTCAATCAGAAGAGATGAAGAGGCATTAGGTTCCATGAAATTTTACATGTATGAGGTGAGTGTTTTCACATGATCTTCCAACTGATCAATTTTCTCCTTGTACTCTTGATTCCTCATGAGAAGGTGAGTGGAATATTCCTTGAACAAATGTGCATCTCCCTCATGATTTTTTGGGCCTAGGGGATAGTTTTCATCATGTAGTCAACTAGGGTCATTTCTTCAATGGGATTGATTACCTTTGGCTAGACTACTTCTATATATTGATTACCCAAAGCTCCGTTGAAGAAGCGAGAAGTTGCTTGGGCCAATTTTCCCTTCTTTCCTTTAACCATTGAGGCTATAGTTGATAATTCAGGGACTGCTACCTATTGAACTATGTAGGCTTCTATTGTGATCATTTCCTACACCCAAGGAAATATCTCATTTGTCTCCAACTCAACATTTGGAAATATTTTAGTCTCTTGCTCAAAGTGAGAACGAACATCCTATGTAGGTGAGGTCGGTGCGGAAACGAAGGATGAGAATTTTTGGGACTGCATATGCATTAAAATATGAACTAGATCAATTTCCTCTTGATCCAAATCTATCGTATAATTCTCTATTTTCATTACCTTTTTATGTAACCTTATCTAGTGAGGAGCTTCTGGTTCCACTGCCTTTCATTTTGAACTTTCTCCCAAGTGAGCATGAGATGGGAGATTTCTCATGACCTTTAAAGAGGAATGATGAAATACCTACCTTTGAAGAGTTGGGAAACTACCTGATGTAATGAAGATAACCCTATTACTTTTAAACCACTCTTTTGATATTTGTATGACTACCTCAGTTCATTCATTTATATCCCCTGACTCACAAATGCTCCAAGACACTTGTGGAAGGGGTGAGACTTTTACTGTTTGGTCTTCTAGGTCAAACATCATCTTGAATTTCATCCTCATACCAATCAAGATTGAATCCTCTCATTTTCTTATTTTCATCCTCTTATGATCTCGTTCTCTAACTTTGAAATCATCATCATAATTTACCCAGTAGTCTTCAACCAATCGAATATGATGTAAGTGGGGGAGGTGCAAAGTGTTTGGATCACTTCAAATATCAAAGTATGCCCTTAGAATGTATGAATATATGTTTATGGGAGAGAAGGTAGCTTCCATGTTGGCAGCCTCGTGAGCACTTTTGTAGGAGAAAATCCCTAGAGAGATAGGGAAAACAACTGTCTTCTTCTTTTGATTTCTCAACTTAGTATTGACATGAAAAAGATGCCTACACAGCTTGAACAACACAATCTTGTTGCTGAGGTAACATGGAAATCTTCATGAAGAAATTTCAAAACTAGACATTTAGATATAGAAAAAGGTTGAAAACTATATCAAAAAGGACCCGTACCTTTTTATTAGAGTAGCGGCTTGTGGAGACATCCTTAAGTGAGGGTTCTCTTCCAATAGTACAAAAAACATCATGAACACATCATTCACTCTTGTAAAGTGTTGGTTTCTTTATTTCACAGACAGGTGTGGATATTTCTCATATGCAGGAGCCTTTTGAGAAACATTTTGGGAAAGTTTCAAACCCCTGAATGGTCTTGTGCTTGAAAGGGTGTAGACCAAATATGAAGTCATGAAGAAATTTTTGGAAGATGGAACTTTAAGCAGCTGGTGGTATAAGTTGTCACTGATGATTTACTCCCAATATATCATCTCTCTTCCTTTGATGATGGTGAGAATGAAAAATTCCATCCAGTCATGGAAATATCTTGTGGTTTCTTCTCCCATTATCTGGCTTAGAAGGATGATTACATCTGAAGAAGCCCTTATGGAATTCATTTTGAGAGAGATATTTTGGAATACAAGAGGGATTTATACCTTTTTTAAACCATGAACCAAGGGTAGAACGTTGGAGATATGACTCAGTCTTAAACCACTCACCTAATGCAAACTCTTTTTAAATGATGACCATGTTTCTTCAAACTATAATTTTTATACATTGAGTGATTGCCTTGGGAGTGAGAACCACTAGGACCGAGTTGTTATCATATCTTATGGTTTGAGTGTCTGGATCATAATTATGGGAGCATGCAAACATAAAATCTAAAGTTTGAAAGGACATAGAGTGGCCACAAACATCATACAATTTTTTTTTTAATACTTTATCATCCATAGGTTCCCTGGGTCCACCTAACATTTTGTTCCTTAGGTCCTCCAGATCCATATTGGTAACATCATTATCACCCACACTTGATTACTCTAATGACAGAGCAAAAATGGGCTCGAGGATGGAAAATTTAAAATTCATACTAATGAAAAGCAACAAGATGAGCCAAAAGGGAGATGAGAGAAACTTTTTTCACTCAAAACTAGAACTTTCTATTTTTAGCCATTGGGATCTGAGAGCTGCTATTTTGGGAAATATTGTTTTTTTGACTTAAAATTGGTTTGATGGAACCCCTAACATGCTAAGAACACTTCCAAATATGTTTCTTCATCATTTTTAAACACTTTTTTTAAGGAATTTGTTTTTTGATTTTTTATTTTTGTGTTTTTTTGCTTTTTTAGTCCAAATTGCCTAGTTTTTCATCTTCATTGTTTTCTGAGTTTAGTGTCTTGAAGGATTTTGATATTTTAGGAAAGTTTCTATTTAAAGTAAATATAGGAACTTGGTAATTACTATTTTTAGAAATTGGTCTTCCACACCTCGGATCGCGATGAAATCAGCCTCTCTGGAATAGGTTTGTCTTCTAGACTCCATGCTCAGAATTCTAGCTCGAACCATCCACCAGAATAGTGGGAATTTGAAAAAGAATGAGCTAGGGAAGAAATATAGGTTTTTTTCCATTAAAAATTAAGGGCACCTCTAATTTTTCTATTTATTTCTTCTTGTAGGTTCTTGGGAAAGAGAGATACTGAGAAAATTTCATTTGATTCCACTCAATGGATTGGGAGATATGATTTTTCCATGTTTTTGGCCATGGAGTCATTCTGGAAAAAATGGGCATGTTTTCTGGACAAAAAATAGGTTCTTGGGTGTTTTAAAGTAGTGAAAATTAAGGAAAGAAGGGAAAATGGAGTGGAGAAGGATGAAAATGGCTTTTTATATTTCTTCTGGAAACACCTCTCTCACACACACATGAAGGGAAAAAGCGCGACAGTTAGAATTTTTGGAAAATTTGGTTTTTTACATCTTCTTAGACATGGGAAAATTTTCATGTTCCAACTATCCCAAGGGTATTGGAAATATGGGGCATAAAATTTTTCCCTCACCTCATTTTGACAAGTTGTGGACCATGATTGCTTGGCGAAAGAGAGAGAAAAATCACTTGAAAAGCTCTAGGGGGTTGAAACTGGGTCACATGATGAACCTGAAAGGGAGGATGGGTGAATTTTTGTGTCCCAACTATCCCAAGGGAGGATATAAAAATTCACCCTCACCTAGGATCACAAGTGGTGGAAGATGATTTGATGAGGCGCGGAGGAGAGGAGGCTGAAAAATGGCCTGCGGAGCCTTCTTGGGGTCACATGTGAATCAAGGGCCAACTTGGGCATGGGACACATTTTGTGTCCAAATATCCCAAGTAGATGGGAAAATTAGGAAAAGAAATTTATCCCTCACCTGGGAGTGACAAGTGTTCACTTCATCATTGTTTGATGGGAAGAGATGAGAATAGGTGAGAAGGGGCTTAACTGGCAACTTTGGGCTTCGTTGGGGTCACATGATGATCTAGAGGGATGAATTGAGAATGGGTGAATTTTTATGTGTCCCAACTGTCCCAAGGGGATGGGATAGATGGGACACAAAATTACACCATCATTTGGTGATGACATGCATCCACCCTTAAAATTGGCTAAGTCTCAGAGGCTTACCTTGGAGAGAGACTTGACAATGACATTTTTGGAGCATTCAGGGGTCTTTTTTGGAACTTCTTTATATGAATTTTAATCCAAATATAATTTTGATAATAATGGGAGGGGTACCATGTGCTTATTATTCCTGAAAATCCCTCAAAATTATCCTTTTTTCTCATGACCACGGGTTGCGCTTTTTGAAAAATAGATTGTGGGAAGAAATTCTTGTGTCTTGTGAAAAATATGAAAATACCATAATTTAGAGGACTAAATTATCTTTCCAATGGTATTTTTTTTACTTCCAACTCATTACGGATATCCCAAAATCACTTCTTGAAACTTAGGTGTTATTTTGAACTACAAGCTCCTTCACCTTCAAAAACCCACTTTCACTAAACATGTTCCTAAACCTGTAAATATTTCCTAAATATTCCTAGACCAATTACAAAATATTCTTAGCTCCTTAATACCACTTCCTTATGAATTTTTTCCTTCGAATCTCTCTTATGGGATGTACACCAATCTTGAAAAGGCTAAAAAGAGCCTTTCTAGGTTCTCTCAAGAATCTTCCTTGAGAAGAACTGCATCAAAAGAATTACATGATATTTTTTTCACCTTTAAAACATATGGGAAAGGTTATCACAAAAAAAAAAATTTAAAGGATAGGATAGGCATGCCACATGGGGAAAATTGATCTGTATAAATGCTTAGGAGGGATTACAAGCTAAAAATTTGACACTGGCATAAAGTTGACATGTTCTCGTCTTGAATATTTCCCTTACAAAAACATATGAAAACACTAATTCATTGAGAATTTAAATGGTGAAAAAGGAAATATTCAAGCTATGATCAAGAGTTCTATGTGATAATGCAAGCATTGAAGAAATGGAGGCATTATTTACTACCAAATGAGTTTGTCTTGTACACTGACCATCAAGCACTGTGGTTTGTCAATAGCCAAGCAAAATTAAATCAAAGGCATATGAGGTGGGTAGAGTTCCTGTAAATTTATTTGTTTGTATTGAAGCACTGAATTGGAAAATCCAAAAATGTCAGATATGTGTAAAGTAGAAGAGTATTGGTGTTGACCGAAATGCGTAATGAAGTCATGGGATTTGTGACCATGAAAAATTTATATGCACAAGACAAGGATTTAAAATAATCGTGGGATGCATACCAAGAACCAACACATATGGATAAGATGCCTTGGTTATTATTTTTTATCCAAGAGGGAATGATGCTCCAAGGAATGCAATTGTGTATACCAAAAGGATCAATGTGCGAGAATATAATTAGATAAAATCATAGTGGAGGATTGGGAGGTCACTTTGGGAGTGACAAAACTTTGAAGAAGCTAAAGGAATGATATTATTCATAAAATATGAGCATATAAGTATGCAAGTATATACATGGATGCATGGTTCATTATTTTTCCAAAGGGTACAAACAAAACACGGGGTTGTATCATCCTTTACCTATACAAAGAAGGTCATGGGAAGACATTAGCAGAGATGTTGTGCTAGGATTGTCAAGGACATGGAGAGGGAATGAATCCATATTTTTATTAATCAATATATTTTCAAATATGGTGCATTTTATTGTATGTAATAATTCAAGTGATGTGAAATTGATTACACATTCATTTTTCAAGGAAGTAGTGTGGTTGCATGGGTTACTAATGAGCATAGTGTCAAATAGGGATACCAAGTTCTTAGGAAATTTATTGAGGAATTTATGGAAAAATTTAGGAACAAGGTTAACTTACATTTCATCTTCCCATCCATAGACTGATGGGTGGATGGAAGTGGTTAATAGAATCTTAGGCAATTTTTTGCTCATCTTGATAGGAAATAATTCAAGCAGTAGAATACAATATTTGCTTTAGCTAAATTTTCCTACAATAATTTGGTTAACATGAGCACATGAATGACCTTAATTAAAAACAAATTGGGAAAAGTTTGAGGGGATTCATAGAGTTGCGTGAGGTAATGAATAACTAAATCCTGGAGGTAGAGGATTATGTAGAATATATGAAAAAACTACATGAGGAAGTGCATGAGAAGTTGGAAAGGAGTAATCAAGGTTACAAAGAGAAAGAAGATAAAGTATGTAGATCTAAGGAATTTGAGGAAGGATATCATTCCTAAGGGGACCTATAATAAGTTAAAATTGAATAAAATTAGGCCATAGAAGATAGTGCAGAATATTTGGCCAAATGCATATAAGTTAGAGTTTCCTGAGAGATTAGACATCTCTCAAATCTTCAATATTTTATATTTATATGAGTTCCATGAAGGGGAATCTAGTGTACATATAATTGAAGGAAAATTCATAGAAGAGTTAGATGAAATTGTGCTTGAAGATGAAGAAACTTTAGACTAGAGGATAAACCCACCAAGGAAAAGGGATGAATGATTCGAGGCCATACTAGACTCAAGGGTAGCAAAGAAGATGTGTAGAAAGGAATATAGGGAATATTTAATACAGTGGAAGGAATACATAAAAGAATATGTAATTTGGATAAGTGTGAAGGATCTTAGTCATTTAGGTCATACTATAGAGCTTGAATCATGAGACGAAGCTCATTTTTTATTTAGCAAGGGTATTTGATGCAAGAGAATTGCGAAAGAGTTAGGGGAATGTGTATATTTTGGGAATTTTTGCTAATTTAGGTGGCACATTGTTGGGTTTTAAAATGGTACTTTAAAAAAACCATAGTCAAGGGACAACAAGTCCCTCCTCTTTATGGGAGAGGTTCCCTTATTGAAAGCAAGCAATAAAGCTTATATACAAATGTACAACTTTCATCTTAAGGCTGGAATTTTGACATCTTGAAATGTTTTTTTACCAAAATAGCTTATCAATACAAATGAATGGAAGAACTGAAGAAAGGAAAGAGAAGAATATAAGAGTACTTTCAAGAAATATAGATAGCAGAGTATAACCTTATATGTACTAAGAAAAGGTGATACAGAACAGAATCATTCTCATTCATAACATAAGATATAATTCCATAGACACAAAGTTCTAGAAATCATATCAATAAAAACATAAAGTTTCTTATTACAGAAGATAAATGATCCACAAATTTCAGGCAAGTAATAAGAGACAATGGATGAAGATAGAGAGAAAGGGGAAATTATTTTGTATTGATTTCTTTTGATTCTATTTACACTTCAAAAGTATCAGAGTCCAACAACTGCAATGAGCCAAGCTCTTACATTTATAGATGAAGCGAAGAGATGAGAAGAAGAGAAGGAAAGAAATATGATTTGGAAGCTTGTTGAGCATAGATCTTAAGTGCTTCACAAGAAACTTGATTTTACATGTTACTAGTTCTGACAGTAACTGGCGTCGATCAGGGTGTAACCGGCGCCGATCAGGAAGTAACCGATGATGATTACCTGTGAAACCCATTTTTTTTTTATGAAAATTAGAATAAATCAATTATTTTAAAGATGATTTATTGATTGTAAAAGCAAAGTTAAGCTACCCAAAATAGATATAGATGAATGTATGCATTATATGAGGGTAAGTAAGAAGGAGAGAATATATAGTGATTGTTTTGCATGTAAGTTTCCTTGGTGAGAAAGAAAGAGTAGCTGAGTAAGGGAAAAGAATTGAACATCCTGTGAGGTGTTGGAAGATACAATATATTCATTGTATTTCCTCTGAAAAGCACTGAATAATAATATTGGTCCATTTCTTGGTGGACGTAGCCCACACTGGGTGAACCACGTTAAATCTGGTGTAATCTTTCTCTTATTTATTTTATCTTCTTGTTATTTCTACATTCATTGCTTGTATGCTTTATCTGATTATATAATTTTGCAACACTGTTATATGGTTTAACCCCAACAACTTGGTATCAGAGCTTTGTTTGAGGGTTTTGTGTGTTGACAGGATTTACTCACAGAGGGTTTTCTGATTGAGTGGGAGCTACAACAATGACAGAAGAAAACAAATACAACAGGAGAGAAGTTTGATGGTGAAATTATCAATTATGGAAGATGTAGATTGAGGATTATTTGTATCAAAGATATTTATATTTACCGTTGGATGAGAAGTCTAGACCTACAAAGATGACTGATGAAGAATGGAAGATTCTTGACAGAAAGGCTTTGGGATCTATAAGATTGAGCCTGACAGCATCTGTGGCTTCCAATATTACAGAAGTGACTTTTATGGTAAAGTTAATGAAATGTCTTGCTAATTAATATGAAAAACCTAGTGCTTCAAATAAATTTTATTTGATGAAGAAATTATTTAGTTCTAAGATGCATGAAGGTGGATTTGCATGTAGTTATTTGAATGATTTCTGATCTATTGTAAATTGGTTAAAATCAACTGTTATACATTTGATGATTAAGTAAAATCCCTTTTATTCTTATATTCTTTGCATGATAGCTGGGATAACTTGGTAATGGTTGTTAGTAATACAATATCTACTAATAATATTTTGAAGTTTGATGATGTGGTTAGTATAATCTTGAATGAAGAAATTTACAGGAAGAGTACAGAAGAATCATCATCTGGAAATGCTTTGAATGTAGAAAGTAGGGGTAGGAAGAAGGAGAGATCCAAAAGTAAGAGTAATGGGAAATCAAAGTCAAGGGATAGCAGATCTAAATCCAGAAGTAAGGGAATTACTTGTTGGAAATGTGGAAAGAAAGGACATGCAAAGAAAGATTATTGGTCAAAGGATAAAGAGAACCAACCACCAGACAAAGGTAAAGAATCAAATCTTGCTTCATCAGAGGTAATGAAATATGCTCTTATTCTTTCTTTAGATAATAGAATTGAATCATAGGTTTTAGATTTAGAAGCCTTTTTCCATGCAACCCCTAATAAGGGTTATTTCAGAAATTATGTCCAGGGCAATTTTGGGCATGTTTATTTGGGTGATGATGAACTTTGCATTATTACTAGTAAAGGGGAAGTTCATCTAAAATTTTAAAATGGAAATACATGGGTATTAAAAGATGTGAGGCATGTTACAAGCCTCAGGAGGAATCTGATTTATGCAGGGCAACTAGGTGAATCTAGTTGGATGGTTACTTTTACAGGAGACTCTTGGAAAGTCACCAAGGGTGCTTTTGTTGTGGAAAGAGGTAAGAAGGTAGGAACATTATATTTATCTACCTGTATTACTGATTCCTTTTCTACATTATCTACTTCAGATTCAGATGCATGCATGTGGCATAATCGGTTGGGTCATATGAGTCAAAAAGGAATGTAGATCTTAAAGGCTAAGGGTAAGTTATCAGATTTGAAAGATTTAGATCTTGATTTCTGTGAAGCATTTTATCTTTGTAAAGAAAAAGAGAGTGATATTTCTCAAATTTGGGGCAACTAAGAAGGAGAAAAAATTGAAGCTTGTACACTCATATGTGTGGGGACCATCTCAGGTAGCTTCTCATGGAGGATCCCAGTATTATGTTACTTTCATTGATGATGCTACAAGAAAGGTATGGGTTTATTATATCAAATGTAAATATGATGTTTTTGAGAATTTTAAAAGATGGAAAGCCCTTGTTGAAAATGAATCAAATTCTAAGTTAAAGTGCCTTAGATATGACAATGGTGGTGAATAATGTAGCAATGGTTTCAATGATTATTGTTCAGTGAATGGAATACGTAGAGAAAGAACAGTTCCAAGAACACCACATGAGAATGGTGTTTTAGAAAGAATGAACATGACAATCATGGAATGTACTAGAAGTATGAGAATACATTTTGGACTTCCCTTGTTGTTTTTGGTGGAAGTAGTTGATACATCAGTTTATTTGATTAACCGTGGGCCTTCAAGTTCACTAGATGGAGGAATAACAGAGGGAACTTGGACCAGAAAAGAGGTAGATATTTATTTTTTAAAGTTTTTGGTTCAAAATATTTTGTGCATGTTGATAAGGAAAATAGGAAAAAGTTCAATTAAAAATCCAAGAGATGCACTTTCATTGGTTATGGATCTGGTGATTTCAGTTTCTATTTTTGGGATTTAGATAATTCTAAAATTATTAGGAGTCGTGATGTTGAATGGAATGAAAAGAGAATGTACAGGGATCAAATTTTGGTACCCAAGCATGAACTGGTTGAGAAGTTTGTGAATGAAAATGAACTCTCAGATTTAAAAGTATTACCTACAGGGTTACACAGTAACTGGTGTCAGTTTACCCCTGACTGACATCAGTCAGCAGAACCGGTATCAATTAAAGAAGATCCAAACTAGCATTGGTTAATGGAACTGATGTCGGTTATAGGTGACCGACATCGATCACTTTCAGATTTGGATATAAATTTCCAGGAGGTCTAGATTGAGTATCCGGTACCCCAAAATCCTGTGAGAAGGTCACAAAGGGTAAGTAAACCTCCAAAAATATTTACACCTCTATTGTATTTATTATTGACTGATAATAGTGAACTAGAGAGATTTGAAGAAGTAATGCAGGTTAAGACCTACGTTCAGTGGGAGTATGGAATGGATGGGGAGATGGACCCCTTGGAATAGAACCAGACTTGGGATTTGGTTAAGTTCCCAGTAGGTAAGATAGCATTATAGAACAAGTGGGTTTACAGGATCAAGGTAGAAGAGGGTGGAAAGAAAAGATACAAGGCAAGGCTTGTAGTAAAGGGATTTTTACATAAAGCAGGTATTGAATTTGAGGAAATATTTTCTCCAGATATTAAGATGACTTCTATTCGTACTGTATTGAGCTTAGTTGCAGTAGAAGATTTACATTTAGAGTAACTAGATGTGAAGACAAATTTCCTTCATGGTGATTTGGATGAAGAGATTTATATGTAGTAGTCATTTGGTTATGAAGTCAAGGGTAAGGAGAAACTTGTGTGCAAATTGAAAAATATCTTATATGGGCTCAAGCAAGCTCCGAGGAAATGGTATTTGAGATTTGAAATTTTTATGCATGAGCATGGCTATATGAGATGTGAATATGACCATTGTGTTTATTTTTAAAATCTTGAAAATGGGAGCTATGTTATTTGTTACTATATGTGGATGATATGTTGATTATAGGATCTAGAATGCAAGACATTGGTAAACTTAAAGAAAGGTTAGCTCACACATTTTCAATGAAGGATTTGGGAGCTATAAAGAAAATCCTTAGCATGCAAATTCACTGAGACAGGAAAAACTATAATTTGTATTTGTCTCGGGAGGCTTATATCAATAAGGTGTTGGAAAGGTTTACTATATAAAGATCAAAACTTGTTGGTACACCTATGACCATACATTTCAAATTGAGAAAAGATCAATGTCCTTCATCACATGAGGAGGTTGAGTACATGACACATGTTCCCTATGCTTCAGTAGTAGGAAGTCTTATGTATGTCATGGTTTGTACTAGACCAAACATTGCACAGGCAATTGGAGTTATGAGCAGGTTTATAGCTAATCCCAGGTAAAGAATATTAGAAAGTAGTCCAATGGATTATCAGGTATTTGAGAGGGTACATCCAACATGGATTTATGTTATGGAGGGTCAAATACTTCTTTACACAGCTATGTTGATTCAGGTATGGCTAGAGATTTGGATGGCAGGAGGAGCACCAATTGATATATTTTCATAGTAGGTGGAACGAAAGTTAGCTAGCATTTCAAGATTGCAGAAGGTTGTGGCTTTGTCTACCACAGAGACATAGTATGTTTCAGCTACAGAAGCTAGCAAGGAGATGATATGGATAAGAAGGTTCATAGAAGAGTTAGGTTTAGGAGCAAGAGAATTCTAGATATAATACAGTGATATTCAGAGTGTGATTCATCTAGAAAAGAACTAAGACATTTCATTCAATAACGAAAAATATATTCAGTTGAGGTATCACTTCATACGGCAAGTGTTGGAGGATGGACAACTGAAGTTAGAGATAATCCATATAGATGAGAACCCTGCAGACATGCTAACAAATCCATTGTTAAGGGAGAATTTGGATCTTCACTCCACTTCTATGCTGGTCTTCGAGTTTAAGAATTGAAGAGGAAGAAATGGAGCTAAGGAGAAGTAACCAAGGATGGTGATGTATAGTATAATACAGACAATTGATCTCTAAGTGGGAGATTTTTGAGTAATGGAGCTTAATTTCTTCACAAGAAACTTTCAATTTTACGTGTTACTAGTTTTGACAATAACTGGCGTCATTCAGGATGTAACTGGCATTGGTTAGGGTGTAACTAGTGTCGATCAGTCTAGGTCAGGAAGTGACTGTCGACGGTCAAGTAGTAACAATCACCGATTACATATGCGACGCATTATTTTGTTTTTCGATGAAAATTAGAATAAATCACTTATTTTAAAGACTGATTTATTGATTTTAAAAGCATAGTTGAAGTTACCCAAAATAGATATATATATGCATGTATGCATTGTATGAGGGTAAGTAAGAAGAAGAGAATAAAAATAGCAATTGTTTTGCATGTAAGTGTTCCTTGGTAAGCAAGAAAGAGTAGCTGAGTGAGGGAAAAGCATTGAACATCCTGTGAGGTATTGGAAGACAGCATGATCTTCATTGATATTTCCTTTGTAAAGAACTAAATAATAATATTGCCTATTTCTTGGTGGTTGTAGCCCACACTGGGTGAACCACATTAAATCTGGTGTAATCTTTCTCTTGTTTATTTTATCTTCTAGTTATTTCTGCATTCATTACTTCTGATTATAGATCTATGTAACACTATTATATGGTTTAACCCCAAAAAATCTCAACCACCAACCATCAATTCCCCTGAAAATCTACTTATAATCTATCAAGTTTGGTTCTGCATGTCTGTTTGGTGCATCAGAGAAGGAAGGATGGAAGATTGAATCAAATCTGATCTGGTTAAAGAAATCAGATCACATATTAACAACGTGAAATACATTTTCCAAATTCCCAGCCATCAAAGCCTACTGAAAATAATATTTTATGTTTCCATGGTATAGAGGAGGCCAAGATCTTTCCAACAGTTGTCAAATTTTGAGCACTGGATCGAAAGTTATGCTCATTTCAATATTTGAATCGAATACGTACAAAAATGGTGAAAATGAAATTTTCACAAAATGGATCCACATGCCTGAAAATGCAATTGCACATTTAGCACAAAAGATGCAAAGTGAAAAACTCCAACTTAAACCCTGTAGGCATGCTATTCACTTTTGATATAGGCCTAACACCTTGCTTTTTCTGGGCGCCAATGGAGTCTCACCTCACTTTTACAATTTTACTTTATTTTGATAAAAGGTTAAAATTCCCAAAGTACTCCGACGATACACCTCTCCGCTTTGACTTTTAAACATATATTCATTACCTGGCTTTGGTGGGGTTGTGGATCATTTTACAACTTTACTCCTTTTGGAAACAAAACCAAAATTCCCAAAAGGCTCCAACGACCCGCCTTCCTACTTTGAACTAAAAAACAGCCACATGTCCTTTTGTGGGCCTTAGGCATTATTTTGTACTTTTACACCCTTTTTTCCATAATGCATCAAAACACGAAAAGGGCTCGCCTTTCCACCATAGCTCGATTCAACCAATTAGGATCCTTCGGGCCACATGGACAATTTGATAATTTTACAAAATAACAAAAGTGACAAGTTCACCAAATAAACCCACCATACTACATCCAATCAGAGATGTCCACATATCCACATATGTTGGAAAATAAATTGATAGGGAAGATACGCCTGTCATTCACGTCTATAGAAAAACATACAGAGGAGGGGGAAAAATCCACCCTTCACACCCAAAAAACAAATTGCTCCTTGTGGAAAGAATAACTGTAAACAATACAAGGCTTGATGCGATCCACGACCATAGAAAAAGGATTTGACAATTTCATTCAAATGGAGGAAAAAAATTTCAAGCATCCAAGCGGGAAGACAAATTTTTTATCAAACCATGTGTACTACAAGATTTTAAATTAACAGGGCGAGATTGCAAATGAGCACCAACTTCTTCAAAACACAAATTTTTCTATCTCTCCAAACTTCTCACTCTACTCAAACATCTCTCAATGGCACCAACTCAAAATTTTCGATACATGACTTGAAAAATGAGGGGAATTTTGAGGGTGACAACACACATGAGAGAATTAAAATATATCAACTAATAATATAGGGAACAAAATAAAGGTGTGTGGTAGTGTATAAAAGTTATGAAGGAGGAGGAAATGAATGGAAATTTGATAAGTTACAAAGGGAGAGAAATGTTGGAATCAGACACATGATTTCAGATAAATCCCAACAAGGAGTGAGAAAATATTTTAACAAGGAAATAAAAGTGTGCATAGAAAAATATTTTAAGGTAGAAAACCACAAATTGGTAGGTATACAAGGGTGGTAGTTTAGCTGTTATGTGGAGTTCAAGATGGAATTCTCTCAACTACCAAGCCATAAGTAGATGACCTCAATTAATGCACATAAGTTGTATTTTGGGTTTGAGTGGGATTATGAGAGGATTCTAAACGGAATTTCAAAATCCTTATGGGTGGGAATATTTTCTATAAATACCTACCTAAATCCTTGATTTGAGAGGTTAGAGAGATAAAATTTTTGGGAAGGCTACTAGGCGCAGGGAGGAGAAATTCCTTTTTGGAGTTATCGCTCCTATAGTTCTATATACTAAAAATCCCATTGAATATTTATTATTTTACATGTTGTATCGATTTATAAGAGTATAATACAGGTTTTAAAGTGAATTTTCTATTGTTTTTAGTCTACAAAATTCCTAGGGTCATTTTAATCCGACTGGTTTAATTTCATTTCCTCAAGAAATAATACCCCTTATTCTTTGGTGGCCTTCTTCAGTGCCTTCTAGTCTAGTCCTAACGTCCTTGAGTCCCTAAAGATATGTTTTCATTTCCTCCATCTTCTTCATGACTGTAGCATCTAGTACATATATTTCCTTTGACACCATCATTCCTTCTCATGTAAGATCTTTAACCTTTCCAACCCTAGCACTCTGGTTTGAATTTGTGTTCTCTACCCACTTATCATAATGGAGAACATACTTCCTCCATGATATGTACCTCATGTTTTGACGTTCTTCCATCCTCTATAACAAAATAGTAGCCTAGTCTGATATCACTTGATGAAGGGAGACTCTATCAGGTACTCCTCAATCCCTCCTATAGAATTACAAAATGGGCTATAAAAAAGAGCAATATTTTATTAAATTGGTTAAGCCCATATGAAATCTACAAAATTTCTCACAATGGAGCTATCACACCTATCTCATGGATGTTTTATAAGGATTGTGTCACTAATTTCTACTAGTCACCATATATCTCATTCATTTAGTTATGTGGCCTATCTCGACCTACTCTCTCAATCCCTAACTCTTTCCACCACTTCAACAATCACCCTAACAACTCTTATTACCCTAAAAATGGTGAACTTCTCTTCATTTTATATCTATGTGCACTCATTCTTTCATTATTCTCTCTCCTCCGTTATGTTGGCTTATTTTGACTTTCAATCTTGAATCCAAATTTGAACTCGGTCTCTTAAATTCCCTTATCCATGTGATCTTCTCTCAGAAAATATTATTACACTATGTAACTTAGTAGTTGGATATTATTATCAACCACTCCATTTCCTAGTCATTGTCAACCATGTAACCATGCAATCCTTCCACCCATCATCCTTTTCTTCTAGTCCTATTATCTTAGGATTCGTACTTCACATTTCATCATTCCCTTTCCTTTATTCGAGGATGCTTCAAAATTATTTGCATGCACTCTCCTTATCTCTCCATTAGTTTTCCTCTAAATATATCCTCCACGTGCTACTTCCTCTGAGTTTCTATTGCACATATTTTTCCTACCTTCCCCAGGTAACTTCTACTAGCTTCCTCTTTCTGGTGAACCAATACTCCTCTTCTTTCGTTACTTGTTCTGCAATCCGTACTTCTCCTACTTGTGCACTCAAATATTGCAACCTTCTTCCCCACATCTCTAATTATTTCCTTCCTTATAGAATTTTCATCCTTGCGCAATCTTTCCTTTTCTCTGCGCTTCCTTCACACACATCTTCTCTTCTTATGTATTTGTGTCATTCTTATCCTTCCTCTCTCTTGTCACCTTCTCACTGCAACCTATATTTTCTACACATCCTTTGGCATTGTATTTTATAACTTTCTTCTCCTTGGTGAATCTATCTCCCCACATAATTTTGGTTTTATGTACAATCCTTGGGAAGCTTACATTTTTCCACACTCGCCTTCTTTCCCTAACTCTTCTATTTCTACACATCCTCTAGTTCCTGCATGCATCCTTCTTTGGTATAGTTTTTCCTCAGTCCCATGATGCCCCTACATCAAGGATACATTGAAAAGGCACCAACCAAGATCATAACACCTAATATATACCAATTTTCACCAAATATTAAAGAATAAAATACGTCTCATAAATGCCTTTGGGCCTTATTTAGGTGATCTAGGACCCTGGAGGTGACCTATGGATAACACCCTATATATTTAGATACCTTATATGCACATGTGGAATCTATTTAGAATTTTCAAAGGGGGGAGAGTAAAACTAGAACAATAAATTTATTCCTTTATCTATTTGTCTTGTACATGGAAAAATATTGAGAAATGTGTTATTTCTTATCTTCTACTTTGAATTTAATTTAAGCTATAGATGTGTATACATATATAGATTACAATACCATAAATATACAAAAACATATTATGAAAGTTTAACATTTTTTGACCTCCATGTGTGATTCTTCACCTTCTAATAGCTATGTGTGATTTAAGATCTTTTATGTTTACTTCCAAATCTACATCAACCAATGATATAATATATTAGGAAAATGAGATAAATTTAGTAGTATAAAGTTATTATTATTGTTACTCTTTGTTTATAATTTATTTTGATACAAGCCTTAGTTCTTTGTAATGTATTTTTTAGTTTTTTGTAATCTATATATGAGTACACATACATTGTATTGTTCTTTGGCGCCTACTTTTGTAGTGTGCCTATGTTTTGTAATGTTTTTGACACTTGACTTGCATGCATAAGTGTTCTTTGGTTTGATTTTTGTATGGTAAGTACAAATAAGTTCATCATGGTTACAACATATTCCAAAGTCCACAACATCTTTTAGAAGATGGTTTAAGAAATTATTTCTATAGTGAAATGTAGAATAGATCTATTTAACACTAGAAAAGGTCATTTATAAGAGGATAAAGGATTATAATGTATTATAGATTCTCTATGTTATGCATACGTCTTCAAATGGATGGCACAATTATTTAGATGAATAGTGTGATATTTAATACATGGAACTGTTTACACCCTAAAAATATATAAGAGAGATGGAATGATCAAATATATAGAATGTAAGGGATGGTTATAGGGGGTTACTCTTAACTAATTAATTTATAATTAACCATTGCATGTAAGTAGAATAACACATCAAAACTTGCAACACTAATAAATGATACAATGAAAATTTTAAAAAAAGGAGATAAAGGATTTGTTATACAAATATTTGGGATTTGTAGACGAGGTAAACAATCTAGTTTGAACACAAAGATGCTTTGTTTTTGAAACCATAATAGGAAACTATCTTTTTTCTAGGACCATATAATATTTACTTTATTATGCACAGTTCTTACGTCTTTTGTATTGTCTCAGAATTATTTACAATGGGCATTTTAAACTTTCTTTTCCATTTGTTTGTAAATCTTCATTATTATATGGTACTATAGCTTGCAAAATCTTGATGCAACCTATAATGACCTACAACAAGAGGAAACCCTAGATACATATAACACCCCTCATCAAAGCATTAGATAAAAATGGATAAATGATTATTTTTTTAAGGATGGACTACCTTTTGGGGTCAACCCCTACAGAACCAATCCAAGTGTTGCAACACATCCCCTTAAGTAGGATAAAGCCTCACGCGGTTTGCCTAGTTCTTTTTACAAGTGTTGATGAAATATAAACCAACCCCCTATATGTTCCCTCTTGTCCCTTGACACAAATATAACATTATAACTATATAGTAGATAATGTACCCAACATAGTATTCATATGACGTGGTGTCCTTCAATTTCTATACGAAAACCCTTTTGTCCCTTAATACCTTTAAAAATGCTTGGAGTGATGGTTATCTTGCTAAGATATGGATTTATGACCTTTGCATACTTGAAAATGGAAAAATATATACTTTTTGACACAGTTGAGTGCTTCAGACTTGATGTAGTGGTTGATCAAAATCATGTGCAATTAATTTAGGAATATTTAGGAGAGCCTTGAGTGATTTTGTGTGTTGACATGTGGATGTTAATTTTTCATTTATTTAAAATTCATATTGGTGAGAAACAATAATTCAAGAGAGATAGAGGGAGCTTGGAATGATGTTTACAAGGAAAGACATGATAAATGTCTAAGAACACCTGGTTGAGACTCGGCTTATTGAGAAGCTAGTGAATAGCATAGGCTAATTGGTGATGTGATATCATTCTTGGATGATGTCATTGTAAATTTATCAGGTATATGAAAATGAAATAGGGTCATAATGATGGATGAACATGTGCATGAGTGGAATTGGTGAGACTAGCTCAGTGTAACAGGACTAACCCTTAGGTCTAGATAGAAAAGTGACCTATAATGGTGGAGTGAAGGATTAAAGCTTATGATGAATCATGGTAGAGGTATTAAACACATAATAGGACATGTTTAAGGGACTACATGGTAAAGAACATGACAAACATAATGAGCTACAGTGCAAAATAGCTTAATTTGGCCTTGTTTAAGGACCTAACATGAGGGTATGAAGAAAAAAAAACTATATAAAGAAAATGAAAGAAAGGGAAGTGTGAAGGGAAATTTTAAAGAGTCATATGAATCTATAGGTAAAAAATCAACTATTAGAGGCATATTTAGGGTCATTAGTATGACTGCATTTAAGGATAAGCATGTTAGGCATGCACAAATGATATTGGTAAAGAAGGTGTAGGTGGATTTATGAACAATTATCCATTCAATATCATGGAAGAGTTATTCATGAAGGTGTGGACCAAATTGAGGACCATCGGATGAGTTTTGTGCAAGATATTGAAGTGCTACCGAAACTGGGTGAAGTAAGGTATACCAAAATAGTGCCCTGATTTCTTAGCATCTGATAAAAAGTGACAAGCCTTATTTAGATAAATCATAAGAGTATTTTTAAAGAGAATTGAAATATAGAATTTTTTTTTAAATTATGAGGTCAAAAGGAGAAAGGACCATAAATTTCTCTTCATTTTTCTGGCACCGTCTAAAACCCTCCTAACCCCTAGTTGAAATTTGTATAGAAAACAATTCTTGGTTAAGCCTCCAAATGGAATATTTTTGCATTTAAAATGATTTGAGGGTGTAGGTAACTCATTAGAGGTCAATTTAATGGTGATTTTAGCTCATGATATATAGTGGACCCCATAAGAAAATAGTTGTTTTGCGAAGAATTTAGTGTATAGACAAAACTTACAAAGGAACCCATGCTCAAATTTTTGATAAATGATGTTGGGAATGTGTTGGTTTGAAAATCTATTGGGTGGACAAATCTATGGATAGACGGGCCAACAGTGTGTAGGGCATAGCCCCTCTTTCAGTCAGCAAAGCGAAACTAGTTTATTGCTATTCTACCAGCAGGAATCTTGTGCAAGTCTCACAATATTCTTCCTTCAAGGGTTGGGATCTCATCCCAGTGGAGGTATTTCCAACTGTGAAAGAAGGGAAAGAAATGAAGTGGGGAGATAAGAAAGATCTGAAGGGAGAAAAGAAATGAATTCCAAAGCAGAAAGGTCAAAAGGTCTATGGTTTTGGGTTGGTAGTATACAGAGCTTAACCTACTTGCATAGACAAATAGAGCAATAGCTGATGAATAAATGACAATAAATTAGAAGTAAACTCAACAAAACAATCATACAGATCTAACATAAGAAAGGTCTGATGTAAAACACATGTATTCAGCACAAAGTCTAAATATTGTATTAATATTTGTTTCTGTTACAAAAAGCTCAAAATATTTTCTTCTTACTTCTATTTCTCATCTGAAAAGTATCCACCTTTTAATACAAGTAGTATTCCTAGTATTTATAGAAGAAGAGAAGAAAAGAAGACAAAAACAAACCAACCACTTAATTACAAAATATCTTACAAAATATCCTAAAGTCATTTGTTGACTTTTGACAACATGGTGGATGACATCATCCCATGGTGCAACATGGATGATGTCATCATTTGTGTCAACATACTTTAGATGTTTACAAAGAGAAGGTCAAGAAGAATGAAACTATTCATCGTCGTCCCGTGGCTGAAAGGGGGTATCCTACTTTTGCTGCTGCTCAGGGGATGGAGATGTGGAACTGGGCACGGTATTCCATAAACTTGCTGATCATGGGCTGAAGTTGATCTTAGGAAGGATCCTTGTGTTGATCACTGATAGCCTCGCAAGTCTCCCGCTCATCTGTAAGCTTTTTTGGGAGCTTGGAATATTCATTTTCTGCATCTATCAGGTACCCTATGAAGTCATGAGAGGCCAACAGGTTGTTGATGGATTCTGGCGTCGAAAGTGACTTCTGGTCCCAGCCCTTGCAAAACGATATCCTTGAAGATCCGAATAGTTTCATCAACCTTTCTTAAGGTGAAAGAAGGAGTGAGCAAGCCCAGAGACATTCTCAAGACAATTTTCTCTGTTTGATGCATTGCATCCAGGGCTTCATCCTTGATTTTGTCAATTTTTTCTAGGACAAACTCCAACTGATCGACCCGGTAATCCAGAGTAGAAAGGATTTTGTTTGAGGGCTCTAGGGTGGCCAAAGATGCCGAACTTGACTAGATCTTCGACTGAACAGTTGATCCTTTTCTAAAAGGTCTCATGCTATATCCTAGCATGGTCCAGCTCTTCAGAGATGGGTCCTGCTATCACCTGGAGCTCTTTGTTCACTCGACTGATATTCTGATACAAACTGTTGAAATTGGCGATTACTCCCTCACTTTCCTTGAGGATTTGGCTCCTCCAGGTGGAAACTGCCATACCCTGCTCACCAATTTTGGTGTATTCATTTATCTTATCCTGGTTTAGAGGCTCAAGAGTGTCGGTGGCAGTTATAGGAGGTGCACTGTCCATTTTCTACAAGGCGTGGAGAAGATGTTTATTTTTCTCCTTTAACAGCCTCTTTTCTTCCTTTGCTTCCTGGAGCTTCTTTTAAAGGGCATCAACTGTAGATAGGGCCTCTCCCTGAAGGCTTTATGAAGATGTCCCCATTGTGACTTGGGTCACTATGTAATCTGTCGAAGACAGATCCTTTTTATTCTTTAAAGGATTGGGATATGCTATCTCCATTACTCTCTCACTCCTAACGCACTCTGAGAGAAGTGGGTTACAGGCTTTTGCTTCTTGGCCCCCTTTGATGGGATGATGGAGAAGTCCATTGGTGCAATGGGAACTTTCCTATTTTGTTGGCTTAAGTGCTGAGAGATCCATGCTGGACTTATGGGAGAGGGGCTAGAAGTAGAAAAGGGAGCAGCTGCAGTAGTAGAGGGAAAGTGCGTTAAGACACTTAGAGGTGACATTGAGAGGGAGGCCGAGAAAGTACTCACAGGAGGAATAGATACTGCAGGGGAGGTAGACATGGAAATGGAAGGGAACTGAGAGATGAGGGAAGAAATGGTGGGGGACAGCTCCGCGAGAGAAGAGAAGATGGAGGATGCGGAAGGGGGAACAGTAGAAGATGGGGGAGAAGATACGACCAAAGGAATGGTCACGTTTAGGTCACACAAGGAGGGGAAGGAGGAGAGGGAGAAGGGATAGAAGGGACCTCAACAGTTACAGTAGTGGAAACATCCTGAGTGGATGTTCCCATTGGAACATCTTCAGCTACTTCTTTCTCTGGGGAAGCCAGAGTTACAACTTGTTCTTATGTGGCAGAAGGGGGACTCTCAGGAGTCCCTTCTTGGGTAGAGCTTGACTCACCCTCCTTGTCTTTACCTCTGCTCGTTGGCATATTTTTTGGTCTAGAAGGTGCGTTGCCCAATGGAGATGTGGTGAAACCAACTCCGAGGTAGATGAGGCCATTCATCCTACACTCAATGCTCTGTTCTCCACAAAGTTTCTTTAACCCTTTCTTCAATGGTTTGAGGTGCTTTAGTTATGTCAATTACACCAAATGGCCAGTTGTCCCCATCCGTGTCAAGATATACCTGATCAACTTCTTGATCAGTAGTCTGATAACCTTTTGGGATGATGGCTATGCCGTACTGAATGATTTTTGCCAAAGCCAAGTGGGAGTGATCTTTCCTTCTGAGCTCGACCTCATGATACAGGTCGATATAAATATCCTCGATTTGTGGAATGTGGATTGGATCGAGTTTGGCCCTGGGAAGGTAATTCCTTGGGTTGAAAGTGGGCCTTGATGGGAAGTTGTACTTTAGATTGAGTAGTTCTAGCTCTGTAAACATCTCCCGGGCTTTGTGGTGGAAAAGACAAGTGTACCTACCCACTGTGAGGGGGCAAGGAGTTCCACCCTTATTTCTCTTTAAGCACTTTTTGTTGTAGGTTATGAGCTGTCTTGATAGCTTGAACAAGGATCAGCTTGGGGATAACATATCTTGGCAATTTGGTGGGTTCCCCCAAGAAGTTGGCTGCCCTTAGATAGGTGAAGGTGGGGAATTGCATGAATAAGGCCCCCCACTTCTCCATGTCGCAAACAAACAATGCTCTTGGTCATATGACCATGAGTCATGTTTGGCCTCAAAAGGTAGATGATGTCATAGAAGAAGGCGTCGTTAATCTTTGTAAACTGATGAAATAGTGTTTTCCAACTTTAGTTCTGGGTAGTATTCATATATTTTCACTTGGGGCCAAACCCCGCACCGCATCAATGCCAGATAATCTCTCTCTGAGGCTACAACATAAACTACGTAGGAGTTCATGTAGAACCTCCCCATTGTGGTGAGTTGTTGGAGCTGCTCGGATATAGTGCTACTTATGATCTCCGCCCACTCGAAGCGTTGATCTGGCACATTCTTGTTCATTGTCCCCAGGTACCTAAGCATCCATTTATGAAAGTAGTGGGCATCAGGAAGCCCAAATACTCTGCTTAGGAACGTGATGGTATCACTTAGTTCCTTGAAGAAATCACTGCGATGAATGACCTGTGGCCATCTGGTCACCACCTTCTTGTTTTTCAGGTACACTTCATTCATCAATTACATACACTGGTCTTCGTTATCTTCCCAAGACTTGGTGCAGTCTTCTTGGGTTACGGCCACAAAGTGCCAATGGTGAGGAATGCCAAGTATTATTTCGAAGTGCCGGGCAGTGAGGTTGATCACGACCATCGCCCTTCTCATTCAGGACGCACCTCATGTCTTTGTTGTAGCAGTGGGCCCACTACCATCATGAATGTCATTATTCACTGCACTGACTAGGATCCCCCTAGCAAAATGCAGGCCACTGCCTACCAGTTTATCCATCCAGGGACTTCCTGTGACCCTCCTAGTTCTGGCCTAGAAATATTCCATATCAATGGGCCCGAGCTCAGAGTCTCTTAATCTAGGTCACATTCTGCCTAGGATTCGGGCATCCTGACCCTTTGATATTTATACTTCATCTCTTCCTCTGTAAGTTTGGCTTTGCCCTTAGACTTGGTTGGTCTCTTGCTTGATGTAGACATATGTAGTTCTGAACTCAGTTGTTGATCTACAAGAAGAAGAAGTGAAACACAATGCAGAAGAGTCATGTTAGCTTTTTAATCTCCCATTAAAGTGTTGACAGAAGGAAGAGTTAGTAATTTTAAGGCATCAGGGCACATGGCGCATGAACACTACAGACTGCAGGGTTAAATAGTATGGCACACAGAAAAATGGTGTTACAAGGGAAAAATCAGTGCCAAAGGGAGCAAGGTGCATGGATATTGCACCTGACATTTTTTTTGTTTGTAAGTGGAAGTGCACCTGTTCCATTTACATGTGTTTTATAACGGGAGTAGATATTTTTCATGTTACATGGGTACAGGATGCACCAAAGGGCACAGGTTTAGTGCATGTAACATCATATTTTCATGTGTAATAGGGGAACTTGGCATGGCGCATGAAAGGTTTACATGGAAATGTGTGACTATAACAGGGGATACGCCTGCGCCGTTAACAGTTTTATACTTGGTGCAAGTAAGGTTGGTGTTGCATGGATGCAGGATGCGCCAATGGCACAATTTTTTGCAATGTTACACATGCTTTTGGTACACCAAGAGGGCGCAGGGTTATTGGGTGTTGCAAGCAAGGAAAATACGCTTTAAGGGTGCAACTATTTTTTATGCAGAAAGCATGGCAGATGCGCCATTGGCGCGACTGTGCTTCATGTTGCAAGGGTGGCGATTATGCCAAAGGGTAGAAAACACAGTTTATCAACTTTTAAGCCTTGGTTCTTTCTCTGGAGGGGTTTGCATGGGTGCTAAGCCTCTTCTACAGGGTTTCTTGGATAGTGAAGAGGGCACAATAAAAAGATCTAAGTGTTTTCGAGGCAGAGCTCTCTTTACCAGCAGATCTAGAAAGAGGAGGGAGACCATGGAAGAAAGACAGCCAGGATAGCAAAAGAGGGTTTTGAAAAATCCATGCCACCGACTACACAAACAAACAACAACCAACAAAAACACAGGAGGAAAAAGACCACCTACCCGGAATATATATAATCGTGAGAAACAAAGCGGGGTCCATGAACACGATACGAGGACGACAAGTGCACTGATAGGTGCAGAAGAATAAAATCAATCACATGTTTTTTATTGTGAAAGTGACAAGGTGGATGCACCTATATATAGGCAAGGGTGCAATAAATGTGCCTACCACTTTTTGAAGAGGTGCATCGAAACACCTGTCGAAATTTCAAACCTTGCGCCCTTTGGCACTCCAAAATACGTGTTAACATGTTGTTATGTGCATCTTTGATGCAGAAAAAATACTGTCAACATGGAAATACGTGTGCCCTTGGCATGCCAAAATGTGGCAGCAACAAAAATGTTGTTGACACGAAGGCGCATAGTGCCTTGGCACATGCAAGAAAGGCGCAACACGGGGAGGTGCACCAAAATGTGTGTCGACACTTTAAAGGGTGTGCCAAAGGAAATGAAGGGGACACACAGTTACTCTGTGTTGCACAGACATAAGGTGTGCCCAACCAAAAAGGACCAAAAAAGGCTAAGTTCAGAAAACTAGATTTTCCTAGAAAGGACTTTGCAACGTTTCGAACGCAAAGGGGTCCCTGACGAGGGATCAGAACAAAATTTTCATTGGGTTACCTACAAAATTGCCCTTATCAATTTTATGGGATAACAACTGGCTCTTTCTGGGGACTATCTCTGAGAGGAACTCAGGGGTAGAGAATCTCAGATCTTCATGTGACTATCCATTGGGTTACAGAGTCAAAAACAAGGGTGACCGAAAAGGGGGAAAAACACAACCAACAAAAAGCAAACACATGACAAAAATCAAACACACAACTGAAGCAAACTATACAAAGAAGAGAGCAATCTCTACTTCCTGAATATTTTCAGATGCTACCCGCTATAGGGAAGCGGGAGCTCAGTTCCATCCAGATACGAGAGATAGAAACTATTCTCTCTGTTGAGCTGCTTGATCTTGAAAGGCCCTCTCCATAGAGAATCAAATTTTCCGTGCATGCCTTTTGGCTCTCTTTGTTTGTCCCACAAAAGGATGAGGTCTCCCACCTGGTACTCTCTTTTCTTAGCTTTTTTATCGAAAAATATCTTGACCTGATTCTAATGTTTGGTAGATCCTGTCGACCACTCTTACTCTCTTTTCTTTGAGCTCTGCTAGATACATGATCCTCTTTTCAAGGGAATTGTGGAAAGTCTCATCTTCGATCGTTCTTACCAAGCGCAGAGAAAGGAGTTCCGTAGAAATGGGAAGCTCAGCATCGGTGCCATATAACACTTGAAAAGGTGACATGCCAAGAGACCTCTTGGGTGTAATGCGGTCCGCCCACAGAGCATCGTATAATGACTTGTGCCACATTCGTTGATTCTCATCCACTAGTTTTTGTATGATGGTTACCAATTTTTTTATTACTGGATTCTACCTGACCATTTCCTTGAGGGTAATAATATGAGGCATGAGCCAAATTTATTCCGTACTCGTTAGTAAAAACCAACTTCTTCTCGTGAGGATAATTTGGAAGCGTTATCAGCAACAATCTTGTTTGGAACGCCAAACCTAACAATGATATTTTCTTTGATGAAACTACAAACAACCTCGGAAGTGGCATGTTTGAAAGGTATGGCTTCCACCCATTTTGTGAAGTAATCTGTTACTGAGTCAGGACATAACTATGTCCAACACTCAACTGGGGATTGAGTTCACTGATGAAATCAATTCCCCACTGCTCTGAATGGTTTGTCAATGATGACCGGCCTGAGGGGAAAAGTAGCCATTTTGGGCTTGCTGACGAATTTACTGGCAAGGCTCACACTTTGCTACCCAGGTGGCTGTGTCTTGGAAAAGCATTGGCCAATAGTACCTAGCCCGGATGATCTTATGCGTTATCACGGAAGAGGAGAAATGGCCACCACAGGCCGAATCATGAAAAATCTCAAGTAACTTCACCTGCTGTGGCTTGTCAACACATCGCAAGAAGATACCATCTATTCCACGTTTGTATAAACCATCATCCCAAATGATATATCTAGCTGCTCTGAGCTTTATAGCGTGCTTCTCCTTTGTAGTTAAATGAGCTGGGAATTCACCATAGGTGAGGAAGAAAGAAATATCGGAATACCACTCGTCACTGGTTGCGACAAATAGGACCATAAGCAGTGAATCAACTTTCTCCAGTTGGCTTTGTGCTCCACTAGCGCAATCATCCTTTCCCTCGGAAACTTCTGAATCTTGGTTTTCAGCCATAAGTTGACATAGGCCTTTGCCTCTTACTAACTTGGTTGGTTTTATATCCATATCGTACTCTTGGTCTTTTGCAATCCAATTTCCTCGCAAACTCCCTAACTCCTGTTGAGTTAAGATGGACTTTACTTCCATGTCAGGAACTAGAAGCACCGTATGAGAGTTTAGAACGTAATACCTGAAGTTCTTAACTACCTTGACAACAGCGAAGGCATGTTTTTCCAACTGGGTCATTTTTAATTCGTGAGGCTTAAGGGGAGAGCTCATAAACGCAATCAGGGATTCAACATTTTGAGAATTCCTTTGCATTAGGATGGCTAACACAGTGTGCTCAGATGCATAGCTATACATAATAAAATCCTTGGAGAAATTGGGACATACCAGGATTGGAGCGTGAGCGATGGAGGCTTTTATCTCTTTGAATGAATTCTTCCCTTCTTCACTCCATCGGAAAGTTGGTGACCCTTTCATCATGTCTAATATATGGTGAGTCTTTTCAGCAAAGTCAGGAACAAAGCGCCTAAGAAAATTCACTTTTTTGAAGGAGTGAACACCGGTCTTGCTTGTAGGTAAAGTAAGGCTTTGAATAGCCTTAACTCTTTCAGTATCTATCTTCATCCCTTCTTGGCTAACGACATGTCCCAGCAACTTTCCCTTTGTGACTCCAAAAACAGACTTTTTCGGATTCAGGGAGATCCCATGCTCTCGGCATCTAATCAATACTTGCTCTAAATGATCACAATGATCATTTTCACTATTTGGAGAACACAGTTAAGTCATCCAAGTAGACTATGATGACCTTCCCCATCATACCTTTGAACGCAAATTCCATGGCCCGTTGAAAAGTGGCACCAGCATTGGTCAGGCCAAAAGGCATCCTACTATAAGCAAACATACCCCAGGGGGTAGTGAATGCTATTTTAAATTGGTCTTCAGGTGAGACTTCAATCTGATTGTAGCCTGAAAAACCATCAAGCATGGACAACATTTCTGATCCAGTCATTGCTTGCAGGACCTAATCCATTATGGGAAGTGGGTAGTTTTCCTTCAAGGATGCTTGATTCAAGTTGTGAAAATCTACGCAGATGTGTATCTCACCATTCTTCTTACATACTGGCACAATGTTTTCCACCCAAGTATTGTGATGGATAGGAAAAATGATCCGTGCATCTAGCATTTTTTGAATTTCAGCCTGGATAGTACCTGAGATCTTAGGGTTATAATGTCTCTGCTTCTGGTGAAAGGGTTTGACGTCCTCTTTCAACGGGATGTCATGTTGTATGTCCTTTGGCTTGAAAGACTTTAGATCGGTGTAGGACCATGCCAATACATCCATGTATTTCTTCAACAATTTGACAAACTTCCACTTCTCTTCAGGTGTGCAACATTTTCCAATGTTTACAAACTATGAATGTCTAACCGAACCTAAATTGACCGGTTTGGTTTCTGGGGAGGAGCCAGGATCATCTCACCTTTTCTTTTTTACAAAATGATCATGCCTATCGAACAAACGCTCTAGAGAAACCAAACCTTTTGGAATTTTATTTCCTTTGAGCTGACATATGCCATCGCTTCCTTTTGATTCTTCATTTTGATTGGTAACTGATTCGCGGCATGTAGAAGTGGATCCTTCAAAATGAAGTTCACTAAAATTTTCCACCTTTTCGAGAAAGGAAATGAGTTGATTGTCATTATTGAATACCTGCCAATGCTGAGAATTGTCCTGGCACGCTTGGGCGGAAAACCACCTCAATGGTATATTTGTCTGTTTTCAAACCTGGGTGAGGGAGCATGAGGGATGCTGAAACGGCCAATGAATCGGCCATGTCATTCTGAGCTCTTGGGATAGGATTTTATTGAAAAAGCATCAAACTCCTCGATGCTTGTCCCACACCGCGTTGCGGTAATGTCTGAGCCTTTTATTCTTCACTTGGTATATCCTTTTAACTTGATTTACGACCAGCTCTGCATCACCTTGTACTTTCAGATTCTTGATTCCTCTTTCCTTTGCGGCTTGCATGCCAAGTAGCAGAGATTCATACTCAGTAGTATTATTTGTGTTGAAAAATTGTAACTTGAAAGAGAGAGGAATAATCTCCTCTTCGGGAGATATTAGTACGGCGCCAGCGCCGCACCCACTAGTTGCGCAGCTACCATCAAACTGCAAAGTCCAAATCTTGTTAAGATCCTCTACTTGGATGAGGACATCCATTTTGTCAGACTCGGTAGACAAGAAATAGTTTCCCATCCCTGATGATTCGAAGAGAATTTGGGCTTTGGGGTCATCGGAGTTAGTAACCAGGTACTTCTTTTGCGATTCAGGCTCCAACGTTTGCATTACACCTTTGACGGGGATTCTAGCCTTAGACCAGTCCATATGAATCTCCCCACCAACTTTACTGCAAAAACTCCTTCCTAGCAGAATTCCATAGGCTGCTGGAATATTGGCAACAAGGACGGTAATTTTTACCCTTTTCTCTGGGAACGCTGCAAAAGCAAATTGTGCGTCCTTGATTTGACCGATCAGCGGAACTTGCTTGGTTTCCAAGGAATAACATCGGCCAAAAGGCTTGGTAAGGGTGAGGCCCAGAGCATGGGTGACTTTTACCGGCATGACATTATCAGAAGCTCCAAAATCAATTATGCAGTTGCTTAGTTTGTGGCCATTGATTAGGAGGGAGAGGTAGAAAGGTTCTATCTTGCCTGATGCGGAAGTCGAGGCAATGTTTATGCGGGATAAAGGAGGGGTGGAAAGGATCCCTTTTGGGGAAACCTGATTAGTTACGACAACCTAAATTTGGATGTATTTGGTCAACCTTACAAGCTGTTCGGGGTTTACTGAAGATACTCGGCTTTAGACATTTAGATCTTGGTCTTTTTAGAGTGGTCAATTATGTCAAATGCGGCCAAGGGTTGTGTTAATGAAGGAATGAGTCCCTCATTTCGTGATGGTAGGGTAGGATTTCTAGTCTTGATAGGAACATGAGAGGACTGATTTGGAGGGGAGACAGATGAAAAATATTTTTTTGAAAAATATTTAATAATAGGTTGATCCGGAAGGGGACTACCTCGTTTAGCGATGGTTGGAGGTGTGCTTGACACGACCTTTTCTTTCTGTATCTTGGTAGCAACCTCTGCTTCCTTTCCTTGCGAGCGGGTGAACACGGCATATGACTATCTACTTGCATACCCTTGGGTACCCTCCTCTTCATCAGATTCTCCCTCGTCAAATTCCATATACCCGATAGTAGAGTCGTCAGTCGGTTCACCGACATCTTGATCATCTTGTTCTTCATAATTTTGTTCTTCTTCTTCGATTTTGGCTAAAGCGTTGACCGAAGGAGCCTCAAGCGCCAACCGTGGGGCAGTTGCAGGAAAACACGGCCTATGCGGGACACTGTTGGAAGTGAAAGTTCTTCGTGGAATATCCCGGTATGGGGAACTGGGGGAAGCCTTGGCTAACTGCTTCTTTAATGTGAGCAAGTCATTCGCCATCTTTTGAAATGCCGGATCCGATGAAGTGGTGGGAGAAGAACTCGAAGCTTTAAGCTTGGACGATTCTCTTTTTAATTCGCCAGATATTAGCAAGTTATCTTCGATTCGGATGGTAGCAGCCTGGGCGAGAATCAAAGTAGCTACTTGTTCTTGTAGGAGTAAGAAACTTACTTTCGAGCTCATAGCGTTTACGAAGAAACACTTCTGATTTTCCGGTGTTGGAAGCATGGTAGGCGGAACACGGTTGATCAGTGAATTGAAACGGGTGATGAAGTCACGCATAGTTTCATTGACCTCCTTCTTTAGGTGAGTGATCTTTGACAACAATGTGAATGCATATTCGGAAGGATTATACCTGTCTTCAAATGCAGCCCATAAGGTGGCCCAACTAGTAATAGATCCAGCCGGCAAATGCTGAAACCATTCTGCTGCGGACCCTTGCAAAGTTTCCAGAAAAAGGTGAACTGACACATCTTCATGGGTCACATCCATGATACTGCATGACATGATGAACATGGATATGTGTGAATATGTGCTTTGGTTCCCGCTACCATCAAATTTAGGAAAATTATTTCGGTTTCCATGTGGGAGCGCATGAACAGGATGCAACAAAGCCAGGGGGCCCATAGCATTTCCCCATGGTACTGCCATTTAGACAGCTGGAAAAAGAATGCGTGCTGGAAGCGCAGTTCCACTGAGCAGCAAGGCACTGCAAAGTGATGAAGATGTTCCTGGTGAGAGATGCTTTCTTCGTGGAGGTGAGACACTCCTGGACAATCGGTCGGCTGAGCTTAGTGACGAGAAGCGCACCGGTGTTATACTGAAGTTATGCCTTTGAAGTAGATCGAAGGTAAGATCAACTTCTCCACGAGCTCTTCTACCTCGAGTAAATGGTTCACCCACCAGTGTACCTTCTAGGTCTATAATATTTTGAAGCAAATTTAAGAACTCTTTTTTATTGTACTTGCTGATTTTCTGATTTTTCTGATAAAAACCAGCAGCATGTATTTTTCTGAATATTTAAATTTTATCCTTCTCTTGAAAACAGATTGTGGTTTATTGTTTGATTAACAAGAATAAAATGATGGCAAAACTTAATAAGCTGATTTTCAGATCTAGAGTTGACTTTTCAAAGAGTTTGAAAATTTTGGTAAACTGTCAGAAACTCATATCTATGAAAAAATATGGACTTTTGTAAAAACTTAGCGAACTAAAGATCTCTATCTAGCCTAGATCTATGGATCTCTAAAGAAAATTTTCAGTTTGGAGCATTTTTCGCAAAAATTTTGGATTTCAGACAAAAAGTTAAAATTTGCAAACAGGTAGTGCTTTTTGACTTTTTGTCTTGATTTTCAAACATACCACTACCATAGATCCATTAGGTCTGTTCATTCCCCAGTGAAGTCAACAAAAAATTTTGGTTCGAAAATCTGTCAGGTGGACAGATCTATGGACAGATGGGCCAATAGTGTGCAGGGCATAGCCCCTCTTTGAGTCAGCAAAGTGAAACTAGTTTATTGCTATTCTACCAGCAGGAATCTTGTGCAAGTCTCACAATATTCTACCTTCAAGGGTTGGGATCTCATCCTAGTAGAGGTATTTCCAACTGTGAAAGAAGGGAAATAAATGAAGTAGCGAGATAAGAAAGATCTGAAGGGAGAAAAGAAATGAATTCCAAAGCAGAAAGGTCAGAAGATCTATGATTTGGGTTGGTAGTATACATAGCCGAACCTACTTGCATAGATGAATAGAGCAATACTGATGAATAAATGACAATAAAGTAGAATTAAATTCAACAGAACAATCATACAGATCTAACATAAGAAAGGTCTGATGTAAAACACATGTATACAACACAAAGTCTAAATATTGTATTAATATTTATTTCTGTTACAAAAAGTTCAAAATCTTTTCTTTTTACTTCTATTTCTCATCTGAAAAGTATCCACACTTGAATACAACAAATATTCAAGTATATATAGAAGAAGAGAAGAAGATAAGGAAAAAATGAACTAACCACTTAATTACAAAAATATCTTACAAAATATCCTAAATCCATTTGTTGACTTTTGACAACTTTGTGGATGACATCATCCCATGGTGTAACATGGATGATGTCATCATTTGTGTCAACATACTTTAGATGTTTACAAAGAGAAGGTCGAGAAGAATGAAACTATTCATCTTCGTCCCGCGGATGAAAGGGGGTATCCTGCTTTTGTTGCTGCTTAGGTGACGAGATGTGGAACTGGGCATGGTATTCCATGAACTTGCTGATCATGGGCTGAAGTTGATCCTGGTAAGGATCCTTGTGTCGATCATTGATAGCCTCGCAAGTCTCCCACTCATCTGTGAGCTTTTCTGGGAGCTTGGAATATTCGTTTTCTACATCTATCAGGTACCCTATGAAGTCACGACAGGCCAACAGGTTATTGATGGATTCGGCGTCGAAAGTGACTTCTTGTCCCAACCCTTGCAAAATGATCTCCTTGAATATCTGAATAGTTTCATCAACCTTTCTTAAGGTGAAAGAAGGAGTGAGCAATCCCGGAGACATTCTTAGGAAAATTTTCTCCATTTGATGCATTGCATCCAGGGCTTCCTCCTTGATTTTGTCAATTTTTTCTAGGATGAACTCCAACTGATCGACCCAGTAATCCAGAGTAGAAAGGATTTTATTGAGGGCTCTGGGGTGGCCGAAGATGCCAAAATTGACCAGATCTTCGACTGAACAGTCGAGCATTTTCTGAAAGGTCTCATGCTACATCCTAGCATGGTCCAACTCTTCAGAGATGGGTCCTACTATCGCCTAGAGCTCTTTGTTCACCCAATTGATATTATGATACAATCTGGTGAACTTGGTGATTACTCCCTCACTTTCCTTGAGGATTTGGCTTCTCCAGGTAGAAACTTCCA
This sequence comes from Taxus chinensis, assembly GCA_019776745.2. Classification (NCBI taxonomy): domain Eukaryota; kingdom Viridiplantae; phylum Streptophyta; class Pinopsida; order Cupressales; family Taxaceae; genus Taxus; species Taxus chinensis. The sequence continues at coordinate 177,912,859 of CM034151.1, forward strand.
TACCTTGCTTGCTGATTTTGGCGTATTCATTAATCTTATCCTGGCTCAGAGGCTCAGGAGTTTCGGCGGTAGTTGTAGGAGGTGCACTACCCATTTTCTACAAGGCATGGAGAAGATGTTTATTTTACTCCTTTAATAGCCTCTTTTCTTCCTTTGCTTCCTGGAGCTTCTTGCAAAGGGCGTCAACTACAGATAAGGCCTCTCCCTGAAGGCTTTCTGAAGATGTACCCATTGTGACTTGGGTCACTGTATAATCTGTCGAAGACAGATCCTTTTTATCCTTTAAAGGATTGGGATAGGCTATCTCCATTACTCTCTCTCCTGATGCACTCTGAGAGAAGTGGGTTATAGGATTTTACTTCTTGGCCCCCTTTGATGGGATGACAAAGAAGTCCATCGGTGTGATGGGAACTTTCCTCTTTTGTTGGCTCAGGTGCTAAGAGATCCATGTTGGACTTATGGGAGAGGGGCCGGAAATAGAAAAGGGAGCAGCTGCAGTAGTAGAAGGAAAATGCATTGAGACACTTGTAGGTGGCATTGAGAGGGAGGCCAAGAAAGTGCTCATGGGAGGAAGAGAAACTGTAGGGGAGGTAGACATGGAAATGGAAGGGAGCTAAGAGATGAGGGAAGAAATGGTGGGGGACAGCTCCATGATAGAAGAGAAGATGGACGATGAGGAAGGGGGAACAGTAGAAGATGGGGGAGAGGACACGACCAAAGTAATGGTCACTTGGGTCATGCGAGAAGGGGAACGAGGAGAGGAAAAAGGGATAGAAGGGACCACAATAGTTACAGTAGTGGAAACATCCTGAGTGGATGTGCCCATCGGAACATCTTCAGCCGCTTCTTTCTCTGGGAAAGCCAGAGTTACAACTTGTTCTCGTGTGGCGAAAGGGGGACTCTCAAGAGTCCCTTCTTGGGCAGAGCTTGACTCACCCTCCTTGTCTTTACCTCTACTCTTTGGAAGATGTTTTGGTCTGGAAGGTGTGTTTCCCAATGGAGATGTGGTGAAATCAACTTCGAGGTAGATGAGGCCATTCATCCTGCACCAGTGCTCTATTCTCCGCAGAGTTTCTTTAACCTTTTCTTCAATGGTTTGAGGTGCTTTAGTTCTGTCAATTACTTCAAACGGCCAGTTGTCCCCATCCATGTCAATCTATACCTGATCAAATTCTTAATCAATAGTTTGATAACCCTTTGGGACAATGGCCACGCCATACTGAATGATTTCAGCCAAAGCCAAGCGGGAGTGATCCTTCCTTCTGAGCTCGACCTCATAATACAGGTCGATATAAATATCCTCGATCTGCGAAATGTGGATTGGATCATGTTTGGCCCTGGGAAGGCAATTCCTTGGGTCGAAAGTGGGCCTTTTCGGGAAGTTGTGCTTTAGATTGAGCAGTTCCAGCTCTGTAAACATCTATCAGGCTTTGTGGTGGGAAAGACAAGTGTACCTGCCCACTATGAGGGGGAAAGGAGTTCCACCCTTCTTTATCTTTAAGCACTTTTTGTGGTAGGTTATGAGTTGTCTTGATAGCTCCAACAGGATCAGCTTGGGGCCGACATATCTTGGAAATTTGGTGGGTTCCCCCAAGAAGTTAGCTGCCCTTAGATAGGTGAAGGTGGGGAATTACGTGAATAAGGCCCCCCACTTCTCTGTTGCTGCAATAATGCTCTTGGTCATACGACCGTGAGTCATGTTTGGCCTCAAAAGGAAGACGATGTCATAGAAGAAAGCATCGTTGATCTTTGTAAACTATGAAATACTATTTTCTAGCTTATTTCCAATTACTATTCATATATTTTCACTTGGGGCCAAATCCCACACCGCACTAACGCCAGATAATCTCTCTCCGAGGCTGCAGCATAAACTACATAGGAGTTCATGTAGAACCTCCCCGTTGTGGTGAGTTATTGGAGCTGCTCGGATATAGTGCTGCTTATGATCTCCGCCCACTCGAAGCGTTGATCTGGCACATTCTTGTTTATTGTCTCCAGGTACCTAAGCATCCATTTATGAAAGTAGTAGGCATCAAGAAGCCCAAATACTCTACTTAGGAACATGATGGTATCACTTAGTTCCTCGAAGAAATCGCTGCGATGAATGACCTGTGGCCATCTGGTCACCACCTTCTTGTTTTTCAGGTGTACTTCATTCATCAATTGCATACATTGGTCTTCGTTATCTTCCCAAGCCTTGGTGCAGTCTTCTTGACTTACAGCCACAAAGTGCCGGTGGTGAGGAATGCCAAGCATTATTTCGAAGTGTCGGGCAGAGAGGTTGATCACGACCTCGCCCTTCTCATTCAGGATGAACCTTGTGTCTTTGTTGTAGCAGCGGGCCACTACCATCATGAATTCGTTATTCACTGCACTGACTGGGATTCCCCCAGTAAAATGCAGGCCACTGCCTACTAGTTTGTCCATCCAGGGACTTCCTGTGACCCTCCTGGTTCTGGCCAAGAAATCTTCCATATCAATGTGGCGGAGCTCAGAGTCTCTTATGTCCAGGTCATATTCTGCCTGGGATTCGGGCATCCTGACCCTTTGATATTTATACTTCATCTCTTCCTTTGTAAGTTTGGCTTTTCCCTTAGACTTGGTTGGTCTCTTGCTTGATGTAGACATATGTAGTTCTGAACTCAGTTGCTGATCTGCAAGAAGAAGAAGCAAAACCCAACATAGAAGAGTCATGTTAGCTTTTTGATCTCCCATTAAAGCGTTGACAGAAGGAAGAGTTAGCAATTTTAAGGCATCAGGGCGTAGGGCGCATGAACACTGCAGACTACAGGGTTAAATAGTATGGCACATAGAAAAGGGGTATTACAAGGGAAAAATCAGCACCAAAGGGCGCAAGGTGCATGGATGATGCACATGACATTTTTTTTATTGCAAGTGGAAGTGTGCCTATGCCATTTATATGTGTTTTATAACAGGCGCAGATATTTTTCATGTTACACGGGTACAGGATGCGGCAAAGGGTGTAGGTTTAGTATGTGTAACACCATCTTTTCATGCGCAACAGGGGACCTTGGTGTGGCACATGAAAGGTTTGCATGGCAATGTGTTACTGTAACAGGATATGTGCTTGTGCCGTTTAACATAGTTTTATTCTTGGTGCAAGTAAGGTTGGTGTTGCATGGATGCAGGGTGCGCCAATGGTGCAAGTTTTTGTAATTTTACATAGGAGTTCTGTGCGCCAAGAGGGCACAAGGTTATTGGGTGTTGCAAGTGAGTTAGGTGCGCCATTTGCATGACTGTGCTTTATGTTACAAGGGTGGTGATTGCGCCAAAGAGGAAAAGTGCAGTCTACCAACTTTTAAGCCTTGGTTCTTTCTCTGGAAGGGTTTGCATGGGTGTTAAGCCTCTTCTGCAGGGTTTCTTGGATAGTGAAGAGGGCACAACAAAAAGATCCAAGTGTTTTTGAGGTAGAGCTCTCTTTACCAATAGATCTGAAAAGAGGAGGGAGAGCATGGGAGAAAGACATCCAGGACAACAAAAGAGGGCTTTGACAAATCTATGCCACCTACTACACAAACAAACAACCAACAAAAATACACGGTGAAAAAGACCACCTACCCAGAATATATAACGTGAGAAATGAAGCGGGGTCCACGAATGCGATATGAGTACGATAGGTGCGCTGATAGGTGTAGAAGAATGAAATCAATCACGTGTTTTTTTTGTTGTGAAAGTGACAGGGCGGATGCACCTATATACAGGCAAGGGTGCAATAAATGCGCCAACCAATTTTTGAAGAGGTGCATCAAAACACCTGTCGACACTTCAAACCTTGTGCCCTTTGGCACACCAAAACACGTGTTAACACATTTTTATGTGTTCCTTTGGCACAGCAAAAATACTGTCAACATGGAAATACGTGCGCCCTTGGTGCACCAAAACACGGTGCAACAAAAATGTTGTTGACACGAAGGCGCATGTGCCTTGGCGCATGCAAGAAAGGCGTAACACGGGGAGGTGCACAAAAATGTGTGTCGACACGTCAAAGGATGCGCCAAAGGAAATGAAGGGGGCACACAGTTACTCTGTGTTACACAGACATAAGGTGTGCCCAACCAAAAAGGACCAAAAATGGCTAAGTTCGGAAAACTAGATTTTCCTAGAAAGGACTTTGCAACGTTCCGAACGTAGAGGGGTCCCTGACGAGGGACCAGAACAAAATTTTAATGGGGTTACCCACAAAATTGCCCTTGACACTTTTACGGGATAACAGAATGTGATCTTAATGTTAATACAATAGTTATTATTTTGGATGAATTTCACGATATAGTTGTGTTTTTTCTCCTAACATTTGAGAATGCTATGAATGGAAACTAGTCATGAAGGTATAAGGGAATACATGATGAATTGCATAGTAAAGTGATTATTTTTTGTCCTGAATAGCATGAAGGTATACCATATGAGCTAATAATTTTCTCGGTTTGGTTTTATGAAGTTTTTACATGCATAATTTTGAGTGATCTAAAATCCCCCTTTTGAGCTAGTGAAGATTCTTGTTACTACAGGTGAGTAGATGAATTTTTGTTCAAATGAGGTATGACTCTAAATGATGGTACAAGTTTTTTGTGATGTACTTAAGAAAGTTTGGGGGTATCTTGAAGAGCACTTTGAAGGTGTTTGAACTTGTAGAGCCAAGACTGAATCTTGAGAACACTAGAACCCAGTCAAACTAGTTTGAGAAATCGGAGTGATGTGATAATCCTTTCCATGTTTTCAAGATTTCTATCAATTATATGTGAAATAAGAATTCATGAGATTCATGCTGATGTATTATAGGTGGTTTTATGACAATTTTTAGTGCTCCAAATAAAAATATTTTAAAGACTATTTTTTTGTGCATGAAAACTCACAAGTACCTTAATCAAAACAAGTATTTCATGGCATGAATGAAGAAAGTGTTAGCTTCTCCAAGCCTTAAAAGTGGAATAGAGATAAAATTAAAATCTCCCAAATATTTTGTGGGTCTTGAACCTGAACAAATCAATTTTATAGAAGCATGCACCATGACTACATTTTTTGGTACTCCATGACCAATTTTGAAGCTCAAATGGAAGTTGAAATAGAAATGGAGAGTTAGGAAGGATGTGGAGAGGTTATAGAGCACAATGAAGAGTTATGTAACTTACATGAATAAATACAACACTTTTCCTAAGTGATATAACCTAGAAAACAAAATATAACTCTCCAACAAAGAAGAAGACAAAACTTGATAGGGTAGTTACAAAAGAGATCTCATTTTTCAATGTAAGAAGAATCATCAAGTGTGCTACGAGTTAAGGAGTTATTTTGTGATCTAAGTGAATGTTAAAAATTCAATGATATGTTGTGTAATTCATTCACATATAACTGACATGTAATCAGGTGCAATCATTTCATGAAATTATTTTGGTATGATGTCATTCCTCCTTGTCTACTCGAGTTGATGACTTGAAGTGGAAGAATTTACTTGCAAGGTGAAGTACAAGAGTCATTTGAGTATGTTTTCCTTGATGTTATAAATATCTAATAATATTTATGAAATTTTTTTATGCATATAAAATTGAAGGTTTTCTAAGGAGATAAAAATCAAAGGATGTATCTAATGCATTGAGGACTGAAATTTTGCAACATTTGTAGATGTGAAAGTGCAGATTTTTGAGAGGTGTATCTAAAATTAGAACCATCATAAAATGTGTATGAAGAAGATTCTTTGAGTGATTTAATTGAATCAAATGAAGGAGAGTGAGAAGAGAAGAATTCAAGATGAATAAGTGATCATAGTTTGTTGTGAGATACAACACAAAAAAAGTGATCGAAACATTGTGAAGAATTCTAAGTGGATGCTTAACACACAGGGAGTTGATGCTTCCTTTTAAGTTGAAAATTACACAAGATCGGGTTAAATCTTGGTTTAATTATTGGGAGTTGAATATTCTATGTAATTTGAAGCTTGTTAAAGGTCAATTGGTATCTTGACTACAATACTGGAGTTTATGCTCCAAGTTGAGTGGATTCTCAACATGAAATCATTGTAATATTTAGAGGACATTTTTGTTCAAGATAGTTATTTGGTTTGAGTGTGTTTTTCTCCCTTGAATGGTTTCCCACATTAAATCTTGTCTCTCTCTCTGTTTGTTCTCCTGTTTATTTCTTATGAATGAGTTTGTGGTTTCATCATAACTAAGTTAAGGAAATGGAATTGTATGTCAAAAACTTTATAAGCACCAATTCACCCCCCTCTTAGTGCCTAGAATTTCCAACAACTAGTATCAAATCCTGGTCCTCTTTAATCAATTCTAACATCTTGGAGGTGGTCCTCTTGAAACACAAGAATGATTGTAGAAATAGTCTCTAGAAGCAACTCAAGAGATACATATCTCAGTGAAGATGAGGTTAAAGTTAATCTTGAAGTAAAATTGATAAGATCCCTAGAAGAATTGAAAAACAAAAGAAGAAAGAACCACAAATTAAAGCTCATGGTGAAATAATATGAAGAAAAATTAAATATTCTTTAAGTAAGGAAGAATCATAAAGATGGACTCAAAGAACTAGAATCCCAAATGGAACTGATTTCAAACTCTCTAAAAATAAAAGAAGAAGAGTACCTCAAATTCAATGCAGAACTGAAGTCTAAAGTTGAAAAAGTTAAAAAATCCTTTAATGACAAAGAAGACACTTGCATGAGAAATGAAGAGGAATTAATGTCCTTGAAAATTGAACTAGAAGGATCAAAATAAATATTGAATATGTATGGAAAGATGGAAAAGAGATCTAGACATATGATTGGAGTTCTGGATAGTCAAAAATCAATAGGTGATAAGATATGACTAGGCTTCACATAATATCTTATAAAAAGGCGTGAATATGAAAAGTTTGGTCCAAGAAAACAATCAAGAATGATGATGAAAAATGATATAAATTCAAAAAGGTCTAAATCATTTAGGCAACCAATTACATCCAAGTATGAAATTACATTTAATGGTTATTGCTTTTCTTGTCACAAATTTGGACATATAGCTAAGAAATGCAGGAAGCATGTCATAGATGACCATCCATGGAGGGAAAAAAAATATTATAAATCAAGTAATAGAGTATTCTTCAACTATAAACAGAAAAGTCACATAGCTCAATACTGCCTTTATGAACTAGAAAATCACCTTTAAAGAACAAAAGATTCAAGATGTATAGATAAGAAAGTTTTCTATAATTGTAATAGGATTCGACATGTTTCTAGTAAGTGTTATAGTAATTAGAGTGCTAAGTATGGTTGGAATATCAGTTCATACCCATATATAAGAAAGAATCAAGTTGTGTGTTTTAATTGTCATAAACTTGGACACTTTGCAAAGCATTGTTATCAAAACCAACCTCCTAGACATAACATCAGCACTCAAGTAGGAAAAGGGTAGGTTAAGAACGTATAAAAAGTGAAAACCAATCATAAGAGTGTGTTAGATAAATTCATGGGAGAGTCTAGTATAATCAAGGAATCAAAAAATGTTGATAAAGATGAGAGAAAGCCAAGCTCCAATGGTGAAGAACCTCTAGTCATAGCCAAGGGAAAACAAGTGAATGAAGTTCATCATCATCTATTAGGTATTTAATTAGAACATGAAGTCGTAGGTAATTATATTTCCACACTTATAAGTGCATCTAAAATTATTTATAAGGTCTTAATGGAAATAGGAGAGAAGATGGAGTCATTATGTTTCTTTTATGACTATCTATTGTTCTAAGGTGATCTAACAAGCATCGTGTGTCTTATCTAAGATTCTAGAAGGAATATACTAATTGAAATAAGTATTGGTGTGTCATTTAAGTGATTTTCTATTAGTATTTTCTAATCAAATTATTCATCATATTGCAAAGGTATGTACATTTTAAGGAATGTTTGTCAAGTCTTCTTTTGAGGTCTTAGTGCATTTTGAAGTATATAAAGGTCCTTCTTGAGTATTCAGGAAAATAAAGTGTGTACAATAGGTTACAAGGTATGTTTTTCTTCACTCAGTGTTGTAAAAATTGAATCATGACTTAGTCATCCTTATTAACTTGTATAACGGTTAGAGAGGTTTTCATGAAAATGTCAAGCTCCCTGAACTCATGTCCATGTCCAAAGTTGATTCCAATTAACTCATAAGTTTTTTCATGTTAAGTAAACTTAGTCTTCCAAAATAAGTAATATTCCTTTCTTGAAGGAGTCCATGAGTAGGTGTCTTGAGTGCACAAAGAGTTTGATAGTCTTCAAATTCCAAAACATGCAAGAAGTGTCAAAAGTTTTAGTAACTAATCAATCAGAGATGCTCTGATTTTGTAATTTGTTCTAAAGAGGTGTGAAATGAGGTCATGTATAGGATTCAAATGTTGAGTCTTGGTTAAATTTTCTTTTCATGAAAAAGTGTGGTCACATGTCAAATTGTACAAAGATGAGATAGTCCTCAAGAAGGAAGAATCATGCTTTGAGTGACAAAGGTCAAGATACATCAAGTAAGCATTAGATGAAAATGATCTAAGTGTGTCCTAAATATAGTCAAGTTGATTAAGAGATAATTTTTCATTAAAGGATACAAGTAAAGAGTGCACAAGAGTACCAATATATTCAAGAGTGGAATGTTCATTGTGAAGGTTATTAAACTCTATAAGAAAGAAGATTGTAAATAACAGAGAGAAACGTCTCCCCAACCTATAAACATGATTGAAGGAATATCTATAAGAATAGTTGATGTGTAGTGATGCTAAAGATTATGTGTGGGTTCAAGAGTGATTTTTTTTATCATAGTACATGCTCATGAAGTGATAAAAGGTCACTAATATGTAATAAAAGAAATTGACTGCTTAACGCACAATTTGAAGAAATGGAGGAAGGAATTAAAGTTTAAGTTTGTACAAAGCATGTAAGTAGGTGGAACAAAATCTAAATGCACATTAGTAACCTTTTTCAACAAAGTAAAGACACTATTTGAGTTAAGAACTTTGGAAAATCTTGGAAATCCCCTCCTCTAGAGTAAACACAGTCAAAGTTAAGGCCATTAAGAAAGATGAAAGTGATAATTCGAAATCATTACTAAGGAAGAAGGTTTTTGAAGAATATTACATACCCAAAGAAATAAGTTTCATGCTTTGGAAACACATGTGAAGGATTTGGTAAGAAAATATCTATACCTGAGCTTAACCAAACCCTATACTAGGGAATATTAGCAAAAAGGATGTATTTTGTGTTCCCATGGGTAAAATTACTTTAAAAATTCAACACATCATCTTGGTATTCTTATGAGGATAATTTAAAATCTTAGAAGTACTTTGGCACCGTACAAATCACTAAATCTTTGATAGTCCTATTTTGGGTGTTGAAGAGACCAAATGAGGTGGGAGATATCCAAAACTGGGAAAAAATTCTTAAGTTTTTGCAAGTTTGAATAGGAAGATAGAAAGGTTAAATGGGTTCTTGGAATTGGTCCTTGATAATACTCAGTTTATATAAGTTTAAGGTAGAATTTATGGATTGTTAGGGCTATTATCTGAGTGAGAGAAATGAAGAAAGGTAAAAATTGTTAGCAATTCCTTCCTTTTATTTTAATCTTGAAGAAATCTATGTGATAAGGTAATTAATTGTTTGAAGCATGGAACAGGCCTTGGAAAGTGCTTAAGGATATTTTGGTTCCTAATTGGCTTTATAGAGCCTTGAGAAACATGGATTGTAAGATAGTGACAATAAAGAAGACCTTAAACTCAAAAGATGGATGATAATTCTTGAAATGGGGTACTAAATGATTGAGTTAAGATTTAAAGACCTTATTAAGGTATTTCTATAACATGAGTAAGGATCCAAATCCAATCTTCAAGGAAGGAGAAAGTAGGAAGCTTAAAGGAATCTCAAGAGGTAAGGTAGAGTCTGTTTAAAGGAAGTAGAAATCATTATTAGTTAGTTCTTGGAACTTATCTCTCAAAAGGGGTCTGAGATCATTTGAAAAATTCAAAAAGGTGGAAACTTGAGGTTTGTAAGGAATTTTGAGGAGTATAAACTTGAGTCTTACTTGAATAATAATGCTCAAGTAACCTGTGGATTTTATGACTTCTTGTTGAGAATAAGAAAATCTGTCTCAACTTGTTGATACCCCATTTTAGGCTTGCACAGATAAAATGAGGAATGAAGGATAAAAAAACTGATGATAAGTTGATGTAAATAAGTCTTAGGTAAGGTCCAAACATGAAGGAAAGGTTAAACAAAGATCAATTATTTAAAATTGTCCAAAATCATTCTAAAGTTGTGGATTTGTCAGATTCAAGGCTTACAAAGAGTATTTTCAATAAAATAAGTCTTAATTTCAGTCAAATAATTAAATGATAACCCTCAACCAAAGATATTTGTAATAAATAAAATCATGAAAATTTGAAGATAAGATCATAAGTTTGTGCAAGGCTATCTAATACTCTTGAGGTGTTGTTGGTGGATGAAACTCATAAATTGCATGCTACATGCCTAAAATAGTGACATATAGATTTTAGAGTGCCATATAAGGCAGGAGAATTAGTTAGAACCTTCAAGCAGGTGTCTCAGGTTTCTATAAGACTAGAAAGGTAGTTTAGATCATACTAGTATAGCTACTCTAAGGGGGGGCATGTGTTATGATCAAGTAAAGTGTTTTATCACACAAAGAAGCTACAAAAATAGAAGGATCAGTTGAGGACATAGCTAGAAAGGATTTCTCACCAATTTGATAGAAGAACAAGATATGAAACTCCATTATTGGCATAGGATGACAGAGATGGATATTTTAAACCCATGGGGAGAAATAATGATGTGATTCATGCAGTATATAAGGTGTTATAGCATGACAAAGATTAAGAAAAATGCACTAAAATCTCAGTGCTAGATATGACTAAGGCCATAAATGATTCTAGACCAAGAAATAAGAGTTAATCATACATATGAAATTTTATGATAATAGCACGACAAGGGGATGAGAAAGGACACATGTGTGTATGAGAAGGTTGTTTTTCCATTCAAATGTTAGATGGTTGGCATGTGTAAATGCTATGAAGGTTAGTGAAGGCATCTTCTCAGGGGGAAAAACATTGAATCTAATACACACATAGTAGAGTTAAGAAATTTTTTGAGCATGATAAGATGAGATAAACACATGTGTGTACTAGGAGGCTATTTTTCCATTCAAATTTCATATTTTTGGCACGTGTAAATGTTATGAAGGCATCTCCTCAGGGGAGCGAAACTGAATCCAATAGATGATGAAGGCCAAAAAATAAATTTAAATCAAGGAGAGATAAGAGATATCTTCAATGATGAGTTTGGTTGATGTTTCCAACCAAGATGGACCAAATAAGATGATGAAGTAGAATACCATGAAATAAAGACATGCACTTTTTCATTAATGTAAAAATGGGGAAAAGAATTAGGAGTTTTCCATTAATGATAGAGGGGGGGATTTTTGGCATGTGCATTCTGAGTTTTCATTGATGTCAAAGGAATATTAATGGAAATAATAATTCAGGAGAGATAGAGGGAGCTTGGAATGAGGTTGACAAGGCAGGACAAGACAAAGGTTTGAGAACACCTAGTTGAGACTCAACTTCTTGAGGAACTAGTGACTAGAAGAGGATAAGTGGTGATGTGATATCATTCTTGGATGATTTCATAGTAATTTTAACAGGTATGTGACAAGGAAACAAGGTCATAATGATGAATACATAGGTGCATGAGTGGAATTGGTGAGACTAGCTCAATGTAGTAGACATAACCCCTAGGCCTATATAGCAAAGTGACTTAGTATGGTAGAGTGAAATCTTGAGGCTGATGGTGAAGCATGGAATATGTATAAAACACATGATAGGACATGTTTAAGGGACTACATGGTGAATAAAAGGACAGACATGATGAGCTATAGTGCAAACTAGCCCAATTTGGCCTATTTCAAGGACCTAACATGAGGGCATGAAGTAAAATATATATATAAAAAAATTATATCATGATAATTTTGTAGGTACATTTTCAAGAGTCCTCATATGAAGCTATAGGTCATAAATCAACTATTAGATGCATATTTAGGGTCATTGGTATGACTACCCTTCAGGACAAACAGGTTTAACATGCACAAATGAGATTTTTAAATAATTTATAAGTGAATTTATGATAAATTTTCCATTGAATATTGTGTAGGAGGTATTCATGAAGGTGTGGAAAAATTTTGAGGATAAAAGAATGATTTTTATGAAATATATTGAAGTTTTACCAAAACCGGGTTAAGCAAGGTATGCCAAAATAGTGTCCTGACTTCTTAGCATTCAATATAAATTGAAAATCCTTATTTAGATAAATAATAAGAGAAATTTTTGAATAGAATTGAAAGACATAATTTTAAAAATTATGAGGTCAAAAGAATGAAGGATAAGAAATTTCTATCCATTTTTCTGACACTGTCTAAAACCCTCTTAAACCCGAGTTAAATTCAGTATGGACAAAAATGCTTGGTTAAGCTTCCAAATGGAATTTTTTTCCTTAAAAATGATTTTTGGGTGTATATAACTCATCATTGTCATCTTTTTCATGGTGGTTTGAGCTTATGAATCATGGTGGAACCTACAATAAAAAATTTGTTTTGTGAATAATTTAGTGTACAGACAAAACTTGCAAAGGAACCCATGCTCAAATTTTTGGTGAAGGATGTTGGGTGTGTTATCTTGATGTTCATGAAGTTATATAGGTTATGTTTTTGGATAAATGTGATTATACAGGTGTTTTTTTCTCCTACACCAAAAAAGCCTAGAATGCAAGATTATTCATGAAGGAATAAGGGTAGACATGATTATTTACATAATAAAGTGATTGTTTTTGGTCCTGAATAGCTTGAAGGAATTCCATATGAGATAATAATGTTCTTTTTTTGTTTTGATGAAGAGTTTTCATGCATAAGTTTGAATGATCCAAAACTACCCTTTTGAGCTAGTAAAGAAACTTGATGCTAGAGGTGAGTAGGTGATTTTTTTTTCAAATAAGGTATCCTCTGAATGTTGGTACAAGTTGTTTGTGATGTCCTTGAACTTTTAAAAAAATTATTTGATCTTGGAGATAAATTTTAAGGTGTTTGAACTCAAGGACCAACGTCTGGATCTTGAGAACACTAGAACCCAATCAAACCAATTTGAGAAATTGAAGCAATGTGATGATCCTTGCCATGTTTTTAATATTTTTGTCAATTGTATGTGAAAGAATACTTCATGAGCTTCATGTAGATATATGATAGGTGGTTGGATGACAAGCATTAGTTATCTAAACAAAAATATTTTGAATATTGTTTTTCTATGCATGGATACTCACAAGTACCTTGATTAAAATAAATATTTAATGGCATGAATGAAGAAAGTATTAGTTTATCTAAGCCTTGAACGTGGAATAGAGATAAAATTTAACTCTCCCAAACCTTTTGTGTATCTTGAACCTAGACAAATCAATGTTATAAAAACATGCACCATGATTGCAATTTTGTGTACTCCTTGACCAAGTTTGAAGCTCAAATGGAATTTGAAAGAGAAATGGTGATTTAGGAAGGATGTGAAGAGGTTATAGAGAACAACGAAGTGTTTTTAGCTTATATACATGCATATAACACTTCTCCTAAGTCATATTATCTAGAAAAAAAATAACTCGTCAACAAGGAAGAAGACAAAACTTGATAGGGCGGTTAAAAAAGAGATGTCAGATGTTAGTTTTCAGTGTAAAAAAAGAATTTCATCAAGTATGTAGTGAGTTAATGAGTTGTTTTATGATCTAAATGAATTTGAAAACTTACATGACATGTTTTGTAAGTTGTGCACATGTAACTGACATGTAATCAGTTGCAATCATTGCATGAAATCGGTTTGGTTTGATGTCATTCCTCCTTGTCTATTCGAGTTAATGATTTCAAGTGGAATATTTTCCGTACAAGGTGAAGTGAAAGAGTCATTTGAGTATGTTTTACTTGATGTTATAAATATTTGATTGTGTGTATGAATTTTTTGTTGATGCATATATAATTAAAGGTGAAATAAGGTGATAAAAATCATAGGATGTATATTATGCGTTGAGGATTGAAATTTTATAGAAGTTGTAGATGTGAAAGTGTAGATGTTTGAGAGGTTTATCTCAGGCTAGAGCTATGATATAATGTGTATGAAGAAGAAGGTTTGAGTGAGGTAACTACAGAAGATGAAGGGAAGTGAGAATATAATAAGTTGAGTTGAATAAGTTATCATAATGTTTTGTGAGAGATAACAAAAGAAAAGTGATCAAAACATCACAAAAAAGTCTAAGTGAATGCTTAACATACAGGAAGTTGATGCTTCCTTATAAATGGAATCTTACAAAAGATCAAGTTGAAGCTTGGTTGAAATGTTGGGAGTTGAAGCTTCCATGCAAGTTGAATCGTGCTAAAGGTCAAGTGGCAACTTGACTAAAGTATTGGAGTTGATGCTCCTAGTTTGTTGGATTGTTAACATGATATCATTGTAACATTTACAGGACATTTGTGTCCAATCTAATGGGTTTTTCTCCCTTAAAGGGTTTCCCACATTAAATATTTCCTCTCTATGTGTGTTCTTTTATTTATTTATTTTAAATGAGTTTTTGGTTTCATCATAGCTAAGTTAAGGAAATTGAATTATACGTCAAAATTTGTATAAGAATTAATTCACCCCCCCTCTCAGCGCTTAGAAATTCCAACATTGTGTTTATATTTTCAATACAAGTTTATGAAACTTTTGGGTGAGATATGAAGTGATATTGAATTTCTTATATAACATTCTCTAATTGTAATTCATGATAAGGCAGATCCTAGGAAGATGAAAGGCAATGTAAAAGATAATCAAATTGGAAAAGGTTCATTAGACAAGAGGGTCCAAGACTATAGTCCACTATGGACCCAATTTATATGGTTTTGTTCATGCAAATAATGATGTGAAATCAAAACTTTGGGAGTGGTGACTAGAGATAAATTACTTATTTTTTTAAAAGATATTTCCTAGATGAATTATTTTATAAGGTGTGGAGACGAGCATGTCAAGAGAGAGATACAAATATGTGTTGATTGGACTTAGAATTTGATCATTTTTCTTATGAAGTGAATATATCCAAACTTGTCTTTTCCAAAGGATAAGTTACCAAATTTGAGTATCTAAATTTCCCCCCTAAATGTGTAATACAAAATTACATGTTTTAAAGGAAAAAATACACAAGTATGCACATACACTTTGTCTTTACTCGATATTTTTATTTTGATGTGTTAGTGTTTGCATGTTCTATGGTGAAACATACAACAGATTTTAGTTAATGTCAATGACATAAATTGAATTGTAACTCAAATGTAAATATTTATTGTGACTTTTGTAAAATTGAAAATACATAAATTAAATCGAAATAGATGCAAATCATGGAAGGAATAAACATTTTTTTTAGAGAGAGGATCTCCCATTCTTTTTATACTTTGAAGAATTGGAGTTGTTGCTGAAATGATAAAATATTGGGTGTGATTGGTTCCCAATTGTGTCAAAGGAGAAACTAGAGTGTGAGTGCATGAAACCCAACATCAAAGAGGAGAGAGAAAAATATATAAGTACCAAAGAATTTTTTAGGAGAGAAGAGGAGCGTGTCATTAATATTTAGTAACCCTAATATCTTCCCCTATAAATGTGAAAGAAGAGATGAAGGAAAATTTATGATGAGCTTATATACTTCAATACCTTCTACGAACCCACAAGCCAAATTTTTACAAATGGATCTATGCCCAATGTTGTAAATACAACCACATATTTTAAAATGAGTGGATATATTATGCCTCCACTATATATTATATAACTAAGTATGAATATGTAAATGTTAAAATAATGAAAAGGGGAAGAATGCCCGTGCCATCAAACCCTATTCTTGTAACTGTATCTGAGTGTTGTAATGGAGAAGGAATGAATAAATAATTCCCCCTCTATAATTATCTAAATTTTTTTATATGTGTCTGAATTTATACCAAAAGTTTATAAATAATTGTATCTGAAACTGTTGGAAATTCTTGAGAATTTACCCCTAGGTCATGAATGTCCAGTAGGGTTTGGATTGTACTAAGGACTATACCTAAAGTATATGGTTTTGAACACTATGAATTTATGTAACTTTTTAAAATATTTTTACATTTTTATGAGGAATCGTACACTATAAGAACATGTGCATGTGTTTTATAATATCCTTGTACTAGCTATAGATGTAGAATTTGTGATTAATAATTTTAGCATATTGCTCAAAAGAAAATATGTTTACTAAATTCATATAAGTTTTATAATGTATGTTTGTCACATAGAAGGTTGTAATAGTGGTCACGATTAATAACTTGGTATTGAAATAGGTTTTTGCATAGTGAGAACCATAGCACAAAAAGGAAGAAAAACATGAAACACAACAAGAAAGATAAGCAATAGTACATGTGTATAGAATAAATTAAGAACAACTATGAAGAGATAGTAAATCAATTTAATATAAGGGAAAGACTACAAAATAGTCACATGAGGGCATAAATACAGAAACGTGGGACACTGATGGTATCATAAGACAATTGCATATAGGTAATGCAAGATGCATACAAAGAGGAAGTTATATACAAGATAAACATAGAGACACAAACATGGGATGAATATGATATTGCTATAAAATCAAGGATCTGAAGATACATATAATAAATAGTCAAGTATTTGAATCAATAAATTAATAAAGTAAGGTAGTCAAGAAAATCGAGTAATAATAGTATATAAAATTACATAGATTAAGATAGGTTAGCACTACACAAGACACATGTGTTAGTCTTCCTAGCTCAAAAGATGACATATACATAAATACAAGTAGTTAAGAATAATGTGGAAGTAGAAAGTAACTGTGATGAAACATAACAATTTTTATACTGTAGTAGATGACTGTACGACGGAAAAGTGACATGCGAGCATGGGAATCTACAAGTCACTCTTCCTTGCACCCGACCTCCCGAGGTCATGCCGATACAGCCAGTGGGTATGGAGTATATGTGAGATGCAGACAAACTAGTTAGGCAATCTAATGTCTTCAATACGCACTAGCGGAATTTGTGAGTCTAAGGCAAAGAAGGCCCTCCTAACTTGAACTGATAGATCGGTCAGCAAGGATGACTGCTCGAAGGCTCCAATCAATATCGATCTCTGGGGTGATTCGATCTATAGGTTGTGGAATACGTGGAAAGTGACCCGGGATAGTTTCGTGTATTTCTCCGGACAGGGTCATATGGTGGATGGTAAATATAGTCAACTCTATGGACGATTCTCTGGCCTAGTCCAGAACTCTCTAGCTTTGTTAGCTGCTGTGTCTAAAAAGGATAATTGTTTAATGATGATAGGTGGAAGTGGAGTAGACCGGAATACTAGTGTGCGTAGGCTAGTGTCTATGTCTAATTCTCCTATGGATTCGTTGGGCTGCAGGATTTGTGGGTCACAACTGTAGACTCTTAGTTGTTGTGGACCTGTTATGGTCATGCATGAAATCAAGTCCTAATCCCTAGTATCCAGTAATTGTATGCTTTCTCAGCTTCTATATTTAGGATCAATAACTGTGTGATTTTCTCAAAATATTTTACAGGCATTCGCGCAACCTAAATTCTTAGGCTAGTATCTATATCTGTAAGAGTGTCTCCTGCGCTTGGTTGTGGGACCAAAGGATCACAACCAAATGTTTTTTCTCTTTCAAGCCCTTCTACAGTCATATGAATGTTGCCTAGGGTAATCTGTAGTTTGGTTGATTTGACCAAAACGTGTGTGCTTGGTCGTCTTCTACGTTTAACCCGCTCAACTGGGAATTGATTTTTTGCAAGCTTACCATTGTTCGGAAGACTTGGATCCTAAGATTTTGGTCTATATCAGTTATCGCTGTGATGAGATTGGGTTGAGGCACAATTGGCTCGAATACGTATACCCTGGGCTCTCTAGGTCCCGTGATTGTCATACAAAAGCAACAATGTAAAATGAACTACAGTAAAATGAAATTTAACTATGTGAAGTGTATCTATAGCATATATCATTTCTCTTTTTTTTTTGTGTTTTCTGACGAGCTTTATGAATTTAAGAAAGTAGCTATTTAAAATATCTAGAATTGACAACTAAAATAATAACTTAAAACAAACAAAATAACTGAGTGTAGCTATTTGTCTGTACAATTTGTAGATCTATTCTAAAAAATGAAATATCTCATCTAATCTATTTGCAAGGCTCTCGATCCTACCTCAGAAGTGAGGAGTGAATCATAGTTTCTTAGAAACTATCAATCCCCATAGCTTCCCTAAAAATATCGAGAGTAGAATTAACTGAAATAAAGAAATTAACTACTCTATTTGATATGATTCTAACTAGAACTTTGAAAGCTAGAACCTGGATTCTACAGAACAGTGGTGAATCCGATAGTGTGTGTGATCTTGTCCCCTCAGTGTGATCTCCTCATTACTTCGTGTTCACGTGGATCCAGAAAAGTGTGTAATGCTAGCATCAACAGAAGTAGATATTGGGATAAAGGCAGCTTAGAATACTGACTGAATACAATGCGAGTAGGAGAGGGATTGTAACGTCCTCATTTTATACATTAGAACAAGTCAATTTTTTTTTTGATAAATGCATCCTGGTTCTAAATACGTAATTTAGAAATCACAAATCAAATAACCATTCTTATAACAGATAACCATATGCAGCTGTAATGACTCAGAGTACATCCGATCTATTCATTCCATGACTCGTTAATCTACCGATCTATTCATGAGTAATAAGAGTTGGAGTTTTTATTTAACACTTCACTCTCACGGTTCTCTTCCCTATTCTGGGATTCAGAATGCTCTGTCCAAGGAACCTAACTGAATAATTTTTACCATTATTCATCGGCATCTCATCCCTTAGATCAGGTGACTCAGGACAACGCAATCAGCAGCTTGCGATACTTTGGCCAAACATTTGAAACATACTGCTTATGTCTCGTATTCCTTAACAGCATACTCATCAATCTGGAATATGTCCTTCACCCCATTCTTATGTTATGTAGAATGTCTTATACCGACTTCTGTCAGTCCCCCTTATCCCAAGTTATTCACTCGGAAACGGATTAGTAAGGTGACAACGTTATATGGATGCTCCCGAGGACTAGGGATAAGATGACATACTGGTTCAACCCTAGTTAAACCAGTGTGTCAAGATACCCCGATTCTCCTAGGCAGCCTTATAATGTGACCACATTCCTAATTGGTCCCAGAGTAACTTGTTCAAGTTAAAGGTGTAAATCTTAATGATCAATGCAAAGGGTTTCGTCATAAGTCACCTGCATTGTTGTATCTTCGAGAAGATCCTAATCTTCTCGAAGGTATAACCCTGCAGTTGACTTGTGCCGTCAACCTTTAAATCCACCTTGAAAAGATCTACTTGTTAATAATCGTTACGCACATTGAGTTTAAATTATATTAAAAGACATTCCCCTAAGGTTAGCCTTTCCCAATCCCTGGGTTCCTCACCTTAGAATGACCTTTCTTAATAAAACCCTTTACACAGAGAAGTTATTAAGGCTATGGTCCCATCAAGAAGTTCATAGAATTTACTTAATTCTAAATCAACGAAATTGGACAATAACCCAAAATCTTCACTTGTGATTGCCAACCGAATCCTTTTTAGGTTTATCTCAGTTCTCATAACTGAATTTATATCTTACTTATTAGTATCGAGACATAATGATTAAGAATCCAATTAAACATTGTCCTGGCTTAATCAAGACTAGGAATTGATAATTTAATCCAGCTTGTTTAGCATCTTGCTTAGGTTTATTTTTACCCTAGCCTCTAGAAAGACAATGATCTAAATTTCAATTTAGCTTTGGATAGAACATACAAGAACTGCTAAACAATCATAAATAATCAGTCACATATTCTTGCAAGCTTACATTGATAATCACAAAAGTCTCCAATATAAACAATAATAACAATGCTCTTTAGATCATTTGAACCGAAGAAGGTCAAAATATCAAGATACGAATGCAAACACATAAGTATCAAATATCTATTTCCATTCCCTTCAGAACTAATCAAATACATTTTATGCATTCAGCATACTTGATACAATGCTTAACGGAAAAAGAACATCTTTCCTCATATAGTACATTTAGAGAATCAAACTGTAATTCATCATAAACCAAGTTAAATAATCTGAACATCCTATCAGATCTGCGTGATTTTACCACTTACGGCAACCATCTGCAAAATTGTCAACATGGGTCTGTTCGATGAACTGAGCATGATAAGTACTAACTCTTAAAACAATTGCAATCCACCAACTGTTTCATTAAACAACTTGTTTAAATGAGATCATTTCACCAAACAAGTATACATGTTTCAGACTATGCTTTTGTAATACAAAAATGACTACAAACGTGTAACTCTAATTATCGTTACAGAATAGTCCTAAATACTTCTCAAATATTTCATCAAAATATTAGGGATCAAGAAGAACGAAATTATCCAAAACAACTATCCATCTGAATTCCAAGGATAGAAAACATCAGACAGATCATTACATTCAACAGTAAAAGGAATATCATAACAAATCATGATTCCATCAATATGTTAAAACAGTTCTAACGGTTAGATAAAAATATAAACATATACTCTACAACAGAAGAGAAAGAAAAAAAGTCATTCATATTTCCCTTCAACAAGTTCATGACTGTACCATCTCCTTAAAAGGAAAGAATTCACCTTACATGCATACGAATAAGTCAGACGAGCCACAAGAAGAACCACAGTTTTGTTAAAATCAAATATAACAAAACTCCTGTAGCTTACTAATAGTACAGTAGCTCTCACGCCAAAATAGTGATGAATATCAACCAAACAGACTCCACATGACCTTCCACACGAAGCGACAAACAAGAGGATATTCACTGACATCACCTATCGAGGTGCAGTCGACAGCTCTTAGTTCATTCAGGCTCAAGACTAGATATACATGCACAGAAGACGTAATCATGTTTTAAACACGACAACTATACCCTCTCAGCAACATACAACTCATTCAAATCCCTACTAAACACTGTAAGGCTTTAGATTCAAGGTCGAAATCAAAGAAATTCTCTTTTATCACAGTTAACAAGAGACTCCTTGACATCAAATAAAATGATGCTTCCCTAAGACTATGCAGAGATATTCATACAAAATCCACGCGCATGCACAACTTCATTAAACTGGAATTATTTAGAAATAAACATAACATAATGTATTCACATCTGAACTCATTCAAAGTCTGAAAATTATGGTAATCACGACCCACTTTTATAGAAGCCAAGATACATGATAACTATCTAACTTAAGGAACCCAACAGAGCCAAAAGCAACAAGCATCAAAACAGGCTTATAAAGAGGCAAATACACTGGTTACCTTTCAAGGATTTCAACTGAATCCAAACAACAGTATACACAATAAAGCTCCAACAAAAGCCGATATACAAGAATAATTATCAGTTAATGATTCTAACCGAGCCAACAATGGTAAATTACAAAATCAGGTTTATACAAAGGCTAAATGCTGATTTCGTAGCAAGGAATCCAACTGAGCCTCTTAAAACATTATACGCTCAATCTTAACAGATAGGAAACATAAACAGTACAATAACTGAGTCTGTACCAAAATTTCATTACTTAAACAAAGGTATAGATTACAAGATAACAGAAGTCGTATTACCATTTACCCCTCTAGGACTCTGACAGAATCAAGCTACCAGTATACACATACATAACTTATACAGTAATCCAATATACAAACCAATCCAAGGACTCCACAAAGTCATCTTGTAAGTAAAATAAATATAATGCAAACCATCAACAGTTTAAATTCTGTATTTGCAACACAAGGAGGGAAAAACAACTTCTACAGGGTCGCATCAAATACTGAAACACAGTCAGTTATCCGTTCTACATAACCTAAGTATCATAGCGAACCCAACAATATTCAGTAACCACCACCTATGCTAACCATGACGGAACTTACAAAGAAGTCCAATAAAACTGAACATTCAAACAAAAGTCCATTAGTATCCTTTCTAACAAGTATCAACAACAAGCATCAATCAACAAGTATCAATTGTGGCCTGAACCCAACAAGGGAACAATTCATGGGCTATCACATAGCAGGTCTAATATTCCTTCTTACATACATTTCACAGACTTAAGCCGGAATGCAAAACACAACAAAATAGAGCAACAGTTCGAAACACAATACACACCCATCAAGGGTTAAACTTGAAAAATCGAACCAGCAAGAAGATACAGTAACAAAATCACACGAAGCTACCAAAAAAAAACCATCTAAACCCATAAATCATCTTAACAGAGTTGTTCTAATGAAATCACTTGAAAGAAAGCAATATTTTTAAAGGTTAGGGCCTAACATGCCTGGTTATTTGATTAAAAATCCGAAGAAGACCACTGAAAGAGCTCGAGCCTTCTCCTCTTTTTCCAAGTTAGATTCACCAACAAGAATTTGTTATTTCCATGACTTATAAATTTTCCTTGCCAGAGAAAAGAGCTAGTTACGCTCATACTTGCCATGCAACACCAAGAAGACTGGTGCGAAGAACGAGTGATCAGACAGAGGGAAAACCGGAGTGCATGAAAAATCAAACAAACTACTAACTTTCCATTTTGCATGCCTTCCCGTGAAACCCGAGCTCGAAGACCGAGTTCATAAATGGAATTTTACTCCAAATTTCCCGCTAAATTTCCATTGCCACCGAGCCGCCATAGTTGGCGATGGATAAAACCAGTTCGAAGACCATTTCCAACTTTGGCGACCTGCCACATCGGCTCTAGCTAGTCGTTTAAAAAACTTCTACCAAATTACCTGTCCTTCATACTTATCCCTCCATTTAATGCCATAGAAACTGCCGCCCATGGTTCACACCCTTCCATAGGTCCCCTTCTTCCTTGTTCAATAGTTAGGTTAGTAGCTTAGGTTAGGATTTAGGATAACACGTAGTCTAACCTCATAACACATAGATACTAACCTAGAACATTAGCTTATAGGCTAGGCCTAGGTTAGATTAACACTAATCTAACCCCTAGGTTATAGTTTAGTTTTTAGGTTACTAACCTTAATAAATCCAGTTAGGTCTAACATTTCAAATGCTCAGAAAAAACGAATCTACAACATACATTCACGAACAAGGTTCAGTCCTGTACTACCAATAGGCTAGTGAATTAAATGTAACTGAATTATTACCTGGTCCATGATCAAGACCTTCCTGATATTACGATATCGGGAACCAATTCATTTAACATGATCATCCTGAGTTATACTCCATACTAGCTTATTCAATGCATCCAGACCTTGCAACCCGCGTAAGGTCTATAATTTTAATTCATCACGAATAAACTTAAAGCATCACTTGGATCAATACCACTGATCCAAGGCTAGGTCTTATAGATGGATAACTCCATAATTCATTCTGAGATCAGATTAAACTCAGGTGTAAAATGAAAGAAATAAAAGATTCCAATCATATTCTGACTCAGTCAAAGATCTGTAATCTCAAAGAAGATACAGTCCATATCAAGCATGACTTCTCAATCAAAGGAACACATCCTTTTTACAAAAGAAATCATGTATCAACACTTGTATGCTTAGGAGGAAGTAACAACAGTTCAAGGGTGTTACATGCTTCCCTCCTAAAATATTCATCGTCCCTGATGATTACATACTCAATTAACCTTCAGGTTAACCAATTTATTAGTTCACAAAACAATGTGACTATTTTCTAACTTGAATAGTTCCAGAAATTAATGTCACAACACATTTTTATTCAGCCTGAATAATGTTTTCCTTCATCTGGCTTTCATAATTACTTAAAAAAAACAAGTTCATAAAAGAAATGTTTTGTCAACAGATTTCATTCTATTGAAAAAGAGAAGGAAAAGCAATTTTCATCTCTTCCAGATCTTCCCAAGTTGCACTTTCTTCATTAAACTGGTCCCACTGGAGCTTACATTGCTGTATTTCACGATTTCTCAAATGCAATTGGTGAGTTTCCAGCACTCATGTGGGTTTAACCACAATTATTCCTGGGTCTTGGACCTGCAAGGAATTCCAATTTAAAACATGTGACAAATCTGAAACGTATTTCTTAAGCAAAGAAATATGGAAAACATCATGCATGCGAGATAAAGCAGGTGGTAATGCTAAATGATAAGTTACAGGATTGATTATTTCAACAATTTCGAAAGGTCCCACGAATCAAGGTGACAAGTTGGCAGCCTTGCCAAAAGTTATAGAACTCTTTCTGGGTTTAACACGAAGAAAAACCTTCTCACCAAGCTCAAACCTTCGATCAACCCGCTTAAGGTCAGCATAGCTCTTCTTCCTATCCGCTGCTTCCTTTAATCGTTCACGAATCAGCTTAACTTGTTGTTCCATTTCTGTGAGAATCTCTGGTCCAATTACCACTCTATCCTCAACACTATCCCAGCTAATAGGAGTTCTGCACTTTCTTCCATAAAGTGCTTCAAATGGTGCCATTTTGAGAGATGAATGATAAGTTTTGTTATATGTGAACTCAACTAATGGAAGATACTCTTCCCATTTATACTATTGATCCATGCAATACATTCGCAACATGTCCTCCAACACTTGATTTACCCTCTCAGTTTGTCCATCCGTTTCTGGATGATATACAGAACTGAAGTTTAGTTTCGTTCCAAGAGCTGTATTAAGCGTTTACCAAAACCTTGACGTCATTCTTGGATCCCTATCAGATATTATCAATTCTAGTACACCATGTAATCTGAAAATTTCATGTACGAATCTTTTGGCCAGCACTGGTGAATCATCCTTTAGATTTCCAGTGATGAAATGAGCTACCTTAGTCAGTTTATCTACAACTACCAGGATAACATCATGTTTATTCCTGGACATGGGTAATCCTTGTACAAAATCCATGGTTATTACTTGCAATTTGTACTGCGGTATGCTATGAGGATATAATAGTCCAGCAGGGTGCATATGTTCTACCTTAACCCGCTGACACTCCAAATAATGGGTCACAAAATTTATGACATCCTTTTTCATACCTTTCCAAAAGTATTGTTGTTTCAGATTAGCAAGCATCTTTGTGATACCCGGGTGTCTAGAGAAAGATGAATTATGAAATTCAACTAACAACTTCTTTCTCAAATCGTTCAACATAGGTACATATACTTTGTTTTCATAACACAAGATTCCTTCATTATCAAAATGAAAACCTTTATACCTTTCATCATTAGGTTCTGCAGCAAGCACTGCTTTTACTTGCTGAAAGTATGCATCTGATTCTGAGGCACTTTTTACCTCATCCTTGAACTGAGTTCTTAATGTTATAAGAGCATAAATGTGCCTCCTATGACTTAGAGCATCAGCTACTCTATTCTCCTTCCCTTTGATATAGCTAATATCAAAATCATATTGTGATAAAAATTCTAACCACCTTCTCTGTCTGACATTAAGATTAGGTTGAGTGAAAATATATTTCAACCCCAAGTGATCAGTTTTCAACTCAAAAGGTTTCCCAAGTAAATAGTGTCTCCAGACTTGAAGTACTATGAACAATGGCAGCAAGCTCCAAATCATGAGGAGCATAATTCAGCTCATGTAACTTGAGTTTTCTACTTTCATATGCAATGACTTGATCATTTTGTAGCAAAACACCTCCAAGGCCTTCCCTAGAAGCATCCGTTACAACTGTAAAACTCCCATTAGGGTCTAGTACCGCTAATATAGGTGCAAAAGTCAACTATAATTTCAGACTTTTGAAAGCCGCTTCACACTTATCATTCCATATGAATTTCTTATCCTTCTTCTTGCAATGAAGTTATTGGTGCAGCTACTTTAGAAAAATCCTTTACAAATTTTCTATAGTAACCAGCAAGACCCATGAAGCTTCTTACTTCGTGCACATTCTTTGGTGCAGGCCACTCAGTTATTGCCACTATTTTTGAAGGATCTACAGTAATTCCTTCTTTACTTATAACATGACCCAAATAGTGAACTTTTAAATCAAAGAAAGAACATTTGGATAACTTACCATATAACTTTCTTTTTCTCAAAATTCCCAAAACTATCTTCAAATGCTCATTGTGCTCCTCAACGCTTTTAGAGTAAATGAGAATATCATCCAAGAATACAAGTACAAAATTTTCCAGATATTCTTGAAAAATATTGTTCATTAAGTTCATAAAGGTTGCGGGTGCATTAGTTAATCCAAAGGGTAGAACCGTGAATTCATAATGTTCGTACCTTGTTCGGAAAGCTGTTTTATGAATATCTTCCTCTCTAATCCTTAACTGATGATAACCAGATTGAAGATCTATCTTAGAATAAACCGCTGCTCCACACATCTGATGAAATAGATCGTCGATCCTTGGAAGTGGATATCTGTTCTTGATTTTTGCCTTGTTCAACATCCGATATTCAATACACAGCCTAAGTGTTCCATCCTTCTTTTTCACAAATATTACAGGTGCTCCCCAAGGTGAAACACTTGGTCTAATCAAACCTTTAGTCAAAAGTTCTTACAATTGTACCTTAATCTCAACTAACTCTGTAATAGTCATCCTATAAGGTGCTTTGGAAATAGAGTTCTGTTCCTGGTTTGATTTCAATGGTGAAGTCAAATTCCCTCTTAAGTGGTAACCCTAGTAATTCCTCGGGAAAAACATCCCTGAAACTTTGTAACAGAGGAAATCGCTTCATGTAATCACCATCTTCTTCTAAAAATTCAAATATCTTTACTACATAAAGGGTACATCCTTTATTCTTAGCCTTTTTAAGCTGCATAGCTGACAGTTTTCTAACTGAAATTTTCCGTTTCACACCTTGAATCTCTGCTATTTCCAGCTGATCATCTAAACATTTTATGTTCTTTTCTATAGCAATCTACCTTTGCTTTATGGTCAGCTAACCAATTGACACCGATGACAATGTCATACAATCCCAAAGGTGTAACATAGAGGTCAACTTCCATGGAGAAATTAGGTAAGTCAAGGACTGCCCCAAAAAGACACATACTCACTGTATGAACAGAGTTATTACCATATTGTACAGTCCAAGATTTATCCATTTTTCTAGCTTTTCTCTTAAGTTTAGAAGCAATTTTATTAGAAATGAAACATTCAGTAGCTCCTGTATCAAAAAGAATAGTGACATGTATGCCAAATAACTTACCCAAAACTTCTATAGGTGTTACTTGCTTTTCAGCTTGCTTGTCTGCTACTGCAGCATGTATCTTATGCTGCTGATTACGATCATCCTTCTTCAAAGGGCACTGATTTGCATAGTGGTCTTTGCCACAATTGTAGCAGCCTCCTACAAGTCACTTTTTAGGTTCAGAATTTCCTCCAGCCTTGTAATTGTCACGTTGTCCTCCATAGGGCGTCTGCCCATTGTTATAATTTTTGGCAAAATTATCCCTTACATTTCCAGTAGGCTTATTTACTACTGCTTTCTTATTGTTATTCCCTGGAAACTTACTCTTGTTTCCATACTTTTTCCATGGTACCTTTTCTGGGTGCAAGAGAGGTTGAAGAAGGATTTGCAGTCTTCTTCTGCACTTCCTCTTTATGAGCAGAAATAGCCTTTAATTTCTGTTCTTGCCTTATGACCTTTTCAACAACTCCTTCCATAGTGGTTGGACTGTGAACATCGACCTCTCCCCCTATCACGGGATTTGATCCCATGATGAATTTCCGTATTCTGAACTTCTCGTCAGTTTGATACTTGCGGTACATATTTGAGGAGTTTTGTAAACTGCTCCCAGAATTCAGTTACCGTTAGCTTCCCTTGAGCTAAGTTCTGGAATTCTGTCATTTTCTGATCATAGAAAAGTTGAGGCAGCCAACGTTGCCTAAAATAGCCTTTAAATTGATCCCAAGTAATATTCGTCTCATCAATATTTAGTTCAGCTTTACGGGCTATCCCACCACGAAGATGCTTTGTGGGAAAGCTGATAGGCTCCCCAAATAGCTTTGGTTTCCTCTGAGAAGTTTCTTATTGCAAAGTACTTCTCCATTTCACTGAGCCAGTTCTCAGCTCCATCTCCTAATGTGGTGCCATCGTACTTAGGTGGGCTTATCCTTTTTATATCATTAGTGAGTTCTGCTGCCAACCTGGCCTTTTTTGTTTTCTGGTTGGACAGGTGCATTCCCAGCATTAACATCAACTCCCATATCAGGGTTTTCCTCAGGAGGTGGCTGATTTTCATTACCAGCTTCTTCATCCTCCTCATTTCCCATCGCCTATTGTTCAAGTACAGCTAAACGATCTCTTGTGTCCAACAGGGGCAGCAAGGATTTCATCAAGTTTCTGAGTTGTTGCTGCCCCTCCTTCAGGTGGAGCATTATTCGCAACATTCCCCCTTGTTCTAACCATTTTTTGTTACAAGAAAATTCAGGTTCTCATCAGATTATGGACACAATAGGTCCAAGAGCTGCAACCTTCAACTCTGATACCAAGATGTAACATCCTCATTTTATACATTAGCACAAGTCAATTTTTTATTTTATTTTGATAAATGCATCCTGGTTCTAAATACGTAATTTAGAACTCAAAATTCAAATAACCATTCTTATAAAAGATAACCATATGTAGCTATAATGACTCAGAGTACCTCCGATATATTCATTCCATGACTCGATAATCTACCGATCTATTCATGAGTAATAAGAGTTGGAGTTTTTATTTAACACTTCACTCTCGCAGTTCTCTTCCCTATTCAGGGATTCAGAATGCTTTGTCCAAGGAACCTAACTGAATAATTGTTACCATTATTCATCAGCATCTCATCCCTTAGACCAGGTGACTCAGGACAACGCAATCAACAGCTTGCAATACTTTGGCCAAAGATTTGAAACATACTGCTTATGTCTCGTATTCCTTAACGGCATACTCGTCAATCTGGAATACATCCTTCGCCCCATTCTTATGTTATGTAGAATGTCTTATACCCACTTCTGTCAGTCCCCCTTATCCCAAGTTATGCACTCGGAAATGGATTAGTAAGGTGACAATGTTATATGGATGCTCCCGAGGACTAGGGATAAGATGACATACTGGGTCAACCCTAGTTAAACCAGTGTGTCAAGATACCCCGAGTCTCCTAGGCAGCCTTATAATGTGACCACATTCCTAATCGGTCCCAGAGCAACTTGTTTGAGTTAAAGGTATAAATCTTAACGATCAATGCAAAGGGTGTCTGTCATAAGTCACCTGCATTGTTGTATCTTCGAGAAGACCCTAATCTTCTTGAAGGTACAACCCTGCAGTTGACTTGTGTCTTCAACCTTTAAATCCACCTCGAAAAGATCTACTTATTAATAAGCGTTACGCACATTGAGTTTAAATTATATTAAAAGACGTTCCCCTAAGGTTAGCCTTACCCGATCCCTGGGTTCCTCACCTTAGAATGACCTTTCTTAATAAAACCCTTTACACAGAGAAGTTATTAAGGCTATGGTCCCATCAAGGAGTTCATAGAATTTACTTAATTCTAAATCAACGAAATTGGACAATAACCCAAAATCTTCACTTGTGATTGCCAACCGAATCCTTTTTAGGTTTATCTCAGTTCTCATAACTGAATTTATATCTTACTTATTAGTATCGAGACATAATGATTAAGAATCCAATTAAACATTGTCCTGGCTTAATCAAGACTAGGAATTGATAATTTAATCCAGCTTGTTTAGCGTCTTGCTTAGGTTTATTTTTACGCTAGCCTCTAGAAAGAAAGTGATCTAAATTTCAATTTAGCTTTGGATAGAACATACAAGAACTGCTAAACAATCATAAATAATCAGTCACATATTCTTGCAAGCTTACATTGATAATCACAAAAGTTTCCAATATAAACAATAATAACAATGCTCTTTAGATCATTTGAACCGAAGAAGGTCAAACTATCAAGATACGGATGCAAACACATAAGTATCAAATATCTATTTCCATTCCCTTCAGAACTAATCAAATACATTTTATGCATTCAGCATACTTGATACAATGCTCAACGGAAAAAGAACATCTTTCCTCATATAGTACATTTAGAGAATCAAACAGTAATTCATCATAAACCAAGTTAAACAATCTGAACATCCTATCAGATCTGCTTGCTTTTACCACTTACGGCAACCATCTGCAAAATTGTCAACATGGGTCAGTTTGATTAACTGAACATGATAAGCACTAACTCTTAAAACAATTGTAATCCACCAACTGTTTTCATTAAACAACCTGTTTAAATGAGATCATTTCACCAAACAAGTATACATGTTTCAGACTATGCTTTTGTAATACAAAAATGACTACAAAAGCGTAACTCTAATTATCGTTAAAGAATAGTCCTAAATACTTCTCAAATATTTCATCAAAATATTAGGGATCAAGAAGAACGAACGTATCCAAAACAACTATCCATCTGAATTCCAAGGACATGAAAACATCAGACAGATCATTACATTCAACAGTAAAAGGAATATCATAACAAATCATGATTCCATCAATATGTTAAAACAGTTCTAACAGTTAGATAAAAATATCAACATATACTCTATAACAGAAGAGAAAGAAAACAAGTCTATTCATATTTCCACTTCAACAAGCTCATGACAATACCATCTCCTCAAAAGCAAAGCATTCACCTTATATGCATATGAATAAGTCAGACGAGCCACAAGAAGAACCACAGTTTTGTTAAAATCAAATATAACAAAACTCCTGTAGCTTACTAACAGTACAGTAGCTCTCACGCCAAAACAGTGATGAATATCAACCAAACAGACTCCACATGACCTTCCACACGAAGCTACATACAAGAGGATATTCACTGACATCGCCTTTCGAGGTGCAGTCGACAGCTCCTTAGTTCATTCAGGCTCAATACTAGATATACATGCAACAGAAGACGTAATCATGTTTAAACATGACAACTATCCCTCTCAGCAACATACAACTCATTCTAATCCCTACTAAACACTATAAGGCTTTAGATTCAAGGTCGAAATCAAAGAACTTCTCTTTTATCGCAGTCAACAAGAGACTCCTTAACATCAAAGCAAATGATGCTTCTCTAAGACTATGCAGAGATATTCATACAAAATCCACGCGCATGCACAGCTTCATTAAACTGGAATTATTCAGAAAGAAACATAACATTCTGTATTCACATCTGAACTCATTCAAAGTCTGAAAATTATGGTAATCATGACCCACTTTTACAGAAGCCAAGATACATGATAACTATCTAACTTAAGGAACCCAACAGAGCCAAAAGCAACAAGCATCAAAACAGGCTTATAAAGAGGCAGATACACTGGTTACCTATCAAGGATTTCAACTGAATCTGAACAACAGTATACACAATAAAGCTCCAACAGAAGCTGATATACAAGAATAATTATCAGTTAATGATTCCAACTGAGCCAACAATGGTAAATTACAAAATCAGGCTTATAAAAAGGCTAAATGCTGATTTCGTAGCAAGGAAACCAACTGAGCCTCTTAAAACATTATACGCTTAAGCTTAACAGATAGGAAACGTAAAAAGTACAACAACTGAGTCTGTACCAAAATTTCATTACTTAAATGAAGGTATACATCACAAGATAACAAAAGTCGTATTACCATTTAGCCCTCCAGGACTCCGACGGAATCAAGCTACCAGTATACACATACGTAACTTATATAGTAATCCAATATACGAACCAATCCAAGGACTCCACAAAGTCATCTTGTAAGTAAAATAAATATAATGCAAACCATCAATGGTTTAAATTCTTTATTTGCAACACAAGGAGGGAAAAAAAATTTCTACAGGGTCGCATCAAATACTGAAACACAGTCAGTTATCCGTTCTTCATAACCTAAGTATCATAGCAAATCCAACAATATTCAGTAACCACCACCTATGTTAACCATGACGGAACTTACAAATAAGTCCAATAAAACTGAACATTCAAACAAAATTCCATCAGTATCCTTTTCTAACAAGTATCAACAACAAGCATCAATCAACAAGTATCAATTGTGGCCTGAACCCAACAAGGGAACAATTCATGGGCTATCACATAGCATGTCTAATATACTTTCTTGCATACATTTCACAGACTTAAGCTGGAATGCAAAAACACAACAAAATAGAGCAACAGTTCGAAACACAATACACACCCCATCAAGGTTAAACTTGAAAAATCAAACCAGCAAGAAGATACAGTAACAAAATCACACGAAGCTACCGAAAAAAACCATCTAAACCCATAAATCATCTGAACAGAGTTGTTCTAATGAAATCACTTGAAAGAAAGCAAGATTTTTAAAGGTTAGGGCCTAACATGCCTGGTTATTTGATTAAAAATCTGAAGAAGACCACTGAAAGAGCTCGAGCCTTCTCCTCTTTTTCCAGTTAGATTCACCAACAAGAATTTGTTATTTCCATGACTTATAAATTTTCCTTACCAGAGAAAAGAGCTAGCTACGCTCATACTTGCCATGCAACACCAAGAAGACTGGTGCGAAGAACCAGTGATCAGACAGAGGGAAAACTAGAGCACATGAAAAACCAAACAAACTACTAACTTTCCATTTTGCATGCCTTCCCGTGAAACCCGAGCTCGAAGACCGAGTTCATAAATGCCATTTACTCCAAATTTCCCACTAAATTTCCATTGCCACCGACCGCCATAGTTGGCGATGGATAAAACCAGTTTGAAGACCATTTCCAACTTTGGCGACCTGCCACGTCGGCTCTAGCTAGCCGTTTAAAAAATTCTACCAAATTACCTGTCCTTCATACTTATCCCTCCATTGAATGCCATAGTTCGCACCCTTCCATAGGTCCCCTTCTTCCTTGTCCAATAGTTAGGTTAGTAACTTAGGTTAGGATTTAGGATAACACTTAGTCTAACCTCATAACACATATATACTAACTTAGAACATTAGCTTATAGCCTAGGCCTAGGTTAGATTAACACTAATCTAACCCCTAGGTTATAGTTTAGTTTTAGGTTACTAACCTTAATAAATCCAGTTAGGTCTAACATTTCAAATGCTCAGAAAAAGAATCTACAACATACATTCACGAACAGGGTTCAGTCCTGTACTGCCAATAGGCTAGTGAATTAAATGTAACTAAATTTTTACCTAGTCCACGATCAAGACCTTCCTGATATTACGATATCAAGAACCAATTCATTTAACACGATCAGCCTGAGTTATACTCTGTACTAGCTTATTCAATGCATCCAGACCTTGCAACCCGCGTAAGGTCTATAATTTTAATTCATCACAAATAAACTTAAAGCATCACTTGGATCAATACCACTGATCCAAGGCTAGGTATTATAGATGGATAACTCCATAATTCATTCCGAGATCAGATTAAACTCAGGTGTAAAATGAAGGAAATAAAAGAGTCCAATCATATTCTGACTCAGCCAAAGATCTGCAATCTCAAAGAAGATACAGTCCATATCAAGCATGACTTCTCAATCAAAGGAACACATCCTTTTTACAAAATAAATCATGTATCAACACTTGTATGCTCAGGAGGAAGTAACAACAGTTCAGTGTGTTACAGGGATAGCGCAAGAGTACAGAGCTTGGCTTATGCAATTCCTAGCAGGATCTATTGCAAGTCATGCAACATAAAGCGTCCAGAACCTGAAACTATCCTGTTTGAGGAGCAAAACCTACAACTTTAATGGCTTCCTATTGGTAAACAAACTATTTTATTACAATGGATTGAATAAAATAACAGCAGTACTTTGCACAAGATGGATATGTGGCTTACTAACAGTAAAACAATGCTAACTAAGCATGCAATGAAAGAAACTAAGCATTCTAAGAAAAATGAAAAATAAATCTATTGCAAAGAGAAATCAGAGGCAAATTTTGAGGGGCCATTTGCTTGAGCACAAGCCAACTATTTATAGCATTTGCATTTACCCAAGGTAAAAACCAAATGGAACT
The DNA here is from genome assembly GCA_019776745.2 of Taxus chinensis. Classification (NCBI taxonomy): domain Eukaryota; kingdom Viridiplantae; phylum Streptophyta; class Pinopsida; order Cupressales; family Taxaceae; genus Taxus; species Taxus chinensis. Next base: position 177,946,914 of record CM034151.1, read on the forward strand.
CTTAAACTATAAACAATGGCAAAACACTATTCCAGGCAACCAGAATCATAAATGCAAGCTTATGGCGGTGAAAGAAAGCTGGTAAAATGTTGAAAATACGTGAGTCATGTTAAAAGAGCTTTCTGGAAAACACGTAAAGGAATGCTGCCTTGAGCAGGGCGGCGGTTACAGGACCGCCGCCCTGTTCAAGGTGGTGGTTTCGTTACTGAAGAGAAAAGGCCAAGAAAAGAGAGGAAAAGAGAAAAACAAAGCACGCGGGGCTAAGCGGGGCATGCGGGATGTTAACGCATACTTGGAGAGATTTTTTGGATCCCAAACACCTTGCGAGGAGACCTGTAACATCATTGGGGCACGTGTCACGTTGTTCTGGCAGTACAGTACCTTACAATTTTGGGTACGTACAATGACCTCAAAGATTAGTGTAATTAGAAAGGGACGAAGCTAATAGTTATCGACATGTAGCAATCTATGTGTATCTTGCGTTAAGATCAACATACCTTGTGAACACATGTGTGTAAATAGTATATAGAAGAATATGTTAGTTATCAAACTAATATGAAAAAAACATGTGAAGTGAAAAGTTATCCAAATCAAGTCATTAATAGGTCATGATTTTATATTTTTGTAACTATTCAAATGCTTTTGTATTATGTGATTATGTGAATGTTTTTTATTGTTTGGAAATAACTATTTATAGAAAAATAAAGTAGCACAAGAGAAATATAACCAGTAGAAGTAGTATGGAAACCATTATTTTGATTAAAATTAGTGATTAGAGTACTGTACCAAGTGAGATTTAATTTGAATAATAATGATTTTGATCTTTTTCAGCACACTCATTACGACTGAATTGATGTGATAAATATGGATAACATTAGAAGTATTAGTAGAAATATCAAAACTATATCCTTCATTTAATTTCATAGGAGCATGTATAGAGTGAGGAAACCTACTCTTAAGAAATAATGAAGGGATATCCTCATATTCCACTAGGGATATGAGAAGGGATTCCTCATTAGTGAATATTAGGTGAGCATTAATATCTAGTAATCATGATGAGTCCACTAGATTAATAATATGAATTAGAATTCCTATAAAGATGCATAGGAGATAGGGAGCCATTAAAGGAAGAATGTGCAATAGAAACATAAAAGAAAGAGTTATACTACGAGTCTATCAATATTGGTAATATACCAACTGATATGAATAGGGAAGGATTTGAATTTAGAATGATCAATTTTATAAGTTTCAGGTCCCTCAAAAATAAGCCAAAAATCATAGCCAGTGATAGGATTGAATTTGAACATGCACAAATTCTCATCTGAAACTCATAATAATCAGTATCAAATTCGTTTGTCTTTAGATTGAATTACAATTGGTAAATCAGTACTATCTATGAATGTTTCCTTTATGTGGTTCCCATTGGGTGAATTTTTACACTCTAATTACTTTGTAGTGAATGGAAAGTGTCTTTTTTTCAAGTTCGCGTTGCTCATAGTGTTCCATTTGAAACATTTCTTATGCAATTTTTCTTATGTGATGCATATCCAGTTGGATGATTTAGTTCAGAATCTAAGAATTAGTTTTCCAAAGGATTTGTCTCTTTCATAACCTTTTTATGCATACATGGACCTTGCATGATAAAATAAGTTTTGTCATTTAGTATTGCATCGTGTTCATACAATACATACATTTTAGTATTAGGGACCCAATTATATTTAAGGACTCAAGATGACTAACTATGAAGTCTATTAGAATATTATGTATCAAAGGAAATAATACACATATGCTAAAGCTATTTCATCTTCCATTGTAAATCAAAAAATTCATTGGCATGATGTCCATTGATTCCAGGATTATGTAAAATGGTTTACCTTTTCTATTTTCTAGTCTATATATGGGATAATAATGATTAGATAACATTTTGCTATAAAATATAATGCAATATGTTTAGGATGTGAAGAATTGAGGTTTGAATGTAATGCGCATGGACTATTGTGGAAATGGTGAGTTAACATGTGGCTAAGGCAATTTGGCATGGGGATATGGTGAGTTGGACCTTTTAAGCTCGATACGTGGTGGAAATTAATAAAACATTTACACAGTTTAAAAATTACAAAAATTTAATCCCACATGCACGATGGGTTGGAGAAATTAGCATATTAAAAATGTGTCTTGTAAGTAGATGTGAAGTAAGGAAGCTAAGGTACTCCTCCTCAAAAACAATGTTTCTAACCTGGTTGAGGTCCCTCATCCAGTAAATAGTGGGGTCCATTTATATGAACAGAAGTGTCGAAGATCGAAGGAGATAACCAAAAACTTATTTTTCACCATTTTCCACTTTTTGCAAGATAATTATTCTACTTTGTGAACTTGCACGGATCCACGTCACCATAGACCTACGTGTATTATTTGTTACCAGTTGTGCCAAAATTTTAGTATGTGATATATTTCACATATGACCTCCATTTTCCATGTTCGATGTACCATTGGAAATCTCTCAATGGGCTCTATGCAATAAAATTATTTACAACTGAATTTGAATTATAGATCAACATTTCTTAGTAGAGATCCTCTTGGATCACACATACCCACTAAGAAAATTTTTGAAATTCAAAAGGATTTTTAATTGGTAATGAGGTGAGGGTATTTCTCCCTCAACTTTCCAGTTTCCATCCACTTTTCCTTATTTAGGTGCATCCTTTTTATACCTACATGAAGATATTCAATATATCCTCTTCATGAAGTTCACACGTTCCTATCAAGAATTTTATCTTCTTACAAGTCATTAAGATACTCAGGAGAAAAATCATCAATAAAAGGCATAGATACACTTTCATCATGATCAATAATCATTAGTGGATCATACAATTAAATATTTTCAAGATTCACAATTGAATAAATCTACATATAAGGTGGTAATTCTATCTAGAAGGCATTATTACCCATATGTTCCAATATTTGAGAAGGAACATACAAGATTGGTTTCAAAATATTTCCTTGACCTTTCAGCCACTCCTTTTTTATGTGAAGATAGACTAGATAAGCTATTTATAATTGGTGATCAACTTGATGTTTAACATGCCTAGCCTTGTATTTCTCCAATTTCTCTTAGATAAAGTGATGAAATAACTATATATTTTGTACAAATTTTTTAGCTTTATCAATTTCACTATGTCCATCAATAACATATCCTTGTCCTAAAGATAAATCCAAAGGATATTTAGGAAGATACCCATAACAAGTCTAAAAATGATATTTCATAGTAGAAGAATGAAGTGTTCGGTTGTAGGCATATTGCACATAATATAAATTTTCATCCCATAACTTGGGATGTTTTCAAAAAAATACTTGAATAAAATGTACCACTATGTAGATGATGGCCTTAATTTGACCATCGATCTATGGATGAAATATAGTTCTCTTCCTGAGCTTGGTGTCCATCAATTTCCACAAAGTTGACCAAAATTCTCAAAGAAAACAAGAATCCCAATCATATATAGTAGAATTGGGTAAACCAAAATGAAACCATATATGCTATAAGAAAAAATGTGCAGTCCCTTTAGTAGTAATAGTTTTAGTACAAGGAATTAGCACACACATCTTGCTAAATCTATCCACCACTAGGTATAAATAATCATGTTTTCTTCGTGACATAGGAAATATTCATACAAAGTATATAGAAATACTTTCCCAAGTATGGGTAGGGATAAGGAGAGGAGTATAAAGCCCCAACTTCATATTACTTGGATTTATTGTGGCACAAATAACACATCCTTTAATATACTTAGAAACATTTCCCTACATTCTAGGCCAATAACAATACATTTGTAAATGTGCAAATATCTTACCAAAACCAAAATAACTAGAAATAAGAGAATTATGAGCTTCCCTGATCAAGTGCATTCTTTCATTCCAAGGAATATAAATTTTACCGAAGTGATATAAGAGTCCAATTTGCACATGATAATCTAACTCTTCTACCTATATACCACTCACCAAGTCTTCATACATATTCTTAAAATAAACATCATTACAATATTGTTTTTTATAAATCTCATGAAAAAAATAATTATGTTGTAAAAATATAGATGCAACAACAATAATAGGTCTAGATAACATGTCAGAAACCTTATTTTTTATACCGTTTATACCTGACTACCAAATGAAATTGTTGTAAGAGCTAACGAAATTTTCTAGATTGTTTTAGATAGGACCATGATTGTAGATAATAAAGGGGTTGTTGATCTTTATGAATTACAATTTCCTTTCCCAACAAGTAGTGTTTCCAATTTTTCACACTTTGAACCAAATCATATAACTCTTTATCATAAGTTGGATAATTTTTTACTGCACTAGTGAAGGTTTCAGAATGATCAAATCAGATTTCTTATTTAAATTAAGAAAAACCCATAACATATCCACTTGCATCCATCTCAATCTCAAATGGTTTTTGTAAATATGGAAGTACCAAGACAAGAGAAATATTGATATTTTATTTCAACATATCAAATGATTCTTGATTATTTCCTCCCCATTAAAATACTTGCAAATGCAAAGGATATGCAATGAAAGAGAAGTTAACAATAAACTTTCTCTAATATTGCACTGCACCAAGAAAGATTCTAACCTCAGTGACATTATTGGATTTAGACCATTTCACAATGACCTCTAATTTTTCAAGATCAATTTTTCAATTCACCATGTCCTACAATATAACCAAAATAAACTAAAGATGTTTTAGCACAATCACATTTTGACATCTTTAGATATAATTTTTCCTTTCGTAAAGAATTCATGACTTTTTGAATATTAATAATATAATATTCCCATATTTCACTAAAGACAAAAATTTCATCTTAGTATATTATAGAAAAATCATCAATGGATGCCCTAAAAACATCATTTAGCACATGCCCGAATGTAGCATGAATTCTAACTTGATGATAACTGCTTTTCAAGTCTCACGTAGTAAAATAAAATACATTTTTCAACTGATCCAATAAATCATCAATATGAGGAAGAGGGTATCAATTTTTAAATGTGCTCTTATTATAGCTCAAATATAAACACACATCCGCCACATGCCATCTTTATTTAGAATAAGAATAATTGTCGAAGCACAAAGAGATGAGCTTAGACGAATGAATCCTTTTTACAACTCCATCACCTATTTTTTTATCTCCTCATTCTCAACCATGGAAAATCTATACATTCCTATATTAGGGAGTGGATCATCCTAAAACAAATGTATCTCATGTTGTACTCATCATTTAGGAGGTAACCCTTATGGATCCTGAAACACATCATCTTAATAGAAACAATTTTAATCAAATCATCCCTTTGATTCAGATCACAATCCTCAAATGTCTTGGACTTTTATTTTTCCTTTACCTTTACAACCATGATTACAAAAGCATTTATTGAATTTACAATCCTTTTCATTTATCTTGCATAAATAAGAGATAAGCTTGTTTTGATACGGTGATATTTTACAATATATTCAACTCCATCTTTCACAAGCACATATTTATTTTCCTCCCTATATAAGATTACTTTTCTATTATAAATATAAGGACTTCCCACAAGCATACCACAAATATATAAAGGAAAAACATCTAAATCTACCTCATCAATGACCTTTTCAGTGATGGAAAACCTTAATATGCAAGTTTTTGTTACTTGTAACTTGGCATCATCACAAACCCAACCCAATGGATAAGGCTTAGGACATGGCATAGTTTAAAGACCCTATTTATTAAAAACCTCCTCTGAATTCAAGTTAGCTTGATATCTGATATCAAATAGAGTATCAATCTTATTATGTTTAGAAATAAATCTAATGTGGAACAATTCATTTTTTTCTCATCATGCATAGATTTTTGTTTAGATGCAGAAGTAACAACATATGAGCCAGTGTTAGAAGAGGGAGAATAATTATAACCTTGTAAACCCATGGTGGTGATTTTTTTTTCATCACCAAATCCAATCCAATATCTTGTTGCACCATGGCATTTGCATTCTTTTCCTTCTTATTCATATATTTTTTTGATTTCAATTCCACATGTAATTTCCAACACTTAGACACATCATGATTTTTTTGATAATATTTGCAAATGGTCTTCTCATATTCCTTCTTAATAGTAGTATTTTTTTTCTTATGCTTTATTCAACTTTTTCCTTTCAAAATTTTCTCTTTACTTTCGAATTGCTTAATATTACATTTTGAAAATGACTCTTTAGACATTTTCCATCTTTCTTCCAAATGAGTGGCTTACACACACACTGCATTAAGATTCATAGGACCATGAGAATAATATGTCTCAAATAGCTATGAAATCCACCAATCTATTTCAGTAGTGTTTCTTGTGTATGGAGAGAAATACCCAAAATAAGATCCCTTTTTCTAAACTCTTGTGTATAATCCTTAACACTTCTCCCCTTAGTTGTCCTTCAATTTTTCCAATCCACCATAGTTTGTTGCATATAACCCGAAGGATAAATGTTTTTTCTTAATTCGGAAACAAATTCACTCCAAGTAGAAATTGTATTATCTTTTTTTCATGCAGTCTCTTGTAGCTTACTCTCTCACTAAATGAGTGATCTTCCACCCATTCGAAGAGTATCCAAGTGAATATTTTCCTCATCATCAATAATTTTTTAAACCCTACAATATACTTCAATTTTCTTGATCCAGTTATCCAATTTCTCTACATTAAGGTCACCATTATACATTGGCAATTAAAACTTAATATCCAATTTCAGCGAAGGAAGAAAATTATAATTTTATACCGTCTTTGAAAGAGGGAGAATAATATTCAGATGAATTAGATTGTCCTTCATGTTTAGGTTTTTTACCCCATGTGGCTTATTTCTCTAACTTCCTTCTACAATCACATTATAATTCCTCCACCATTTCTTTCATCTCCATGAAGGATCGACATAATTCATCATCTTGTTCCTCAGCCATATTTCAATGCCACGAATGCCTCAATCCAAATTTGGGATAAAATTCTGCTAATATTTCTTCACCATGTCTTAAACAATACCTTATTAACATAAAACAAACACTTACAATCTAAAATAATTGTTAATTTGATTTCTAAATCAAGCTTTGATACTAAACTGATCCATAATCATATGTAATTTTTAAATCAAGAAATCCCAAAAAATTGCAATTAAAATTATTTAAAATATATGTTTAAAATAAATGCATTTTTCAAATAATTATTTTATTAAATATGTATTAATACATGAATGTCTAAAACTAGAATCCAAGAGAAAACTGAAACTCCAAAAACACGTAAATTATTATTACAGTTTGGTAATTTGCCTACGTCTCTGGGTCCTTTAAAAAGACCGATATGTTTAAAATAGTTGTAAAATATAACTTATAATGAGGTTTCATAATTTAAAAATCTCCACAACATTCTTAGCAGTATCCTCTCTACAAATATTCATCAAAAAAATTCTCCAAATTAGATTTACAATGCAAAAAATCTCACAATAATTCTCCTTCTTACACAGTCTCTTAGCAACTGTTGTTTAAATGAAACATGGTGGCTTTTATAGCATTTCATATCCCATGGTGCATTGGATGGGCACCTATTTTTTCCATGAGGTTCAAGGTTCAAATCCCTTGGAACACTCCAACCTCCATCCTTTTTCCAATTTTAAAACATTATCCCACATGCATGGAGTTTTGTTGGGATATATGGTTTTTAAAGTATTGAATGTGCATTTTTTATTCCATCTTAAGCCTCTTTTGTTGGAAAATATAATGCCTTATGTTTGGGATGTGAAGCGCTAAGGTTGGAATGTTGTTGGTGAGAAAATTTGTCCCAGACAAATTTTTGGGTTTCTTGCCAATGCTTTGAGAGTATAAGTCCCTCTACTTAACTGGTGTAGTTGTTGTATATGCATGCATAAGTGAAAAAGGTTGATTTTTCTTAGTGGCCTTGCAGTCAGGGATCTAACAGGGGCACTCCACTAACCCTGTGGAAAAGCTATCTATCTATTACTAGGGAAGACTTTGTCTGAAGAGTGGGAAAGGGGAGTGAGAAAAGAGGAAGGAGAACTAATGTTGCAGGTAAAAAATCATATTCCAACACACACTAGTTACAAATTTCATCACATGCACTAAAATTAGGAAGAAACAATACTACAAAAAACAACAAGACCAATTAGAATTTAATTAACACAAAGTATCAGTAAACCCCTTAGTCACAAAAGGCTCAAAACTCCTTCTTGTAATGATGTTCAAGAAAAATGTATACATAGTATGTGAATGGAAGACATTGAGAATAGGGGAAAAGTGGCTAACTCTTTTCACTCACAAGTGAGAAAAATCTCTCTCATGAATTTACAAGAATACAACTAGCTAGAAGAATTTTAGAATTAGAGCCCCTTGGAATGAAGAGCTCATTACAATTTATAGTGATTTGGAATTCTCTTCGCATACCCCCCATTGACCCTTCATATGTCAAGAGAATTTTCACATTCTTAGGATAACATTAAGTCCCCTTTTATAACTTAAGGATGACTTATTACATTGAAAAAGTGAAACCCCCCAACATCGAATTAGAACATTAAGGAGAGAGGAAGTTAGGGGGGAGAGAAGAGAGAGAGGGAGAGAGCGCAGAAAGAAGAAGGAAGGATGATGTAAATGATGATAAATTTTTCCTCTGATAAAACCCAATGATCCTTCCAGATGACTTGATGATGATGAAATATGAATCTCTGGACTCTTGCACACGCTGAAGAACTTCCTTTGGATAATGTGTGAAACCATGTTTAAATACACTGTCGCATGACTCATGGGCATCACTCATGAAGATCCACTATAAAAATAGATTTTCCTAACTCCCTTCAATGATACTGCACTGCTTAGATGATTCAAACATGATCATGATGAAGCATCTTATGAAATATATGATGGTGTCAATTGTGAATTCTACCTCCCACATACCAATCGAATCATGAAATGAGTGTTGAAAGACATTGTTGACATCCTCACTATCACCTACTCTGCATAGTATGATGATAGAGACTACAATTTTTCTATCTCTTACTCAAAAGTGAAAGGTTACACTAGATTCTTCCCTATCCATTTATGCTTTATTATTTCTTCATAAAAAACAACTTACTATTTTTAGTAACTATGAAACATCAGCTACCTCAAACCTCAACTAGATGTTGTAACTCAAATTTCCCTATCTCCCTGCGTTCCTCTCACCCTCTAGATACATTTTCTATTTTTGGTAGGTGTTCGTGGGACCAATTACTTTTTTTATCAAGTTTAAATTTCGGACCAAGGTGACAATTTTGGAGATCTCTCCTTACAATACATCTTTCATGTTTAATAGTTTCTATAATTGACGAATTTCCTAAAATGGTAGTCCTCTATGTAGAAGACCAGCTATTTTTTTAAAGTGAACCTCTAGTGGTTAGATCACTATGAAAAAAAAAAATTTGATATGGTTTTTTTCCCAATATCGACCCTCTAAAATCTTGGACTTATCCGCTCAATAGTTTGGGAGATTTTAAAGTTCTAATTTTTTGACCTGACAGTGCTTCTGGACATGACAACCATTAATGGACCTCAAAAATTGTAGGTATATTTTTATCCTCGATTCATGATTAAATTTACATTTTTGATATGGGTTTTTCCTTCTTGTGTTTCAGGTGAAATCTCGCTTCAATCTGATTGTCGGTTTGACGAGAAATCTATCTTCTTTCTCCGTTGGGATGGAAAGAATATTTCTTCACTTTGAATGTTTAATGTCACAAGAGGAGGGTCTGAAGGATTTTTTTTATATTTTTAAATATAAGAATGAATAGAAAAATATGATTCGTCAATCTATGCATCCGTTTGCAAGATTTATTCAAAATTCAATTTCATGATAATGAAGATTTCCACTGTTCTTCTTCTCCGTTATTCATTTTTCTTCTTGGCTTAGTCAATATTTATTTTGAGACCTACATATTATCATGGAGTAGAGGATTCCTAATTTTTTTAGTGAATCTGGTTTGAGGTTTGGCAATGGTGGAGTGGTGGTGAGAAGTTATAGAGGGAGTTATAGAGCATGTGCACAGGAGGGTTAGATGTTAGAAGTGAGAAGAAAGCAGTAGGTGGGGATTTAAAAAATATTCAAAAATTATGCACATAGAGAGATGTGTGAATTTTTGTGTCCCTAACATCCCTCACCTCAAATGGACATGAAGAACGTCAATTTCCATGGTGAGCAAGACGGTGACACATGGCGATGATCCTACGGCAGGGAATGAAGGCTCCACTAGTTCCCAGGGATAAAAAAATGGTCTTGAAGAGGTCACATGTGTGACCAGAAGTATCCTTGGGGGATGGGAAAAATTTTCCAAGTCTGATGTCCCTAACTTGTGAGGGACATGAGGGACATAAAATTCCATAGGACTCTTGGAGATGACACATGGCAGCGATCAGACAGTCGAGGCTTTGAGCTCTTGCAAGCACCTGGGGGCTGAACTTGAAATCCTGGAGGTCATATGTGGGTTTAGAGGGATTCAATGGATCTGGGTTAATTTTCCCCACCTTGATGTCCTTGAACCTGAGGGGCATTAGGGACACAAAATCCTACCATGCTCCTTGAGCTAAAAATTTGAATAACTCTCAAACCTTGAGGACAACATGCAACGACGATATCTTGAGCTCCCGATGGACGGTTTTGATGAAATGTTATATGATATTGACTGGAAATGGACTTTTGAATCCAATGGTTTAGATATTAGGTCTTGATTCATCCATTTTATCCCTAGAAAATTGGTTTGTTTATCTTGTACTCCACCAATACATGAGCAAAACTGCTTATAAAAACATTGCGCCAAATTGTTGTGAAATAACTAATTTCTTCATATTTTATATATTTTAATTCCCTTTCTGATGATATTTTTTATCATAACTCCATCAGGATCTCCTAGAATCACCTTTGGAAGCTCAGTAGTTGTTTTCACCTGTGCATTGCCTAGGCCTGTGAACCCTAATTTTGATCAAACTACTCCAAACTCCCCAAATCTTCCATGAATATTCCAAAATCACTTCCATGATGTTTCTATGCCTTCAATTCACCTCCATGTTGTATTTGGCTCCTTCATTATGCTCCAAGGGGTTTTTCCAGTCCTAGGAAGGCCAGTGATAACCCTTCCCAACATTACCCAGAGATAGCATTGTTCAAGAACTCCTAAAATCACCTAGATGGATTGACTTGAATTTCCTAATTCACCTAGGGGGATGAATTAACACAAATTGGTATGTTACTGGACTGAATGGGAAGACTCATGTTGTTGTTATGAATATATTGTGTAACATTATTAATAAATTATGTTGTGTATTATTATTTAAATGAGATGTGAAACTCATTTAATAATAATATAGTGTGAAGTTATAATAAACAATTTACAGATAGAATTGAGTGAGTTATCCTAGGGATAAGCTAAGAGATTTTTGGAGAGGTAAGTGGATTCAAGATGAGATTTGACTCCACCATAATAGGAAGGTCAATCTCTATATAATGTAATCTCTCATATGAATAAAACATCCTGGATGAATAAAATTGGAGTCTTGTATTATTTCCGGTGTTATGTGATTAGTTTTTTGTGCATGCAAACTGAACCAACTTCTAGAGCTGCCTCAAAATGGTAAAACATGAAAAATTTGATACAGGAGTATCGTTTTCATGCTTGGAAATTATCAATTTCCCAGTTACACATTTTCACGAAAAAAGTTGGCTCTAGCTTGGGGACATAACATGGACTGAATGTAGTGAAGACATGATATAGATAATCCATAATCTCAACTTTGGACCATATGATCTGTTGACCAATTCCTTATCCATTGGGCCCTGAAAATTCATGTACAACTTAAAACAAGAGAGACAAAGAGTGAAGAAGGAAACACAAAAAAAAACAAGAACAATGAAAGGAAACACACAACACACATGGAAAGGAAATGACACACACAACAAAAAAGAGAAACACACCTAGTAATCACCTATGATACAAGGCGGGGGGAAAACAACTTTCATTGAAGCACTTTTCATTCCTCAAAAGCTACCCCTAAGTGGGAAACACTGAGTGATATTGTTTTGTGAAGCCATTGAATGGTTACAGAAAGTACCCTCCTCTCCTTAACTGTTTATGAAAGTTGGGTTCTTTCATGACTGTCTTTGGTTTTTGAAGGAGTGAGTCCACATGAGCTTCTTGATGCTCAGGTCTTCACTTGGAAATTTCACTACCTTCATGTTCTTTAAAATAATTTTGATAGTGTCAGTTACCTTCTATGTTTATGAACATATTTGATTCTTCATTAAGCATCTCATCGCTGCTTGGAAGCTGATTTTCGTTCAAATTTCTTGAATATTCTGAGTTACTTTCTTTCCCGAGTCTATGCTCTTTGATATATTTTCCATGAGAAACCTTATATTCATCCTTTATCTCTATTCCATTATGGGGCATTTGAGTATTGGCAAGAGGATCGGAAGCAACATCATACTTGTCTTGTATGGCCATGACATGAGTTAAGAGATCAAGAATCAGCTTGGGGTCTTCCACAGCTTCCACTGCATCCAATATTTCTTTCATAAAGATCTCCTTTGTTACTTCCTATAGGTCATCTTTATATACCTTCGAAGGATATTTATTTTTCAGCTCAAGGAAACTATCTGGAGGGATTACTTCATCATCTTGGGGATCGATGCATTTTATCACTCCTTTGTCTAGAGGAGCTTCAACTTCAAAGGCCTCAAAACTCCTTTCTTCAATTTTTTCCTCATGGAAAGATTCTTCCTCTTCAAATAGGAAATAAAATACCTCAATTTCATCATTATATCCATCAACCATTAGATCAAGAGGGACATCATATTTATCATCTAGATTTATTTCAACATAGCCCATCTTCACACTTGTTGAGGCTTCCAAGTCAGCTTCATGCTTGTCTTGCAGACTCATGGCTTGCATAAGGAGTTCAAGACTGAGCTCAGGGTCTTCTATTTCTTCTGCAAATCTTAGTAGTTCTTGTATAGAATGTTCTTTCAAACCTTTCATGGGATCATCACAAGCTGGTCTTGTCTCTTCTTAGGTGACATGATCAAGGGAGCCCTCATATTTGAATGGGAATGAGAAAATATCTTCATCACAGATAAGCACATAAGCTAATTTTTTTGTTTGAAAATCATCAAGAACCATTTCCTCTTCTTCATAGTTTTCTTCATCTAGAAATTCAAGGCTGCCCTATTGTAACTCAAATATACTCAATGCTTCTTCAAGGTCCATGCCTCTCCAGGAAGGTATGTCTTTCCTTATCAAAATGGGAATATCCTCTTCCTCTTTGGTTGTCACAAAGTGATTCATCCTCTTGGTATCTTAGTACAAGATGTCGGTTCCTAGACTTCTAGACTTTCGCACTATGTACCTCATCTTCTTCTTTGGAAAAACTTTCTCCATGTCTCCCTTCACTGGTATGGTTTTAGAAGACCAATTCATCTGAAATTTCCCTCCCAAGTCTTGACAGAAGCTTCGACTTAGTAACATTCCAAACAAAGCCAGAATGTCTACTACCAAAATAATCGTTGAAACCTTCTTGTTTGGAAATTTGGAAAGATCCACCTGTGCATCTTTGACCTTCGCTACAAGTGGGACCTCATTTGATTCCAAAGAGTAAGAAGATCCACCAGGTAGATTCATGGTGAGTTTGAGATCCTTGGCAACCTTTATAGCCATTACATTTTCAGAGGCACCAAAATCTATTATGCAATTGTTCAATACATATTCTCCAACAAGAAGGGAGACATAGAAAGGATCAACCTTGTCAGTCTTGGATGCACTCAAGGAAAGAATGTTTTGTGAGGGGGGCATAGGTGGGTTTGGTAGTAATCCTTTAGAATAGGGTGTTAGAACATTGGGTGTCAAAATATCACTCCTGATGTATTAAACAAATCTCTCGAATTGTTCGAGATGATTCCACAAATATTTGGTTTTAGTAATCTGAACTTTGGATTTTTTGCATATTATATGAATTCAAAAGGATTAGATGTGGGTGAGGGTGATGAAGGGACTTCTATTAGATTTAGGAAATGTTTGGAAGAAGGAGTAGATTTTTGGGGAACATAGGGGATCTTGAAAGCTACACTAGGAGCTTTCAAAGTACTAGATTTACAGGAGTAGATTTAGATTTAGAATTAGAAGAGGAATCAAAATACTTACCTTGAATTTTTTGGTACTTACTACTTGATATAGGATTAGAATTCAACAATGTAGACTCCATGGAGGGTGGGAGTAGAGATCCTTGAATGATTATTTTGTTTTACAGAGTCACCATAGGAGAATCATCAGCCTTATTTTTCTTTACAGCAGTGGAGGGAGGTGTTCCTTTCTTAGATTGATAATGGGTGAATACTACACCTGAGAAATTGGGTGCATCTTCTTTGTCTTCTTCATCACCTCTAGAATAGTCATAAAATCTGATTTTTACATCATTTTCAATCTCATCAACTTCAATGAGATCATCACCATCACTTTCTTGTTCAAGCTCTTCTTCACTTTCCTGAATCCTGTAATTTGCGTTCATGGGTGGGGCTTCCAAGGCAATCCTTTAGGGTGATCCAACAATTTTATTTCTGTTGTTTTGTTGAGAAGATATTTGTTAGAAAATTCCCTCTTCAACAATGCCATCTCGTTTGCCAATTTTTACAGCATGATTTTTTTCTCTCTTCTCTAGGATTTTGGGCCTTTCCCTTCGATGGATTCTTGATCTTTCCTGAGAGGATGAGATCATCATCAAGTTCAATGGCCATCGTTTTTGATTCTATAATGTTCCTTGGTTGAACTCTTCATAAGAGAAATCCTACCTTTGGTGATTGAGCATTAATGAACAATCTCTTGAGATTTTTTTCAGACGGCGAATCCTTTTTCGGTATTATGCAAAGCAACCATTTGAAATGAGCCATGGAGTCTCTCATAGTTTCACCTTCTCCTTTCTTCATTTGAGCCAACAACACCAAGAGGTCTTAAAAATATTTAGTTGATTTAAATCTTTCCTTGAAGGAAGTCTTGATTTTATTCCAACAAGTGATGGATCAGGAAGGCAGGGGATAGAACTATTCTGCTACTTTTTCTTAGAGAGATTCCACGAAATAGTATTATAATGATATCTTCATGTTGGACACCAAGAATTTTGCATGATGTTGTGATAGTAGTGATGTGATCTTTAGGATGTTGTGTGCCATCACCTTTGAAATTTGGAAAGTTATTGTGGGAACTTGTTGGTAGATCATGAAGAGGGGGTCCAAGAGCAAGCGGGCATGTATTTCTTCCCCATGGAATAGTGGGTTGAGGTCTTTGTGCTTCATCTTCCATCATTTCTAATTCTACATCAACTTTTTCATCTACAAATTTTTCTACAAATTATAGCACTAAAAAAAATATGTAATAGGAATATGAAAAGACAATGTGGAATACGAAAGGTCACTTGTAAGAAATTGATTAGTGTAGCCTTCAACAATGAATATTCATGAACTCTTTTTTTTAATATTTGATTTATTTTTTTAATTTTTCACCCTTTCTAATCGTATTTTGGTTGTAGATGCTACTAAATCTACCCCATAGTGGGCACCAAAAACTATTAGCGAGAAAATATGTCGGGTAAAAATTTGTGGGTTTCTTTCCAATGCTCTAGGAGTCTAAGTCCCACTACTTAACTAGTGCACCTATTGTATATGCATACATGAGTGGAAAAGGTGGATTTTTATTTATGGCCTTGTGGTTAGGGATCCAACAGGGGCACTCCATTGACCCTGCGATAAAGCTAGCAATCTCTTCCTAGGGAGGAATTTATGTAAAAAGTGGGAAAGGGGACTGATAAAAGAGGTAGGAGAACTAATGTTGTAGGTAGAAAATCAAATTCCTGCATACACTAGGTTGGAATTTCATCACATGCACTAAAATTAGGAAGAAACAATACTGTAAATAACAAAAAGACCAATTAGAAATTAATGAACACAAAGTCTTAGTAAACCCCTTAGTCAAAAAAGGCTTGAAACTCCTTGTATTGATGCTCAAGAAAAAATTGTACATAATATAATAATGGAAGACATTGAGAATAGAATTAAGAGTGGCTAACTCTTTTCACTCACAAGTGAGAAAAATCTCTCTCATGAACTTACAAGAATACAACTAGCTAGAAAATTTTTAGAATTATAACCCCTTGGAATGGGGAGCTCTTTACAATTTATAGTGCTTTGGAATTCTCTTCGCCTACCGCCCATTGACCCTTCATATTTCATGATACTTTTCACATTCTTAGGAGAACATCAAGTCCCCTTTTATAACTTAAGGGTGACTTATTACATTGAAAAAATGCAACCCCCCAATGTCAAATTAGAACATTGAGGAGAGAGGAAGTTAGGGGGAAAGAAGAGAGAGAGGGAGAGAGATCAGAAAGAAGAAGGAAGGATTATGTCAACGATGATAGATTATGCCTCTGATAAATATTGTTGATTCTTCCAGATGACTCAATGAAGTGCTCTAATGTGATGAACTCCGAATCTCCAAACTCTTGTGCATGCTAAAGAACTTCCTTTGGATGATGTGTGAACACCATGTTTAAATACAATTTCACATGACTCATGGAGATCCACTTTGAACAAATCTTGTCCTAACTCCCTTCAATGTTGCCGCACTACTTGGGTGATTCGGACATGATCTTGATGATGCATATTATGAATGATATGATGTTTTTTATTACGAATTCCACCTCCCACATACAAATTTAATCATGAAATGAGTTTCGAAAGAAACTATTGAAAACCTCACTGTCACCTACTCTACATAGTATGATGATAAAGACTACACTTTTTCTATCTCTTACTCGAAAGCAAAAGGTTGCACTAGATTCTACCCTGTCCATTTATGCTTCATGATTTCTTCAGAAAAAATAACTTACTTTTTTAGTCACTATGAAAAATCAACTGCCTCGAACCTCAACTAGATGTTGCAACTCAAATTTCCCTATCGCCCTATGTTCCTCTCATCTTTTAGATACATTTTATATTTTTGGCAGGTGCTCATGGGATGACCATTTCGGACCAAGACGGTCATTTCAAATATCTCTCCTTGCAATACATCTTCCGTGTTTAATGCCTCTTTCGCAGTTTCTTTAATTGATGCCTTTCCTGAAATGGAAGTCCTCCATGTAGAAGACCTGCTATTTTTTGAAATTGAAACTCTGGTGGTCAGATCTCTACAAAAAAAAATTAGATATGGGTTTTTACCCAATATCACCCCTCTAAAATCTTGGACCTATCCGCTCAATAGTTTAGGAGATTTTAAAGTTTTAATTTTTTGATTTGGCAGTGCTTCTAGACATGGCAACCATTAATGGACCTCAAAAATTACAAGTCTATTTTTCTCCTACGTTTGTGATGATATATAAATTTTTTATATGGATTTTTTATTCTTGTGCTTCTAGTGAAATCTCGCTTCAATCTAACTATCGATTTGACGGTAAATCCAGTTTCTTTCTCTGTTGGGCTGGAAAGAAGATTTCTTCATTGTGAATGTTTAATGGTGTGAGAGGAGGGTCTAAAGAAATTTTTTTGATGGTTTTTGATATAGGAATTAACAAAAAAATATGGTTTGTCAATCTATGCACTAGTTTGCAAGATTTCTTTAAAATTCAATTTCATGACAATGGGGATTTCCACTATTCTTCTTCTCTGCTCTTCATTCTTCTTCTTGGTTTAGTCAATATTTCTTCTGAAACCTGCATATATTCATGGAGTAGAGGATTTCCTTTTCTATAGGTTGATCTTTAAAGGTGATTTCAATGGTGTGAGTGGTAGTCAGATGGTTGCAGCTAGGGAGTAACAAAGCATGTGCATGGGAGAGTTAGATGTTAGAAATGGGAAGAAAGTGAGAGGAGGGGATTTTTAAAATATTGAAATAATTATGCACAAAGAGGGCTAGGAATATTTTTTATGCTTGACATCCCTCACCTCAAAGGGACATGAGGGACATCAATTTCCATGGTGAGAAGGATGGCGATGCGAGGCAGTGATCCAATGACAGGGAATGAAGGCTCCACTAGCTCCCAGGGCTGAAAAAATGGTTTTGAAGAGGTTACATGGGTGACATAGGAGTCTCTTTGGGGAATGGGAAACATTTTTCCAAGTCTGATTTTACGTCACTTGTGAGGGACATGAGGGATATTAAATTCCATGGTGCTCCTACTGGATATGACACATGGTAGTGATCGGATGGTTGAGGCTTTGAGCTCTCGTAAGCACCTGAGGGCTGAACTAGAAATCATGGAGGTTGTATGTGGATCCAAAGGATTCATATGGGGGCTAGGAAAAATTTCCCAACATTTATGATTTTTGAGGGACCTCGAGTGACAAAAAATCCCGCTCAGGTCTCACTGGAGCTAACATGTGTCCTCCTAAACTCCCAATGTAAGAGGACAACTTGAAACGATAATAACTTGAGCTCTAGATGTAATTTTTTAATGAAATTTTATATTATCCTAATTGGAAATTACCTTTTGAATCAAATGGTGGGGGTATCAGGTCTTTATTCCTCCACTTTTATCACTGAAAAGATCATATTTTTTATTTGGTACTCCACATGTGTATGAGAAACAATGCTTATAGACCCATTAGAGCCAAAGTGTTGTGAATAAATTAATTTCACCATATTTTTGGGGATATGAATTACATTTAAGATGATGTTTTTTTATCTCCTAACTCCATCCGGAATTCCTGGAATCACCTTCAGAATCTCAATATTTGTTTTGGCCTATGCACTACCTAGGCTTGTGAACCCTAATATTGGTATCAAACTTCCCCAACTTATCCAAGTCCTTCCATGAATCTTTCTTAATTGTTTGCACAATGATCCCAAGGCCTTTAATTTACCTCCGTGTCCATTTTTTATTTTCCACTCCACTTCCATGGTGTTGTTCTAGTCTTAGGAAGGAAAATGATGGCCCTTCCCACACACTGCTTGAAGCTTGTAACTTTTAATGGAACTCCTAAAATAAACTAGGGGGAATGACTTGACTTTCCTTAATTCAACTAGGGGAATTAATTAACACCAATTAGGAGATCACTATGAATGAATGGGTAGACCTAAGGTGCCTTGGAATGATAAAATGTGAAAAATTTAGGTACAGGGGTATAGTTGTCATGCTCAGAAATTGTTAATTTCCTTGTTGCACATATACAAGAGAACAATAAGTTAGTATAAACTTCGAAAGGAAGGATAGGTGGAGGATGATATTCTAATCTAAATTTATGATATTTTGTGGGAATGTATAAAAGGACCATTACTCAGTGTTCTTGTTAACCTAAGCTTGTTTTGGAGAATCCATAATGACACAAGTTATTCATATCCTAACCCATGTTGAGAAACATATTGAGTAACATCATAATAACTAGGGGTATTACTAGATTATTCAATAGAATTAAAATATGTGAAAGATGATGGATAAGCCAAGACATCATAAATAACTCCCTAATAATGAAATTTAATTCGTGTATGTAGGGTAGATAAAACCACATACATGGCATGGATCCAGGGCCACTGGAGAAGAATATTATAATTGATGTTATTAGGCATGACATGGCATGGAATAGTGATTGTGCATGGAACAACAATGATAGGGAAGTTAATAATACCTAAAAAACACATGGGAATTTTTTCAAATCCATGAATGGATACTGATGAAGGAGATAAATAAATTTGAGAAAGACCAAAGTAATGAAGAAAGGATATGTTACAAATATTACGGCCAGACCCATTATCAACTAAGTTGTGTTTGACCCTGAAATTATTAATACAAAATTGAATATATAAGAGGGATAATTATCTAGCATTGCTTGAGAAGTTATTTCATCTGATGTGAAAGTGATTTCATCCTCATTAAGAGATAAGGCAAAAGAAAACTTATGGTATAGATATTTATTTTTTTTATTAAGGGCAAATAGTTTTGAAGGGACTATACCCTGTATACAAAAGGGCTCAAAAGCCAGATAGTAGAGATGATAGAAGCAGCCCAGAGAAGGGAAAAATAGTTAACCAAGGAAGGCTCAATAGCCAAATATTACA
Organism: Taxus chinensis; assembly: GCA_019776745.2. NCBI lineage: Eukaryota > Viridiplantae > Streptophyta > Pinopsida > Cupressales > Taxaceae > Taxus > Taxus chinensis. The sequence continues at coordinate 177,967,047 of CM034151.1, forward strand.
ATAAAGGAGAAAAAAGGATCTAAACGTACAAAGATCCAGAGAAAAGAAGGCAAGATCAAAAAGGATCCAAAAGAGAAACATCATAAGGAGCCCCGCCACAAAACAACTCCAGAACCACCCGATGATAGCCACATTGCAGCCAAAAAACATCATCACAACAGCCCTTTACTTGATGGCTCTGTCAATTTTGGTCTTGATAGCCTGTAGTGACATGAAGAAGGCAATGGCAGTGTCCTGAGAGGAGTCTTGTAGATCATCTTGGACAACTGCAATGTCCCTTTTCTCTTTAGGGCCCCATATGTCCTCATTGATCCCACTTAAGCTACAAACATTGTGGACATGTTCCTCAATGAAGTTGTAAATGCTTTTGAGGGCAGACAATATGCAGTCATTTCGTCTTTTAACATTCCCCAATCTGCCATCTAGGGACTATAGTTTCTTGAAGACTTCACCAATAACCCCCTCATCCTCCTCACTTTGAAGGATCCTTTTACCCTTAGCTCTTTCCATGTTTTTTATAGCCCCTTTGAGCTCTTGAAGCTCCTTTTCTAATCTATCCACCCTATCCAGCAATTCCTCCTCTTTGGGATCCTCCACCAGCCTACTGATATGCAGGAGGTTTTCAGCTAGTTCTAAGTCCTTGTGGATCCTTAGGACTAGTTGGGAAGCAGGGATTTTGGCTTTGAGGCTCTTGCTTTTCTTGCTGGAGGTCGCATCTTCAATCTTTCTTTTTAGCATGGGGGGGAGTGGGAGCAGTGTGGGTAGGTGGAGGTATGGAAGAAGGAGGTGGGGTAGGACTCACAGCAGGGCAGCTGGAGAAATGACGGTGAATCAAGAGGATAAGGCCCTGGTGCAAAGGGACAACCCCTAGAGTGGCTTTGTACTTCCCTTATAGATTTCTCTAAAGTGTTAATCAGATAATGAGGAAAGCTGATAATTTTATTTCTACGAAAAATGATTCAGAAAAATCAGATGTTTTTGAGGTATAGTCACATATCTTCCATCAAGGGTAACATACCTTACCACCATTTTGGCTAGTTCAGCAAACGGTTCAGGGATTGACTCCACCTTGAGGCCAGCAGTCACGAACTCAAGATTCTCTCCCTCTTCCAGAAATTTCTTGGTTTCCACCTCCCTTTCAACCTTCTTATTGAAGAATTTTGTGCCTTCCAGGATGAGTCCCGTGATCTGAGCTATGAGCTGAGTCCAGAATTTTGTGAACTTAGAAACTATTTTCACGGATCATGTTATCACTGAAAAACAACAAACTACAATTTTCTTGCATGTGAATTAAATGAGAAATCGGTGTTTTTGGGAAACATAGAATCATCTCAAGGTGTGGAACCAAGAAACTAAGATAATTCTCCAGAGAATCATGGTTCCTCTTCCTAATATAATGCTAAAACTACTCCTAATGTTGGAAAAATAATTATCTAATCCTATCTTATGATCCCAATGGACCAAGGAGAAGAAAATGCATGAAATCAAGAAATCCTACACTAAGGGGATGATAACACCAAGAAAAGGATGTTTGGGATACTCTCTAGCAGATGAAAATGGGAAGAAATGGGGCTAGAGAGGGCATGTAGAACACCAAAGTCTAGGAACACACATTAACAACACCATTTCTATTAAACACAACCATTTAGAGCTTGCAAGAAAATAAAAATACACAAAATAACTTTAAATTTAATGTAGAGGAAAGAGAATGCAATGAAACACAAGAAAGGATTGAAGAATAGCCATAGAACTTGATTTTATTGCTTCATATAATAACACAGTTCATTAAAATGATAACAAAGGAATGGATCTCTTACAAAATTCCCAAATTAGAGGCTTGAAGCTCACAACAACCTACAACAGAATGGAGGAGCAGATAGAGGATATTTAACAACCCAAAAAATGATATGCTTTTTACAATATGTCCAAGAGAGAGAGAGAGAGAGAAACAAAAATCTCAAAATCTTCTTCCAACCACAAAAAAGGGTCATTAAATGACTACATAACATCATGGTGAACCTGAAAAACCCATCCCTTCATGTCCTCTAGATTTCTCGAGAATAAATACACCCCCATACTTCCATTAAATGCCTTTTCAACTACCTGGAATGTTGCATTTTGAATCTGAGACATTTGTTTTTTTCTACTCACCAACCCCACCTATTTTCCACATTTTATTATTGTACGATGAAGATCTTATAAAGACGTTTCCATAAAGTATAACTTTATTAGATTTGGTGGAGTGTGGAAGAAGTTATGGTCAATCGGATTCCTGAGGTTTCATTACTTCATTTCTTTACCACTTCATTACTTTGTGGGCCGTTTGGACTACTCTACTTTTGCATTCTCAAGCCCACATTACTTCTCAATTATGACCTATCAAATCCCCACAACATTATTTTACCTTTTCTCTTTGTAGGTTTGTGTAACTACTTTGCTCACATTTGTGATCCCCACTTACTTCACAGTAAGTGCCCCTCACAAATACGCAAAGATCCTTAACTCTCCTTCTTTGTGCGGTTTTGGAATCTATTAACTTCCCTCATGCCTTGCTTATTTTGTGGGTTTATGAGATTTCTTAACTCAATTTTTAGGGCTGTTTTTTATTATTTACTTTGGTAGTAAAGCAACATTGCAAACGCATGATAATATCCTTTCTCTTTTCTTTACGTGTTTGTGCAATGATTTATCTCAAGTCTCCAAACCTCCACTACTAAGTTATTCCATGTTGCATCCCTGGATCACTCCAAATTTCCTACCTTAGCTTTGTGGGGGTTTTGAACTACTCTCGTCATGGGTTTTTAACCCCCCATGACTCACAGTAAGTGTGGATTGTAAACTCGCACTTCTCCCAACTCGCCAAGTCGCTTAACCTCCCTAGTCATCTCAACCACCCTTACTCGCCCATGAGTTCGCTGAGCTGCTTAACCTCCCTAGTAACCTCACGAACTCTACCTCATTTTACACCCATTTTCAATTTTTTTGTTTTTTCACCAACTGTTAAATTTCTTTAGGAAGGGGAAGAATACCTTAAGAACAAAACTAATGTTTTAATCATAGAAATACCATTTAACACATAAAATCACCTTATTTCTTCCAATTTTCTCATCAAGTCCCAGTGAACCGTTAATTTTTTCTTCTTCCTAGTTGAACCACTTTTCCAAGAGGGAAAAAATTGTCAACAATTTGGCAACTCAACAAAGATATCTACTTGAAAAATGAGTGACCAGTGACCTTATAGCATCCATTGGGTAATGGATTCAACTTTATAGTCTGAACCTGATCTGAAACTAGATCTTCCACCCTTGAACTTTCCTGGAACATTGTATGGAGCTGAATCTGACCTAAAACTTCTTGAATTTAGCATCTCATCATAATAAATCTCCCAAATAAGGTTTTATGACAGTGGAAAATTGTTTTGAACCTAAAAATTCACCTTCTTCCCCCTGCAGAATGTCTTAACTCTGATGAAAATGAGTAGTATTAACCTCAAGTGTATAATATCCTTGATCCTAAAATCTGATCTGTTTGGTCTAAATGAACATAAACATAAAACCATCCCAAAAACTGATTTTAGTTTCTCTATATTCAAAAATTTTTGAAGCATGAATTGATTCATGACACTTGAACTTCTTCTTAGAACACTTAGTGCAACCTTCATGATTATGTGCAAAGAGACCATCCAAAAGCAATAAAAAAATTGCAAAGAACTTAAGGAATGGAAACCTATCCTACCAATGAAACACTATGTTGAAAGCACTTGGAGGAATTAGAAAACTAAACTATATGTACAAAGATGAGGTTTTACCTCAAAAATAATGCTTAAGATAGATTTCATTGACTAGGATCTATGGTTCTTCTCCATCCAACTTTGACAGTTGGAAATAATTATTTGTCTTACATCCCATAGATCATGTAGGGACCACTCCATGAAGAATTAATTTTTGAATATTTACCTGGCTTAGCTATTCAACATTCCACTTAAGAACTAATTCCCAATATTGGAAGCTTCTAACATTGGCCTTTTTTTTAAAACTCCTCTTGATTAGAGATTGATATTATTCCATCATTTGCATTGATTTGTTTCTCAGTTATTCTAACTCCATGATCTCTACATATCTGACCTCCATGGCTCCATAATCAAATACCTCCAGCTGCTTGATAATTTTTAGTGCTATAAATTCAAGAGATATGGGCAAAATTCTTCTTTTCCATAAACTAGCTTTTAGGGAGAGCTGTCGGTTGATCTCTTGGGTGTTATTCTATCACCCCACAAGGCTGATTTCAACTTTGTGTGCCAAGTCCTCTATTTCTCATCCAAATTTCTTCTTATGATTCTCAAGAGATTATTTTTTGTGAAATCAAATTGACCATTACCTTGGGGGTAATAGTTAGATGAAGTCTCAGATAAATCCTGTTCTTAAAAACCCATTTAGATATTTTGGTACCAAGGAATGCTAGAGCATTGTTGGATATGATAGTATATGGGACACCAAACTTGGTTACAATTCCCTATTATAAATCTAGTATGCTAGACTCATTTTATTCCTTGAGTGCCACTACTTCCATTTGGTGAAATAGAAAGTTGCTATGGGAATCCACTTGTGGCCTTGGCTTGATTTTGGACTGATGGCCCCAATGAAAAACAATCCCCGTTGCATGAATGGTTAGTCTACTGAGATTGGGTGAATTGGAAGTGTTGTCATCTTTTCTTTGCCTATGAAAAATGCACATTTATTGCATTTCTTGATCCATGCATAGCAATCACTCAAGAGATTAGGCCAGTAATAACCAGCCTTCATGATTCTGAGAGCTGTGACTCTTGGAGAAAATGGCCTCTGGCTTCCCCATCATGAAACTCATACAACATTTTCTCAATTTTATCTATTGTAATGCACCTTAAGAGGAATTCATTCACATCCTTATTAAAAAAATGCCATCAATAAGAACAAAAGGAATGGACTGGAGCCTAAAATACCTTCTTTTGGATTTTCTTAATCCTTGTGGGAATTAATATGTTTTGAGTAAGTTGATAATATATTGAGTCTAGCAAGGTGTGGGTATAGCCTTTTCGTGTTATTCTTGATCATCTTGGAGCACTAGAACAACCCCATCTTCATCTTTTGAATTTGCATGTTGATTTGAAGCCAGTTGTTCACACAAGACTTTGCCTCTAGCCTGTTTAGCTACCTTGATATCTATATCATATTCCATAACATGGGTAATCCAACCAGCCACGTTTTCCTTTAAAAACTTGTTAATGAGGAAATATTTCACTCTAACATGAGACACTAACAAGTGGATTTTGTTGTTGGAGACCAGGTGTCTAAATTTCTTTAAGCCCCTTATGATAACAAGAACATGCTTCTCAATGAACGGGTATTTTACCTCATAGTGCTCTAAGATCTAACTAAAGAATGCAATAGGATGCTCCAAATTTATCTTGTTTAATTGTAGCAGTATTTCATATATTATATCAAAGTCACCAAAATCATACATAGTGAATTCCTTTGGAAAATATGGGTTAATGAGAGTCAGAGTTTGTGATATTAATTACTTAATAGCCTCAAATATTTATTTTCCCTCAGCTTTCCATTTAAATTCCATGCCATTTTTCAACTTCATTGTCAGTGGTTTAATAAGATTAGAAAAATTAGGAACAACACTTCTGAAAAATTTGATTCTCTCTAAGAAGCTTTGGAGAAATTTCTTGTGACTTGGAAAAGGCAATGGCAGAATGGCTTCAACTCTCTCTGGATCAATAATTAATTCTTATTTTGAAACAAATTGACCTAGGAGCTTACCCTCATGAGCTAAGAATATGCATTTTTTAGGATTTAGGTAAACTCCAAACTTCCTGCATCTCTCAAACAATTACCTGAGATGGGAAATATGGTTAGTTGCATTCTTGTAAAATAATATAATAACATCAAGATACACAAGAACAATCTTATTAATCAGTCCTCTAAATTCCTTATCCATAACTCTTTAGAATGTTTCTCCAACATTATATAATCCAAATGGCATTTTTCTATAAGCATAGGTGCCCCACTTCATGGTGAAATTTTTCTTAAGATGATCCTCTCCTATCACCATGATATGGTTGTAGCCTGAGTAGACATATAGAAGTGAAAAAATATCTGATCCAACTACAACTTGTAAAATATGTTCCATTGAGGGAATTGGGTAGTGATCATTTGGGGGAGCTCTATTTAGTTATCTAAAATTCACACACAACCTGATTTCCCCATTCCTTTTCCAAATAGGAAAATTTTTTGCAACCCTGGATGAGTGCTTGATAGGGAAAATGATGCTTTCCTTAATCAACTTGTTTAATTCTTTCTTCATCAGAGGCTCTATGTGAGGATTAACTGACCTTTGTTTCTACCTGATGGTTTTAGCTTTTGGATCGAGTTTAATAGTATGTTGAGCTAAAATAGGATCAAATCCCTTAAGATATTTATAGATCCATGCAAATTTATCAGGAAACTCTTGACAAAGTTGAAAAAATCATGCTTTTCTCATTGAGTACTCACCTTGCCAATTTGAAGTAACTTGCCTTCTCCAACTGAAATTGATTCTGAATCTTTTCCTTTGACTGTGATATTTGATTTTTCCTTCTGGAACTAATAATTGGGATTGAATATTGATTCTAGAGTCACTAGACCTTTTAACAACTTATTTGTTCTAAGTTAGACTATTTGGTCCCCATATTGTTTCTCTAACTTCTCTTGGTTTTTTTAAGAGAACTCAACATCTTATTGAAGAAATTTGATGATCTATTCGTCACTTTCAAACACCTACCAACTTGATTTATTATCTGGAACAAATGGTCTTACTACCTTCTTGATATCCTCAACAATGTCAAATGTTGCCCCAATTGTTGCAAGATTTTTTGCATCTTTATTCTTCTTATGTGGTATGGAATGATGTTAAATGCTTCAAAATTATCTATGAGATCACATGCCTTGTTATTATAGCTCTTGAGAAGATCATTCTTGGCTGAATTTTTTCCTCTAACCTGATTTATAATCAGCTCACTGTCTCCAAATGCTTGCAAGTTCTTGATATTTTTCTTCATTTCCCAGTGTAATACATGCACAAGAGATTCATACTCTACTATGTTATTAGAGAAACTGAACTAAAATTTAAAATCAGAGTAATATTTGATACCTTTTGGCGACACAAGAACTACTTCTCCTCCTGCACCGTGTCTACTCCTTGAACCATCAAAGAAAAATTTCCAAGCTTCATTCTCATCTTAATCATATGTCTTTGTAACACTAGGGAGAGGTGCATTTTCTTCATGTAGGTAGTAGATACACAATTAAGATTCTTTAATTTATTTTTAAGGTTCATGTTCATGTCATTTTTGTGTCCATTCATCAAGTGTCAAATCTGGAATGTCTCTAATTTTGGTCTCTGCCTCTTCAGTGCTTAGGAATTTTTTTGATCAAAGATTGTGCAATTAGAACTGGTAGGGCTTGGTACATAAGGCTCAATTTGATATTTGGTAATTGGCTTAGACCTAATAGTATCCTTAGCTCCATACCTAGTCTTGAATAGCATGTGTGACTAATCAACTGACAAGTATCCCCCAATCTTAGAAGTGAAGTCCCTAGATAAGCATAGGGAAAAGAGTGGAGGTAGGTCAATCACAAATATATATTGAGGAACTGTGACATTGGGACATGCATGTAGTGTAAGTTTTATACCTTTGATGACTCCAAAAATTCCCACTAATGTCCCATCTAGTTGCACCACTCCTTTATAAATAGGTTCATACTTGAGGCCCAGCTGATTTACAATTTACTTTGACATCACCAAGTTACTTGACCCCGATTCAATCATGTAGTTGTGCACTAGTTTTCTCCCAATGATCAAGGATATGTAGAATGGTGGAGCTTTAATGTTCCTAGTTGGTTGACCCTCCTTCTACATTGCATTGGTGAGGACTCTTTTTTAATCTTTGGATGGCCCATTTGTGATGGACAAGTTGGGCATGGTTACCTACAATAAATCCCTTTAGTCTGGAATTTCTAATGACTCCCACATAAAGATACTCACAGTTTATTTCTTCATTTGATCAATGATATTCAATAGAGCTATATTTTCCTTTTGCATCAATTTGTTCACAACCACTTTTTCTTGTACATGAGCTGATACAACAAGTCCCTTAGGCCGATTTTGAGAATTTGGGACCATATTTGAGCTTCCAACTCCTTGAATTGTGAGAGAAGGTTTTAGGAACTTACATCTGATGATTTCCTCTCTTCTATTTCTCTTTTCTTGGATCTTGTGTTTTCTTCCACACCCTGAGGAAGAGATTGATTAATAACATAGAAATCAATTTCTTTCCAATTCACAAGTGAAGTATCACTTTGAGGTGCCTCTTAAGTAATTTTTTTTCTACTAATATTCCTCTTGAGTTGTTTCTTGGGAAGCATAAGTACCTTGCACCATTAAATATTTATTTAGGGCACCATTGAAGCATGTTTCTTGGTTATGTGGTTGACCATAAGGAAAACACCATTTGTAATCTTGTACAAAATTGTTTTGGACTGAGAACCAAAGCTTTATATGAAGAGGCTGCATTGGGATTATAAGGTTGGAATGGCCTAGCCATGGGAAACTAAATTTGGTTCTAGTTCGTAGCTTGAGGAGGAGGTTTATTGGGTTTATATGGAGGCTTGTTTGGTTGGTATTGAGGTTGATAAGGTCCAAAATTTTAGGCCTGCTGCCTCTTAATTGTCACCAACTCATTCCCAAAATTTTACAACTGTTTCATCACCTCTTGAATCTCAACTAATGTTCTTGAGGAAGTATATGCCTCATTAGAATTCTAATTTCAGGGAGTATGGATAGGAGCTAATTAAGGTGTTTGACTATAATTCTAGGATTTCCTATCTCTTCTTAAATTTTCATTGGTGGTCTAGGGGAAATTTTTTCGGCTTGGATTAGAAAATTTTCAGCTCTAATAACTAATGCATAGGATCCCAAAAATGTTATACCTCCCATAGATTGCACCATAACAACGATATCATAATTAAGGGATTTTAAGAAGTAGAGGAATGCACCTTTAGCAGTTGATCTTACAAAAATTGGAATTTTGTCCCATGTTCTCTGAAACCTGAAGTTGAATTTTTTCATTAGTTCATTTGGAGCCCTCTTTATGGTGGTCAATTACTCTAACAAAGATAAGTTATCTCCTCTCTCTCCAAATTGATTGCAAAGAGATGTGCACAATTGATTCCAATTTTTGATAGATCCTGCTGTCAAACTCCTAAACCATTGTAAATCCATCCCTTTTAATGAGAAAGCTAGAAGTTTCACAGCTACAACCATGTCAACAATTTAATGGATAACACACACATTTCCAATGTCTTGGATATGATCAGTTGGAGTAGTGTGATTTTATCTAGTAAATAATGGAATACTTTTCAATTCTTCTACTATAAGATTTTGTGCATTGAGGGCAAGTGGAATACTACCTATGAAGTTAAAAAATCCTAGATTTTTTATTATGTATCCATTATGATAGGCCTAATAATTCTAGTAGATTGTAAGAATGGCCTACTAGGCGGTGGTGTTGAAATATTTCTGTTTGGTGGAGATGGTGATCTTTGAATTATAATTCCCCTTCTTCCTCTTCCTTTTGATAACTGTAGATACTCAAAGACACATTTTTTATTGTTCTAGACCTTGTTTGGATCCTTCTCATGGACTGACACACTTTCACTACTGAAACCAGCAGATTTTAATGTTTACAGTCATCAGACGTGTTGTGGGTTTTTAGGCCTGCATTACTTCAGCTCACACACCTTTTCTTCTTTACAGGTTTTTGAACCCCTTTTTCTTGAACTTTGAGGTTTAGGAGTGTCTTTTCTTAGATTGAGATTGTGGGACTTCTTTACTTCGCAACTTTTAGAAGTAAAGTTATATTAAATTTTTTAGCTAGTCCTTATCTTCTTGGCAGGTTTCCACGGTAGCGCTACTTCACATTTTTTAGGGGTCACAAACCCGCAACACACTCCTCTACCTTTTATGATTTTTGTAGATTTAGAGCCACTTTACTTAATTGGGATTTTGACCGGGTTTTACTTCCCAACTTTACCAAGTCGTATCCCCACACTACAGTTTTCCCTTTTGTTCTTTTTGGGTTCACAAAGTTCCTTTTCTTTAAAATTTTCTCAAGATATTCTTTGGCTTCTACTTTGTAGGTCTTTGGGGTTGTAAACCTAAGTTACTCACTAACTCTTTAGGTTTTTGGTGTTTCAAGCATCCACTACTTTAAACTTTCCTTTGTGTTTTTGTAGAACCTTTAAAGGATAGAATTTTACCAAGATACACATCCAATCCTAATAAAACTAGAAGTATTGACTTCTTAGTCCTTTCAGGCAGGCCAAAACTGTTATCATCGAAAAACAAGACCTTCTAATTTAATTTCATGTGAATGAAATGGGCAATCGGTGTTTTTGGGAAACATGGAATCATCTCAAGGTGTGGGACCAAGAAACTGAGATAATTATACAAAGAAGGTCAGTTCCTCTTCCTCATCTAATGCTAAAAATAATCCTAATGATAGAAACACAATTATCTAATCCTATCTTATGATTCCAACGGAACATTGAGAATAAAATACATGAAATAAATAAATCCTATGCTAAGGGGGTGAAAGCACCAAGAGAAGGGTGATTGGGATACTCTATAACATATGAAAATGAGAAGAAATGGTGATAGAGAGGGTATGTAAAACAACACATTCTAGGAACACACATTCACAACACCATTTCCATTCCATTTAGAGCTTACAAGAAACTAAAAATGCACAAAATACCTTTGAATGTAATGTAGAGGCAAGAGAATGCAATGAAATACAAGAAAGGGTTGAAGAATAGCCACAAAACTTGATTTTATTGCTTCATATAATCACACAGTTCATTATAATGAGAGATAAAGGCATGGATATCTTGTAAAATTCCCAAAATGGAGGCTTAAATCTCATGATAACCTAAAACAGAAGGGAGGAGGAGATAGAGAATATTCAACAATCAAAAAAATGAGTTAATTTTTACAATATATCTAAGAAAGAGAGAGAGGGGGGGAAATCCTGAAATGTTCTTCCAACCACCAGAAAAGGGTCATTAAATGAATGCAAAACATCATGGTGAACCTACAAACCCCATCCCTCCATGTCCTCTAGCTTGTTGGAGAAGAAAATTGCCTCCATGCCTGCATTAATGCCCTTTTTATCCACCTAGAATGTTGCATTTTGAATATGAGACATTTCTTTGTTTTCTACTCACCAACCCCACCTACTTTCCATATTTTATTATTTCATGATGAAGATCTTGGAAAGACGTTTCCAGAAAGTATAATTTTGTCAGATTTGGTGGAGTGTGGAAGAAGTTATGGCTAATCGAGTTCCAGAGGTGTCATTACTTCATTACTTTTCGGTCATTTTGGACTACTTCACTTGTGCATTCTCGATCCCACATTACTTCTCAGTTGTGGCCTATCAGACTCCCGTAACACTATTTCACCTTACCCCTTTGCAATTTTGTGTAGCTACTTTTCTCGTGTTTGTGATCCCCAATTACTTCATAGAAAGCATCCCTCACAACTCCACAAAGATCCTCAACACTCCTCCTTTTCGCGGTTTTTGACTCGCTTAACATCACTCATGCATTGCTTGTTTTGAAGGTTTACAATATGTCTTAACTTGGGTTTTGAGGGCTGCTTTACTTATTTAGTTTGGTAGTAAATAAGAATTGAAAACCTGTGATACTCTCCTTTCTCTTTGCTTTGCGGATTTGCACAATGAATTAGCTTGGGTCTTTGAGCCTCCACTACTTCTAATTTATTCCATTACGCAACACCACGTCACTCCAACTTGCTTGCCTTAGCTTTGTGGGGGTTTTAAATTGCTCTGCTAATAGTTTTTTAACCCCTCATGACTCGTAGTAAGTATGGATCATAAACCTGCACTTATCCTAATTCGATGAGTTGCTTTGCCTCCCCAAACAACTCGAAAAAACCAACTCACCGGGAAGCTTTCCCATGAGCTCACCTAGGGGTAGCCTACTAATACACCTATGTCATCAAAATTTCTAGTAACAGTTGTAACACTTACTTTTGTAACCCTTACAGACATAAATTTCTAGTGGAAGCCTAATGACACACCTACATCATCAAAATTTGGCCTCAAATTCTATTCGTCAATTTTTACCACATAAGTGTCACTTTGGCACCTTAAAAAAAGGGTTTCAAGAAATTTAATTTTAAATAAAATATGGGTTATGTAGCTATCATTCCATAGTATCGAAATATATATTGTTTTATAATATAAAAGTTTATTTTCTTTTTTTTTTAAAGTTCAATGGCATAGGTGTTGTTTTTTATTTTACTCTAATTTTTTAGACACATTAAAAAAATTATAAATTATTAAATTTAAAAAAAATCACACTATAAAAATTGAGCTTGACACAATAATTTTTTCTAATGATACTACTTTCAATCTTGATATAATGAGTTTGCAACAAAAAATAGTTAACTTCATATAAGGTTTTCTTAAATAATTAAATAAAAAATTATAATTTTACTCTATAACATTGAAAATATAACAAGTCTTCAAAAAATAATTCTTTTAATAATTATATCTCATTATCATACATAAAAATACACACACACACATAATACTCTATACTAAAAATACTTTGTTTCATATATTTACACTATTGTAAAATTTTATATTGATGTATCGTTTATCATCACTCACACTTTCGTAAACTCTCATTTTTAATAAAATGCATGCCACTTTTCTATATAAAAGTGGTCTACATGTTTCTACACTCACCCTCATGAAAACATTGCAAATATTATCTCCAGTTTGTTTGATGTTTCTCATTGGTTTTACTAAAAATTAAAATGTCGTCCGCATAAACAATGAAAATTTTACCAAGGATTAAATACCTTGTTCATGAGTCAGATGAACATTTTTGGGGAATTGTTTAAAATAATTGAAGGAATATAGACCATATTGGGTCCTAAATGCAATTTTCCATTTATCTCATTTAATACCCTTCATCTTACCTTTCTCCTTGCATTAGTAATGTAATAGATGCGAAGGATGTGTATGCCTTGTAAGTTCTCCCCTAAGCTATTAAGTATTATCCCACATGTATGGGTAGTAGTAATTTATAGAATAGAACTAGTATATTTAAGAGTTCTTAGGCCATTAAATGTATCCATGAATATTATTTTATTGATCTTTCTCAAAGGAGGTTGCCCCCTTAAACTGGCCTATGATATAAAAGTTATTGAAGTTATTTTTTGAATTTTATTCCATTGTTCTTTTATTTTCTCTAGTTTGAAATATGTGTTGAAGGATCCTCACATATAGTATCAGAGAACTTTCTTCGATTTACAGGTAGATTTTGGAGAGTTTTTTTAGTAGATCTTCGTAGAAGTTGTGCCATTTCAAGAAATATTTTCTTGCGAACTGTTTTCTACATATTTATTACAGGTTCAGATAAGGGTAAATACTTATCCACATAATTGTGGGAAGTACCTGGGAATAATCCCAAAAACTCATTGTGAGGAGTACTATAGGAACCCCAAAGTAGCTGGCCCATTGACATGACCTTTCTGTGAAAATGGCATCAGCCCATCTCGATTTACTGTTTTCACCCATGAGGTAAACCAAGATTTGTCTTTGGTAACGGCCCATCCTAATTGATTAAGGGGTAAATTTTGTGACCGTAAATATTTAGGTGAGTGATACTCATTCAGACATTTATAGAGAGAATCATCAAAACCCTTAGGCATCCTAGTTGATTGGGGCCATATCTAACATAATAGTTCAACAGTAAAATAACATAGAACTCACAATTGAGAATCATTGGTAACCACACACTTTTAATCAGGATAGTAAAAACAATAAAGATCCCATCATAATTCCCAAAGCTTAAAAAATCAAAAAAGAAAATATATTCATTTTTTCCATATATTTCATGTTATAGCTCTATTGGATCCCATAATTTCCTAGAACACCTGAAATTCCATTATGCATATTTCTTTCCTCGAGGGTCTATATCGAAATTCCACTTTTAATAGCCTAAAATCACAAATTTTTATTTTTTTGGGTTTTCCCATAACTTTAGTTTTTCTCCAATTGCTTCAAAATTTTTACACCTTTTCCCTTCCTATATTCTGCTACTATGTCCCTCTTGCATAACATTACTTTTTTTTCCATTTCAATTCTGAAATTTCCCCTGTATCCATCAATCCTAATCAGAAGGTGCCAAAAAATAGTAAAAGTGCATTACCCCTTCTGATTAATCTCACATTAAAAAAATCCATTACTAATCGTTTCTTAGAACACATTTTTATATCCATTGTAAAAAAATGTAAATAGTTGTTAGCCCTGCAGGTGTAAAAAACATGGAGGAAGAAATTGCTACCTTGAAGGTACTGTAGACACAAAATCATGCACTTTAGGCATTATTTAGTCCCGGTCTCGTACTATTATTCATATGGTTTTTGAGTGAAGAAATTACTAATTAACCCCCATCTTTTCCCATTTTACTTTACTTTATGTCATCATTACCGACCTCCCACACATACTTTCCCAATATATTTTTGTCGTTTTGTATCATTCTACCTGTTACTAGGGTGCACGTCCCCGTACTAGGGTGCCCCAAGTACCCTAGTACAATTTGAGGATCCCTGAGCCTTTTTACACTTTCCCACCAATTTTTGGGCACTTTCTAGCCATTTGAACTTTCTATAATTTTAGTGTTCGATATTTTCAGGGTTAATTACAAAATTAGAACAAGAGAACCATATAAATATAAAGTTATGAGACCATAATGATATACCAAACACTAAGCACTACTATCATCACCTAAGGTTGTACCCATCAAAGGTTTCATTTACATCCATCTAGCTCCATCACAAGGCACAAGGATGGTTCATTTGCATCACACTACATAGGAGGGAAGTTTATTCTATTCCATCTACTATTTTATTACATTTCTACACATAGATATTGCTCGTTACTTTCACAAAGTGTGACTGACACAAGAGTGCCTAGGACATCATTGCACACACACATAGAACTACATCGGGTCTGAGATATAGTGTAACACTTAGTTATTAATTCCACCATTATGGCCACTAAGGAAAGTCTGATCCCTTTATATGCATCTTTATTTTTTTAGGGACTTGATTCTCGTCTTGTGGTTTTGTAGCTCATTCCTTATCATAGGTATTGTAGCGACATCTGACGCAATTCAATGAATTTAGTGTGATAAGAAGAGGACACAGATGAACATCCATCGACACCTTAGAGGAGGGTTTTAGGTTATTTCCACAAACTAGGGTGCCCATATCTCAGACCAGGGCATCCATGGTTACCCCTGTCCCTCTCCAGGCACCCCAATCTAGCCAAAGAGCCTAGATCTGTGCTTTCTCAGGATTTTTTTTATCATTTCCTCCTCCTATTATCTCGGTTCATATTGTGACACATTCCATCACTTTCTTCAAATCATCTAAGATCTTCCTAACTCTCTTTGCTAATTACAGTTTCACATTTCTATTTACTTAGTTGCTTAGGTCATTTTTCGTTATGCCTTTATTTTTTATTTAATGATGTTATTAATATTAGATTAAAGTAGAATAATTCCACATTTTAGTTAATAATTTTTGTGAACCTGACCGCATTCATGCTTAGGATCCTCATTTTTCCTCTATCATGGATCCCAAAGTTTCTCAAGTTTCTTTATGTGGTTTACTTAAGAGATATCCCAATTGCAAGGTTGTTTTACAAAAATACCTAGACACCATCTATCTTGATTAAAATATGCCGCCACAAGAAATAAGTCATATATTCGCTCATCTATTTGACAAACCTAGTGTTCCTCCATCTAATCAACCCCTATTGGACTCATTTCAATATTTACATGCTTTATTTCAAGAAAACTTTAAGGCCATGGAATCCACAATTACATATCTTAAATATGAAATTCAAAAAATTAAGGATGTTTATCAAGTGCATGTTTGTTCTCCTTCTACATATCATTCTCATTCTATGTCTACTACATGTTATCATATTAGTGAGCCTCAAGCCAAACCATTACCATATCCTCTCATCCTTGATTACAATACTCAACACCATAACCTTCTTACTAAGCTCCTTATTCGTCACTTGATCACTTTACTGCCCACTTATTGTTATCCTCCTTATCAACTAGAAAAATATCTTGTGCATCCATATTAACACTATCATCGAATCAATGGACATAATGATAATGATTACCATAGTTTAAAACAAATAATAAAGCATCTTAAGTGTCAAGGTTTCATCTCATTCACTGCACCACATTTTTTTACATGGTCTTCTCCACTTACATCTTAATTGGTTCTTAAATGTGATTTGTCTAATAAGGAAACTCAAGATCTACCTAAGCAACCACCTATGGTATCACCAAGTCAACATAAGTGACCTTCTTTAAAAATCAGTTCCACACCTCCTCCTACTAATTAATCAAAAATGGTACCTCATCAAAGTAAGTAACCTCCTCTTAACATTATTCTAACTCCTCTTCCATCAAAGGTATATGTGCCATTACACGGTCATGCTCAGTAACCACCTTGTATCTGTGCCATTACTTCAATGTCCCATTAATTTTGTTAAGGAAAATACTCCTTACATTGATCCACTTAGTGTATTTTAACTGGACTTCCATCACTTACACACTCAGGGGGCATAACATTTACACATCCCCCCACATATTAGCATAAGTGCACCTCTCATATTTACATTGTAATACATCAATATCCTCATATAGGTATACTCATCACATGTTTTAGCATCAACCATTACCCGATGACACACTCTTGTGCTTCAGTTCACACTTGAATGCTGAGGGCATACTACACATGAACCCCAGACACTACACAATAGGTATTACACATTACATTTATTCATACATCTCACATCATATGTCTTACATCTTACATCATACACTCTATAATTAGTCTATATCATTCTGACATTTGCACATCTACACATCATAAATCATATTAGTCGTCGTCATATATGTATCACACTCTTATGGTCTATAAGTCTAATGTTACATAATCCTCATCTTACATACTACATGGTGCAAACCTTACACTATTAGGCTATCAACACATCTTTTTCTTCATTCTATACAACACACATTACACATTTTACACATCACATGGTCATCTCTCATCACCGCATATACGACAAATATCTATTTGTACATGCTACACTCACTAACCTATGACACACTCTAGTTCCTCGGTCCATACTCGACTGTTGAGGGCTTACTAATTAATTGGACCTTATCATACACACACTTTCATCATTCAACCTTCCCTCATGTGACATTCCTAGGTTAGTGACATATGATTTAGCATAAATGGTCACCTCTTTCTTCATCTCATAGTGGTATACACTTTAGGACACATCACCACTCCCTCCATTCATCTGGTAGTGATATACACTTTCAGATACATCATCACTCTTTCGATCATCTTGTCATCATATATGATTAAGCTATAGGGTCACGTGCATTCATCTCTAGGTCACATATCATCAACACACATACACATTCATCACAACATGTTACACACAACCCACCTTGACCATTTCTCAATGATGCACTCTCATTTTTAGTTCACTCTTCACTTCTAAGGTTACCATCCACAACATGTTGCATATCTTGGTTACTTTTACTCTTCCTTACATTTTCTTGTTTATGTTTTCTTATTACACATGCTAGCTAGATATTTTGTATGTCATTATCTTTACCATACACACATGTGCATTTAATTCCTTTTCTAGTTTTGATTATAGATACATGTCTCTCACATGCAACATGGATACTCGCTTCCTATCACTCCTACAATGGTTGTTGGGGGTATCCACAATCGTCTCTTAAAATTTTATTGTTTCATTATGTACTTAGCACTTTACATTACTTGTTTATACAAACTTTTGACATATAGGTTATCTTTCTAACATGCTAACGAGTTCTTCATATGTAGCATTTGTTTTCAGGATTATTTTCTTCCATGGCTATCTATTTGTTTGTTTTATATTGTTTGTCTCTTTTTTTCTATTGTATGTGGGCCTCGCCCTATGTTTGGTATGCACACTTGTTTTCTTATATGTGGATATTATGGCTTTGAGTTTCTTGCAACATCATGAGGGATGTCCCATGTTTGCAACCTACTTTGGTGGTCTATATTCCTTTTTGGCATGTTTACTTGATTTCTAGCTTCTGCATTATCTACGTTTTTGTACAGTTTTCTTTTAAATGCATGCTTGTTCATACTAACAATTTTTTTCTATCCAATTATTTATGGGCACCTTGGTTTATACCAATTTCATTCCCTTCCCCCTGTAGAGCATAGTTTATGCCTAAGGTTCACTTTTGGGGTCAAATTCTCCTATCAGTGACATTGCAGATGCCCCCAAAGAGGGGGGCATCATTTCGGGTTTTACACACTATTCAATGCTTTCTAGTTTTCAAATGGTATGCTCTAAAATTTGTTAAGCTTGTATAATATGTGAGGTGTTGTTAAGGGATCCTAGGATTGCGAGTTAAAAGGTAGACCAAGAAACATTGATTAGGTCACTCCCCTAGCAAAGTAACTCATGCAAAATATCATATGGACGAGTCTTTATTCATGGACAAAAATAAGCTCAGGGTCAAGCTCAGTAGTGATCTTGCATGGAGATGACTCAAATTCATGCTTGGTTGTGGTGTAGCAATGAGTCACTTAGTGGATCTTGGTCACGGAGAATGTTGAACTCATTAGAGTTGAGATATTCATCCACTCTTTAGGTTTCTCTGCATCACAAATGAGTTTCTCACATTGAATGTCTTGATCTTAGTTAGAAAATATCTACTATGGTAGATATGAGTTAGTCATGGTAATGCATGATAGGGATTAGTGGTGGGAGAATCATTTCGGGAGAGATCTCAATGAGGAAGAAGCTTGGTTGGAGGTCGCGACACTCAATGTAAACCGAGATCAATATGAAGGTAGAACTCAATGGGTGACCAAGGGAGTTATGGGATTGGTGATGACTCGGTCTTCACCTATAGCTCGGAGATGAGAAATCCATAGATTAACTCAATGCTAAACTTGTGAAATTAAAGGCATGTAGATAAGAGGATCTCGATTCAGCACATGGAGCTCGATAACGGCGGTGGAGAACTAGCTCAGTGAATAGGGAAGAGCCACTACAACGAGAAGTTAAAAATGGAGCTTGAATTTTAATACAAGTGAGGGAGCTCAATACCAAGTGAGCTCATGCAGAGTCAGAAGTGATCTTGATTCAAAGTTATCTTAGTTGCAGTGTAGGAAAGTGGAGCTCGTGCCCAACTTGGTGAGTTGGCTCAGCAAGCCAACAACCAAGTTGGGTTGTTTTGAACCTATTTTCATGGCCCCCCACTTTCTTCAAATCAAACCAGTCTTCAGGGGGCCCACCATATTTTAATTAAATTAATATTTTTATTTTAAATATTTTATTAATAATATTTATTATTATTATTAAAATATTCTTTTAATTAATTGAGGATTAAGTCAACAACATTATTGGCACATCATTGAAGTTTATCAAAGTGGTTCAACCAACTATAAAAAATACATCATGTACCTTCAATTTAGGAAGGGAATTTATGACTCATTCTCTCCTCTCTCTCAACTTCTTCTATAAATGTAAGTTGGAAGCTCATTCCAACAAGTTGGAAAAGTTAGAGTTTTTAGACAAGTGTATAGTTTTTCAAGAAGCCTATTTCTTTTACAAGTTGTCCTTGTATGTTGAGGGAACTTTGAATCCTCTTTCCAAGATTGCAATGGAAACCTTTTCCTCTTCTGAATGTAAGATGCATTGTGCAAGTTGTTGAAGTAATAAAATTGTGTGTTTTGTGAATAATATTGGTCCTTTCATCCTTCTATACCTCTTTGTGCCTTTTCTCATGCTTTTAGGTACATTGTGCAAGTTCATGTTTCTATTTTAGGTTCTTAGAGTTATGTTATTATCAAGTGCTGGAGTATTACATGCAGTTGAGTTATGGTGCTTATTCACCCTTCTCAAGTTCATCCTTCTTCACTAGAAGACTAATAGATTGTTGTGTCTGATTGATTTTAATAAAGGGAACACATGCTTCCTAGTGTGTGGTATTTTATTACCCTCTCTAAGTTGTAGTAGGTGAAGTTGACTTGTGGTGCACACACCCTCTTCCAATCAACCCTTCCTAAGTCTAGAAACACCCTTTATTTGGTGCATCACCATTCCTAGTATAGTTTCATTTCTTGCAAATATATTTCCCTAAAAACCATGAAAATGTTAGCATAGGTCTAGATAACCATGTTATTACACTAGGATTAATACAACACTTAGTTTAGGAAGAGGAAAAAAGACTTCTCCAGAGGTTCACCTCAAGCCTAAGTCCCATAGCTTGAGAGGTGATCCCGTGTGTGCCAATCACATCAAATGTCTTATTCACATTCTGGCCATTCAAAGGGTGTAGTGATTTGGTGACAACAATTTCTTACACGCCCGGTGGGATAGAGTTGGTACTTCTCTTGTCACTTGCACAAGTCAAAGTACCTGACGACTCTATGGATTTGGACTTCAAATGTCAGTGCGTTAACTTATGCAAAGAATTCAGACAAGATATTATTCAAAGAAAGGAAATTATCAACATATCAATCTTCCCTTGTATCCTCCAAAGAGAAGAAGAATAAGAATTTCAAAATCACCAGCTACAACTTTACCTCATAGGGGTCATTCAACTCCTCTGTACAGAAGGTTTCCTCCACCAAGGAACAATCAACCTCTTATTGTTATGGCAAGAAACCAAGTTTTTCCCCCTCTCAATGCAAGCAATCCTCTTCTGTTGGCTCAACGTAACCCTATACTTGTTGCAGCACTCAAAAGATTACCATTTTACATAGGGGAAACTCATGTTACTCCAATGGAACATATTCTTGATGTAGTCAACATTTGTGCAGTACATAATATTATGGAGGAAAAATTTGTGGTTAGACTTCTTGCTACCTCTTTCAAGGGAAAATCACTTCAATGGTTTTAAGGGTTAAGTGTTGGTACTATAACCACTTGGTATGAGTTAGGAAAAAATATCTATAAATAGTTTGAAGACAAGAATGATCACCTATCACTTTTGGAACAGATCACTACCATGAAGAGAGCTCCCCAAGAATACATGGGTGATTTCAACTTCCAATTACATAGGACCTGGAATAGGATTCTAACACTCATAAAGCCTTCTCTAAATAATGCATTCTTGTACTATTTACGAGCCTTGAATAGTGATGTATAAATTATGATCTAGTCCATGGGATGGACTACATTACCAGATGCCTATGAAGTTTCCATAAGAGAAGAAAATTCCTTGATTCATGCTGGAAAGATAGCTCCATGACCACTAATGCCATTGTCACCAGATCTTACGAAAAATCATCCTATCATTGCTCCTATTCTAGCAACCTCTAATCAACCAGCTCATTTCACCCTTTCCTCTTCAAATGATCTATTTGAAGTCAAGGCACTGCTGCAAACTTTTGGAAATGAGCTTGTTACACTCAAGAGGAAACAATTTCTATAAAATTGTCCATATCAACCACAAAATCAGCAGCAGCAGTAAAATCAAGCTACAAATCAAGTTGTGAATGTTAGGCCTTTGATATTATGGAACCCTCTTGTTACTATTTCATCTAGAGCCATAGTACCTGTCCAAAATAATCTAGTTCAAGACTACAAATGGTGTTATCCTTATTGTCAACCCCACAATCAAAATCTTTATCCCAATGGAGTTCTTAGCCAGGCCTTTATGGTTCAAAGTGTATCTTCCCCTTCAGAGCTAATAAAAAAATCATCTATGGAAGAAACATCAAATCAACCATAGGCACCTGAAGAAACAACTTTGTTAAATTGGCAAGAAAAATATTTTTGTGGGTCTAATACAAATTCCTCACCAGTGGTGGAAAACACTCATTCTAAGAAGAGAGAAATGGAACCTAAAATTTCCAAATCTAATCAAGAATCCACTTCACAGCCTCAACCACAAGTGGCGGTTGATAAAGATGCGGGAAAGAAACTGCCAGAAACACCTACTAGCCAAGTTGTGAGGAAAAAAGGTTCTTCAAGCATCATGGTACCCAAAAAGAACTTTCTAAAAGAGGATCCTAACACCCAAAGAAGTGTTAGAAAATCTGGAGTAATTCCCTTTAGTATAGTTGAACAAATGAAGAAAACCAATCTAAGCGTTACTATGTGGGATGCACTCTCGATTCCTTCTTAAAGAAATTTTATGTGAGAGGCTCTAAACAGTTTTGGTATAACCGATGGATCATCAGGTCATGGAGCAACAATTGCTATGAGTTTATGTCAATTGGAAGGGAAAATTATTACTAAGGAAAACAAACCACCACCATTTTATATCTCCCTGATCATTGATGACCACGTAGTGCATAATTTCATGATCGATTCTGGTGTCAGTAGCTCAATCATGATCAAACAAATTACAGACATACTAGGCATACAATATGCACTAGTTGTAAGAGGAGTTGTTCAGTTGGATGGCATAGCTATTAAGACTGTTGGATTTATCAAAGGACTTTGACTTACCATCCATGCATGCCCAAGTTTTTCATCCACCCAAGACATATGAGTCATTGATCTCCCTCCTCTCTTTTTTATCTACCTATCACGATATTTCACTGCCAAGATGATCAATTATCTATCAGCTGATTGGTTGCATATGATTCTCAAGACTCGATACGGAACCAAAGTGACTATAAGGGTTGAAAAAATCTGCCATAATCATGTAGATCCCTACACTGCTAGTCCTATAAATGGGAATTACACCATCAGAAATCCAGAAGAAGAAGATGTTGATCATGAACCAACCACTCTTGTTGAGGATGTCCCTAATATTGTGATAGATGAAGTGATTGGAGATCATCATTATGATACCTACACTAATGTGTTGGCAGAATAAGAATCCTATTTGCTACTATTGGAAGAAACAGGATTGGGTACATACTGCATTCACAAAGAAGATACAATCATACCGCAACTAGTCAAAACACCAAGCAATTCTGAAGGACTGTGGTGATTGTTTTTCAATAGCTCAAGAAGTAAGGATGGATCCAGTACTGGTGTTATGTTAATTTATCTAGAGGGATATAATTAATTCTCATCTTTTTGGTTGCAATTTAGTTGCACTAATAATGTTGTTGAAAACGAGGCCTTTGTGTAAGGAATTCAGTTATCCCAAAAGAAGGTAATCAAGGCCTTGACTATTTTTGGAGACATTGAGTTAGTTATTCATCAAGTGATGGTATGCAGTTCATACAAGAATGATCTTTTAAGATCATACAAGAACCGATTTTGGAACTTGATTGAAGATTTTGAAGCTTTTGGGATCCATGCAATTCCTAAAAATTAGAATCAAGATGTTGATAGGATTGCTAAAATTGGCTCAGAATACAACATACCTACTGATATCATGAAATAAGGAAAGAATTTTGTCAAAATGGTGGTTTGACCTATATTCCCTTATAATGTGAATAGCTGGCAAGTGTTCGATAGTGACAAAAAATTTGTTCTTTTCCTACAAAAAGAGGCAGAGTTTTCTGTGAAAAATCAAGATAATTTTCAAGAATCATATGGTGATTAAATCATACAATTGAAAATAAAAAAACTACCAAAAGGCTTAGTCACTCTGGAATCCATCTTCAATTCATATGATCAAGACAAAATATAAAGATCTAACATAGTGGTCAAAGAAGAGGATTTTGAAGAGGTGGAGGTGGAGAGTGAAATTTTTTTAAAGATTCTGAAAGTATGTACTACTAGAGAGAAGAAATATTTCATCAAACTGTGTCAAGAATATCATGACATTTTTTCATGGAGCTATAAATACTTGTGTGGTTTTGATCCAGGTCTAGCACAACATACCACCAACTAGATCCAAATTTAAATCCAGTTCGTCAGAAACAGAGGCCAATTAATCCCAAAATTGAGCCGCTAATGAGAAAGAGGATAAGAAAACTCATTGAGGCCTGTATAATTTTTCCCATCAAGAATTCCTCATTGGTAGCCAATCTGGTTCCTGTAAGGAAGAAGAATGGAGAGATCCATTTTTGTGTAGACTTTAGAGATTTAAATCATGCCATAGTAAAAGACCATTATCCTCTTCCATCAATGGAGAAAATACTTCAAATCATGGTAGGAGCTCAAAGGTTTTCCTTTCTCAATGGATATTCAGGATACAATCAGATTCTTGTCCAAGAATCTGACCAATTCAAAATGGCGTTCACTACCAAATGGGGAACATATGCCTACAACAAAATACCATTTGGATTGTCTAATGTCGAGGATACTTTCCAAAGATCCATGGACATGGCATTTAAGGGAATAATAAATGATATCATCTTGGTTTACCTTGATGACATAATTGTATATTATAAGCATGTAGAATATCACATCATGCATCTAAGGAAGGTTTTTTGAAGGTGTAGAGAATTTGGGGTTTCACTTAACCCCAAAAAATGTATTTTTGCAGCGCATGAGGGACATTTGTTGAGGCATGTTGTTTTAGTAGAAGGACTATCAATTGATCCAACTAGGATTCATTTGATTATGTGATTATCTCTCCAGAGTCATAGGAAGGGCCTCCAAAGTTTTCGGGGAACCATAAATTTTCTGCGGAGATTCATCCCTCAATTTGTGACATTAGCTAAACCACTGAAAACCATGCTAAATAAAAAAATTCCATTCTCATGGACAAAGGAAGGATGAGAGAGATTCGAAGCCATCAAAACAGCCATTTCTCAAGCTCCCATGCTAGTTAACCCTAGGTTTGATAAAGATTTTATCATTTATGTTCTTTCAGGTCAAGAGAGTGTTTCAGGTATCCTCACCCAAAAAAATGACAACCGGATGGAGCAACTAATTGATTTCTTCAGTCAATCCCTTAAAGAATATGAGCTCAAATATTCATTCATTGAAAAACAATTCTTTAAAATTATTACAGATTTGAAGAAATTCAAGCACATGTTGTCCAACAATAGAATTCATCTGATGGTGTCTCATCCAGGTGTCAAGGAATTTTTTCTGAACAAAGAGATGAATGAAAAGCATGTTGGATGGATCTTGAAGGTGATGGATTATGACGTACATATCAAAGTTACCAAACTTTTCATAGGTAAAGGTTTGTGTCAACAACTTGCTGTAGACATGGAATCAAAAGGTAATGAGGACATGATGCTCTTAAACACTTATGAGAGTGATGATCAAGTTGACTGATTATCCAAAATCAAGAATTTCCTCTTCTCAGGAGTATATCCTATGGAATTTCTATCTTCAATCTATTCAATATGTTCTAGTAGATAACATTCTCTTTTGAATGGTGATCTCCTTTGGTGAATGGGACTGGAACAAGTAAGTAAGATACTATAAGAGTTTCACAATGGCCTATATGGAGGACATTATTCTACACAAACAACTACTACCAAGATCATGTAAGCCAACTACTATTGGCTAGATTTGTCCAAAGATGCCCATCTCTGGGTAAGAAAATGTAAGGAATGTGCCTTTTTCATGGGAAAGAAGAAGTTGGAAGCTCTTCCCCTGCATCCAATTCAAGTGGATCAACCCTTTGTCTAATTGGGTTTGGACTTCATCGAAATGATTAATCCTCCATCCAGTGATGGACATAAATGGGTCCTTACTGCAACGTATTATTTTAGTCAATGGAAAGAGGTAGTAGCATTAAAAGAGAGAAATGAGAAGGTGATTATGGATTTCTTTGAAGGTATAATGACAAGATTCAATGTTCCATTTACAGTCATTTTAGACAACACAATAGATTTTCTTAGTACAAAGTTGAGTGAATGGGATGTTAAGAATGGGTTTTACCACAAGACTTCATCCCATTACTATTCACAAGGAAATGGGTTGGATGAGTCTAGAAAGAAAAACCTCTAAAGGATTATCATGCGTACAATGGAAACTAATAAGAGGACTTGGCACACATAGCTTAAGAATGTCTTATGGGTAGATCAGATCACACCAGAAGGGCCATCAGGAATTATCCTTTCATTCTTGTTTATGGAAGAGAAGCAAAACTTATGCTCTCTTTAGAGTTACCTTATTTGGAGTTAGCTCATCAACTTGAAGTTATGGAGAACGATTCTCTGATAGTAAGGTTTTTTGAACTCATGGAGTTGTAAGAAGTATGAAACAAGGCTACGAAGACTTTGGAGAAACATCAAGCTCAGGTTAAGAAATATTTTGATAAGAAAGAGTCTGACAGGTCATTTTAAGAAAGATATTTAGTTCTCAAATGTGATGAAGATAAAGGCAAACCAGAAAAGCACACCAATTTTGAAACTCTTTGGAGTGGGCCATACATCATCACAATTTTCAAATAGGTGAATTCATTTCTTCTATTCAGGCTCAATGGAGAAGAACTTCCCATTCATGTGAATGGAATACATCTCAAAGATTTTTTTTGAAAAGTGTTCTAACCCCTGTATAGTTTAGTAGGTGTTTTCTTCCAAGTGCTTATGCATATTTTTGTGTGGTGTTGTTCTTTTTCTTTCCTTTTTATCATGTTTTTTGTCGTTCTTGCAAATTGTATCATCCTCAGAATTTTCTCAGTGGAAGGAAGGTTCAAAGTTTCCATAAGATTTTCATACATTTTCTTCATTCAAAATTCTACAGTGTTCATGATGCCAAGCATTCAATAGATTCAATATACCACATGCCTAACATTTTAGGGAGGTCCAAGATTAGAAATGCTCAAGGATACTTCAGGATGCATCACAGAAGATCAAATCATTTTCAGGATTCCAACATTGAATCCATGCCCAGTGGATGAATTAAGGCTACTGGAATCATGATTAGTAGTAAATCATCCCCAAGGGGTCACCAAAAATTTTATCCAATTTTTTACACATGAAAAAATTGGACAATAGGGTCCTATTATGATCAAATTACAACATTGGTCCCAAGGACTCATGTTCGGTCATCACGGGATAACATGATTAAAATAATTAATAAATTTCATAGGTGATCTCACCTAACATTGAATGGAGTCAAATTGAGCTCAACTTGGTGTTTTCTTAGTTGAGAAATTGGTGGTTCATCATTAGAACTCAACTTGATGGGTTGGTCGAGCTCAAAATTGAAGCGAGTCGGTTTAACTCATGAAAGGAGAAATAATGGGTTTGAGTCATATTACTCGGTTAGCTTCTTTTTTATTTAATATCATATAAGGCCTAGTTAGAGCTAGGCTGTATCAACTCATTCAAACTAATCACATGGGTGTAATGAGAACTCAACATATCAAGCTGAAGAGAGTGATTGTTGTGTTGGAGTGATTTTCTCATTCAAGGGTAAAGAGAGATCGCCCAATGTTGCAAGACCAATTTGAGCTTGTTACATGAGATGTAGATCAGTATTGAGAAGAGAGGTTTTGGAATAAAGAGGCTGACTTGAGAAATATTCAAGGATGATTTAAGTCATGTCATCAAGCCAAGGGTTGGAGATTGATTGGTGGTCAGTTGGTATAGGATGATTAAGTGATCCATGCAGATGTAGAGCTCGAGTTGTGTCAATTGAAGTGAGAGGCTTAGTTGTCAGGGTGAGTTAATGAGAAAAAATAAAGTTGAGCCATCATGTGAAGATGGAGGATTGAGTTTGGAGGATGGTCCTATGTGCTGAGTAGTGTGCCAAGGGTTCAAGTCACTGATAGCATTAATACAAGATGATGACAGTGTACCGTACATGGCTCAATGAGCCAAATGGAAATGTTGAGCTCGGTGTAACTCAACGGTGAGATCATGAGTATCATGATGATTTCATGGAAAATCAGAGATAAGTAACTAACTCGGCTATGGAACAAGTAGGGTGATATCAGATCAAGCTCAAGAAGGATCACAAGAGCTCAGAGTTGAGGAAAAGTCAAGAGCTCATAAGAAGACATCGCAAATGTGGATGAGAAAGAGATGGAGAGGTATTTGATCCATTTCAACCAAATGGCTAGAGTTGGAGCTTAGCATGATGAAGAGAAGAGTGTAAAGCTCTATGAATTGGAACTCAGAATGAAATGATGTCGAGTTTAGTCAAGCTCATTAGAATAGTTTGTTAATATCGTAGAATCTATGAGGTATTGCTAAGGGATCCTAGGAGTACAATTTGAAAGGTAGACAACTCACTGAGTCTTGGGGAATTTGAACTAATTTTAGTAGCATTGCAGGATAAATTTGAGTTGTATCCAAATGGAGACATGAAGATGGCAAGCCAAGGTGTATTTCGTGCTCAGGGAGGTTTTTAAGGACCATGTCCAATGGGAGACTCAAATTCATTTGGCCAAGGCAACATGATGTGAGATCATGGGGTCTTCAGGTATCCAAACCTGAGTTGTCAGGATGCAGAGATGCAAGGCATATGAGCCATGGAAAAACATGACTCCTTTCCCATGAAATATTAGCTCCGTCAAGTTAAGATGATGATAGATCAGTTGACACAGAATATTTTCCATGGGGTTACATGGTAAGCACCAATGTTGTAGTAGTTAGTAACATAAAAAATCTGAGACATCCAAAAAAGTACTCAGATACATGGGGCGAAAATCAATTACAGGTTTGCAAAAATATAGGGTACCCAGCGACTTTATTAGTGGGAGGTTGGTAGAGAATTGGAAGCTCTACATCAACATAGACATAGAATCAGTTAATACATACACATGACAACATGATAACTCAATAGTCGAGTTAAAATCTAATGTGCTCGGTCAAGTGAATATAAAGAGCCACCGAAATGATAGGGTGGTAGATCATTGTTCGATGGAGTGGTCATATGCTTCAGAGGGTTTGGAATAACTGAGCATGGAACTAATGAGGTAAGTTCACAAAGATGGATTTTTGTTCATGAGTGTTGAAGAGTGGAAGAAGTTTCAAGCTCCCGACAACGAGCTCGTAAGAATGAATAACACTGGAAATGTTAAGGGTAAGCTAACTCACAAAAATGAGGATCTTGAAAATCATTCGAGGCCATGTAAAAATTCCAACAAAGGCATTACAGGTTGGCCATATAGGGTAAGGTGAGCTTAATATTGAGCGTGGGATGAGTGTCATGTTCTAACGAGTTAATGTGTGGTCAAGTTCAAAAGATGGCTCGAACTTGCAAAGGTGAGTCTCATTATTGTGACGAGCTATTTGGAGAGCCCATTGAGAAAATAATAAGAGCTCGTGGATATCTTCTTTGAAATCATTTCAAGCTTATATAGTTGAGTCAAGCCATAGAATGGAAGATAGCATGGTCATTGGCTCAATGATGGGTCAACATGGTGGAAGTCTTAAGAGATCGAATGAGTAACATGATCGGGTCGCTCGCCTGGAAAAGTAACTCATGCAAAAGCTCAGATAGACAAGTTGTCATTCATGGACAAAAATAATCTTAGGGTTGAGCTCGGTAGTGAGCTTGCATGGAGATGACCCAACCTCATGCTCGAGGTGTTGCAACAAGTCACTTGGTGTATCTTTGTCATGAAGAACGTTGAACTCATTGGAGTTGAGATCTTCATCCACTCTATGGGTTTCTCTACATCCCAAATGAGTTTCTCATGTTGAACGTCTCAAACTCAGTTTTATGAGCTCTACCATGGTAGATATGGGTGAGTCATGGTAATGCATGATAGGGATCAGTGGTGGGAGACTCATTTTGGGAGAGATCTCATTGAGGAAGAAGCTTGATCGGTGATTGCGACACTCAGTGAAAACTGAGTTCAATACGGAGGTGGAACTCAACGAGTAAGCAAGGGAGTTATAGGCTTGACAATG
Source organism: Taxus chinensis (assembly GCA_019776745.2). Classification (NCBI taxonomy): domain Eukaryota; kingdom Viridiplantae; phylum Streptophyta; class Pinopsida; order Cupressales; family Taxaceae; genus Taxus; species Taxus chinensis. Next base: position 177,996,969 of record CM034151.1, read on the forward strand.
GCTTGGCCTTCACCTCCGGCCTGGCTATGAGAAACCCATTTAGTAACTCAATAATGAACTCATGAAATTTAATGCATGAAGACAAGAGGATCTCAATTCGGCACATGGAGCTTGGTCATGGCGATGGAGAACCAGCTTGCTGAATAGGGAAGAGCCACAACAACAAGCAATTTAAAATAGATCTCATCTTTTAATACAAGTGAGGGTGCTCAATACCAAGTGAGCTCATTCAGAGTCAGCGGTGAGCTCAATTCAAAGTGTTCTTGGTTACAGTGTAGGAAAGTAGAGCTCGAGCCTAACTCAGTGAGTTAGCTCGGCAAGCCAACCACTGATTTGGGTTGTTTTGAACCTATTTTCATGGCCCCCCACTTTCTTCAAGTCAAACCAATATTCGAGGGGATCCAACATATTTTAATTAAATTAATTTTTTTTTAATATTTTATTAATAATATTTATTATTATTATTATTAAAATATTCTTTTAATTAATTAAGGATTAAGTCAACACCATTAGTGGCACATGATGGAAGGTTATTAAAGTGGTTCAACTAACTATAATAAATACATCATGTACCTTCAATTTAGGAAGGGAATTTATGACTCCTCTCCTCTCTTTTAACTTCTTCTATAAATTTAAGTTGGAAGCTCATTCCAACAGGTTGGACAAGTTAGACTTCTGAGACAAATGTATATTTTTTCAAGAAGCCTCCTTCTTCTGCAAGTTGTCCTTATATGTTGAGGGAACTTTCAATCCTCTTTCAAATATTGTAATGGAAACCAATACCTTTTCTGAATGTATGATACATTGTGCATGTTGTTGAAGTAATAAAAGTGTTTGTTTTGTGACTAATCTTGGTCCTTTCATCCTTCTATACTTTTTTTTTGTATTTTCTCATGCTTGAAAGTACACTGTTCAAGTTCATGTTTCTATTACAGGTTCTTGGAGTTATGTTCATATCAAGTGGTGGAGTATTGCATGTAGTTGAGTTGTGGTGTTTATTCACCCTACTCAAGTTCATCCTCCTTCACTGTAATATTGATATATTATTGTGTCTGATTGAGTTTAACAAAGGGAATGCATGCTTCCTAGTCTATGGTATTATGTTACCCTCTCTTAGTTGTAGTAGGTGAAGTTGACTTGTGGTGCACACACCCTCTTCCATTCAACCCTTCTTGAATCTGGAGACACCCTTTATTTGGTGCATCACCATCCCTAGTATCGATTCATTTCTTGTAAATATATTTCCCTAAAACCCATGACAATGTTATCATAGGTCTAGATAACCATTTTATTACACTAGGAGTAGTACAACACTTAGTTTAGGAAGAGGAAGTTGGCCTTCTCTAGAGGTTCACCTCAATCCCAAGTACCATAGCTTAAGAGGTGATCCCATGTGTCCCAATCACATCAAATGTCCCATTAACATTTTGGCCATTTCAAGGGTGTAGGTATATGGTGACAACAACTTCTTCATCTAGTGGTGTCATATCACCCAAAAAACTAGGCTTTACAAAGATATCTTTATACATCTTCAGGGAAGTAGTTACAAGTTAGAGAATAATGCATCTTTCTCCCTACACTTCTTCATCCAAGGTGGTTTGAGATCACCCATAACATACTAAGTATAGGATATCCTTTCTTCACCCCTTTCTCTCATCATGGATCAGGTGGACATGTTCCTTTTACATTTTTAATACTTCCATTTATGTCTTTTCATTACTATATACATGTGTTTTTACATACATATACATGTGTATTTGACTACTTGATCATCTTCTCCTTTCTGGTATGACCGTATGAGGAGAAAGAAGTCAACAACAATAACAATAACAAAAAACAAATATAACAACATTGTCATTGAGTAATTTTTACCTCATATTAACATGCAAGTACATCACACACATTGTCAACTACACACGTGTTTTTTTCCTAGGTTAGATATCATCAATTTTTTCTCTTTTACATCTTTAGTCTCCACATTCCATATTTTTTTCACTCCAGTCTTTTTCTTGTCCTTTGGCACACTTCCCACATCACTATACATGGACATCAGGTATGCATCTCTATATACTTTATGTTATCAAGTGTTCTACTCACCAACATAAAGTGGAGAAAAATGTAGACACAAAATCACAGACTTTAGGAATTACTTAGTCTCAGTGTCATACTACTATTCATATAGTTTTTGAGTGAAGAAATTACGAATTAACCCCCATCTTTTGGCCATTTTATTTTACTTGTTGTCGTCACTACCAACCTTCTGCACATACTTACACAGTCTAGTTTTGTATTTTTGCATCATACTACCTTTGATTGGGGCACTTAGCCCCATACTGGCATGCTCCATGTGCCCTGGTCCCATTCGGGGGGCCTTGATCCTTTTTACACTTTCCCGCCACTTTTTGGGAACTTTCTAACCATTTGAACTTTTTATCTTTTTAGTGGTCAGTCTTTTTTGGGTTAATTACGAAATCAGAATAATAGAAACATAAAAATATAAAAATATGAGACCATAATGATAGATCAAGCACTAATAACTACTATCATCACCTAAGGATACATCCATCTAGCTCCATCACAAGGCACAATGTTGGTTCATCTGCATCACATTACATAGGAGGGAATTTTATTCTATTCCATCCACCATTTTATTACATTTTTACACATATTTATTACTTATGACTTTCACAAAGTGCAACTAGCACAAGATCACCTAGAGCATGATTGCACACACACATAGAACTACATTGGTTTTGAGATTTAGTGCAATGCTTAGTTAGAAAGTCCACTATTTTTACCATTGAGGACAGTCAGACCCCTTCATATGCATCTTTATTTTTTCTAGATTTAATGCTTGTCTTGGGGTTTTGCAGGTGATTCCCTATTACAGGTATTGTAGTGACATCTGATGTAATTTAGCAAAGTTACTGTGACAAGAAGAGAACAAAGGTGAACATCCAAAAATATCTCAAAGGAGTGTTTTAGGTTATTTCCACTGACCAGGGAACCCATATCTCATACAAAGGCGTCCACGGGTGCCCCTTTCTCTCTCCAGGCACCCTAGTCCAGCCATAGATCCTAAATCTATGCTTTCTTAGGATTTTATGTGATTGTTTCCTCCTCTCGTTTTCCTAGTTCACACTATGACATAGTCCAACACTTTTGTCAAATTAGATAAGATCTTCCTAACCCTCTTTTCTCATTAGGGTTTCATATTTCTATTTACTTAGTTGCTTGGGTCATTTACTTTATGCATTTATCTGTTATTTAATTTTGTTAATATTATATTATCATAGAATAATTCCACATTTTAGTTAATTAGGAACAAAATTCTAATCTCACACACATGATACAAGGATCGAATCAACAAAATTCCATTCTCTTTAAGAAGCTCCATACTAAGTCCACTTTATACTACAGTCTCTCTATGCCAAATATGCCATGTCACCCCAAGCTAGATTTTCCTCACTTTAATGGGATGGACCCAACTGGATGGAGATACACGGTAGGATAATTCTTTAGACTCCATACTACCTATAGTGTGAACAAGGTCCCCATTTCTTCTTTTTACTTGGAACAATAGGCCCTATAATGGTATAATTTTTATTTAAAATATCATGATGAATCAAACTATATGCAGTTCACATCTCTCATTCTAGAGTGATTTATCTGAAGTGCTTATGATGAATTCATAGGTGTACTCACTAAAATCTGCCAATAGGCTCATTTCATGACTACCAGGAGAATTAGAGAGATTATCCAATCACATATACGATTTTTAAGATGAATATTACAAGATTTGTTTCATCAATGACGTCAAGGAGGCAATACACTTAGAATTCAAAATGTTTAAACTCAATTCCATGATGGAATCATTGGGATTCGCCAAATTTGTAGAGGTTAAAATCATAGTCACTCAGCATTCTCCCATGGTACCTCCCCGAAATTCATCCCCAATCAAGTGTCTTACTTAAGAAGAAATGTGGGAGCGCCAAGAGAAACACTTATGTTAAAATTGTGATGATTAATTCACTAGAGGGAATTGATGTGTGGAACAAAAATTATACCTCTTGTATGTTGAATCAATCTCCTGAATTAGGAAGCTATGAAGATTCCAATAAATTCCAAGAAGAATATTCTCCATTGGATGAAACCGCTCCTCAATATACTCAACCATAGATCTCACTTCACACTCTAGAAGGAGTCGTCACCCTTTAGACCATGAGGGTAAAAGGGAATTTCAAAAATATTCCTCTAACCATCTTAATTGATTCATGTAGAACACATAAATTTATCGACCCAATGTTTTCCAAACAAGCAGACTGCTTTGTTTACCCTTGTTCTAGCTTTAAATTTATGTTTACTAATGTTGGTATATTACCTTGTAAGGAAAAGTGTTTTAATGTTTGTATTGTGATGGGAGATTATAATCTTCACTCCAACATGTTTTTCCTCCCCCTATGTGGATGTGATGTTGTTTTTGGAACTCAATGGTTACACAAACTTGGACCCATCCAATGTGATTTATATGAACTATGGATGGAACTCTCTAAAAATAGGAGAAAACAAACCTTAAAAGGTCTTTCTCAAAGCTCCACTAGTATTATTAGTTCATAACATATGAAATATCTTCTAAAGAAAGGATCACATAGGTTCATTTCTTAGTTGGTTTCTATCTAACTCAATCTACCTGCGTCTTCCAACACCCCTACAAATTTACAAGTCATTTTGGAAAAACTTACTCCTATATTTTTCGAGCATAACGTATTGCCACCTTCATCATATTCATCTCCTTCTAGGTATTTATCCTCCAACATTCAACCCTACATGTATCGTATTTACAAAACATAGAAATTAAACATATTGTTTAGGAACTTCTTAATTTGACATTCATTCACCCTAGCACAAGCTCGTAGTCCTTTTGGGTTTTACTTGTTCTAAAAAAGAATGGCTCATGATGTCTTTATATTGATTTCATAGAGCTCAATAAGATCACTATTAAGGACAATTTCCCTATTCTAGTGATCAATGAAATTCTATATGAAATTAATGGTGCTCGGTTTTTATCCAAATTAGATCTTCTCTCAGGGTACCACCAAATTCACCTTTATGAGGAATATATTCAAAAGACAACCTTCCACACTCATGATGGTCACTATGAGTTTTTAGTCATTACCTTTGGGCTTAAAAATGTGCCATCGACATTCTAAGGCTTGATGAATAATATAGTTTGTACCTTCCTTTGTTGTTTTATCCTAGTATTCTTTGATGAAATATTGATCTATAGTTAAAATTTGGCCAAGAATATACAAAACATTGATAGGGCATTACAACTTCTCACAAACAATCAGTTGTGCACCAAACATTCTAAGTTCTCCTTTAGGAAAACTGAAGTTGAATATATGGGACATATTTTCTCTATAGAGGGTGTCCATGTAGACCCAAATAAAATCAGTGCCATGTAAAATTGGTCACTCCCCAAAACACTCTAAAGCATTATGGATTATAAGGTCTCACAATTTATACTACAAAAAAATTGGGTAGGATTATGGTAAAACCATAGCCCCATTGACATCCATATTGAAAAAGGATGTTTTTGCATAGAATGGGGCCACTAAAGAGGCATTTGAGGCCTTAAACAAGATTTGTGTGGTACACCCGTCTTAGCCATGCCAAATTTTATTGATAGTTTTTTCATCGAAAGTGATGCTTGTGGAAATGGCCTTAGTGTTTTTATTCTATAGGAAGGTCATCCGCATTCCTTCACTAGAAAATCTCTCTCAGTAAAGAATTTAGTTTTATCTATATATGATAAGGAGATGATGGAAATTTTTCATGCAGTACAAAAGTGACAGCCATACTTGTTAAGAAGGAATTTTTTCATCAATACATATCATCATAGTTTGAATTACTTCCTTGAACAACGAGTATCATGTCATGCTCAACAAAATTGGGTTTCTAGCTTATGGGGTATCACTATGAGATCACCTATAAGAAAGGAAAATATAATGTAGTTGTTGATGGTCTCTCTTGCACTTTTTAGGATCAAGTCTCCCTATGTGCAGTATCTATGCCCATACCCAAATGGATTCCACAACTCAAATAAGATTGGAACAAACATCCAACCCTATAACACCCCATCAATAATAAATCATTAGATACTTATACAAATTCTTATAAGTAGAATTTATATAAGTATCCAATTATTTATATTGGTATTTTGTATCTCTCATAATAAATAATTGGATAATAGATAGAGTCAAATTTATTTCACTTTCTTCTTCACATCCTCATTTTCTTATGGCAATATATATTATATGTAAAAAAATTCATTAAACTCAAGTTACATCTCAAGTTCATTTTGTGAATAATAAGAATGTGCATGAGTAAAAACACATATAGAATATCATTGGAAATGTTCTTGTCAATCAAAAAATATCTCTATCAATTCATGTGGAAGTGAATATTATTTTCATGCTCCCTCATCTTTCACAAGATTTTGTATGAGTAAAAAATGTGTTTTTCTTATCTTATCTCTTAGGAATTATATCACTAATACCATCAATACCTTTTGGTTGTCTTCCACCTTTATACCTCTATCCTTCAAAGTGTTAAAAATATTACTCCTTACCGTATTTCTATGAGTTATATGTATTTTATCTTCCAACATATAGATATTTCCAATAAAATTACCAATGAATTCCCACTAACACATTGCAAATATCCATGGGCATAATGTCATGTAAAATTTCATCCTTATATAGGCCACTCTATAAAATTAAACAAACATTATTCATTCACTTGGATCTAATTTCCCTTAAACAACTAATTTCCCTTCAACAAATAAGACATCTTATATGGATTTGGGTATGTAATATTATTCAGACCAAGATTCACAACCATTCCATTGGAAACTATATTATTATAAACAATTATTTTATAGTACTTGCCTCCATATTTATGGTCCTAAAAATATTCTTCCTATGGTATGTGCATTCTTTTATTTTGTTGGATTTAAAAGTAATATCTTCATTGAGAGACCCTCTTCACTCCATGGTTCTTATAAAAAATTAATTAATGTAATTCTCTTCCTGTTTGTTTGTGTGGTATGGCTATTAGCCTTAGTGTTTTGCACATCATTGTTTTTTTATGTAAACATTCAATTATTATCTTCATGCTTATCCACATCATAAACACATGTACCGATGAAACCTCTACCTCATATTCTTCCATTAAATCCTCTACTCATTTATGCATGATCATATATTTAATAATAACTCACTTCTCATTCATATAGCCCTCTATTCTATTGATGTTTTATGAAGTTCCTCTCGTGTGCAAAAAAAAACCCATTTCCTCATGCAATAATTTTTATTCTTTTATATAACTTCTCCTCAAAATTCAAATATGGTTCTTCTATTATTTTTGGGTTCAACATGTGGAGTTCATCCTAAATGAAAAGACATGATCTATTCATATAGATTGATACTTTTGTATAACATATTTTATTTTACCCATGCACATAGTCAATATTTAGAATCGTTCCACGTTGTCTTCGGTTCTCATATCCTCTTATCTCAAGTTTTTTAATTTCTTGAAAAGATTAAAATTATATTCCATATGAATAAACTTCTCCGTTAAATTGGGAACCATTATACTACAATATTTTATTTTATCATTACTTTTTGTTGGGCCCCTCATATAGCTTCCAAATCTTAAGGGCACGTAGGCACGCATGGCCGGAGGAAGTGCGTAAGTGAAGGCGTGTAAGGTAGTATTCAAAAGGCTTCTTGGAGAACCCAAGGCACACGTGTTGCACGAAGAACAATTTAGGACTTAGCCATTTTTGGCCTTTTGGATAGAACACATGAAGAACATGTCCCGTTTGGATAAGGTTTCAACCTGGCGACAGGGTGTCCTAGAAAAAAATATACCTTGCGATAGAAATATCCAAAAATTTAATCATGCAATAGAGAGGCATGCACCCGGGGCAACCCACACCTTGACACTTGGGGCTAGATCTAAGGTTGCAGAGGAGTTTGTTAGAGCTCATATGCCTATTTATACGCATGCCCCTTGGCAAAGAACAGAGACAGAAGTGAGGTAGCGGAGCTCTGTAGAATTACTACGAGAACTATGGGATGAAAATGGGTAAAGGATTCCAGTAAGGATGTAATGGGGAAATGGGAAATGAAATTTTTGTTTTGTGAGAATACATGTATAAATCCAGAGATGGTGCATGACTATGGTCTACCTCTCTGTGATACTTTGTAGCAAGACTTTGAATGAATATGATAAGGTTACCATCATGTTTACCTTAAGATCTCCTTCTATATTATCTGCATGTTTTTACTCTACTTTTGATCTTGTATAATCATGGACCTTACTTGAATGATCAAATATATTTGTGGATTTACTTCTTGGTTCTATTATTCCTATTGTGCACTTTGTTTCTGTTATGACTGAAGGGGTGTAGAATCCTTCCTAAGCTCTATAGCTTCTTCATGTCTGTTAAATCACTAAGTTAGAATCATGAACTATGCCTTCCACTAGACTCACATAAAAGAGAGACTTGGCTCCCTCTCGCGCGCCTCAGGTGAGCACCCAGTTCCCACTGGGTGATAGGGTGGTGTGTATGAGGTTTCCTTGTTCTTAGTGGGGTGTAAAAATGACTACATCTTGGTTCCGTTGTCGGGACCTCTTTTCAAAGTTGTAGTGGAACATGGACTACATCATGATCTATGTAAAAAGTGATGGCAAAGCGCTTAACAATTGAAGGTGTTGAAGATTGGTTTAAAAGCACAGAGGATGAATTCACTAGGAGATTCAATACTAGACCTAGGTTTAACACACGAAGATGGGTGGAGGACACTCTTTATCATGAGTTATACGAAACCTTCTTTTTTTATTTCCCAGTAGAGTTATTCGAATGGCTCTCGGCTTATACATCTAGATCGGGGTGGTGTTATAAATCACACCCTTGGACCCAAGAAACATATCATAACCTATAAGAAGCTGATCTAACATGGACCCGTGCTATAGATCATTGGTGGAAGGGAGTATTAACTAGCTACACTGTGGAATACACCATTTCCACGTATTCCTACCTAGAAGTTGCTGAGTTTGAGTTCTTGTGAGAGCCCAGGGGATCATTTCTACGTGTTATTCCCCTTGTGATCAAAATATTGATGGTAACCATGGGTTTAGAGGAATTTTCTATGGCCAGCTAAACCACCCTGAGTGCTAGGTGAGGAAGCTAGGTTGGGGAAGGATGGTTGATCTAATGACTGAATAGGAAAGGGAGGAGAGATGCCTCAAGTATAATGAAGCGCATAAAAAGGAGATTGACAGATAGCACGGGATTACAAGTGGGTTATGGAGCTAGACATGGTGGAAAGGAGTTGAGGTTCACGTGGAGGATGTGGAACCCGAATAGTCTGTGGTACTCCATCTTGGTAAGAGCGGGAGAAAAAACCCTGCGAATTCTGATGAGAGTCTGTTGTGTAGAGAAAGAAGAGTCGTTGGCACGCATCTGACCCCACCAAGTGGCCAAACCTTGGCACTTGGTTTGTTAGAATGAGGGAAAATTATAGTTGATCCATTTGATATTATCAGAAGTAACCGATCGGTGCCTAGGAGATACAATTTCACATTTGGGACTTCTATGGCTTCACACACTATTCTGGTATTTGGTGGAATGTTTGCACAAGGCACGTATACAGCTAGTTTTGGAAGCACATTAGGAAGTGGAGGAAATATGACTGGAAGTGGCCGTAGTTCACATACTATCAGTGTGTAATTCAGTGGAACAACGGGAGTGTTTGGCATGAAAAACATAGGCCCTGTACCTAACACAGGAGGATCTGGAGGTGGAAGTGGTGGAGCTGGTGGCTCAGGATCTAGTGAGTCTGGCGAAGGAGGAAACACCAGAGGAAACCAAGGGACTGGATTGGGAGGGCAAGGGCCTTAGCCACCTCCTCAAGTCTTTTTTGATTTGTCTCTACACTTACTAGATTATAGTGGGATAGAAGATGCCACGGAGCATGTGCATAAGTGCGAGCTGCTATGGTGCGTGAAGGGAATCACAACCCAGGATCAAAAGTGCATTTAGTTTTTAATGACCTTACAAGGATGCGTGCTTAGTTGGTATAGAAAGTTGACCCTCATCAGACTGTTGTGGATTATACCACGCTGAGAAATGCATTCTTGGTAGAATTCCACATACCTGAGTTTGAACAAAAGAGCATCAATTGTCTCAAAGAAATCTAGTAGGGAATAGCAGAGAGCATACGGGAATATGATGTGTACTTTAAAAATATATTTTTTAAACTATCTTATGATATCCACCCTTCACAACATGCTCAGTGGTTTTTTGGAGGGTTGATCACACCCTTTAAGAGGGCTTTGTCTCATAAAACATTCATGGACCCACGCAAAGCGTTGGAGGCGAATTTTCATGCTGAGGCAGTTGGTAGTGTTGACACTAGTGTTAGCCCATTTTTGGAGGCTCAGATTGCTGCCATGGCTAAGCGATTGGAGAAATTATCTACCAACACAGTTCCAGAGATTCACGGGGGGATGTGGTGCATAGATTGTAACATAGAAGGGCACAAAAAGGATAATGGTGGGATATGTACTTAGAAGGGGGTGCACACTGTAGCGATAAACTACAAAATATGTCACAAGGACCATGATGCAAGTAGCTTCCCCCTATTGCAGTGCATGATCTGTAAAAATGTGTCTTGTTATTGCAAGATATGTACCTCAACCACACATGACACCAAGGATTGTAGATTGATTGACCAGATTCATGAGGCAATTGATCTTGGTGTGCACCAGACTGGCATTGCCAGCAGTTCCAAAGGAGATGACTGTGGGTATAGAGAGCGCAGAAATGGAGGTGCATGTGGAAGAGGGTTTCGTAGAGGAATTCGTGGTCATGGTAACCATGAAGGAAGAAGTGAGTTCCCGCATGGAATGTGTTTTAATTGTGGAGCCACAGACCATTATAAGCGCAAATGTCCAAATCTTCTACAATGCTCATGGCGTGGAAAATAACATAAGTATGAAGAGTTCCCAGAGTTATACAAACATACGAGTCAGCAGTACTGGAAGGATAAGGGCACTACCATGATAAGTATTAAGAAGGCTAACATGTAATGGCTTCCACAAGTAATACGTGAATCATAACTAGAGCCTGTTATGGTAACAACAAGGGTGGAATCTACACGCACAAGGGAAGCACCTAGGTAGAGACCTCTAGTTTCAAGAGAAGAAGTAGTACATAGGAAGTATCCAAACCTGGCTCAGGAGAAAGAAGTCTACCAGGAAACCATGGACATAATTCGAAGCTTACAAGGGGAGATCCAATGCTTAAAAGAGAAAACTAGAAAAGATGAGCAAAGGAGACCAGTAGAAGCACCAAGGGATGACTTGGATGAGGTTAAGGAGGTGTGTAAACTACTGAGGTAGGAGAATATTATTCCCCTGCTAGGGGCATGGTTGAGATAAAAGGTGTCATGCGCTGGGGGAGAACACAAAAGGTAGATCCTGCATGTAAACCTCCCACCTCACAGCCTTGATTATGACAAAGAGATTACCTTAAACATAGTAGTGAATGGATGGTTTCTTAGCAATATCCTCATTGACACAGGCATGGAGGTTAATGTTCTCACTTTGGATGCATGGCATCAAATGGGAAGACCTACATTACAACCATCTTCAAATGTGTTGTATATGGAAAATAAGACAAAGGCAATGCCCATAGGTGTCTTGAAGGATGCAACCATTACCACACAAGGGGAAGGGTTAACCTTCAATGAGGTGAGCACCTTGGTTGGTGACATCTACACTAAAGCATAGGAGGAAGTCAGCACTTGAAGTACATTGGAGGCTGACCTATAGCAAAATTTTCCCCTTCTTCATTAGGAAATTTTCCCCTTATTCTTTCTCTCCCCCTTTCTTTATTCTTTCCCCCCATTATTTTCCAAGGCAAGGCCTTGCATTATTTTTTTATTGCATTCTTTGAGAGGGTTCCTGAGGAAGGAGAACAGGTGAAGTGTGGGGTAATGTTAGGCCCCTCATATAGCTTCCAAATCTTAAGGGCGCATAGGCACGCATGGGTGGAGGAAGCGTGCAAGTGAAGGCGTGCAAGGTAGTATTCAAAAGGCTTCTTGGAGAACCCAGGGCACGCGCACCATGTAAAGAAAAATTCAGTACTTAGCCATTTTTGGTGTTTTGGATAGAACACATGAAGAATGTGTTTTGTTTGGATAAGATTCTAGCCTAGTGACACGGCGTCCTGGAAGGAATATACCTTGTGATAGAAAGATCCAAAAATTTAATCATGACATGGAGAGGCATGCACCCAGGGTGACCCACACCTTTATACTTGGGGCCATATCTAAGGTTACAGAGGAGTTTGTTAGAGCTCAGATGCCTATTTATACGTGTACCCCTTGGTAAAGAACAGAGATAGAAGTGAGGTAACAGAGCTCTGTAGAATTACTGCAATAACTATGGGATGAAAATGGGTAAAGGATTCTAGTAAGGATGTAATGGGGAAATGGGAAATGAAATTTTTGTTTTGTGAGAATACATGTATGAATCCAAAAATGGCGCATGACTATGGTCTGCCTCTCTGGGATACTTTATAGCAATACTTTGAATGAATATGATAAGGTTACCATCATGTTTACCTTAAGATATCCTTCTGTATTATCTACATGTTTTTACTCTGCTTTTGATCTTGTATAATCATGGACCTTACTTAAATGATCAAGTATATTTGTGGATTTACAACTTCTTGGTTCTATTATTCTTGTTGTGCATTTTGTTTCTATTATGACTGAAGGGGTATAGAAGTCGTCATGAGATCTATAACTTCTTCATGTCTGTTAAATCACTAAGTTAGAATCATGAACTATGCCTTCCACTAGACTCACATAAAAGAGAGACTTGGCTCCCTCTCGCATGCCTCGGGTGAGCGCTCAGCGCCTGCTGGGTGATAGGTCAGTGCGCATGAGGTTCCTTTGTTCTTAGTGGGGTGTAAAAATGACTACACTCTTCTTCTCTCAGTTTTCACATGATCCCACCACAAGAATGCATTTCATTTAAAATTTGTTCATACAAAACAAACCTTCTTATGGTATTATATGGATTCATATTCAAAATAATTATACAATTCTTCTATCCAATATATTAAATTCTTTCGGCATAATATTTCAAAATAGCTCAGGATATCCATGTGTGGCTTCCCTATTTTATAAGATCCTTGCATATAATAAATGAAGAAGCTGAATAACATGTAGAAGATAATACAACACAAGAGATATTGGTGGGCCAATATACCCAAATAATCAATATATGTAGAACAATATACTTAAGGTAGGACAACACCATAAAATTCTCCTTGAGTAAGGAGTAACTCCACAATCTCCCAAGATGGGAATCCACTTTGAAGGGGACACCTCCAATATACATCTACCATGTAGAAGACTCAACTCATACATTTATGATACACTCATAATGATACTCACATCCATTATACAGACATACATTACTCTTAATGGATGAGTGACACCTAATCCCAATGCAGGTTGACTCATTACCCAATATAAAAAATTTAGATATGATCCCATATATTATAAATATATAACTAACTAAGGGGTATATGTGTGACATGTTGGCATTTCCATCAACTAATATTATATCCCAAGGTGTATAGCACTCTTATTCTAGAAATGGTCTTTATCAATCTATCTTTTGTTGCCATTGGAAGAAAAATGGACTTATGGGCGTGAATCAGTCCTCCAAAACCTTTAAACAATTCCAATGAACTTTCATAGACCAATTAACATTCAACCATTCATTAATGTGAGCTTTAAAACATATAACAACCATCCACATGAACTTAACCATGATAGAGTACACAATAACAAAATATTTTTGTGGGAAACCATCAAGGGGAAGAAAACAAACTAATGTTTTGATAATATTACTAAAATCAAAATTATTTAGTGAAGCACCAACTTAACAATGAGCACCAACCCCTAGTTTAGTAGATCACCAACCCTAAATGGAGCACCAACCCCTAATTTAGTGAGGCACTAACCCCACAAGGAGGATATAAACCCTTAAATTGATCATGTAACAACTAAACTGCCTTCATATGAATGCCTTTTATTTATTATTACAACTACAACTGATATAGATCACAAATTCAGCTTACACACCTTCAACCCCTCTTCAAACACACCTTTACCTACTTCTCTCAAACTAGTTCAAAAACGGATAGATTTAGAAAAATACTCGTAAACACTAGATCTTCATAACTATTCATACATTCACATAATCTCACAACTATGTCCTTATAGTTCAAAAATGAACCATACACGCATTTAAATACAAGAATCATGATTAAAAACATCATAGGTTGGACATGACCCTTAATTTTGGAAATTAAAATATAAAAAATAGAATAAAAATCTCATACAAATAAACATTAAATACCCATACAAGTCAACAATCCACCAAGACAACCACAAGCTCTCACTAGCCCAAAAAGTCCTAAAACCCCATCACCGAGAACTCTAAGACCTCCAAGGACATCATAAATATTTTCCAAGCATCCAAATACTTCACACACGTCCAAAAAAACCTTGCAATATCATCCATCAGCTCAAGGAACCATGCACAAATCATTTTCTTCATATCACCACCTTATAGGATTGTTTCCTACTCAAAATTAGTCTTCATCAATAGAGCTCAAGATCACACCAAATAACTTCAACTATTCCATGTAGCCACTAGTTGTAAATCCAATGACATATAGAACACATCCAAGTAGGTTAGACTTCATGAAACATCCAGATAAGCAAATGAAGCCACTTCTCCTCGTCAGCAAACCAAAATACCTAGGAACCAGTTTTGGAAACGCATCTAGTTTGCATCCTTTATGAAAAATTAAAGACCTCCAAGTGTATTTATTATGAAAAAAAGTTAATCTATAATCACTCTCAAGATGGTATCCATCATTAGCTAAGCCAAAACATTGGTCTTCTACATCCATCTTCTCACCAAAATAGTATTGTCTTGAACAAGTCAAACTATATCAACTTGTGACCTTAACCATGCCACCTCATCTCACTTTCAGAGCTAAAAAAACATGAAACACATAACATGAGATGTATAAAACACCTCCAAGGCCATTAAACTTCATCACCATGATCACAAATTCACAAGCACTTCCATTCACCAAGCCTACTAAAAGTACCTTTTTGGACCAAAAACCAATCAACCTCTTTTTACCTTTGTAGGTCATCAACTCACCTCAACAAGATATGAAATGACTTAAAAAATGTAGCATATCTTACATACATCTCAAAACACCAATTTTTTCATATGGTCTAATGGAAAATTTATCCTTATTTTCTGGAAACAATAAAATATGAGTGGGCTCTGCTCACTATCATGAAATCTAACCACCACCATCTAAAATATGGATGAGTCCTCTCCATAATAAAATAATTAAATCTTATTATCCAATCCATTTTGGGCCCAAGCCATGAATTTTTCTTCCATCTCTAGCAAACTAAGGTTTTTTGAGGTTTTTGACGTTCTTTCCTTCTTAACGATAGTTCATAAAATATAGGGCCTCATTTGATATCATTTTAACTCTAATATATTTTTAGTTCCATGCATCAACATCCTTGAAAGGATTAGGGTCCCATGCAAATGTTACATGTTTCATCCAAGTATATTTCTCCAATATCAAGCTCAAAAACATGCTCTTGAGAACCATGTTTTGGTCTAAACCTCATATCTTACAAAATATTCATCATGGAAACCTAAACATTTTCTCACATCACCATGACATCCTCTGATAACATCTTCAATGCTCACTTAATAACAAATGGCTCTACATATTCACCACAACTAGGACTTGCATGACAAGGCCTTGAGTTTTTGCATGTTTTCGGCCATAACAAAGTCAACTATAACTACAAATAAGAATAAAAACTATAAAAAATTCCTCTACATGATGAAAAAAATATGAAATACCTCTATGAGGGTCTTGAAGGGCTCACACACACCTGCAAGTGACTATAATGCCTTATTAGGCCTCTAAACACTAGGATTAGGTCTAGTTTAGACCTAGACCAAGTAGAAAAACAACATGACTCTGCTTTCAAGATCTCCTAAAGGACCTAACACACTTGAGAAAACATGTACCACACCCATGCATGCCTCTATGAGATCTCATGGATCTAAAACTGATGGCCATGCCTTATTAGGCCTCCAAGCACCTAGACTAGGTTTAGATGATCACTTGTAACTATCTCCACAACTTGTACCTCCACTCTAAAAATCATGTGAATGTATCAAAACTCTCCAATCATGCTCTCCATGCCTCTACCATGATTCAAAAACCATCATACATATCTATCCACATGCTCTATCACTAAGGTTAACTAGGTCACCTGATTAGGCCTATTAGCCCAAGCCTTTCTCAATGTTTCCACTATTACCACCATGTCACACCCTAATTGACCATGCCATCATCAAACATAGCATATCCTAAATATTCTAGATCATCCTCTTTGTAATTAATGATATTTTACATCAATGACAACACTCTAGCTCACTCATGCTAGTAATCTCCCCCTTTGTCTATAGACACCTAAATTCGGTATTTATAACTTTAATTTCCCATATGTGCATATTTATTTAATACATCCCCCCTTATTTAATTAAATACCTAATTTATATATATCACCTTTAATTCAAATTAATTAATTAAACTTCAATTAATTAATTAATTAATCATTTAATCCACATCCTTTGCTTCCCTTGCCCTAATGGACTTCCTATTTCCCATCCCTACACTTTTTCTAACCTATCTCTACTACCAACCCACCTACACCTCATCCCTAAATATCCTCTTCCCACCTAATGCTTTAAAGCAGTCAATATTATCCTTGAAAACATGAAATCATGCCAAAAACAGAAAAATTCTCTCGTTGAGGAAACTTTCCATGCAATCAACGTCGACCCATCCTTGTCGACGTGAACCCTATAAAGCTAGATCCTTTCTTTCCATTATTCAATCAGATGCATGCACATACATGATTTTTCCTACAACCTATGAACCTCTCCTCATGCTTGAGCATCCCTACAACATCTAATAACCTCCTAGAGCTCCTTTTGACATGTTTGTACCATTCATGGACACTCCTTTGTGAGATTACTGTTATCTTGGTGTTATTTTATTTTTCTATTATCATATTATTGTTATCTTGTTAGATCTAAAATTTGCAGGTCTAGCAATAGTCAAGACTCCATTACTAACCTATTCTATCATTTCTTCTACTTTCAGGTTACTTTTTTTAGTCCATATGCTCTCGGCTATTATTTTAATTTTCTACAGTCCTAGCTAACCATCTCAGGTCACCGTTGACTCAGCCCTCT
Source organism: Taxus chinensis (assembly GCA_019776745.2). Classification (NCBI taxonomy): domain Eukaryota; kingdom Viridiplantae; phylum Streptophyta; class Pinopsida; order Cupressales; family Taxaceae; genus Taxus; species Taxus chinensis. The sequence goes on from CM034151.1 coordinate 178,014,438, forward strand.
GTCACCATATTTTCCATCTCCAGATCCCTCCCCATCTTATGCATATATTCTATTTCCATTTCAGACCCCATATCCACCATCTAGCTCCTCTGTTGCAGCATTACCAGCCTATCTGCACTCCAGCTACCACCATTTCAACCTGGTCACCACTGACTAGGATCCTGATCCTCAATCTACCCTTTTCAATCTCTATTTTCTATCATTTTTTGGTTTCTTCTTCCCATGATTCCTTCTTCAGGTTGATTCCAACATATTCACACCTCTTCTACTTCCTATTTACATCCAAATCTTGCAAATTTTGAATATTTCTCTTATTTATCATATCTACTCATCTAAGTCACCATCGACCTACCTCTTCATAGTCTAGGTCATCGTCGAACCAGTCATGTAACCTTTTATTTCAAGTTCATTCAGATCAGATTTGTATGTACCTTACATTTATGAATTTTTATTATTTGTGTGCCTGAGTCTCTTCATATTATCCTATTTATTATTATCACTTTTATATTATCCTATCAAACATGGGGGTTGGCATCCTTCAAGGAAGTTAACGCTTCTTAGAGTCGGCTTTTCCAGGGTATCCCTCATATATACTATCTAATCAAATGTTTCTCTAGCTTTGTAGTTTATATATCTAGCAGAGGAGATATATCAAAACTTTTCCCATTCATCCATCACATCACATAATTGAGGTACCTTAAACCCTCCATCATTTGAGGTTTTCTAGTTTCTTTAATAGTTAGATCATTAATTGATAAAGAATGAGAAACTAGACAAACATTCCTAGAACGCCCGGTGGGACCACCTGTATGGATGAAAATTGACATGCAACCTTCAACCGCACTCGACCCCCTGAGGTCATGCCAGAGTAGCTAATGTGTAATGTGTATGGCTAACTCCAGGGGTAGTCATTGACTTAAATTTGGTAGTGGGATCTCCTGGTAGCTGAGTTGGCAAATGGGAGATTTAGAGGCTATGAACAGGTAGTGTAAATTCCCTATAGTTTGTTTGCCTAACTGAATCTCAATGTTGAACTATTTTGAAGTGTCTAAATTAACTAGGATAAACTAACAATATAAGCTTCTGCTGAGAGGAAACTAATCTAAAAAAATCACAAAACTAAAATATTACAGTCACAAAAAACAATTTGCTTTTATTCTAAATAACCAAATCTAATTCTACACTAAAACTAAAAAAGCAAAATAATCCAGTGTGGTTATTCACCTATGCTAAGTGTATTGAATCTAAACTAACTTAAAATAAGAACTTTTCTAAATGATCTATGATATGTAGATAATCGCCTATAAATATTCTCTCCTTCATATCGACAGGGATGGGAAGAAGAAGATCCGTCACTAGGGGCTACTATGAAAGATTCAAACCCTCTAGGAAATTAACTAATTACTTGTAAATGAAAGGAAAATTATTTCTACTCTATTTGATATGATATAAGGATGATAAATTATAGGAATGAAGGAAATTAAACAAAAAATCCAACCTGGAATTCACATAATAGAGGTAAATCCAGCTGTGTAGTAATTTGTGCCCTTAGTTTATCCTTTCTTTCTTTGTGTGTCCATATGAGTTCAATGAATTAGGAATACAATGAAAACAGAAGGAGAATATGCTTGAGCAATGGAAGCTTGAAGGTGGTATGATTATAATGTAGGTGGAAGAGATATAACACAAGTTAATAGAGCTTGGCTATGTAATTTCCAACAAGATTGTGGAAATAATACTATGCAAGATACACAAAATTCTCAGGCCCTTTGCTTGAATACAATCATTAAATATATAGGAATTGGCTGGGATGTGCTTTCATGCACAAGGAAGACTTGGAGTTTTGAATCATTGGGTGAAGATGCAATTCAAACTAACTAAATCTATTTAAAAATAGACGAGGGAAGGAATACCAAGAAATCAAGAGTAATTTTAGGCAATTTGGTTCATAAACACGCCCTAGAAGTCAAGTTAAGTGAAGCCAGACGTGCTAAAATTATGGATGAAGGATTCATGAAAAAGTGTGCAATACCACCACCCAAGAAGGGTGGCGGTCCTAGTAGTAAAGGAAAAAACCTACAAAGAATGAAGCGAGAAGCTGGAAGAAAGAGTGGAACATATAAGTAAGGATTTCTAAGCTACAAATATACACTTGCGAATGGGTTTAGGAACTTGAACACCTTCTAAAAGGACATGAATCATCATTGGGAACTTTTGTAACCACTTTCAAAAAATGTAGCACATGTAATTTTGGGTGCATACATATTTCCCCCTTGGAAAATCATCTTATCCATGAAGAGGCATAAATCATAGACTCCAAGTATGGCATTCCCAAAATAGGGAGTTAGAAGCTATACCTGACACACCCATGTGTTGGAATTTCATTGTCTAAACTCCCACTACCTGCATGACAAAAAATAAGACTCAAGTGAAGATAGATAAAATATTGAAAAATAAACACTAGATTGAAATGACAAGAGGACTTGCCATTTGTGTGAGGATATGAATTTACCTCCGCCAGCACTCCCATCCTACAAACGCATGCACTCAAAATGAGGTTATAACAACACATATATATTAAACAAACTCATTTTCAACTTCATTTGTGCATATTGACTTGGTGGTTTTTGAGCTCTGATCCTATGGTGACCGTTTCGTTTGTGAGTATGGTTCAATTGGATTAAATTTAGGAATGGTATTTAACATTAGGCTTGGCCCTTTGTTGTTTGAATGATTTTGAGAAGAACTCCTAAGAAATTTGTAGCTAGATTGGTCAAAAGGGGGCTCTAAGAGGCGGATAGGCAGAGTGCCTTTATTTCTTAGTTGCCATTTTTTGAGGCATATATGATGTTTTTTTTATTATTTTGGGCTCATTGTGACCATTTTGACTGCACCTAGTGTGAGATGGAATTGTACAAAAGTATGACACACCATGACATGTACAGATATATCTTTTTGGCTCAGTTATTCCTTACATAGATTTGACTTCCATTTATTATTTGATTCACTTGTGTACTCTATATTCTTAGAACTTCCATTTTTATATGCTTTTCAAAATGTATGCAGTGGATATAACTGCTAACAGAATGATCTTTTTTCCTCCTTTTTTTGTTTTGTAATGCTGATATATGATAATGTAATCACATTGTATTGTTGAACTTTAGTCTCTTTAAGAGAATTTTTTTACTTCATATTGTTTTCGAAAAATATGGTGAAATATTGATATGATAAGTGAATGAACTAGCCCTGCTCCTAAGTCCATGTAACTAGTAAGATGCGAGGGCTCAACACCAAGAGCCAGAAGGGGTACAAGTTATAGATATTTGTTGAATGGTAATGACGAGATAAAGATAAGGATTCAACAAAACCAAATTGAGACACTACAACCTCATTCTAGTTAAGTTTTATTCATATTTTAAAATGTGAATTCCTTTCCATTTTAACTAGAATTAGATCCGTAGATGGCTACTTGGTTGAGAAAATATGGTTATGATATTTTAAACTCTTTTGGAGTTTTGGACATCTAACTCACTTTGTTCTGATTTATGAACTCACAACATTTGAATGAACTATTTCTGACTTTCAAGTTTGTCAAAGAGACCCCCTAGACCTTGCCCCATGCTACCAATAGGAAGTATGGGATCATCACCTTGACAAGGCATAGGAAAGTAAGGGTACTTCTCTCCTTTCTTGACCCTGCATCACTACTAAGAGATGCAGGCTCAACACTGAAGCTTGGTAGGGAAAAGAAATGTGTAAAATAAAAAATTTCTGTGGATCTGCATTTGACTTATTTATCTAGGAAAAATGTATAGAATTTTATTATTTCTAAAGATATGTTTATGGGATAGATGTGAAACCATGAAGCTTCTAGAATAGAAATTAGGAAAAAACACCTAACCTAGAAGAAACTATAAGTAGAACCAAGTATGCAGGCCTTGTTATGGTTACTGTCAAAGTTTTGTCTTATTTTTTTATATTGATAAAATGATTCAGAAATAATTGATGACACCGTGAAGATTTTAAGAGACATGATTTGAATTTTTTTCCAATATTTTCATAAGTTTTAAGAATTGTTATGAGAATAAGTCCCTTGATTACACATTTATGAAATGGAGAAGAAGATGAAAATGCAATGCAGATGCAACAATTTACATGTGGAAATGTAGGTGAAACTATATTTCATGATGGCTAAGGTGAAGAGAGTTCACGAATATCAAATTCTTCACCCCTAGAAGCACACAGCGTAGCACCATGATCCTCAAAATTTCCATTATCTTGATAAGGGCCTACCACTTTGGGTTTAAACTTACCACCCTTACTTAGAAGTGTTTATGTCCAATCATTAAACTCATTTTTCTGAAAGAGATGTTTATAAATCTCCTTGTCACATCCTTAATACATGGTGTGTGGGTGATCATGACTATGTTTCTCAGCCTTGTCCCCTATGTAGAGCGTTGTGTTTACTTGTGACACTTGTTGAATGATGAGGGCTTGTGCCATGGATATGGCAAGATTAGTTTTAAATACACATGGGTTGAAACTGAGGTTCAAAATAGAACAACCATCAAAGATATTTTTTATGGGCATCATTTAAATCTCAAATTTCTCTTCTTCGTTTTTTAATTCTATCATGTTAACACCTATACCTAGGTCGTCGAAGGGAAGAGATGCTAAACTGAGAAGACGGCCCATCCCCTATGGTTCAAACGAGATGAAGATTAGATCGTCACTCTCTAATAGTTTCATAATTTCTGATGTGGTTTTAGTGGACACTTTTTCCACTGATATTGATTTACCCTTATCTTTTTTTGCTACCTCAAATGTTTTTGGGTCAACGACTGTAGCCTTTGGCACACCCGAGGTGATTAGGACTAACTCTTCTGATGGAGGTGATTTGTTCAAATTATTCAGAGGAATTTCATACTCTGTATGGACTCCTTTCTTATTCTTAAGGTTTTCTAAGTGTATATCGAAGGGCTTAGGATCCTCTTGAGCGATGAAAGCCTTCCTCAAATGGAGGAATCTAATCTCTAGGAACAGGGTAGAAGGAATAGCCTTCATTCAATGAATCTAGGGTCTCCCAAGGATCATGTTATAACTTGTTTCCCTGTCGATAATGTAAAAATCCATCAAGATGGTTTTTGTACCAAGTGTGACTAGAAGAACTATTATTCCAATCGAGGTCACTTTAAGACTATCGTACCCCCATAATGTGTTTCTTGTAGAGGAACAATTTGTCTCTCCATATCCCAACTTCTACAAGAAAGAGAATGGAACCACATTTACAGCAGCCTCATAATCAATTATTAATGCAATTGTTATAAACCCAGACTTATAAAAATAAGGCAGGGTCACCTCTTCAGGCAATTTCGGCATCAGATGGCATCTTGTCTATATAGAAAAACAAACCCAATATCCATATCATCCTGTCCTGGAGGATGTATGTCAAAGGCAATATGATTTATTTTCACACTAGGAGGTGGCGTAACATGGATTGGAGTATCAAGACCTAGTGCATTGATCAATGCAAAATGATGCACAGGTGAATTCTTCAGCAAATCTAGAAATGAAATGTGAGAAAAGTTCTTGTTCAAATCTGATATTAAATCATAGGCTCCTATTGGTTTTGCAATTGTAGGAATGTCATACTACAGGAAGGAAAGAGTGGGTAAGGGTTGTGAAACATACTCCTTCATCTGAGTTGTTGTATTAATTTTTGGCTCAACCTCTAGCTCAATTAATCCCATAATTTTTCTATTAACATTTGAACAAAGGTTAGAAGCAACCTGAGAGTTGTCAGAAGTTGAGGCTTCATGATCATTGGTTCCCATAGGAATACCCTTGTTTATATTTTGAGGATTCACTTGGGAATCCTTAGGATGTTTTGGGTTCACATTTTGAGGTGTGACCGGTCTGATATGACTAGGTTGTGGATTTGTTTTAGGATTAGCTAGGAACATGTCTACAAAGAGCTACCTTTGGTTTTCAGGAAGTCATTGCAAAAACTTGTTGCAATCATGAAAATTCCTATCATCATGACCTCGAACCTTAAAAAACCATATTATAGGTTAGGTTCATAATCTATTGGCCTTTGATAAGCATCTTATTGTTGTTGATTATAACCTCGGTTGTATTTTTGAAATTTATTGTTATAACCATGATTCGTTGCCCCTTGGCTAGAGTTTCAATACAGGTTTGGGCCTTGGGTTTGATTTTATTTTTTTAGGGGTCGGTATACATCAACTATATTGATAGAAGAAATAGTATCAGTGACTCTTTGATTTCCTAAGTTTTTTTATTTTTATTGCTTCCATTGTTTGGATAACCAACGTTATTGTCTTGATCGGTAGCACTATTTGTGGTAACACTATGACTGGGATTCACACCCTTAAGTACATGGTTGTTGGAAAAATGTTTTTTGCTAATTTACATTATTTTGATTTGGGGATATCAATTTCCCATTGGGACCATAGGTCTTATGCCCACTGACTATAATGGCTTGGTCAATCCAATGCACACCTTCCAATGCCTCCTTGTAATTGTGGAAAGGAAACTTTTGGACTTCCTCCCTAGTCTCTCGATTGATCAAGTGAAGGAAACTATCACAAAGTTCCATCTGGTCCATATTGTGTGCACTTGCAAAGGAATAGAGAAATTTATGCCATATCCAGATGAAATAGGTGGCATATTCATTTTTCTCCTGTCTAATATGCAGGAGATCCCTAATCCCTTTATGTAACAACTTGTTCATGTCAAATGCTTTGATGAACTCAGAAACAAGTTGTTTAAAAGAATGTATAGAATCTTATAGAATACAGTAATACCAATCCAATGTGATTCCTTCAAGATTATTTAAAAATATCTTAGCCAATACAACATCCCAAGGAAGTAATTCCCTAATAGCAGTATCGTAGGCCTTGATATGAACATTCAAGTCTCCTTCTCCCTTAAATTTTGGAAGATCCAAAAATGGGTGTAGAAGCATGACACCATGTATGGTGAAGTTAAGAGGATCCTTTAAGTACTCAGCATATGTAACCATTGTGTAAGTTTCCACCATTGAAGATCCTTGATGAGGAGGTAGAGAGGAGGACTTGGATAAGATGTGTTATAAGCATTGACGGGGACATATGGGGTCCCTTGATATGGCATGTAGAGAGTGGGAATGAAATATGGGTCCATCTGGGGAGTTTTTGAATACATGTTCATGTAAGGTGGGATAGTACTAGGATATGGACTAGTGGGCGTAAAACCAGGGAACGTTACATTTCCTATTTTACGTGGCATTCAAGAATGCACTTCCGGTCAGTCCTTGTATAGGATAAGCTTGATAAGGATGAGGACCCATCCCTAGTGTGTTTTACCCTATGTGAAGATCACCTAGATATGAATGAGTCAGATGACCTTGTTGTACTGGATATTATGTCGGTTTCTCATTAAAATGAATGTATCCTTTGTTGTCAACTGGATACCCCATGTTCTTCCCTACTACATGTGTTTTTTGTGAAGTCTACCCAATTTCTAGTTCTCTAATCCTCCATACTAAAGTATAAATAAGATCATTGGGAGAGGATTGATTCCCTTGTTGGGGTGCCTGTGGTGTAGGGTTTGATTGAGCAGGCTCATGATACCCTGTCATGAATTTTTTAGTGTTGTAATTCTTGTCTTCCTTAGACGTAAGAATCTTAGGATAGGCATTTGAAATCTCATAGGTTATAGCCTTCATTATATCCAACGACTCATCTATCTGATGAAGAGGATTATCTATTCATGTAAATATATCATCTTTTGTTGATTACATGGCAATGTGAGGTATTGACAAGACTCTATGGTAAGAACCTATTCCATTTATGATTACAACATGATTTGTATTGGGTTAACCATATTGTATGTTTAATGGTTGATCAACCTCCTTCATCCTTACATAGCTAATGGGGTATGAAGTGTAACTAGGGGAGGTTTGGACATTGCTTTTGTAATTGTCACCCCACCTCAAAAGATAAAGGGACTTTTTTGGTTGCACGTTGGTGTAATATCTATCAAAGCTAAATGGCCCATCAAATCTCTTCCATACATATTTTAGAAAGTATAAAAAACCTACCAAAATAGGGGAATAAATGGAAAGATGAGATACTAGAAATGAAATAAAAAGAAACAAGAAGGAATTAATCCTTCACGTTGGGTTCACCAATTTATACAGATGAAAATGTACATGCAACCTTCAACCGCACTCGACCCCCCAAGATTGTGCCAAAGCAACCGATGTGTAATGTGTGTGGCTAACTATAGGGGGGTCATTGACTTAAATTTGGTAGTGTGATCTCCTGTTAGATGATTTGGAAAATGGGGGATTTAGAGGCTATGAATGGGTAGAGTAAATTCCCTATGGTTTGTTTGCCTAACTAAATCTCAATTTTGAACTAGTTTGAAAGGAAAATTATTTCTACTCTATTTGATATGATATAAAAATGATAAATTGCAAGAATGAAGGAAATTAAACAACAAATCCAACTTGAAATTCACATAATAGAGGTAAATCCAGCTATGTACTAATTTTTCCCCTTAGTTTATCCTTTCTTTCTCTGTGTTTCCATATAAGTCCAAGGAATTGGGAATGCAAAGGAAACAACAGGAGAAGAAACTTGAGAAATGGAAACTTAAAGGAATTCTGGTTATACTGTAGGTGGAAGAGAGATAACACAAGTGAATAGAGCTTGGCTATGTAATTTCCAACAGGATTATGGTAACAATACTAGGCAAGATACACAAAATTCTTAGGCCCTTTGCTTGAATACAAACATTGAATATATAGGAATTGGATGGGAGATGCCTTCATGCACAAGGCGTCCTTGGAGTGTGGAATCATTGGGTGAAGAGGCAGTTCAAACTAACTAAATCTATTTTAAAATAGAAGAGGTAAGGAATACCAAGAAATCAAGACTAATTTTAGGTAATTTAGTTCATAAACATGCCCTAGAAGTCAAGTTAAGTGAAGGCACACATGTTAAAATTACGGATGAAGGATTCTGGAAAAAGCGTGCAGGACCACCACCCTACATAGGGTGGAGGTCGTGACACTAAAGGCTAAAACCTACACTAAATGAAGCAGGAAGCTAGAAGAAAGAATGGAAAAGCTAAGTAAGGATGTCTAGGATACAAATATACACTTGCGAATGGGTTTAGGAACTCAAACACCTTCTAAAAGGACATGAATCATCATTGGGGACTTTTGTAACTACTTTTCGACAATGTAGCACATGTAATTTTTGGTGCATACACCACCCTCTAAGTGATCCCTTGCATTTATATATCTTGCTTTTTTTTTCTTAATAACACTGTAGTGTGAAGCATCCCTTTATTGCTTTGTCATGTTGGGTTCTTCTATTTCACCTCAAATTATGTGATAAAACAGATAATAGGTAATGGGCATAGGAGGAATACATGTGAATAGTTGGGTGAAAGTTTTGCATGTTGTAGAATTTTATCAGACTCAATGTGAGAGATTCCTTTTGTTTGAGAGAAACTACCTGTAAAGGACAACAAAACCACAAGAGAGAGTTAAACAATATATGGCAGTGGACTACTTAGCGACTGTTAGTTCCTAGAATTCTTACACTTCCTAGATGGCTATCAATCCACAGTTTTATTAAATTAATGATAATAAATGTGATAAATAGAGGTCCTATTATTAACACTTTTATTTAGGTATCTCAAAATGTTATCAACACACTAGATTAAGAAAATTATTAAATTACAAACTATTCTAGAATTAGACAAGGTATGGTTGTAGTTAGAAAAGATCAATAAGGTGTTAGGCAAGCTCTTGGTGAAGTTTGGCTACGTTCTAGGTTATTTGGTGAAATTTATAAGCTCGTTGTTCTAGGAAAAATTACTAGTCACATAAACTAGTATCAGTTAGGTGACCGATGCTGGTAGTGGAAAATGACCGATGCCAGTTGGGTGATCGATGTTGGTAAGGGCAATATAGTCAAAATATTAAAAGTAGGTGTTTTTGATCTCTCTATGATTACACAGAGAGTTGAGAGGGTTCGGGAAGGAGGGTATGATTTATACGAAGAATCAACAAGGGTGATAGAGGTTCTAGGATGGGAAAAATGGTTTAGGTTGGTAGAATATATTGTAGACGGGTGAAGCGTGATATTTGGGATAGAGGAGAGTCAGATAATATAAATGAATAAAGGACTTAAGATCAAAATAAAAACTAAAAAATATGAGTGAGTTACTTATCTGAGAACCTGTAGACTGAAGGTGGTGGTGGTTGATGAGCGTTCGAAGATGAAATGGAGTTGTGTCCAGTTTCATAGAAACAGATCCTGTATGCTCTATTATGGGTGATCCAAGACTATGGAGGATGATATTTTTTGTTGGTGAAGCCTTGGTGTGTTCTGGTTCATCATCTAGTAGCTTGAATGCTTGAGAGTTATAATGCCAAATCTTGAGTGAAATAATTAATTGAAAAACTCATGAAAATATTTATAAACTCTTATTTAAGGTAATTGATGGTGGTTAGGGAACCGACACCGACCAAGGGATAATTGGAGTTGGTTAAAGAGAATTGGTCTAATTTTCTAAAAATAAGGTTTTTCTCCCAAATCTGGCTTGATCTTTTTCTTAGTCTGGGTCTAGAGTGTTGAATGGTGTAAATTAGAGTGTGGAATTAGTTATAAGGTTAATAGGTCATGAATAGTTAGGGTTGGAAAGACTCCGAGTTAGTTAGGAAAAGTGGGGACTTGGTCTAGGATGAGATGGAAAGGTTAGGTGGCTTAGTGAGATGGATATTAGTTTAATTAAGGTAATTAAAATAAATAATGGTGTGAGGATGAGGATTAATTTAATTATAGGTAATTAAATTAATACTAATGTCTAAAAGGGATAATGGCTAGGTCTATGTCTCTAATTACTTATGAAAGGGGCTAGATGGATTATGACCTAAATTCTGTGTTTACATTTGCCCCATTTTATCATGTAGCTTGTATTGATATGCGACGTTGACAACAATAGGAGTGCTTTCCCTAGATATTGGTGGAGGTGAGATTGTCCCATATATAGGTGGATGTGATCCCCCTCAAATCAGGAACTAGTGAAGTAAGAGATTGAATCAATGATGGGTTTGATAAAGTGGTAGGTGAGGTGAAACTAAACTAGGTAAGGTGTGTGAACAAGCAATGGTGATATGGGTGTAGGTAATAGGTGGGGGCATTAAAATGAACACACATGTATAAAATGCTACAAGGCACTAGGGTGAAGAGCTCACAAACTCTATGTTGTCAAAGGTTGATAGTTTATCCAAAAAAGGTTGATGTGGTCTAGGTATTCAAGGTATAAGATATGATCCTCAAACACAATGAAGCTAGGTGTAGGAATGGGCATTAGGTGGGTTGCAAAGCACCAAAATATTTGGTTTAGTCAAGATAATCATCAATACGTTAGGCAAGGTAGGGTGAATAGGCTAAACAACACATTTAGCATCATCGCAAGGTATAGTGAGTAGGTGAATTCAAGTGTCCAATAAGTGGGTTCAAGCTTGGGGTATAGGCAAGGCCATGGGTAAGGCCGAGGTATAGGAAAAAACATGCCCCAAATTATAGTGAGGTTAGTTGTGAGGTAAATGTTGTGGTAGCAATAAATTGGCATCTAACATCAAAATTGTGGGTAAATTACATATAATTGGGTTAACAAGGTGACCAATACCGGTTAAGGGTGAACCGATGCAAGTAAGAGATAACCAATTTCAGTCCATTAGCACATGAGACTAACATCGGTCAAGTTGATTTGGTGATCAAAAGTAAAAATGCAAGGAAAATGGATGCATTTGTGAATTACTACTTTTGGAAAATGACAGAGAGAGGGGATTTGTGATTTTAACTTGGGAGAAAAGGATATGGGTATTATCTAAGTTGAGTTAGAGAGATTTGAGTCGACCCACGAGATATTTTGGAGAGACAAGATTTGTTGATAGCTAAGGAGGTTGATTGAGCCATGGAAAAGGTAGGAGAGGGTGTTAGAGGTCCTCCAGTGCAGAGGCTAGACATCCCACTGTAAAGATGACATCGAGTACAGGTAAGAGTCAATCCTCATTTGTTTTTTTATTAAAACAAAAGTTGAAAATTGTAATATGTGGCTTTTGAATTTTATTTTGAAATTTGGGTAGAAAATGGCTAAATTAGGTATGGGGAGGGGAAAATGTTAATTAAGTAGGTTGGTAAAGGAATGTAGATGGAATTTAGAGGGTTTTTGGTAGGTTTTTAGTTGTTTTTTATAAGTTTTTAGAAATTAGGGGCATTGGGTTTGGGTTTGGAGCTGAACTAGTGACCGATGCTAGTCAAGAATCAGCTAATGTCAGTAGGCTTTCCGGCATTGGTGGGGATTAAAATTTACCGGTACCGGTTAGAGTGACCGATGTCAGTCACTGTTAACAATGACTAATTCCTAATACAGAGTTTTAGATGGGAAAAAATGGCATGATATGGTAGGTTAATGTGTAGGGAGATAGATGTAGGTGGATTGATTGGTATATAATGAAGGAATTGGCTGTGTTTAGGATAAATATAACTATAAATGGAGGGATGTAAAATGAACATGGATGTGTGGGGAAGTATGTAAAGATAGAATTAGGTGGGATTTTAGGATGAGTGTATGAATGAATGGGTAAGTACAGGAAATTAGGTTAATTTGGTGAAAAGGGAAAGTAGTGAATCAGAATAGGTTAGAGAGTTTAGGTAAGAAAGAATATAGTTAGGCTAGCGAATGAGTTGGTCGTTAGGTTAGGAAAATTGCAAGTGGGAGGTGATTAGGTTGGATATAATAAATGTTTAGAAGTGAGTGATTGATTGAAAAGTGTAAATGGTAATGATGCAGGCACTTTAGTAGCTGACTATGCAAGATAGGGGGCATCCTCTTTTGGTATAGATGTGGCCCAGTGTTATAGATGAGGAGTGGAGGCATATGTAGGATGTTGGGCTCGACATTGTGAGATGATACTAGCACATCATATGAGATCATATTTTTATGGTCGCTCTAATCAATAAATGGGATTTAACGACCAACACTTCATTTATCTATCAGCCAAATGACCATCACGTTGGAGGATGTCTACAGCATTTTGTGATTTCTGATTATGGGGGAGCCATTATATGAGATTTCTTTAGAGGAATTGGTGGAGATGATAGTGATAGTAATTAGGGAGGAAATTGGTGACTTGAGATATCATCTTGCTAGTATTAGTTACTGGGATATGTACGATATGCATCCTTAGAAGATGAAATTGGAAATTCTGATGATGGTAGTTGTTGGATGTTATGATCTCCTAGATTTAGAGGGTGGGATATTTCCTCAGACCTTGATGGTTGTATTAGAGGACATGATAGAGGATAAAATTTTATTTACATGGGCATCAACCTACTTGTTAGTACAACTGTATAAGGAGTTATGCACCTAATGGAGGATTTGGAAATTTGGTATTTGTTGCACATATCTACTGCATTGCTAGGCATATAAGAACATTTTTTTTCTACATCTTGTGGGACTTCTATGATAGGAATTACATATAGGTGTATATACATCTGGATACATGATATGGGTTCATGTAGGGGCACATCCGCGAGTGAAGGAGGTTTCATGAGATGTGACCTACTATCGGCAGACACTAGAGGGGTTATATGTTGTAGACATGGCAAGGCGGTTATATGTTGATTTTCCATCTTATGGGGGAATGACCGAGGAGTTGGTAGGAGTACACTTTGTCAAGTTGATATAGGGATGTAGGGATAGGAAGCATGAGATGATATCGGTGGACCAGGTTAGACAACAGTTTGGGCTTTAGAAGGATGTGCCTCCATCATTTTCGTAGAACTGTAGGGATGATGTTGAGAGACCATTGTCTCCACCACATCTAGCAGATCCTATAGGACATGAGGAACATGTGGCCGATAGGAAGATAGAAAATGTTAGTATTACTGATGGATACAGGTACTAGTGTGTAGCCAAACTATAGGGAACACCACTGAGGCAAGGACAACCTAATCTAGCCACGGTTACAGTGAAGGGACAAGTTACGAGGTCAAGTGCAGAATGATGGAATAAATATATTTTCAAGTTCCATAGGCTCATGTCCATCAAAACATTATTCCAAATATGACAGATAAACCACTTCTTCATTCTCCAATTGTGTTAAGGGTTCTTCTTCAATCTAAGTATCCTCCAAACTAGAACCTCGTGCACCTTGATATTCTTCATTTTCAAACATGAAATTAGAAAAATCAAATTCATCTAAAAAATCTGATTTTTGAGAAGGTAGAGAGGGGAAAGGATTAGAAATCCTTTTCATGGTGTCATTTGCATCCATGACCTCTAAATCTAACTTGGTCTCATGAAGCTACTTCTGGATAACTACTGCAATGTTCCATTAAAGCTGAAAGTTCTTGACATGCCTAGAAATTAGGATAATTGCACTCATTAGAATCACCTTGTATAGTTGAGATTATTTCTTCTTCATCTTGCACATGATCCTCTTCTGGAAGATTTGGAGCTAAATTTTTCACTTTTACAATTGGCTTTTCTACCTATGGTGATTCAATCTCAGTCGATGATGTGGCGTTAGTATGGATACAACATTCTGATTAGGTAGACTGTTTGTCTTCATCCTTCAATTCTAGATTTATTTTTGGTACAAAACTAGTTTATTCCGCTTGTTCTTGAGCCTCAAATTTGGAATAAGGTTTGGTCAAAAGTTGATTTTTCTTGATGTTGAGTTTTACAGCCCACTCGTTCAATTTTTTTGCAAGCTCTTCCTTACTATTCTCCTCAAACATATACTCCTCCCTTTTTCTAATTTCTTGATGATACTCCTCCCACAATGGGTTTGGGACTACAAGAGGAGGGGTGGGTTGGGATTCAACTGATTCCCTCACTATTTGAGGAAGTGGAAGAGATTCATATTCTTGTCTGATGGCCCTTGTAGAAAACAAGGAACTTTAGAAGAATGAGACATGGAAGATTCATGATGGAATGGAGGAATTATAGGTAGCAACTGGAAGGTTAGGATCATGGGGTTCAAGCTGAAACTGCATGGATGGAAACAAAGAAAGAGGGTTAACATGTGGTAATGATGGGACCTCCCATATATAGGATTGACTAACATTATATTCGTGGGCACTGTTGGTGCAAATTCACAGAACCCCCAAATGAGTTATGGATCTACTTTTTTAAGGTAAAGTCATTTGGTGTGATTACACAACATGGAGCTTTCCCGAAGTGTGGGACCTTTACAAATGGGGAAATATCTCCAGAGAAGGTTGGTTCCTATTCTTAAACTACCTACCACAAGTTATTCTAATGCAGGCAAGATAATCTATTCCTAATCTAACTTTTAAGGAGACAAGGAGAGAAAGAAAACTGGAAAAAATAGAGCCTACACTAAAACATTGATACACCAGAGAAGGAAAGTGTTGATTAACTATCAAAACTACCATAGAACAAGAAGAGGTGAGCAATGGAAAGGATGGACAAGTAAATCATAGACCAAAGATGGATTTCACACAGAAAATGTTCCAAAACTCCATGGGCACAGCTCTAAAACCTGTAATGAACATCCTAACATGCACAAATACCTGCAATGAAGAGAGGCAAGAAGAAAACAACCAAAAAATGAGCAAGGATGGACAAATGCATCAAAAAACATGTTTTTATTGCTCTAAAAGTTTGCACAGTGCGTCATTTCATGGGTACAAGGCACAAATGCCATTACAGAGTAGGGGAGGAGGTCCAAAATCCATTTTCGACCCTGGGGAAGAAAATAAAGAAGAGGAAGAGAAGAAGGATGAACAACAACTCTGAAAAATTATGTCTATGTTACATTATATAGCAAAATGTGAGAAGGGAATGGAAAAAATGTGGGATTTTCTCCAACCAATTTTCAAAAGGCATTTCAATTCTTCAGTTGTTGATGGGATCGATTCAAAATATCATATTTCCATGCATCTACTTTGCAGACCAAAGAAAATGACCCATACTTCATTAAATCTGGTGGTTGGAACTTTTTTTTGTCTTTTCCATGCCAAAAAACATTTTACAAAATTTCTCCCATCAAACTCTGTCAAAATTCAAACTTTAGGGGTCTATCGTGTATATGATTTTAACAGCTTTCCAATGACACCAAAATCGTGAAAAAATGATCTCTGGTAGACTGGACACGTGGTGCCTTTCTACTGGATGCAAAACCTTGGACATTTTCTTTCCATTTTCCTTTGCCAGATCCGCGGGCCAATTCTCAACTTTAACCCTTTTTCTGAAAAAGGCCAAGTGGCAAAATTTTCTCCCTCACCCCACGAATGCGATTTGTTCCTCCTTTGGGCATGCGAGCTAAAATTTGATTTTGAGCATTTTGGCAAAAAATGCCTAAGTGCTAAAATTTTCCCATCACTTCGCCAGTTTGCCAAATCTCATTGGCAAAAATTCTCCCTTACCTCTACAAGCCTGCCTAGGGAAAATTTCCCCTCCAAACTCTGTCGAGCCATAACTCAAAAAATACAAGGAGTTAGGAGGACTTCTTTACCTTTCTAGAAAGGGGAAGAAAAATCCTATCTGATGAATCCATTTCTAGAATATTTTGAGTGCTTATAATGTGTGAAAATTGAATTTGAAGCACAAGGAAGGAAAGCTAGCTAAAATAAGCAGGGGCTCATTTCAGATAACAATTTTGGTGACTCAGAGGGGTCATCTGCCTACTAGATGAATGATCAATGGTCTTTGTTGCATCCATTGGGCATGGAGTCAAGCCTGATAACCAGTTTTGATCTGAACTATGAAATTATGACCTCTAAGCCACTTGGAAACCCATTGAAACTTGGAGTTGATCTTCACCAAAAGCCACTGAATGCATTGTGTAATAGCAACCAAAACAACATCAAACAACTATGTACAAAACTAAAAATCATACATGCTCCAAATGGAACATGAAAAGTGTGCAAAAGAACTTCTTCTACTGAAAACAAACCTACCTACACTAATCTAACCAAGAGAAAAGGGAGCTCAAATAAAGATTACAACTGGCAGGGAGAAATAGTAGCCATGCAACTGATTTGGCATTGAACATGGCTGGTTGGATGAGTGTAAAATCAATAAGAAGCTGGTCTTCTACCCAAATTAGCAAGGTGTCAACTGAAAACAAATCAAATACCTCTTTTATTTACTCTACATTTGGATTGTAGAGGTATTGCAGCTGATCCTTGGTACTTTGAAGCTCATACTCATGCTCAGAAGTAAGCATGACCATTGGAATCTCCTCCTTTGGCTCCAATGAAGCCAAGTACCTGATTGGGGAAGGTATGGTCCTTTGAATGTTCCCATTTCTCTGAAATTCAAATCCAAAAATGAATTCTTCTCGTGTACCTTCTTGGGTGAATGGTGTGGAAGGAATGGTGGAACTTTTCTGCTCTTTTCCTTCCTCTTCCAGTGAAGAACATGGAAGATTAATATCTTCCAACCTTGATTCCAAAGAGCTGATATAAAATGCATGCTACTACAAATGAATTCTTGCCTTCATGTCAACAGGTTCTTGTGTTTGGAAGATGGATGATGAAGGAGAAAACAATGTGATTTCAACTGGTTACCCTCCATCAAAATAGTCCTCCAAATCTGACAGATAAACTGCCCCTTGTTGTCCTATTGCAAAATGCTTCCATGGTGTTCTTTTGATCTGTAACTTGATCACCATGGTTATCTTCATTCTCAAATATGAATTTTGAAAGATCAAACTCTTCTTCAACATTTGACCTTTATGAGAATGAAGTAGAAGGAAGAACTAAAGGTTCTTCTATAGCTTGTTTTGTGTTCCAATCTCTTGGACCTACATTTTTCTCCTCCACAGTTGGAATGTGCTCCTCTTTAATGGGACTTGGAGCTGATTGTTTCTCCTCTTCCATGGCTTATTGTGCAACCTCTATTGGATCAGAATCTCCTTCTAGCAGAGTGCCAACATGGACACTACACTCTGAATAACTTTATGACTGATCTTCTTGCTTCTCTGATGCTATAAAATCAGCCTTGGCCACCACTTTTTCTTCAACCCTGACCTCCTCTATTGGCTTGACCATCAAGGGGATCTTTGTAAACCCAAATTTGGCAGCCCAAATCTTCAATTTTTTTGTTATTTCGTCACTATTGGGCTCCACTTCTTGTTGTCCTTGACTAGATTCTTGATTATCTTCCCAACATGGGTTTGGGAAAGCAAGAGGAGTGGCAGGTTGGGGTTCAACTAGCTTTACAATTGTTTGTGGTGGGAAGGGAGTTGGAACTTCTTGTTTTTTTGGAGGGCATGACTATTTGGAAGGGAAAAGGACAGAAGAATTGAGATGAGGTGGAAGACTAGGGGATGGAGAAATGGAATCAAATTTTGGGACAACAGTTGGGAAGCTTGAAACTTGACACTAATAAAATGATACATATTGAAAAGGGGGAAAAGAAAGAGTATGAGGTGGTGTGCTTACCCGTTGAAAAGGTTGCTGAATACACCTCTCATACACCTTTATCCCTTCAGTCAATTTTGCAAGTTGGGGTAGTATCTCCACCATGAAGTCCAACTTCTTCTGAGGGCTGAAGTGTCTTAGAAAATGGCCAACCCATGGACAAGGTGCCCTGTAACCAATTCTGAAAGCCTTCATTTGAGATGTTTCTCTTGATTGCACCATGTCAATCCCCATTTTTTGGATCTTCTCCAATAGACTAGTATCTTGCATTTGATTTTCTTCATCATATGTGTATTCTTGTGCTTGATATGCTTCATAGCCAAACTATTTTAGTCATTGCTCATATTGATATGCATACTAGTTTTTAATTTGATCAAAATGTTGTTTTGAATGAGTTGTAAAACATATTGGAGATGGAATGTACTATTATTGTTGTGAATGTGAATTCCATGATGGAAATGAAGTCATGATTGCACAACTTCATGGAATGAAAAAAGAATGAAAGATATGGAGGGAAAAATTAAATGGAAAATGAAAGAAAATGAATGGAAAGAAGGTCTGCAACTTCAAATATGGGTTGTTGATCAGATGGAGTCACCATATGTGTTTACAAGTGCCTCCAAAGGCTGAAATTTTAAATAGGAACACATCAACATGTAAAAAATGAAGTGGAAGACCTCTTGGTCCCATCGGGCATTCCAAAATTGATAGTGGCACATGATAGTGTTGGATTTGTTGTTTTTTGCATGAGACACTAAGAGAAGATGAAATATCTAACCCCAGTGTCCCACTGGGCATTCCAAAACTATTGGTGTAAATTCACAACACCCCCAAATGAGTTAGATCTAATTTTTAAAGGTAAATTCATTTGGTGTGATTGCACAACATTGAGCTTTCCCAAAGTGTGGGACCTTTACAAATGGGGAAAGCTCTCCAAAGAAGGTTGGTTCCTCTTCCTAAACTACTTGCCACAAGCTATTCCAGTGTAGGAAAGCTAATATAATCCTAATATAACTTCCAAAGAGACAAGAAGATAAAGGAAACTGGAAAAAACATAGCCTACACTAAAACGGTTATACACCAGAGAAGGAAAGTGTTGATTATCTATCAAAACTGCCATAGAACAAGAAGAGGTGAGCAATGGAAAGGATGGACAAGTGCATCATAGACCAAAGATGGATTTCACAAAGAAAATTTTCCAAAACTCCATGGACATAGCTCCAAAACCTACAATGAACATCCAAACATGCAAAAATACCTGCAATGAGGAGAGGCAAGAAGAAAACAACCAAAAAAATGAGCATGGACAAATGCATCACAAAACACATTTTTTATTACTCCAGAATTTTTTACAGTGCATCATTTCATGGGTAAGAGGAATAAATGCCATTACAGAGTAGGGGAGGAGGTTCAAAATCCATTTTTGACCCTGAGGAAGAAAAGAAGGAAGAGGTGGAGAATAAGGATGAACAAAAACCCTGAAAAATGATGCCTCTGTTACATTATATAGCAAAATACGAGAAGGGAAGGGAAAAAATGTGATATTTTCTCCAACCACTTTTTAAAAAGTGTTTTAATTCTTCATCTATTGATGGGCTCAATGCAAAATCTCATATTTCCATGCATCTACTTCACATACTAAATAAAATGACCCATACTTCATTAAATCTAGTGGTTGGAACTGTTTTTTGGTCTTTTCCAGGCCAAAATGCATTTTGCAAAATTTCTCCCATCAATGTCCATAAAAATTAAAAATTGAGGGGTCCATCATGTAGAGGATTTCAACATCTTTCCAATGACACAAAAATCACAAAAAACCGAGCTCTAGTTCGAAAGATATGGCCCTATGAAGATTTAGGGCAAAACTAGTAAAAAACAGAGTCAAAATTGGGGTTGGCGGGGTCAAACTTTAAATTTTTTCCTTTTGGAAAGATTCCCCAAAAATCTCCATGGCCCCTCAGGTCTGCATAACACGTGGCACCTTCTGGATGATCCGCGACTTTAAAACAATCATTTTTCCCCTTTTTCATAAAATTGGAAAATTTTCCAAAAGTCCTCCGTAGCCCCACTGCTCTGAGATACGTGGCATCTTCTAATTTTTTGATGGGATCATGAGCTCATTTATTACCTTCAACCTTTTTGACCAAAAAGGAAAAAAACTTAACTTATTCCTGACTCCCACCACAGCATTGCTGACATGGACTGGACATGTGATGCCTTTCTATTGGATGTGGAACCTTGGCCATTTTCCTTCCATTTTCCTTTGCCGGATCCACGGGCCAATTCTCGACTTTAACCCTTTTTCCCAAAAAGGCCAAGTGGCAAAATTTTCTCCCTGGCCTTGCGAATGTGCTTTGTTCCTCCTTCGGGCTAGTGGGCTAAAATTTGACTTTGAGCATTTTGAAAAAAATGCCTAAGTGCTAAAAGTTTCCCATCACTCTGCCAGTCTACCAAATATCCTTGGCAAAAATTCTCCCTTACCTCTGCGGGCCCACCCAGGGAAAATTTCCCCTCCAAACTCTATCGAGCCATAACTCAAAAAATAGGAATTAGGAGGACTTCTTTACCTTTCTGGAAAGGGGAAGAAAAATCCTATCTGATGAAGCCATTCCAGAATCTTTTGAGTTCTTGCAATGTGTGAAAATTTAAGTTGAAGCACAAGGAAGGAAATAATGAATACAAGTTAGCCAAAATAAGTAGGGGATCATTTTGGATAACATATACCACTCTTCTTGATCCATTCTCCAACTTGAGTCATTATCTAGATTATGAATTGAAGCTTTTGTTGAGGATTAACCTCACATGGTATAGGGCCAATCCATGGGTATGGAATTCTGAAGACAATTTGGGATGCCTTTGTCATTTCTTTGATCCTTATTTGCACCATGTTATACTCAAACTCTCGAACCTTCTTCTACAAGTGGTCTTCTTTAGGTGTATGATAGATTCCAGAATTTGTATGTCATTGTTCTTTAGTAACCCCCAACCTAGTGGGAGAAGAACATGATATGCATCTTGCTCATCTGGGCATGCATGTTCAAACTTATATTTGTCATGAAATTGTTCTGGAGGTAGATTAAAATATCCTGAAGATGGAAAGTACTACTACTGATGCAAGTGGGAACTCAACTATGGAAATGAAACCATGATTGTACAACTTCATGAATGGAAGAAAAATGGAAATATGTGGAAGAAAATAGATGGAAATGGGTAAGACATAAATTATACAACACAGAGAGTGGGTTACTTTGACCAATGGAGTTGTCAGTTTTGCTTGGTTATACCTCCTAAGCCTGCAATTTCACCAAGAACACAATAAATTAATGAAATAAAGTGAACAAAAATACACACACATGTGAAAAATGTCACTCTGTGGTCCCACCGGGGGTGCCAAAAACTATTAGTGTTGGTAGCATGGTGTCTAAGATATTACAATGGGATACCTATAAAATGTACCGCTTTCACATACTGTCCCATTGGGTGTGCACAAAAATTCTTATCTCCATATAACTGCACCCCCCGAATGACCTGAAGGTGAACACGACATTCAATGTGATTGAGTAACATGGGATCAACTCTCAAACTATGGGACTTTGGCCTGAGGTGAACCACTAGAGAAGGTCGGCTTCCTCTTCCCAAACTAAGCACTACACTACTTCTAATGCAATAAAAATAGCTACCTAGACCTATACTAACATTTCAAGGGGATTAGGGAGAGAGATTTGTAAGAAATAAAACCTAAATTATAAGTGGTGATGCACCAAGAAAGGGTTTTGTTAGAAAAATTTACTTCTTTCCAATGAAGAGAGATGATCATGAGGAAGAATGAACATGCATTACAAAATCAATTTTCATACAATACTTCACTTCTTGATAAACACAATGACCTCCAAAACTTGCAAAAGAAACCCTAGTTGCATAGTTCACCTGCAAACATAAGAGAGGAAAATAGATGCAACAAAATCATGTAGGGACATATAACTGATCACAAAAATAATTATCATTACTTCAAGCACTTGCACAATGCATCATTACAACGGGGAAAATGCATAAACTACCATTACAATTTTAGAAAAAGGTTTGAGAGCCTACAAATTCATAGCATCTCAGCTGGTGAATAGAGGGGAAGCTTTGGAAGAATGTCTAACTCTTTTTAGAAATGAAACACCCCATTTACATTTATAGAAAATTCTGAGTTGGTGAGAGAAATAAGGATAGAAACCTTAGAATCTAGTCCAGAATGTAGGAAATAATTAATCACCGTTGTTGGCCATGTTTTTCTTCATTAATTAATTGCAACTCCACCTTTTCGAGTAACTATTTAAACAAAGAGGATAAACCTAAAAATTTGGAATGCAAATTTTTTTCTAAAAATTCATATTATGATGATTCCACTATGCGTAGCTCTCTCTCTCTCTCTCTCTTGATTCCAACAACTGTAATTTTGTTAAAAAAATGGACAATCTGGGGACAAAGTTATGGCTTCCTGGAGCAAAATTTGATTGTTAGGGCCTCCTGGGTATTACACTCCATTAGCTTGTCGAGTTCATGAAAATGTTACATAGAGTTACTCTAACTTAACTTGGTGAGTTCTATCATTTTTATAAATTGCATTGTAGGTTTTTCTTTTCCTGAAATTTCCACACTTAGTATACTAACTTGCCCCATTCAACATCGATATTCTGTACTATGGAGCGGGTTCCTTAGTGTTGCATGGTTAAACAAAATGGCTCGTCATTCTTCCATTTTGCATCGAGCCATCTTGCATCACAAGTTATTCACTGTTTACACTAACCATCTACCACATATCTTCCAAAGTTCTCATCTTAACTCGCCCACATATTCATTGCATTATCATGGGTTATTCCTTCCACTGGTTAGTGAGTTGAGCCACGTTTTCACTTTCATTGACCGCTTCCACTACCAAATCAATTACTGAGTGGCTTTTACCAATCGACCTAGATGGCTCGACCTCGCCGCATATTTGCTTCTATCGGCCATTTTAGTTGGAACTCAAAGGTCTTTCATCCAAGTTTTTGATGTTAGACCAAGCCCACATGAGCTCATATGGGGGCACTAGTTCCTCTCACTCCACGTAGTTCACTAGCTCGGTCCCCATTTTCCCATCCTTACCGCCTTGATTTCCACAATGACCTTAGGTTATAAATTAGGCACCTTTGAATTGGCTCACACATGTGAACCTCAAAAATCTAAAACTCCAAATTTTCCAGTTTCGTGCACTTGATGACCTGACACTCTCTTTCAGATTTTAACCCAGAAACTCACCATGGTAGATACATCTGGCCAAATCAAACCCCAATATTTTGGATGAGATATTTCAGGTTTTCGCGAACCACTGAAGACTACCATTCACATTGAGCTTATCCTGGTAACCCCAACATCTGAAAGTCTGAAATTCAGACATTTCAGTTCAGAAATTCTCATCTTGTGTTTTGCCATCAATTTTCCTCAGTAACATTCTGAAAAGGTGATACCCCGATAATTCATTATACAGCTAACAACCTAATTTTTCCTTGAAGTCCTGAAATGTTCAACTTAGCTCCACTGTCTCCCAATTCCTACCCCCATGATGCTCAGTCTGTTTCCCTTCTTCATGTAACAATAAATATCTCTAACTTGACTGAGATGACCTACGAGCTCTTAGCATTCATGTTGCAGCGAATCATGGTTGATTTAGAGCTTCACCTGTTCACTATACTTCTAGGATGAACCAAGCTCTATGCGATGCTCTCATTTCTCTAAGTTTAAACTTGTCCATTCCTATCCAGCAGCTATGATCTCTCTAGTCAAGACGAGCATGCCTCAAAAGCTTGTCATGGATCAGAAACCTATGACAACTCATGAAATCGACTGAAATGAATCATTGATCCACCTGCCCCATCGATGACCACGCTGTCAAACTCTGTTGTACCTTTGCAAAATTGGCTAGACCATTTGAGCTTACCACTCGTCGGGTTACACATTCTTCAACCTCGTGCCAACTTGTGACTCGAGATCACCTGTCGATGTACCAATCCCAAGCTCAAATGAGCTCCATCATTAGCTCCAAAAACACATAGGTGATTACATCAATCTGACTGTGAGTAAAATATTAGCCATCCCATATTTGCCGAATGATTCCAGTCCATTAAACCTCACTTGATCGTTAACCTCAGTGAAACTATGACCTCAATTCCCTGTAATAATCCTCCAAGCCATCTTGGCCATCGTAATGCACTCATCTGAGCCACATCACTTGATTCCGGTGGACCTCAAACAAAAATTGGTTTGGATTGATGGGAAACCTCACCGGTTTCTCTCATCAGTACGTTTCTGGTGAATCAACAGAGCTTATCCTGAGCTACCTAATTTCTTCATTACAAGCCCCGAGCTTCAATCCATCTATCACAACCTGCAGAGTCCTACATCACTATGAGATCTACTTGTAAAATATCTTATCCTTACTTGCTTGGCCCTACAAACATATGAAGAACTCGCCATGCATCCTATCTTTAGCTCCACCAACTTGCAAAGGCCCGTAATTACCCTTGCATGAGCTCGGAGGCTTTTCCTTCGGGATAGGTTCTAGCCTGTTCATACAATTGTATGATTAGTCCTGTTAGCATTGAATTGGATTTACTGACATAACTCGAGCCGAGCTCATAAGTTCATGTCTGCTAAGTTCTATCGTGGTTCTGATCATTGAGACCCCTCTTTCCCACACTAAGCTCGATTAAGCCCCTCCCGGGTTCCCAAGCTATTATTTGACTCTGCTAGGCACTTCAGCTGCTCGACCTTCGTATTAACTCCCTGGGATCATGAGCTTGGTTTCTAACCAAATTTTCCTCTGTATACAAAAAGCTGAGCCTGTTACTTCTATGTTGGTGCCCTCATGTATTACGGGATTCCCTTTTTGCATTGTTGTTGAATTCAATATTCGATCGAGCCATAGATTTGTTTTGAGCTAGATGCGCTTCTATGATAATTTCTCTGAAGCCTAAGCTTTCACTGAGTAAATTAATCGAGTTGAGCTTGAGGAGATATATTTACTAAGATAACACTAGAATGCTAACACGAAACACCGAGCTCTAAGCATTAAGCATCAAGTTCTTGGTTTGAACATCCAAGCCACTGGATTGATCTACGACACACATGATGGCTCACCTTTGAAAGCGGTAGACACTCAACCTTATTTCCATGGTTCTTAAGCCCTCTTAACTCCAGAACTCTCATATCTCATGATATCCATCACTCCGGTAGAGTCCGATCATCTCAAAACCTTGT
The DNA here is from genome assembly GCA_019776745.2 of Taxus chinensis. Taxonomy (NCBI): domain Eukaryota; kingdom Viridiplantae; phylum Streptophyta; class Pinopsida; order Cupressales; family Taxaceae; genus Taxus; species Taxus chinensis. Next base: position 178,040,210 of record CM034151.1, read on the forward strand.
GGCTTAGTTACAAAGACTCCCTCCATGTAAAATAGTCATTGTAATCGGGATATTTTCCAATGTTGAGCTCTGTGTCAACTCGTTGAGCTATTTTCCTATGACCGAGCTGACTGGGATCTTTACTAAACTATCACCTGGGTTCATCTTCTATGATACCCATGACAAGTGACTTACTAACTCCATGTCTTCTTTTTTCAATGAGCTCTACCTCAACGATCCCCACTATGTTCCCTGACCAAGTTACACTGTGATTTATTTAAGCGGGCTCAAAAAATGTTAAGAAATCAACTCACCAACATTCTTATTAGCTCGCCGAGTAGCTCATGGAGCTACTCGGTGAGCTGTTCTTTTTACTTAGTGCTATTTGGCCCTTCAAACCTCATTTTCTTTGATCTTTACTTATATTTGTCTCTTAAAACTAGGGAAGTAATGAAAACAAAATAGGACCATTTTAAATGTAATTAATCAATTTTATCCATTTTTGTCCTCATTTGGCTGGAGGCGAACCCCAAGGGCCAATTTTCTTATGTCGAGAAAACTTTTATCCTCCCAAACCTATCACGTTGTCCAATTTTATCCAAGGGGAAAAATTTGGATAATTTTTTTGGTGACACCTTGGGGATGCTTTCCTGTTAAGCATTATTCTAGTAGACTTGTATATTCATTGGGCATGGAGTCACGATTAATCCTAAAATTGATCCTGAATTGTGAATTTCCTTTTTCCAAGTTACCTAAACATTATTGCATCCTACATCCCAAACTTGGAATGACTGCTATAAATTGAAGGATAATAAATGAACCAAGTCATGGAATAGAATATTGCAAGTACAAAGCAAACTGAATCAGCTAAAGGCCTAGCTTACGAAACACATTCCTAGGTTCTAAACGAAACATCTGTTAAATTGGAACATTATGGAACTATGTGGAGTATTGATTATTTTATCCCTTTCTTTTGAAAATTACACTTCTTACTAGTTGTGCAAGAGCAATGACCCAACATAGCAGACACAACAATTGCAAATCATACATACTTCAAATAAAACACAACATAGTGTGTCAGGAACTTATTCTGTTGAAAGCAAACCTATTCCTACCCTACACTAATAGGAAACACAGGTAAAATAAACAAAATCTACATTTGGTTGTGAAAAATAGCTCCTTTTCCTTGCGATGATCAACCATGCAGATGATTTGACAATGGACATGGATGAGACAGAGAGTGGAAAACCTAAACAAGCCCAATTCTCCACTTGGTTCACCAAGGCATCAACTGGGAATAGAAAGAATGCCTCTTTTAGTTGCTCTGCATTTGTCTTGTAGAGGCATTGCAACTAATCCTCAGGATTGTGAAACTCATCCCCACATTCTGAAATGAATGTGACTGGTTCTCTGGCTTCTCCTCTAGCTCCAAATAATCCAAATACCTTATAACGACATGGTCTAACCATTTGAAAATGCCCATAACTTCGAGTCTCAATTGTAACAAGAAATTTTACCTACAGATGTTCTTGGAAAACACCGGTTTTCCACGAATTGACTTTCCTCCTGTCTACCATTTACAAATAAATTATCCTCCTCATAGATGAATGGTATTGAAGTGATTTTCCCTTCATCTAATTTCCCATTTACAAAAAATTGATCTTTCACCTGGGTGGATGGTACTGAAGTGACATCCTTTTCCTCATTTGACATGGAATTTGAAAAGTCAAACCTTCCTATTTGCAACTTTTGAAGATTGTTAGGGGAAGCAAAATCTTCAAGAACACATTCCTCTATCATAGGCTCATTAACCAAAAAAGGTTATGTAACGGGAAACAAGAAGCTCTCCATGACATAGCCTTTGTTCAATGCTTCTGAATAAGCCCTAGCTTTTTCCCATGTGTTCATTTTCCTTTGAAGCAACATGCCCTTTGTGTTGCAAAAGAGATAATAGAACAATGAAACTATCAAATTCCATAGGCTTATGTCCATTAAAACACTCCTCCAAATCTGATAGATAATCAACTTCTTCATTTTTTGTTGTGCTGAAAATTTAGCTACCATCGTGGTATGCTCCAATTTGGGACTTTCCTCACCCTGATTGTTCTCATCCTTAAACATGAAATTAGAAAGGTCAAATTCATCTAAGAGATCAAAGTTTTGTAAGAATGAAGAAAGGGAAAAGGATTTGAAACCTCTGAACTTGCATAGGACCCTTCTAAAACTACATGATATTTGTTCAACAATTTGAAGCTTTTCATGACTAGCTGTAGTATATGGTAATGACTTTGGAGGAATAATGCAAAATTCCAAAAATTATGCAAGTTCCTGACATGCATGAAAGTTAGGATCATTACACTCGTTCAGTTTACCTTGTACACTTGAAAGTCTTTCTTCTTCAACTTGCACATGTTTTTTTCCTGATAGATTCAGAGCTAATTTTGCAACTTGTGGGGAATCAACAGTTTCCTTGATTCAACATAGTGCCCGCATGTACACTAAATTCTAAACACATACAATGATTTTTATCATCCCCTTGTACTTGTTCTTGGGAATATTCACTTTCCTCTGAATGCTCTTGAATCTCAACCTTAGATAGAGGATGAGTTAAGAAGGGAACTTGCTTGACATTCAATCTTGCAACTCACTCCTTTGGATTTTTAGCAAGCTCATCCTTACTAAGATCCTTAACCTCCTTCTCTTCTTCTTTTCTATAATCACATTCTTGATCTTCCCAAAATGGATTTGGGAATGTAAGAGGGGAGGTGGGTTGAGATTCAATGACTTCCCTCACTTTTTGAGATAGCAGAAGAGGCGAGGCTTCTTATCTTGGTGGTATTTGTAGAAAAGAAGGAATGTTAGAACAATGAGAAACAAAAGATTCATGGTGGAGTGTAAGTATAGGAAATGAAGGAATGGAATTCTCAACATGAAGCAGTTAGTGGAAAGCTTGTAATTTGAGGTTTAGATTGAAATGACATTGACCGGGAATTGGAAAGAGCACTCTGAGGTGGAGGTGTAAGAAATACCTATTGATAAGGATTCCTTGCATTGAAATCATAAGCCTATATCTCTTTGATCCAACCTTCAAGTTGAGGCAACATTTCAGTCATAAAAGCAATCTTTTCCTGCAAGCTATCAAAATTTGGCATAGGGCTAACCCATGAGCAAGGTACCTTGAAGTGGTTCCTGAATGCCTTTATTTTTGATGTGGCTCTAGACTGTACCATACTTGTTTCCATTCTTTGAAAATTAAACTGCAACTCAACATTTTCACATGTGTGATAACCTCCAAAATCTACATGTCCTTGCTCTTGGAAATGTTGCATAGTTATTTGAAAATTGAAACTAACCATGAATCTGTTCATAGGGATTTGCATGATGTAAGTGGGAATTCCATTGTAGGAATGAAACCATGATTGCACAACTTCATGAATGGAATAAAAATGGAATGAGGTGGAAGAAAACAAATGGAAAGGGGGTGAAAAACAAAATTCCGCAACATAGAGAATGGGTTACTTAGATCAATGGAGTTGCCAGTTGTGCTTGGGTGTACCTCATAAGGTTGAAATTTCACTAAGAGAACAACAACTTAATGAAAATTAGGTGAACAAAAATACACACACCTGTGAAAGATATGATGTTTGTAGACAATGGGATACTTTTCAAATGTAGAACTTTCACCTACGGTCCCACCGGGTGTGCCAAAAATTGTTATCGCCAAATCACTGCACCCCTCGAATGGCCTGAAGGTGAACACGACATTCAGTGTGATTAGGTAACATGGGATCACCTCTCAAGCTATGGGGCTTGGGCTCAAGGTGAACCTCTGGAGAAGGCTGGCTTCCTCTTCCTAAACTAAGCACTACACTACTCCTAATGCAAGAAAAATGGCTAACTCAACCTATGACTAACATTTCAAGGGGATTAGGGAGAGAGATTTGCAAGGAAATAAAAACTATACTAGAAGTGGTGATGCACTAAGAAAGGGTTTTGTTAGACAAAATTTACGGATTTCTGATGAAGAGAGATGATCATGAGGAAGAATGAACATGCATTACAAAATCAATTTTCATACAATACTTCACTCCTTGATAAACACAATGACCTCCAAAAATTGCAAAAGAAAACTATGGTTGCACAGTTCACCTGCAAACATGAGAGAGGAAAATAGAAGCAACAAAATCATCTGAGGACATATAATTGATCACAAAACATAATTCTCCATTACTCCAAGCACTTGGACAAGTGCATCATTACAACAGGGAAAAGTCATAGGTTGCCATTACAATTTTAGAAGAAAGACTTGAGAGCCTACAAATTCACAACATTTCAGCTAGTGAACAAAGGGGAAGCTTCAGAAGAATGTTCTAACTCTTTTAGAATAAACACCTCATTTACATTTATAGAAAATTATGAGTGGTGAGAGAAATAAGGTAAGACCCTAGAATCTAGGCTAGAATGTAGGAAATGAATTAATCACTGTTATTGGCCATGTTTGCTCATTAATTAATTATAACTCCACTTTTTTAGGAAAAACCACTCAAAGATAGAGGAAAAGCTACAAATTTGGAATACAAAATTTCTATAAATTCATATTCTGACATGATTCCACTGTGTATCTCTCTCTCTCTACGGATTCCAACAACTATAATTTTGTGATCCAAAATGCGGGCAACCACGGACTACAGTTGTGGCATCCTTAGTAAACGTTTTTTTTTTTTTAAAAAACGGGTAAGTCATACTAATTTGATAATGCGTTTAATGATAGCTAAACTTGTCCGTTTTTTACAAAAATTGGTATTTTATCTAGATTCCGAATGCTATGATTCATATTTATATATTTTCCCCGTTAAACTAATTTAGATTTTTGCGTGTATAGCATAATTTGAATCCCTACAAGTTAGAGGCGTCTTCGTTGTTGCATGGTTAATGCAATATGACGTCCACGGATGATCCCTATATTGTCCATCGAACTTCCTGCACCTACCACATAAAGAAGGGGAAATTTCATCAAATTATAGGAAATAACCGTGTAGCAAATAACTAGTCCAACCATGCTTGCTTCATTAATTATCAACTTCACCTTTGCATTGCACTATTCTCGGAATGAAGAAATCATTGTAATTTTTATACACAAAAACCTCTAATGTTTCCAAATGGTTGAGTGAGTTGAGCCTATTGTTCCACTATTATCGACTACTCCCGATTACCAACTCAGTATAAGTTTGTAGACAATGGACACTTTCAGGTGAGGATAGTTATGGCTTCCTGAGAAAAAGTTACTTTTAGGGCATCCCGGGCGTTATCAACTCCATCAGCATGACCTCGGTAAATGATCCAACAATGACCTGGCCACCTCGGAGCCATATGTACACACTGGTTGATCTGCATACTAGCTTGGCTTATTTAAAATAATATTCCCATTACTTTCTCGGGATCCAAATTGAGTTCTGTAATGACCTTAGGTTCCGTTAGTGGGACACCTACAGGTATGAGCTTGCACATCTGAGGGCCTTTTAGTGTATTGATTAACTCTAACCAGCTCACCAGCTAACTGGCTTTGAGCTGGTTGGCGAGATACTCTCTTACAATTTCTTCATCGACCACTCATCTTGGTACAGCTCTAAACAAATGATCCCCAAAGATACTAAATGATCTATCTGCCTAAAAACAAATCTTCCGCCAAAAAGCCTCTCGTAACTATTTCGGTGCTCATCCTCGACCACTAGCGATCCTCTATTCACTGGTTACCGCACATTCACCTTATTAGCTGGGCTATCTTGGACCATGGTTGCTTTAATTTCTGTTTTTTGACACTCTCATGTTTTAGCTCCAACGAGCTCTTTTGCTAAAACTAACGGTTATGTGGTAAGTTCCCCCTTTCTCCTTCAATCATTATGTTATGTGCAGTGACGAGTGTTTGCCATGTTTTTCATTGAATGGACATTGGCATGTAGTCTGAGCTCGCTGCATTGGGCACTAACTCCTCACGATTTATAGCTTCATTCATGACACTGCCTTAACGGCCTAGCCTAGCTCAATCAGGTTCTCGACCATTCACATCTACGAGCTCCCTAACTTATGGCAATCCTGGTTGCTTCTGGCCCATGCTCATGTGTGCACTAAAAACTCGGTCTTCATCGCATCATCCAAGCCCGAAATGCAAAACGACAAGTTATGAACTCTCCGAAAATTCCATTAGCTCCGAACTCTTCCATTGTTAGAGTATCAGGCTTCGGAACTCTTTCCGAACACACTAAATTTTTTCAACTTGCCTGATGCGAGTTTCGATCAGGGAAAACATTCTAAAATGATTCCGAAACGGGCTATATCTTGCCATAATCCGACCATCATACTTTGTTGCTTTACTCGTTCAGCTCCTTTAGCGAGCCCATGTTTATAACAGTTCTGAGATCACCAAACAATGGTCTAGCCTGCAATTTTCAAGCTGAACCCGAGCCTTGATCTCATGAGTTCATTAGGGAACTTCATCGTCCTCATCCCATGCAAATACACCGATTCAGCTCCCGAGGCCATTACCTTGAGCATTCCATGATCACGTATGACCCAATCTAACAGCTATCGGGATCGATCCGAATTTTTCTAGCCATTCGCCTCATCTGATTTCAAAGTCGTCGACCATGCAATGAAAAAGATCCTCTAATCTTTACGTGGTCCCATTGCACCATGATTGACTCTAAGACACATCATTTTTCTAAGTGACTGTACACTGAGCCAAATTACAAATCTCTGGCTTGATCACCAACCCCATGTTTCACAGTTGGGTATTTCGATCAAGTACATGGCTACGAGTTTCATCTCCGAAACTCTTTTCGACAATCAGATGTACTTCCTCGAGGCTACTATAAACTTGATGTACTCCATACATGCTCATGCGATGATCATCCATTCATGAGCTGACAAGGGGCCTCCATGTGGCAAAGTTGGACCTGTACCCTCAAAAACTCTCGATATCCAAGTTCTTACTCAATGGCTAGCCAAGACCTCAACGTTTCACTCGACCGATGAAGTTCGTCATTCGGCTCGAACCAATTTTCCTTTGCTACTGCTCCTTGAGCACTTAGCTTGTAGTGGTTTTCACATCATCAGGATCTGACATATGCTACAAAAATATCTCTACTATGTTGTTAGTATGACTCCATCGCATATCCATTATTCAATCTGTGAGCATTGACTAAGCTCATCAAACTAAGCCAACCTGTGATCAAGCATCAACTCACCGAGCCGACATACGTGTCACCATGATGCTAACTCAGATCTACCTTCAAGACTATGTACTCTACACTACATTCTGATGCATCCTATAACTGAGTTTGTATCGAGCCACTCTGCACTACCGCTCCTCCATTGCATGCCACACAACTCAAGTCATTTATTATGCAAGCTTCGGTCACTTTCATGATCTTCCTAGCAACTGGTCACCTCGCTTGTGTGATCACTCTGGCTCGAGTATCCGAGTTATGGCTTGTGAACTTATACTATCACTATGTTGAATCAACAATCATGCCATGTCTTCCATGGTTCTCCAAACTCGAGCACTCGCCGAGCCATTCGTGAGTTTAACTCCAAACTCAACTTCTAATTTCCTGCATGGCTCGATTCCCACATAATCTATCATATAATTTTTCTACCTGGCCTCCTAGGCATATCCACTTGGCTTTACCTTCAAGACAACCATGACGTAGCTCTTAGGCTCCTAGTGAGCTCGTTACTCTCAATCCCACACTCTGTCCTACTCATATGGATTTTCACACTTGTGCATTGAAATCCTGATTCTCTTCATCACTGAACTCACGCATGACTTGTGTCACAATTTCATTCATTAGATGAGCTCTTAATGAACTTCCCCAAATTTGGATTGGTTTTTAAGCTTGAGTTTACTTATGGACTCAATCAACAAGCTATACCATTTAGGTGAGAGCTCGATCACATGTTGAATGCATGAGCTCCCTTCTAAGCTTAATACAAAGATCTTTTTAAATCATGATTTTTTCCCCTAGATGTGACCCTTGTGGCCTTTCCTCAACCCTGGAGGAAAATGGAAATACAATAAGGCCTTTAAAAAAAAAATTCATCAATTTTGGTTAATTTATACTCATGATGACCACTTTCCTTGCTTTAAGCAAACATTGAGCATCCAAGATCAGAAAATAGGAGTAAAAATCCGAAAATGATCCCAAAACCTCTCAGAATACCATAAAAACTCTCAAAGCATAAAAATTACCTATATGCCCCAAGTTCTATGAAATTATTTATCAGTCTTGGGTTCTAATGTACCCTCGTTGTCCATTTCTTCCTCAAGCGTGCAAAAATGGACAACAGGTACAAGGTCAATAGGTAGGTGTCATAGCTATGGCACCACCCTAGGTGTTATCTATGGTCATTTACATAGATTTCATGTCAGAGGCTCGGTATTGTCAGGCTGATTGATGGAGGTTAGTATCCAATATGTTACCTATGGAGAGTATAGAGCACAACAGGTGAAGAGTGTCAGGACCATCTCACAGACTCATAGTTATAGTAGCTCAGAGAGCCATCGGCCTCATAGAAAAGGTTATGGAGAGTTGACAAGTAAGCAAAGGTAGGGGATAGATCAAGGTACTGAAGAGAGAAGTAGAGGTGTTTACCCCTTACATAGATGATAATAGAGAGATAAAGACATTGTATTTTGATAATTGATATATACCGGTCTGAGTGCCAAAGACGTGAGATGTATATGAGAGTTTTGAGAGACTTGTATTTATATCTGTATATTCAATGTATCAATATCTTGAATTTCAATGTATAGATGGATGATTTTATTTATATATGATGCACTTGGTTTATTTCCATTGTATTGTTGTCAAGGAAACTAGATGTTTAGGCATGGTTTTATGATGATGTACTTGGTTTATCTCCATTGTATTGTTGTCATGGAAACTAGATGTTTAGGCATGGTTTCATGATGATGTATGGTTTTATGTTATTTCCATTATATTGATGTTACGGAAACTTTGAAGTGTAGGCATGGTTTGGTTTTAGTTTCCAAGTTCTTGATGTTATGGAAAGTAAATGTTTAGGCATTGTTTAATTGTGGTTATATGATGAGAGTTTTATTTCCACTATATTGATGTCATGGAAACTAGGTGATTAAGCATGATTAAATTCATATTTGTAAGTTTGAATTTTATTTCCACTTTATTGATGTCATAGAAACTTGGTTTGTAGGTATGGTTGTGTTGTGTTTGTTTTTTATTTAATTTCCAAGTTAGTGGTGTTATGGAAAATAAATGATGATGTATATTATTAATGTATGTTTTTAGTTTAAGTTAAATTCCAAATTATTGTTTTTTTAGAAGCTAAGTGTTTGTTTGTTGGGGGAAATGATGATGGGGTAAAAGAGTGGTCAAGATAACCTCAAAGGGCCCCACTCCCTAATAGTGATGCTTGCATAGCCCTTGCAAAAGGGTCCTCAAACCGATGTAGTTCTCCCTTAAACCAAAGAAGAATGATGTTGGGTTAGGTTAGATGAATAGGGAGGTTGGATTGGTAGGTTGGGTGGATAAGGCATGTTTGACCAAATAGGAAATATTGAATGTTAAATAGGTAATAGGAAAGGTGGATTAGACAGGAAGAATGAGATTGGGTGAGGGCATATGAATATGTAGGTTAGATTGGTAGGTTGGTTGGGTAAGGCATGTCAAAAAAATAGGTAAGGTTGAATGTTGAATAGGTAATAGGTAGGGTAAGTTAGGTGTAGGTATAGATGAACATGTCATGGTTAAATCCATTTTGATGATCTTGTCATGTTTGAACAAAAAACAAGGTAGGCATAGGTAAATTGAAAAAAAGAGAAATTCCTCAAGTTAGCAAAGACCATAAGTGTTCGACCCTTAGACTTATTTAAACATAAGTTACTACATACATTACTTGATGTGATAGGTCTATAGGTGAAAGAAGTGGTGTGATCACTATGTGTAAAGAACATGTGTCATCCCTTGAATAGGTAGAAGAAAAAAAAGTAGGTAAGGAGGAGGATTGTGTTTAGCGTAACCTTGTTGTGAGACAACATGCCCCTTATGCAAGATACCCAAAACCAAAATAGATAAGTCCATGACCAAAAGTTTTTCATTTTTCTTAATTTTCTTTTCTTTTGATTTCATAGACTAATGGATGTGGGAATTATTTGTGGGATAAATTAAATATATCCTTGAGGTCTTCGTGAAGCTGATCGATGGGGGAAGGTTTAGGATAATTTTGATTTTTCATTTTTCAAAAATAGTCTTATTTTTGGATAGACATTGTACAATATAGCTATCTTTTTATAGCTATCCTTCAAGGGAGTAGTATATTTATAACAACAAGAGAGAAATATATGTCCTTTTGAGGGAATCATCTGATTTACAAGAAGTTTGACTCAAGGATATGAATGTTGAAATATCCCATATATTTTTTTTTTTCGTTTTATTTTGGACTTTAGGTCATGGAAAAGACTATAAAGGAGTATAAGCCCCTTGTATGAAGGAAAAACCATAACATGAAATAGGTTAGCTATGCAAGAGAGGTTTCAAGTGATGGATGAATATGGGATTCCATCCTAAAACGGAAGAAAAATATCCATAAGAATCGTGTCATGAGTAGATTCGTGATACTCATATTGAAGATAAGGCTGAACAGTGACAAATAATCACACAATTCTGTTTGAGTTGTTGGTCCTTGAAATACGTATACGAAAGGAGAGGTTTTCTCAAGGGAAGAGTATGTTAGTGACATAATGTAATGTAGTAATTTATTCCATAATAAAATGGTCAAAGATACAAGGCATTAAGGGGATCAGGTTCAGGTTTACCTTCAAGAGAATATAAACGATAAGCACTTGATCCATAGGTATGGGTGACAATGTAGGGTCCAAGCCAATTAGGAACAAACTTGCCCTATTTGCTTTTGTCTACTTTGGTTAGGTGTTATTTTTATTTTAGGACAAGATCATTGACCTTGAAAGTTTTTTCATGAACACGTTTGATACATTTTTGGTATATTTAAAGGTGGCAAAGAGAATTTAAATGACATTAGTTTAATAACTCAAGTTGTGCCAAATGGTCTTGGTGAAATTCATCATCATTGAGAATATCTTTAAGTGAGATATGAAGAGATGGAATTTGGATGTCAAGAGGCATGACAACCTCTATACTGTAGAGAAAAGATAAATGTGTTGCAGAAGTTGAGGTGCAAATGTTAGCGTGATAAGCCCATAAGGTGAAAGAAATGTGCGTATGTCAATCCTTACTAGTATCATCAACAAATTTCATGATGAATTTTTTGAGGGTTTTGTTGGTTTATTTGACTTGACCATTTTTTTAGGATAAGATGGTGAAGATAAACTAAGTTGAATACTAAAGTTGTCACAATTTTTTTGTAGGGTATTATTTTTTAATTGTTTACCTTTATTAGTGATGAGTGTTGGTAATATGGAATGCGTAAATGGAATCAATTCCTCAAAATCTACAGTAATGGAAGTGTAAACTAGATAAATCCAAATAAAAAATAGTACACACACATAACATAATATGTACCATGGTTCACCCAATATGGTCTATGTCCACCAAAGATAGAGATCTCATATATATAATAATGAACAAGAGTACAATCCAACTCTTCTGCAAAAGAGTATAATGTATCTCTCCAAGAGTATCTCGTCTTCCATATCTCTAAATGGATCTACATGAGTACACTACAGTTGTGCCTCCAAACCACCAATAGATCTCACATAACCAATAACTACGACAAATATGAACTATAACCAAGATCTCTATGGATCTGCAACAAGACTTCTCATATTGGTCTACCAAAGTGCAAGCATGACTGTGCACCAAGAAGTAAGTCTTTCTTTCCATGACTGCATCAACCTGTGAAAATGTGAAGACAACCTCCTCTATAATATCTATATCTACATGGATCAACAATAAAACATGATCTCATGGATCTCTGAATACAAGATCTCACAATAACTTGTGGATCTATGAGAAGAATATACAATACAAGATCTTACCAACATGTGGATCTGCAAGAAGAAACTCTATGTGCTTTTCATACTATGCAAGCCATTACAATGAGACAATAACAATACAAAGGAAATAAAATAGAAGACAATGCCCTCTTCTCAACATTAGATGTACCTGTTATTTCCTTCTATCCAGCTTCTCTCTATGGAAGCTTTGTCTTCATGTAACTATATTTTTTTCTTCTTCTTCTTACTCATCCTCTTCAACCAAGGATTACTCAATTATATCCTCTAACCCTAGTTTCCTAGATTATATAGGAATATAAAAACTTAGGAAAACTTAGATATCCATTTAAAACCTTTAGATCACCTTCTAATCAAAGGTTAGATCAAATATCGTGTCTAAAATAAAAACATAAACACACAGGTAACTGGTGTTGCTTCCCTGACTGATGTTGATTCCTCCTAGGTGACAAACATTAGTTACTGTGCAAAAAATTAAACCTCAAATTCATGCCTTTGTGAAGAAATTCAGCTCCATAACCCAACAATAAGGTGATAAGAAACTCCAAAATTAAAAATGATGTGATGGTTAATGAATTCACATATTTTCTCAACTTTTGTAGAAATGAGAGGGATGGTTTCCACCCATTTAATGTATTACTCGATTAATGTGATGATCTATTGATGACATTTAGAAGAATGAAGGTTAATCTCTCTGATGAGATCAAAACCCCATTGAGAGAAATATCAAAAGTCTCTAGCGACTTATAAGGCATGACTTTGGGTACGGTGAAGGTTAGTATGTTGTTAAGAATTCACACAATGTTTAACATAGTCACAATAGTCTTGGTTAAGGGTTGATTAGTAATAAATAAGGTGAATAATATATTTGGAAACATTGTGACCATTTAAATGTCCACCACAAATCCCGTCATGGATTTATTCAATGGTGTAAGGAATTTCAGAACTAGTGAGGCACTGTAGGAGGATACCATCAAAGCCACATTTGTAGAGAATACCCACCATGATGACATAATGATATACCTTTTGGAGGAAGGATCCCTTACCATTCTGAGTGAGATATGGAGGTAGAATTTTTTGGGAAAGGTAATCAATGTAATTCTTATACCAAATTTCATGTGGGTCAGTTTCAATTCTTCACATAAAAATTATGTCATCGATGAGATAAAAAGGTGATTGCAATCATTGTACTGTGACAAAGATTTTAGAGTTTGAATATGAGGTAGGTATTTGTGAGGCAAGGTGAGCCATGGTATCCACAAACTCATTAGTGTATCGTGGAATAGTTTGAATGTTGTAATTATCAAAGGTAGTGAAATTCATGTCGATGTGATACTTATACTTCTGAAGTATTTCATTACGACACTAGTATAAACCATTGAATTGGTTGACGACCAGTTTATAATCTCCAAACATATTAATAGTCTTAACATCTAGGGTAATGGAATTTTGGAGACCTAACATGAGTGATTCGTATTCAGCCACATTATTGGTACAATAAAAATCAAATTTGAGAGATAAAGGTATAGGCTTGCCATCAAGAGGAATGAGGATAACCCCTGCACCACCCTCATGTTGACATTTAGGTCATCGGATAAATGGTGTTTGTCAAGGAAGAGGATAGAAATGGATTCATCAGGAAAATAAGAAGAGGATCATCTACAAGTTGATCAGAAATGATTTTTCCTTTGATTGACTTTTAATGAATAAAATATAGGTCTAAGTTTGAAAGGATCATGAGCCAACACGAAGTGCATTGGTGTTGGTAAGGTTTTTCATACATGTAATGCATAGGGTTAGTATTGGTGATGACGAAGGTTTTTTGGTTAGGTAGATAATGAAGAAGTTTGGTGGCTACAAAGACTAAGTCAAGGAAAAAAATTTCAGCATGTGTATGCCTAGTCTCGTAGTCTAGAAGAGTATGGCTTATGTAATAAACCACTTTCTCCATGTGTTTCTCATCACAAAGAGTGGGCATGGCACCCAAGGAATGATCAGTGGTATAAATGTAGAGGTAGAAAGGTTGGTCATTTTCATGTGGGACAAGTATAGGTGGTTGTAGAAGATAGGCCTTCAATGCTGCAAATGCTTTATGGAACTCATCGTTCTAATTGAAGGAAAAATCCTTTTTAAGAAGATGATGAAAGGGGTGACAACAGTCAGAGATTTGGGAAATGAAACGTTGAATAGATTTTAATTTTCCTTGTAAACTACAAAGTTGTTTTAGATTAGTTGGTGGAGGCATCTCCAGAATAGCCTTGATTTTAGCAATATCGACTTCGATGCCCGTAAAGGAATGATGAAATGAATGAGTTTTCCAGAGAGAACAGTGAATACACACTTCTTTGGTTGAAGGTGAACGTAGTACTTGATGAGGAAATCAAAAATGATTTTAAGAAGTCCCAGGTTCTCGACTTGATTTTGAAACTTACCGAGAAGGTCATCAACGTAATCCTCTAGTATCTAATGCATGATATCATGAAATATATAGGTCATGACACGTTGATAAATGGCACTAGAATTTTTCATGCCAAAGGGAATGACACGATAGTAAAAATTTCCCCAAGGGGTGATGAAGGTTATTTTTTGTTGATCTTCTAGTGCGAGTAATATTTGGTTATAACCCGAGAGCCCGTCTATTAGAGATAACATCTCATGGCTGGCCATAAGATCAAAAATTTGGTCAATACTAGGTAGAGGGAAGTCATCCTTAGGGACAATGAGGTTGAGGTTGTGGAAATATTTGTAGATGCAGTCCCCCTATTTTTTTGGTGATAGGAACAATGTTAGAGATTTAATGAGGATAATCAATGGGTATAATAAAGGAAACAAAAAGAAGGTGCTAGATTTCTTCTTTGACCATAAGGGCAATGCATGGATGCATTTTTCATAGCTTCTATTTCACTAGTTTTGTGTTAGTTATAGTTACGATATTTTGGACCACAATATTTTGGTCAATACCGGGCATATCGGCATTCCAAACGAAGGCATTACTATGGTCTTGAAGTAAGGATGTGAAGGATACTTATTCGGTAGAGTCCAAATATTGGTCTATATTTAGGAGTCGAGAATCATCCTAGGGGTGAATGTTGATATCTATGGTCGATTCATTCAGCATGGTTTGTGTCTCAGAAGGTAACGATTGAGGAATATAAGAATCCTCTACACCAAGGTAGGTGAAAATAGAGTCATAATCTTGACATTAAATGACTTTGATTTAAGGAATGTCTTACTCTAACATGTCAAGATAAAGAAGAGGAAGGGAAAAGGGTACCTCACCATCACGATGATAGGTTAGAGGTCCCAAAGAAATGGTAATTATGGAAAAAATTAGGAGGGGTGGATTTTGGACCCATGGACTCTGTAGGTGAAGGTGGTATGATCGGTGATGTGGGAAGAGAGGTATTATCTTCCTCAGTGAGGTCGATTCAAGATTTCTTCGGACTGGGTGGTGAAAGGTATGACTGTATGGTGACCTTTCTTGTAGAGACCAAAGCCAAAGCCTTTCCAAGCATACCGATGGAGGAAATTATGGGTGAAGAGATGATCAGAGATGTATTAGAATTTAGATGAGAATGGTTTGGTTTGAGTGGGTGGTTCTAGAGAATATGAAGTAGTGTCAAGTACCCCATAGGTCATATTAGTGCTAAGGTGAGGAGGACCATATGAAAATGTCTCTCCTATACGTCAGTCATAATGTGGATGCTAATGAAGGCTTCCATACTCTTGAGGAGTAAGGAATGTGTTGGTGTTGTAGAGATGGTACTCTCCCAAGGAAAACCATTGAAAAACATCTAGTTTGATCAATGCACTATTATTTCTAATATTGCACTTATTATTCTCTTCCTCGCAAATTTACAACACCTCGTTAGTTAGATCTATCTAACTCCCCTCTTACGACACTCTGTTGGTCATATTTCCTCTTATAAACTAATTAAATAGGTTATAATAACCTCTTCTCGGCTAATAGTCTCTTCTTTACCACTTTTATTAGCTCCCTGGAGTATTAATCCACTTCGTTGGATTGATTAAGTCTTTCAAAAGCCCTTCAGAAACTTAATTTCTATCTAAATAAGATTAATTACCCTCTAAACATGGTTATCTAGTCTTAACCATGGTCATCTCTCCTCAACATAGTCAAACCTCACTTTGACTTGCTAAAAGTGTTTTTTGGACTTTAGCATTTGTCCCACATGCACCCAAATCTCCCATTTGCCCAAATAGAAAAGTATAAATAGGGCTAGATCCCCTCCCTCATTTTCTAATAATTCTCTCTTCTTCCTAGCACAGATTATAGTATTTTGTTTAAGATTTAGATTGTATTTCATTTTCTTCCATTGAGATAATAGCATTTACTTTTTTATTTTATAGCACAAATATGGAGTAAAAGGAAAGAACCATTGGCCTTGAAGACATTAATGGGGAGATTTCTTTCTCTTAAAACACAAATTGAATGCTTAGATCTTCTTAGGTTCATTATTTCAAGATTTCAAAGAATAGAGGTTAGTTTTATTTTCTTAGTTTGTTTTTTAATTCAAATTAATGTATGCAAAGAAGAAACCCTTACTCATTTCTTATCACATGGTCCATTGATCAGATTGTTAAAAGCCTTTGGGGTTTCTTTAGAGATTATTACCCCATTTCCATGGATTTTGCAACTTTTCATTAAACACATTTGGCACACCTGGTGGGACACTTATGTACATCCTCCATTAATGGAGGTCTTTTGAGTTCTTCAAAGTTCATTTTCAAGTTTTTTGGGTCAAATCACTTGTTATTTCCTCATTTCGATTTCTAATGCTAGATAAGTGACCTTCATTTGCAAGTATTTTATGGGTTTTATATATAAATAAGGACACTTTGACTAAAAACTAACATGTGTGCTTTTGAAAATTTGAAAATCTGTGAGTTTTGTAGGTTTTTCACAGGGTATGCATAGGTATTTAGAAGGGGCACATACACGTTGAAACCCCAGCGTCCCCATCGGAACTGGAGCATACCTGTCTGACTGTCCTTATCATTGATAATTTTTTTCTCTACAGGGACGAGCGTGTGTCTTCGTTGGCTGGTCCGCATCTCCACCTCTCTAGCCACGTCTGTGTAAATAGCTTGATTGTGTAAAAATTTGAAAATTGTTTGTTTTATGCTTGGGTGCATATCTGTTGAAACCTAAGCATCCCTGTTAGTTACAAGATCTGTGTCTTTTTGGTTTTGTGTTTTTAGTATTGAATTTCACTAAATTTTGTCTGCAGGTGTATCTGTTGAGTTAGGCACGTACCCATCAGTTGGGGAGCGCTGGTGTCGGTTTGGGAGTGTAGGTGTCTGTGTAAAGTTTGAAATTTTTTCTATAATTTGTAAAATATTTTTTTCTAATCTTTTTTGTAGATTGCTTAGACTAACAAGTTAAAAAAGAGTTTTTCTTTGGTACTTAATTTCGCAAATAGTTAAATTGTTTTCTATTCTTAGCTTAAAACTAGGTTTGTAAAAGTGTGTATGCTCTCTCCTCGCACCTTCAAAAGTGATCTTGGATATCAAAAAAACTTACACCAAACTTGTATCAAATGTTCCAAACACTTATTTTATGAAGGATGAAGTAAATTTTCATGTGATTTAGTAGGCTTTTTCACATTGCGTATGCTCTTCCTTCCACGCTTATTGGCAATCTTAGGAAGCAAAAGCAAAGTATAAAGTTCTCTTTCTTGACATCAATCTTTGAACTGGAAAATTACTAAAACTTTTTGTCTATAGGACCCAACTCTTGTAGAAGAAAGACATCCAAAATGCAAAACATCTAATACATGTGTCCTTACAGGTTGCCAAATTGTGTGCCACTTAAAACCACATTAAGTTAAGCAAGAAAAAAAACACACCATATTCAAAACACTGTATTGCAAGTTTTAGAAAAGGGTACGTCCCTATCTGCTCAACTAGAACATAACCCCTTTGGCATAATGCCTTAGTCTATAAAAATGGGGGTGGTACCAGGAACCCTAAAGTAGTCCACCACTATGTAAGCTCGGGGATGAAACAGGAAGCGCTCTACCTACCCACTTGACTAGTACGCCTTGTGAGATAGAGTTACTGATTGTCCATATGAAGACCCCAAGGAGAGCACATGTGGATGCACTAGTTTCCCTTTGTTCTTGAAGTGGGTAAAGTAAAGCCGAGATACTCCCAAGATAGGCAAGGGGAATATTTGGGTAAATCATGCTTGCTTAAGACAACTTTGTGACACCTAGGTGAGAGAACTTATTAAGGATGCCATTCTATCTTGGAGCCCACTTTACTAGTCCATTGTTGCATCAAGCCATCACGAGGTGATAACTCATTTGGAATCTGAACCTTTTTTTTTCGAACAAGGTAAATAACCCTTGTGATTTTGATCTAAGTGTCTTTCATCACGAAACTAAACTATGTCCCACTTTCACATAGTTTTGTTCTTATCTTTGCATGAGGAAAATTTCTGCCCAAGTGGCATGTGGTTTGTTTCCATCTTTTGATCTATACCCTTGCATTCTCACCACCCATTTTTTGGGGTTAGAAAGGTGCATACCTTGCGTGTTTTTATAAGAGATAGTGCTTGCCAATTTTTTGTCTATTTATGCCCATCGATGTTTGTGGCTAGGTTGTTAAATGTCTAAATTTTACAAGTACATTTTTTGTATCTTTGATAAAGGTCCTTCCATCTTGATTTTAAGATCATCTTCATCGTTGTGTGTTTGGTTCATCTTTTATCTCTTCTTGAGTTAATATTTTTGTTCGCATCCTAGACACACAATCTTGGTACTTACATTGTGTTCTCATTTTTTATGAGAAAATGGTATAAGTCCCTTTATTGTGTAGTTACAGTGCTCACATGATTAAAAACTCCTTGTTATACTTATCACTTGGTTTCGGTTTTACGTCATCCTAAGTCTTCTCGAAAAGTATCAATAACATGCCTTATATATATCGTGATAAAGTTGTCATGGTACTAACACCTTGCTTTCTCAGTTAATGTATCACGATGACATTGTTACGCTATATCTAGTTGCAACTTCCATTTTTCAGAAGGTTTGTCTTTCATTGGCATTCAAACTAGTTTTAAATATACCTTATCGAGGGACTGTGTCAATTTCACGTTAGTACTTAGGCCTTGTTAGAATTCTAACTTGACCTACATATTGATACGGTATTATCGCTATCTTTTTTTAGGGCATAGGATTGGTAACGAAAAATTGAGTGATCATTACGTTTAGGTGTGCATATGAGTGTTCCTTGATAAAAACAACTACGTAACACTGCATCTAGGATACACTATAGTATAGTTCAAACATCACCTTGAATAGCTTGCAAAAAAACCATACACTTAGGGGTCACGCTAGTTGCATACAAACGTCTACTAGTAATGCCTAAAATCCAAAAATGGAAACCAAATCAAACGAGCATGACATAGGAGAAAACCCTTTTGAAACCTTCCCATTTAGCGGCAACAATTTGGCCCCTCTCTTTTCTCAAGTCAAAGATACAGAGCTATTAATTGATCATAGTGGAGAAGAGTCAGACTCTTCCGGAGAACAACAGAGGTTAGACCTAAATAGATTTGATGAACTCCTATATTATAATAAATATCAAGTACTCGCAAGAGTCTTAGAATTAGGAGCTAAAGTTCTGTAAGAGCGCGAAGAAGAAGCAAAGGTCATTAACCCGAAACTAGGAGAGCGAAGATCTCTCTTAGACATAGATAATCCTTTTGATGTGGGATACACTTCCACTTTTAGGCAACATAAGGCCATTGTTGAAGCATACCCATCACGAAAACCTCACTATAAAGCTTCACGTAAAGTGAAAATTGAATGTAAAGCTTCCCCTCCTCTAAAATTTGATGAAGAAGAGGACCCCTTGGTTGAGGAGGAGATCCTCCAAAAAAAAATCTTGAAGTTGAGCTAGAAGCTAGCAAACTTAGGCTCTTCAAGAAGAAACATATACAAAGACAAAGACAAAAATAAACTTAGCGAGTTTCAATTTGATCCACACAGACTATACCTTTAAACTGACTCAGGTACAAAGACCAATGACCAATGTGCCTACTAAGGAGAAACTCATTCAGAAAGAGTTATAATCAATGAAAAATATGTTGACTACACTACAACAGGGAAATGTAGGCCAGAATAGAAAATATTCGTATGAAGAACTATGCCCTTACCCCTTTGATAAGGACATGTTACAATAGCCTTTCCCAAAACACTTTACCATTCCCAAGTTTGATAAGTATAAGTGCAAAAGTGATCCTCGTGATCATATAAAAGACTTCTACATGGCTTTCCAAGAGGTCGCATATAGCGATAATTTCTTAATATGAATTTTTCCTCGCAACCTAGGAGCCATGGGATTGGAATGGTTCTATAGCATACCCAAGGGCTCCATTACAACGTGGCCCGCATTGGCAGAAAAATTGTATGGCATTACTCCTATAATATGGAAAGTGACATCATAATGAATGATTTATGCAATACAAAACAAAAACCAATGAGACGTTTGCAAGATTTTTACAATGATGGTGCGGGTTAGCCAGTCATTTTCCTTGTGCATTACCAGAAAAATAGTTAGTGAGCATATTTGTTCCTAACTTAAACCCTGAAATAGCCTTTCACTTACAAATGCATTGTGGCTCAAACTTTGAAGAAGTCATAGAGAAAGGAAGTCAAATTGAGAAATCCCTCATTGCAAAAGGAACACTTAAGTCTATAGTTAAAAACAAACATGAAGCCAAATCCATAGAAAAACCTAAATTCTTCAATAAGAATAAGCATGTTGTTGGTGATGGCATTATAGAATCCAATAGAGTCCAAGCCATGCAGACAGACCCACTTTTAAAGCTTTCACAAGGACCTCGTCCCAAAGCACCTATAAAATGTACATTTACATCCTTAACAAAGTCCTTATCTACCATCCTAAAATAATTAGATGATGCAAAAATGGTGGAATATCCAACTACGAAGGTACCATACCCAGAGGATGCTCCAAAACCGGGTTGGTTCAAAGATCATGAATATTGTGACTTCCACCATGTTAAAGGACACAAGATGGATAGGTGTTTGAGACTATGCCATTATATACAAGATCTCATCGAGGAAGGAAAGATTGCTGTGGATTCTCCCCCTAAGTCTAGGAAAAGGTCCAAATGAGAAAATGGGTATCTATAAGGAACCTTTTCCTAATCATGTAGATAAAAAGAAAAGGAAACCAGATCACGGGAAAACCTCCAATGACTATAGAACTGTTGCCTATGTTTACCCTACAAATGATAGTCCTTATGATTCCCTCATTGGATGTATTATCTCATCTAATGAATAGATCAACACCATTCATATTTTAGAAAAGAGATACACAATAGGGATGAGATGTTCCCACTTAGTCATACTAGATCCTGCGCCTATCCCTCGGGAAGGTCGGTATAATTTAATAGATCAGTTAGAGAAAACACCTACTAGGATATCTATTCTTGACCTCCTCAAGATCTCTAATGCCCATAAGAATATACTATACAAGACTTTGCAAAATTTAGGGTTTCGATAGATGTAGACCCCACAAACCTTTAAGCCATGATTGTGTGCTTAGATTCTAATGATCATATTACTTTTATCATAGCCTACAATCCCGCATAACAACCCAAAACATAACTTACCCTTGTATCTCAAAGTGGTGGTTACCTTTAGTCAAAATCACCCAAAGTACTTGTAGATGGGGGATCTGGTCTAAATATTTTCACTTTAAATACAAGGTTAAGTAGCTAGGCCATTCAGAAATAGACCTGGGAGCTAAGACTATCACAATCACGGCTTATGACAATGAAGAAAGAGAATTTTGGGTACTATAGTGGTTCCCATGGAAGCTATAGGCCCAATTTGTCATAACAAACGTTCCATTCCTTGACTTGACCTTCCATACAACATGCTCCTGGGGCACCCATGGATCCATGCCATGCAAGCTATTCCAGAGAAATTTCCATCAGTGCATCAAATTATGTCATGAAGGTCAGGTGGTTATTCCATCTCTGGGTGAACCATAAAAAACCATTCACCATTGTAGGGCATTGTAAGTTGATTTCTTAAGTTCAATGTTTAATTGAGTGATAAAAAAGTAGAGATGTAGCTTTATCCCCCTACAAGAATAATCTAGATCTATGATACAAATAGATGATTCAGAGTCTCCTCATATGGTTACAATGTAGATTTCCTTCATGAATTGTTCAACCCATTCCTTCATGGAGGCAACTCATCTAATGAATAGATACACCATCCATTTTAGTGAGCTATTCACTCTTGAAAATTTGTTAATACCAGATCTTATGGCAGTATCCCTCAGGAAGGTCAATATAATTTAATTTACAGAAAACACCTACTAGGATATTTATTCTCGATCTCCTCAAGATCTATAATGCCCATAAGAACATACTGTAAAAACTTTCAATTATTCAGGGGTATCTCTAATAGGATAGACCCCATAGAGGACCTACAAGCCAGATTCCACACCTAGACACCAATGATCTTCATGCCATCAAGCATACTTGTAAATCCAACATAACAACTATAGTGGGTTTGGATGTGGCTATGATGTTTTCACTTACCCTTTTTTGGATGGTGGTTACCCATCGAAAAATGCACAGAGGGTACTTGTAGATGGGGGATCTGGTCTTATCCCTCAATTTAAACTGATAAACTGGCCTTGTAGCTAAGGACTTTCACTTACCCTCTGAGCTAAGACTATCACCACAACTTATGAAAATGAAGATGTTTTATCAGCTGATACTACGTAGTATTCCCATGGATGTAGGCCCTACATGTCATGACATAATGTTCCATGTTGTCCCAAATTCAGTCCTTACCTTCCATACAATATTCTTCTAGGGTGCCCATTAAACATGTATGCAAGTTGTTCCTCGAATATATCCATCAGTGCATCAAGTTATGGATGAACAACTTCAGGTGGTTACCATTCTGGGTGACCCATGAACCATTCACACATTGTAGGGCATTGCACAATTTTTCTTGTGCAGCTTATAAGTGTCCTTTTGTAGATGTAGTTGTCCCCTAAAAAAAGAAGCTATGAAAAAACGGATAGATTCAAAGTCCCTCACGCCTTACAATAAAGACCTTCCTTCATTGGTCAACCCATTCTCTTCATGGGAAGAAACGTGGCAAAATATGGATAGGTGAGACATTCACAGTGAACAAGCTTTTTTAATATCAAACTTATCAGTATCTCCTAGGACAAGGGGTAAGCCTTATTTTCAGTTCAAGAGCACTCATGAGAAATGTCCTAAACCATTGGAAAACTTTTTCCATAGTGGTCTCCTATCCTGAGGAGAAAATGTTAGAGGATCCTACCAGCAGAGTGTCAGAAGGCACCATGGCTTCATGCCATCAAGCACCTTAGTACATCAAAGGTCACCGCATGATGTTTGTCATGCGCTATAATGTGTTTGGATGTGGCATTGATGCACAAGGCCGGCTAGAGCCTATTCCCATCCCTTAAAACAATAAGTCTGATAAACATGGCCTTTGGTTAAGGCTTCATAATGCTCTACCCTCTGAGAATGACGCTGCCTCTTCTAAACTGATTATTCATGAGGATGTTTCATCTAATTCTGATAGTGATGCAGATTCCCAATGTAGCCTCTACGAGGATCTTGCTTCCATGAACCTATTCCCAAATTCATCAATCCTTACCTTATCTGAATCCATCCCCTTAAAAAAATATCAAGTAGCCCTTGTATATCCTGAACTTATAGATTGGGATCAACAACTTCACGTGCCCCTATATTTCTTTGAAAATGATGAGGCATTTGCAGAGTTCATGGGACTCAGGGATTTTATCCCAGCTGGGGGCCACAAGAAAGGATTCTTGATTCAACTAGACACATATGCATACTTCAAGGAAGAAGGAGAGATGTGTGGACGTTTGAATAATTAGGTTGTAAATAAAGGTACAACCACTTCTAAGAAACCTGGAAAAAAGTATAAACAGAAATCTCACAGGGAAAAACTCTTTAAACAATCATAGATAAATAGAAAAAAGAGTCTAAAGATGAAGTGATTTATCCATTTAAATATGATGATGAGCTAGCACAGGAGGTCAATCTTACTCTTCCCCCTGATCCTACATGGATGGAAGATGCTTCTAAAATGCTTGTTGATGAAATAATAAATGTCAACATTGGCTCAGAGGAGTAGCCAAGAATAATAAAGTTGGGGGATTCACTATCAGCTTAGGAACAAAAGATATTTTTAGAGATCTTAAAAGAATATGCAGACATATTCACATGGACATATGCAGATATGCCTGGTTTAGACCCAGAGCTAGTTGTGCACAACCTTGTTATGCACCCAGATGCCAAACCAATCAAGAAAAAGTTGAGAAAGATGCATCCTAAGGTGGCACTCCTTGTCAAAGAAGAATTGGAAAAGTTGTTAGCTGCTGATTTTATTAAACCTATTGACTATTCAGAATGGATCTCTAACATAGTCCCGGTATAGAAAAATCCTGATGGAATAAGAATCTACACTGATTTCAGTGACATTAACAAGGCATGTCCTAAGGATGAATTTCCCCTACCTAACATTGACATGATAGTTTATTCCACTACTCGCTATGAAATGTTGTCCTTAATGGATGGCTTTTCAGGTTATAATCAAATACGGATTACAGAAGAATATCAACATAAAACAACATTCATCACCCCTTGGGGAATGTTTTTCTACAAATTCATGCCTTTCGGGCTCAAGAATGCTGGGGCTACTTATCAATGGGCCATGATGGTTATCTTCCATGATATGATAAGTGACATCATGGAAGACTATGTTGATGACATCCTAGCAAAATCCAAGAGTAGAAGAGAACACCCTGAAGTACTGAGGCATATTTTTCAATGTCTACGAGACTATAAGGTTCGCTTGAACCCTAAGAAATGTGTCTTTGGTGTTTTATCAGGAAATCTCCTAGGGTTCATTGTTTCACAAAGAGGGATTGAAGTGGACCCTGCAAAGGTTACGACTATCACAGAAATGCCACCACCTACCACTCTCAAGCAACTAAGGAGTCTACAAGAGAAAATTCAGGCAATCGTCGCTTTATTTCATAACTTACGGATAAGTGCCACTCCTTTACCCATTTGCTCAAAAGAGATGTCACATTCAATTGGGGACCTAACTGTCAGAAGGCCTTTGTGCTACTAAAACAGTACTTGGTCAGCCCACCTGTACTCATGCCACCTACCTCAGGTGAACCTCTCCTCTTATACATTTCGGCTACCCAGTTTGTTATTGGTGCATTGCTTGCCCAATACAACTTAGACCATAAAGAGAGAGAAGTTTACTATCTCAGCCACACCTTGATCGCGTACGAGTTGAATTACCCCCAAATAGAAAAGGCCTGCTTGGCAGTTGTCTTCACATTCCAAAAGCTTCACCATTATCTCCTGAACAATAAAACCAAACTCATATCCAAAGTTGACCCTATTAAGTACCTTTATCCAAACTTGCCCTCACAGGATGAATGGCTAATTGGATCATTCTCCTAAGTGAATTTGATATCGATTTTGTGAATCAGAAGTCTTTAAAAGGATAGGTACTGGCTGATCAGTTAGCAGAAGCACCTCTCCCAGGGATGGAACCATTGTGCTTGGATCTGCCAAATGCATCTATGATGTATATTGAAGAATCCATAGAATGGAAGGTCCATTTTGATGGATCTTTCACCTTCCATGGATCCAGAGAAGGAGTGGTCCTCATCACTCCAACAGGCGATGTCATACCAAGAGCATTTTGGCTAGGATTCCCATGCACAAATAATATTGCAGAGTATGAGGCACTCATCGTAGGTCTCAAGCTAGCTATTACTTAGAACATCTGACAACTAAGAGTCATTGGAGACTCTCAACTTATCATTAAACAAGTTAATGATGAGTACAAAGTTAAAGATGAGAAGCTTGTTCCATATAAAAAGATGGTTGAAACCTTGAAGGAATATTTCACACAGGTCATATTTGAGCAAAAACCAAGGTCACACAATAGATCCGCAGATGCTATGGCTACTATTGGGTCTCTGTTATGCATTCCCCCTCAGGAAAGTAAGATGCCTTTCTTCATAGAGCATTTACAAGTGCCAGCATATGATATGCCAGAGTTGTGTTTAGCATGTGAAGTTGTTGGTCCCTTATCCCCTTGGTATGATCCAATCTTTCGATACCTACAAGATGGCACTTTTCCACCAGACATCACTCATTCTGAAAAGAAAGCCCTTATCCTCCGCATAGCCCATTATACCCTCCTAGGAGGCACCCTTTATCATCATGGCTATGATAGGAATCTGCTTCATTGTTTGGATGTTGTTGATTCTATCCATGCCATTAAGGAAGTACATGGTGGTATTTGTGGAGCACACACCAGTGGCATAGTCTTAGCTAAGAAGATATTAAGAGTAGGCTATTATTGGCCTACCATGGAATCAGATTGCTGCAACTTTGTAAAGAAGTGTGAACTATGCCAAAAATATGGAAACTTGATACACGCGCAAGCACAGGCCTTACAACCTATTGCAATGCCTTGGCCATTCTCTAAATGGGGCCTGGATCTCATAGGGAAGCTCCATCCTTCTTCTTCAGATGGTCATACTCACATCATCACTGCCACCGAATATTTTACCAAATGGGTAGAGGTTGTCCCTCTTACCTATGTCACTAGTGTGCAAATTTCAAAATTCATCATGAACCATCTCATATGCCATTACGGGATCCCTTTAGCCATTGTCACTGATAATGGTAAATATTTCAAAAATAAAATGGTTAAAACCTTGTGTCAATGCTTCCATATCCAACTCAAGTGGTCAACCCCCTATTACCCCCAAGGTAATGGATAGGAAGAAGCCACTAATAAAACCCTTGTATGGATTATGGAGAAAATGGTCAGTAAAACCGGTTGTAATTGGCACCTACAGATACATCCCGCCCTCTGGGCCTATCGTACTTCCATCCACACTCCTACTAGTGTGACCCCATATTCACTCATCTATGGAACTGAAGCCATCATACCTCTAGAAGTGGAGCTTCCTTCCCTGAGAATATCTCTCAGAGACTATCTTGATAAAGATGAGGACTACAGAGTTACTCACCTGGCAGAGTTAGAACTATTAGATGAAAAGTGTATTAGAGCGCTCAATCACCTAAAATTCTATCAGAACAGAGTGTCCAGGGGATACAAAAATGCATCATTCATCAGGAATTTGATGTAGGAGATCTAGTTCTAAAATAAAATCAGAAGAACACCGTCAAAGACAGAGAAAAGAAAGGTAAGTTTGAGGCTAACTGGCTACGTCCTTATGTAGTAATTGCAAAATATGGATCAGGAGCTTATAAAATTGCATATTCAGATGGTGAAGAGCTTCCAGAACCTATGAATACCATGCACCTCAAGTGGTTCTATGCTTAAGCATGACGATAATATCAGATAAGAACTAAAAAATAGAAAAACAAAGAAAAAACAAGCAAAAAATGGAAAATTGAGAAAATAGTAAAGAAAAAGCAGGTCGTCCACATGTGAAAACCACACAATTGTGGCACAATGGGCAGGTCTTTGAGTGAAAACCAGTTTTTGGCACTCAAGGAAGATTCACCAGATGCAAGTTACTCTTATAGTAGGATGGGTAACCCTCCCCACTTTCTAGATATGACTTCCTTTGCTAGGTCTAGGGACCCTACTAGAACCACCTTTGTCGTACCATGATCTAGCTCATTTTCTCTTATATCTACATGAAGGACATTACCTTTGTATACTCCCATCTAATGCTAAGTGCAACTGCACATTATCACCTTCTCGTACATACACGTGTGGCATTCTACCTTTTGTATATTCCCACATCACGCTGGGGGCATCCACGCTTCTTTGTTCTTGTACATTACTTTCAGAACATGACCTTGGAAAATAAAAAAACATTTGGAAAAAGGATACACAAAAACCTAAACATCTGGAAAATTTCCCTTTTTAGGGATAAAGCTACATTCATTTCACAACGTTATCTTAGGGAAACCTAGACAACAATGAAAACCGTAGCCTTGAAATTTTATCTTTCGAGATAACCCAAAAACATTAGAAAATATATCAATGTTGTCCCACAAAAACAAAGTAGTATTTAGATTTCTTTTAGTTGTTGGTTTGTATAGTCTTGATGTACTTAGCCTGTTGAATTGTTTGTTCTTTGAATGGTTCATTTTCTTACCTTATATTGAATCTTGTTTGATTTGATTGTGTATTGCATTACATTCATTTAGGAACTCTCATACTTGTAAAATATTATTGTAGGTTTCTTTGTTTGTTGTGTGCATCTATTAGAATTCATTTTACTTGCTTAGATTGGGTACCACTTTAATCTCTTGCTAGCATTTATGTGTGTTTGTTTAGTTGTATTTTGTTGTGTTGTTTGTATGTGTATATTTTTTTAGTTTTGTTAACTTTTTCTTGTGTGTTTCACACAGTTGTTTGTTATCACATCTATCATCTATCATTTCATCACATTTCTAACATCATTCACTACATCATATATACAAAAATGCTAAGTATTACATCATGCATGTATGCTAAGCTAATCATCACATATCGTATCATCAATGGGGGCAAGAGGGGTTGCGCATAATCACAAATCTATCCCCCCCACACCAATATCATCTAGTATCATCCCAAGTGCTAGAATAAAAACTCAGAAACATCTCATAAATCTAAAAAACATATGGTGCTATCTGTAGATACATCATCAATAGGAAAGCATGAAACATACACATTTCTAAATCTAAGGTATGTCACATACATAGAGGAAAGAGAAATCATACATCATAATCAATGCTTGTACAAGGCATAAACATAGTATAGTATATCAAAATGTCCATATAAAACATGTATAAATGTCCAAGTTAGTGCTCAAAATACATACAATATGCCATCTAAAAAGGGCATGCATCACAAAAGAATCGAGCCTTCATTAAGAGGCGTCATCAAAAAATGGTACATATAACTATATGAAAGAATAAGCCTTCATAAGAGGCATATAAACAATACATCTATACAAAAGGATAAGTAAAGATCTGAACCACATCTCTCGCCATCGTTGGGGCTCCCAGGTCCATGACCTGGTGGATGGAAGAGAGGTGGTTGTGATGGACCAGCACCAGGGGTACCACCCTGCTATCTGGCTGGCAACTGTCCAGCTGACTGTGTTGCAATGGGCTACCAAACTGATCTAACTGAATGGCCTAATCACTGTGATCTAGAGTCTGTCATACTCGCATCTGAATTCTCAAAAGGCACAACTCACTACTATGTTGGGACTTCCCTAAAGTAAGCAGTCCTATATTATAAATCCTCACTGCTAGATCTCATGGCATCACATATCAAATCAACATCTCTAAAAGCAATAGTTGTCTATAAGGTAACATCTCACTCACCTATCAACCTGCCACTATTAGCTTGAGCCTACCTAGAAGTGGTGGCCTCTCGATCTCTGTCTATCATAATAACCTGCATCTGGGCTCATGCCTATTCTCTCTATATAATATAGCCATGTGATTGTGCCTAGGCATGGTCCCTCTGAGCAATAATCATCTGCACCTGAGTCTGAGACTGATGTAAAAGGGTCAATATCTGAGCCCCCTATGTAGCCATCTCACTAATATGACTCTGCCATAGGGTACTATCACTGCCCTAGGTGGCCTGTGCTCTAGCCTGATCTCTCTCCACTGTCAAAATATTCACCTGAGCATGTGTCAAATCTTACTTTGCTATGGGGGCCTGTACCTGTGCCCTAGCTGTATCTCTCTCTCTAGCCACCTGTAACTGAATGGTAATCACTTCTTGTAACTGCTATTGAAGGGAAGCCAAATGTCCACCATCACCAGCACCCTCTGTAGCATGAGGTGGTGGGACTTTCTCTAGAAGTACCTGCTAGAGAGGGGTGTATATCCCCACTGAAATGCCTACTAGGGGAAACTCTATGTCAACTGCCCTGAAACACCTATCTTGGCCTAGGCCTAGGGACCTATCCTTGTGGCTACCACAATGTTGGACCCTTTCCCCTACCTATGAAATACCAGTATGCATCGGGCCCACCTTCATCATCACAATCATCACTATCCTCACCACTGATAACTCCACCCTCGACACCAATAGGAGACCCAACTGGAGGAGCTTTCACACCGGTGTTATACGCCACCCTAGAAATAGTCAACTGGCGTGAAAGCACACCATGATACCATGCTTTGTACTCAGGTGTAGTTCCCAGATCTCTAATCTATCTAAATGGCACCCACATAGCAGGTACCGCCTGTCAAAAACTATTCATTGCTCTATCATGGGTGATCTGTGGACCCATATCAAAGTACTCTCGAGCACTATGAGCATACCACATGTCTAGCCCAAGAACATCCTGGGTACTGCCAAACTACCTCTGGCATCGATCCACCTTTTATAGCTCTCACATATAGCTGTGGATGCTTAAGATAAAATGCTCTACTATGGCAGTTCTAATCTCTAAGTGTCCTCTAGCCACTAGAAATATTTGTATTGTCTCCACACCATGGAATCCTGTTGTAACTCATTAAGCTTATGGTGGTAATTATAGCCATCCCCCATATATGGCCATACATCGTCCCCTATCGGGACCCATCCCATCATAGAAGGCTCCTCAGGAGCTTGAACTCTCAAAACACATAAGGGGTGACCAATGACAATGTGGTCTCATGCCCAAATCTATAGCAAGCGAGCTAACCCTACCATCTTCTGACGGTATTAGGTAATCAAGTGAAGGTCTCAGTATAGATGTGCCAAAATACACTGACCCCAGTAGTAGGTCTCTCCCTCTACCAAACTTCATATCACTCTCACGAGGCCGAGCAGAAATGAAGCACCAATATTGTCAAGGATTAAGACTCCACTAACAAAGGCCATCATATAGACCACTACCCGATCTAGCTCTAGATCATCAATGCACTGTGATAACCTAATGGTCATCCCTCGCCATGGTATCATTGGGATGCCAAACAAATCTACAATATATCATTGAATATCATCCCAGCGTCTCATAGACTGGATGAGCTGACCTTGAATAGGGACCCGTATAATGCACCACACATCCTCCAAAGTAATAGTAATCTCTCTGGTCGGGAGCCAAAAACATTGATTCTCACTATGTCATCACTCTGCTATGGCTGTCAGGAGGCCATGATCTAATGTGATCTGGGGCATCTCAACCACATGTGCCAAACCTGTAACATAAAGGAGGTTGTCCAAGGTCACTCTATCATCATCGTCAAACTGGGCCTCTATCACCACTAACTGACCATATCACTCACGATTCTAGAGAATGGGTAGTATACACTGCAAAATCAACACAAATGTCAGGCACTTACTTACTTTTATCTATTTTTCTAAG
Source organism: Taxus chinensis (assembly GCA_019776745.2). Classification (NCBI taxonomy): domain Eukaryota; kingdom Viridiplantae; phylum Streptophyta; class Pinopsida; order Cupressales; family Taxaceae; genus Taxus; species Taxus chinensis. Next base: position 178,071,672 of record CM034151.1, read on the forward strand.
GAAAAATACTTCTTCGAGTCATCTAACTTTATAATTATTCTTTTCTTCTAAACTAATCTAGTCTACATTCTTTTATACTTGGCTATTTTACTAGCAAAGTTTTTTTCCCCCTTCCTTCTAGCGCCTACACACCTCTTTGGCACCTACACACCCTTTTCAGCGCATACGCGCCCCCTCAATATTCTCTTCATTTATCGAAGGAAACACAAAATGCATACATGCCCAATGTAATGCCTACATGCTTTCCTTGGCGTGTGCACGTGCGCATGCCTGTCCTTCCCTCTCTCGACACAGATGCGCCCCTAATGCCTACACCCCTGGTTTGATGTGTGTGCACGTGTCCACTAATTTCCCTTTTGACAGGTGCATATTCACATATCTGTTGTTGATGGATGTGTGCATGCATACCTATCTCTTTTTGACGCATACGCATGCACGTACCCATCAAACTGATGCATATGCCCACATGCATACATCAAATTCGACCTTACCTACCCTATAAAAACCCTAAAAATTGCATTAAATGCGTAATTCACTAGAAGGGATAGGCCACTAATGTAAGGTCCATCCGCTAGGTCTTGCATGAACTCTCGGATGTGGTTTGCATGTCTCCTCCTACTTGGTATTCTCGCCATCTCACTCTAGGGTTGTCACTCTCACTCATGGTAAAAAGAATCACAAGAACTCTAGTAGATATGAATTGGTCGTGATTGATTTACCGACCTCGAGTGGGTATATTAACCCATTGCGATGCCCCTGGGGCATGATTTCTCCGCCGTGTTGTTCTAACCTTCTTCTATCCACTGTGATAATTATTTTGTATTAAAATAATCATTTTTGCTAATTTTCACACGCTGGGGTACTTTTTGCCACCCTACGGTTACTTCTCCATCGTACTGAAATAATTTATGAACCTTTCAGGGGCCTTTTCCCACCTTTTCCTCTACTTTTCATCTACTTTTCCCCATCGTGATAATTATTTATTAGTTTATTTTTTAAAAATTATTCCCGACCCATCTTTCTTCTTGTGGGAATATATTCTAGCTCTCTAACAGCCTCACCTTCCCAATATCGCCCTCATGCATACTTTTAATAAGATCTTTGATCTTTTTTAATTCTTATGACCGATCAAAACTCTAAAGAAAAAATTGTAAACCCATTTAGAAAACCAAAAACATTGAAATACCTCAGAAATAGGTTAAAACTTGGTAAAACGTCATCTACAGCTGAAATCTATGTCTATCGCATGGCACTCATCCCATATGTTGCTCACATTTTCAAAATATTTTGAAAGAATGACTCGTGAATTATCTAAATCTTCAAACACCTACACAAGATATGCTTCTCACTTTGTCTGTACTCTGGGGCACTATCAGTTTCCTGGTACTATTTTTGTCATGCACATTCCTTTTTCACTGGACCCAAGTGTCCTCCATCTTTTCCCTTACATTAAACACCTTGCTTGGGGCATCATTCTTCACCCTTGTCATTTATTAAAACATTTGGGACTACATCTTGATAAAAAAATATTTGTGCAACTATCTTAAACGTTATTGGTTTAAGCGTGTGTGATTGTACTTATTTCCCTGTTAGGTGATATTGTTTATTTCTCGTATTGCATTACATCCATGTATGTTGCATGGAGTTTGTCATTTTTAGCACTAGGTAGTTGTTTGTATCTTGGCTTTTCATGTCATTTTGCGCTTCCGTTGCATGCTTACATTTTAATAAGGACCAATGAGGAGGATTGTAAGCATTATGAAGATTATATATTGATAGCAATTGATTTGTGGATAGCTCAAAATCCCTCTTTCTTCTTGTTTCTCATCTTCTCTATGCACTTTTCTTTCTATTTCTCTCTTTTTCGATCACCAATCAAGTTTCTTCGTCACCCCATCGACACTCAAGGGGGCATCCTTCATCCTCTTAATTTTTCTTCTCCCCCTTTAAATTTTTTTTACTCATTTACGTTTGTCTACTTTCTTTGAAGTGATGTGGCTTATGTCACCCCAAATAGGGGAAAATGTAGACACTTGTAGTTTTATCAATGCACTATTATTCTTAATATTGTACTAACTATTCTTCCCCTTGCAAATATACAACACCTTGTCAATTAGATTTATCTAACTCCCCTCTTACGACACTCTGTTGGTCATATTTCCTCTTGTATACTAGTTAGATAGGTTCTAATGATCTCTTCTTGGCTAATATTCTCTTCTCTACCACCTTTATTAGCTCCCTGGAGTATCAATCCACTTCGTTGGATTGATTAAGTCTTTTAAAATCCCTTCAGAAACTTAATTTCTCTCTAAATAAGATTAATTACTTCCCTAAACATGGTTAATTAAATATTAACCATGGTCAATATCTTCTAAATATAGTCAAACCTTACTTTGACTTACTAAAAGTGATTTTTGGACTTTTGCATTTGTCCCACATGCACTCAAATCTCCCATTTTCCCAAATGGAAAACTATAAATAGGGCTAGACCCCCTCCCTCATTTTCTAAGAATTCTCTCTTCTTCCTAGCACAGATTATAGTATTTTGTTTAGGCTTTATATTGTATTTCATTTTCTTCCATTGAGCTAATAGCATTTACTTTTGTATTTTATAGCACAAATATGGAATAAACGGGAAGAACCATTGACCTTGAAGAAATTAATGGGGAGATCTCTTTCTCTTAAACACAAATTGAATGCTTAGATCCTCTTAGGTTCATTATTTCGAGCTTTCAAATAATAGAGGTTAGTTTCATTTTCTTAGTTTGCTTGTTTACTTCAAATTAATGTATGCAAAGAAGAAAACCTTGCTCATTTCTTGTCAGATGGTCCATTGATCAACTTGTTGAAAGCCTTTGGGGTTTCTTTAGAGTGTAGTTCCCTCATTTTACACACATACTTACAAAAGTAAAATAAAAGAATAATTTTACTCTTATATGCTTTATACTCTTATATGTCCGTTTTTACTCTTATATGCTTTCTTTTCTACGTCACGTTATGGTCTTATTCTTAGAATTGTATTGAAAAGGAGTTACGAACTGTTTGTCTAACCTCTTGAAGAAAAAAATGATAAAAAGACTTGAAGCTACACAAGCACCCTAAGCAAACATCCAAATCAATCAAGGTTTAGATTAATTCCCAACTTAGACTAAGGGTCTACCCCTCAACTATATATGAGTTTTAAGTGAGAGGGAAAATTTATGCTAAACCACCTTCCAAAAGGGACTAAGGTGTTAGGTTAATAGGAACCAAGCTAGCACATTTAGCTGAGTAGGGCTAAGGGGTTCGTTAACTAGAGTAGAATACCTAGAACAACTAAGTCATAACCTCCATCTATGTTATCTAGATCCAACAGGGATTTCACTCAATGAAGCACTATAAATTTAATCTATCTTCAGAAGACAAGGTAGTCCACTAGGCTACGAAGGAGGAGTTAGCTCTACATACTCCAAGTGAAATTTGACTGTGTCGCTCCTACCCACCTGGTTTATGGCAATGTCACTAAACATACTGACTAAGATGATAAACCCATTCTTGGGCTCTTGTTTACTCAAACTAGGAGGTTCCATCGAGTGTAGAGTTTAAGTCCATCCTACGGTTTTCAATGTCTTCTATGGTAAGGAGTATCACACATGAAAAACAAGTTATGCTCTAATATTGAACAAGGGTAGAGTGTTTCATTTAAATCTCTTTATTACATTTACAAAGTATGAATGCACAAGATGACTCATTAATCATTTATTGAACACTGAATATGCACTACAAGATATTACTGCAATTTCATTTACCTTATATAAATATCAAACCTTTGTACCATGTGTACTATGAATCAAAATGAACCTATGATTAAATGCACATTTCCTAGATGTCCTTGAATCTAGCATCTCATACATAACAAAAAATTATCAAAAATAACCTTCTATAACATGAAACTACAGTATACATTTATTCATTTAACCATGAACTATATAAATTACAATGGTAATTAATGAATTTCACGTCACCTTCTCATCATAATTTTTTCATCCTGAAAAACCATGTGAGTATGATATCAGTGATAATTCGCTGGCATGGCATCCACCCTAATCTAACATAATTATCATTTTTAAGTTTCCCATTTACAGACGATAACAATTACAATTTGCAATTATAATTAAAGGTTTAGAGAAATGTTTTCATTACATTTCATTTTACTTCATTTTGTAACCCAAGAGAGAGAAAGAGAAGGGAAGAGAGAGAAAACACCATTTTGTCAAAGTTCTAGTTCACACAATAGTTACACCATAGAGTTTTAAATAGTTATTTACATGTTTCAAAAATATCCACGGTGGTTTGGCAACCCGACGAGGGTCCCACAACTTTCGATTTTTACATTTTCTTACTAGCTACAAGAGTGTTCAAAATGGGCTTGGAGGCTAAGAAACCACTTCCAAAAGTTATCTTCCAATGAGAACACACACCATGATTAAATTTCTATGTGTCCCCAGATATACCAAGAATTCAAAGCAACTAACAGAATTGGGAAAAAAATGAACGGTTTGCGTATGGCGGCTAGTTTTCCGGGGCCACTAGTCGTAGTTGACCCAGTTGAAAAAGGACAAAAATTAGCTCGAGGGCTCAGAAAATCAAGTCCCAAACTGACGTTTGATGGATGAGGATGCAACAAAACACTTCCTACTAGTTTCCCCTATATAAGGATAATTCATCAGAGTCGATGGGACTGAGAACTAGAAAACCATTTTCAAATGGTGACAAAACAAAATTGATCCAGTTTGACCTTGTCAAACTATGAACAAAGGCCTACAAAATGGCTCTGTCAAACTATCCAGAAAAGTGCTTTTCTATAAACTAAATGTTCCATGCAATTGTCTAGTATAAACACTAGCGGTTTGTGAGGACAGGAAATAATTTCTCTATCCAGGTTTCAAATGGTGGTTCAAAATGAAAGCCAACTTTCTAGATTTAACAACTTTCTACCACTGCAAAACAGTGTAACAAGGCTCCTTTAAGAGTGTAAAAAAGATCTCATATGTTAGTTTGGGGTAAATCCAAAGGTCAAGGTGACTCCTTGCATACCAAGCTACACGAATGAAGCTTAACATCTCATTTTCAGAGTTACGAAGGGTACTTAATGAGTCTCCGAAAAATGCAAAAATTAACTATTTAAACCAGGAGATCTGATCAACATTATTACTGGAAAGTCAATTTTGTCTGGTCGATAAAATAATGTTGTAGTGATCTAGTTGGGTAAGAAGTTTTCTAAATCACTTCAAAATGAGGGTGTAAGTTCATGGTTTAATGCAAACAAGTTATTTTGACTTCGTGAGTTATGACACGATATTTCATTGTTTTTTTTTGCAACGAGTTGAAATAAACATTTAACGGTATTAAAATCCTAATATTTTAAAATTATATTAAGTTGCAAAAGAGAACTAAAACATGAGAATTATGAGAGGTAATGGAAGATGAACTATGCCTAGAAGGAATGAAGTCTGTCAAACCCACAGGCTTCGGTTCAGCATCTAACTTGGGCACTTCATCAACTAGTTCACGAGCCTCGATCTAACCTCCACAACATCACACAAACTTCTTGATCACTTGAATTTTTCCATTAGAATATGTAGTTGTTTGTGAGTTTCTAAAGCCTTTTGAACAGAGCCATTATGTGCATATCCTGCAATCATGGCATTCCACTGGGGTTTGCTATCAGACAACATTGATATTCAACAGTAAATTGGTGAGAAAATCAAACAGGTAGTGGGGCTTTTGATTTAACTTGGGAAGCTGCCATGGATTTTACATCTCTCTTGTTGACAATCATACACCACTTTTGCTTCTTCTTCTTTGGCACCTTTTCCATATCACTCACAACTACTAGATAACCATATAAAACCTTTTTTTTGTTTTGTTTTCTCATCGAATCTAACCAAGTCAGAACATTCTTCAAGCCCTTCATGACCAGGTAAACCATTCTAGAAAGGAAAAACCCTACCCCATTCTTCTCGACCACGAGCATTGACCTTGAAGTGTTCAGAACAAGAAAAAAAACAACTCCACACAGCTATAAAGGAAGCACCTCCCTATGCCCACGTTTTCTTCTTATTCTTTTTTTATGAACACAAAAACAAAACTGGTAGCAGAAAAACCTCTCAGAGACATTTAATAGATTTAGGTATAGATATAGATCAAGATCAATCTATTTTTATATAACCTGATCACAATACTACCCCCATGACCATGTTTCCAACTGGCATTTTCACAAACCCATTTCTACATTCCCAGCTACCATTACAGTGCAAGATCATGTGTTTTTAAGGCATTTTGTCACTCAACCCCGCATACATATTATATAAATGTCTGCTGAGCCATTTGAAGCTACCACATCTGGACAAAATTCCTCCATCTTTCATGTTTTGACGGATGTGCAGACCCTGTTTCAAAGTTCCCTATTTTGTGTGGCTTGGGAGGATATTTTCAAAGGTTGGAGACCCATTTGTTGCATGAATGAAATAGTGTGACTGTATCTTGAGGAAACCCCACGTCTATTGACCATTGCCACAAATGTATTCCATGTGAAGCTGTCTCATTCTTTCATTTGGTCAAACAATGAAACAATGCCCATGTTCTGTGAGGTACCACGCAGGTTCAAAGGATTTTTCCCCATTTTTATATAGACTAGGAGGATGCTGGCACAGGTTGCAAGAGTGCACTAGTAACGCAAACACATCAGGTTGGAGCTTTCCCCCCTCCCTCCATGATGGTGGTGCTCTCTCTCACTTAGTAAAAAGACAAAAAAATCACAAAGGAGCCCCCTTTTCCCTAAACCACCCCAACAAAAGAAATTACGGGCTTTTTCATTTTAAATATTTTATTTTATTTTTGTTTGTTTTAACTAAAAAGCATAAAATCCTAAACGAAGTAAAATTATAATAAGCACAAATAATAATGATCGCCACATTAATAATAATAACACAAATTTATTAACCGTAGCCCGTCAACAATGAGTAAAATAATAATAAGTACAAATCGACAATTCAATATAATAATTATTATGTAGATGTTCCTTCTAGTTGGACACACCCAAAAACATCAAGACATCGTTAAAACCTCCTATAGAATTCAAGACGAGATTTTCCTTAACAAGGTAATAAAAAAGGAACTACGGAGGCCCTCCACTAGCAACATCGGCAAAGACACGGACACGGGAAGGCCATACGGGGAGGAAGGGCGCTAATCATTCTCTATGACATAGTCAAGGTCAACTAATGATCAACAAACTCACACCCACCACCTACCCCTGTAAGCGGGGTCGTCAGAGAAAATCTGGGGTAATGTCGAATAGGGCATTACATTCTCCTCCCCTTAAGAAAGCATCATCCTCGATGCGACATACAAAGAAGAAAGAAAGAAAAGTAAGAAACAAGGAAAAAAATAGGCCAAGGTACGCTCTAAGGTTAAGGTTTCAGACACAAAATCATAGCCACAGGGTAGCCCTAGGAACATCAGGTAGAAATTCTAACTTTCAAGGTTCTATGGAGATTGGTATTTCCATTTTACCTTATTACTTAGCTAGCATTTTCTTTTACAGTATTTCTTATCTCAAGATTATAATATTCATTATTTAGAATTTTTTTTTCAATTGTCTTAAGTTCATGGGTGCCCAACCATAACTAACATCAGGATGTCACACAAAACTCGACACAACACAAACAACCCATGAGACATCTTGTTATCTACTTTCATGACTGTATCATATCACAAGGTATTTTAATTCCTCCATGGAATGACAACAAGTAGTCCACATAGCAAAGAATTTCCCACAATGACATCCTAGACATAGATCTATTACACACATATGACTGACCAACATAATCATCACACTGATACAAAGGTAACTGGTATCACATGTCTCAAAACTAGGACTATACCCACATAGTTCCAAATAGATATCCAAAAATATATATCAACCAATGGGAGCGTCAAGCCTCAAACATAACAAGGTGTCAAAAGCCTCACAAGGGTACACATAACTCACTATACCAACTCCACACATCTCAAAATATCAATAAATAACTCCATATATCTCCAAAAGCAACAAAATACAACTCCATATACCTCCCCAAAGCATCACCATATAATCTCCATATACCTCTCATAGAGAAAGAATTATAGTGTCAAAACCAAGTCGGGTCACTCAACCATAGAGTGCCATAAAGAATAACAGGTCACTCAACCATAGAGGCATGTCTCCTTTCTCCTTTTAATGAGGCTGGGTCACCCTATGGCCCTGGGCACATAGAGCCCCGTCACCCCCAACCTAGGTGACATAGTAACTCATGGTTCAACAACCCACTAGTTATCTATAACTCCTTGGGGTGTACCCCCATACAAAAAATCGGGTCCATAGGTTTAACCACTCCATTGTTAATCCCATGACCCTATTCCAACACATTACGACATAGTTCACATAACAACATATATCACATTACTCTTCCAATATCCACCACCATCATGCAAAATCATCACAAATCCAATCCATCCCAGAGGTTTGAGTGCATGAACCTCTACTCTAATACCATATGTAGTGCCCTCATTTTACACACACAATTACAATAGTAAAATACCAAGATAATTTTTTTTTTACTTACATTACTCACTACACACAACACAGCATGGGCTTCAAGTACAGAAACTTGACTTGCACATACGACAATCACATAAGTCATCGACTCACATAGACACAATAAAACAACATAGGCATGTCGATGCCACACTTTTCCTAATGAATGAATACTAGTAATGACCCCAACCACACGAAAGAATAACTCAAGGATAGACAAACCCACAACACATCTTTTCTTTAATTGTATTTTAGTTACGATTAACATTCTAAGAATATTATTTTGCTAGGATAACTTTCTCCTTTTTCCATCTACAGAAACTTTAAGTTAATTCCACATTTAATTTACAATTTGACCATTTTAAGTTGAATTCTTATTCTTTACAAGATTTTCCATAACTTTCTTACTTATTTGGGCATAATTCGAATGCATATAAAATACTTAATTGTCTTGTTCTTATGTTAAAAAAAATATTCTTCTCGAACATAAATTCAATGTCTACCTTTTTACTCTTATAACTCAAGTGGATGTGACTTGGTTTCCATATAGTGATATTAGGTTTTAATGGAGATTTAGATGTGAGATATATTTTTACCGAAAACATACCTTGATCACAGGTTAGGTTATTCCCCTACCATAGTTATTCTAATTTAATGACTTGTGGAATTTCCATTTTAATTTATATATGTATTTTGTTTTCTCGAAGGTTGATCACACCAAGAAAAATTCATATTCTTTGAAACAAAAGAATATGTTTTATTGAGTTATAAGGTCTTCAAGGGTGGCATTATTTCAAACCTCAAATTTTATCTTTACTCTTATATGCTTTATTTTCTACATCACATTATGGTCTTATTCCTAGCATTGTCTTGCAAAAGGAGTTATGAACTATGGTTTGCCTAACCTCTTGAAGACATACATGATTAGGAGAATTGAAGCTACACATGAACCCTAAGTTAACATCCAAATCAACTCAAGTTTTAAATTAATTTCCAACTTCACCTAAGGATCCACCCCTCAACTATAAATGAGGGTTAAGTGAGAGGAAAAATTTATGCTAAACCACCTTCAGAAGGGGCCAAGGTGTTATGTTGAGAGGAACCAAGGTAACACATTTGAGCTGAGCGGAGGCTAAGGAGCTCATTAACAAAAGTTTAAGGCCTATAACAACTAAGTCACCTCCTCCATCTATGTCGTCTAGATCCAACAGGGATTTCATTCGATGAAGAATTTTAATTTTAAATCTATCTTCAGACAGCCAATGTAGACCACTAGGATATGAAAGGAGGAGTTAGCTCTTCATACTCAAAGGGAAGTTTGATTGTGTCACTCTTAACAAAGAGGTATAAGAAAATGTCACTAAACATACTAACTAAGATGATAATCCCATTCTCAGGTTCTTGTTTACTCAAACTAGGAGGTTCCATTGAGTGCAGAGTTTAAGTACATCCTACAATTTTCAATGTCTTCTACGGTAAGGAGTATCACACATGAAAAACAAGTTATGCCTCTGAGATTAAACAAGGGTTGAATGTTTCGATTTAATTCTCTTTATTAAATTTACAAAGTATGAATGCAAAAGATGACTCATTGATCATTTATTGAGCACTAAATATGCACTACAAGATATTACTATCAAATTCATTTACTTTATATAAGTATCAAGACCTTTTTACCAAGTGTATTATGAATCAAAATTGAGCCTAAGATTAAATGCACATTTCCTAGATGTCCTTGGATCCAACATCTCATACATATATAAAAAATTATCAAATATAACCTAGTCTGTAACATGAGACAACACTAAAAATTTATTCATTTAACAATGAACTATATAAATTACAAAGATAAATAAATGAATTACACATCGCCTTTTCGTCGTCATTCTTTCATCTTGCAAAACCACGTGAGCATGATATCAGTGATAATTTGTTGGCATGGCATCCACCCTAATCTAACATAATTATCATTTTTCAATTTCCCATTTACATATGATAATAATTTCAATTTGTAATCGAAATAAAAAGGTTTAGAGACATGTGTTCATTACATTTCATATTATTTCATTTTGTAACCTAGGAGAGAGGAAGAGAAGGGAAGAGAGAGAAAACACCATGTTGTCAAAAGTTCTATTTCACATCACAAGTTACACTATAGAGTTTTAAACAATTATTTACATGTGTCAAAAGTATCTACGGTGGTTTGGAAACCCGACGGGGGTCATGCATAGCTTCCTATTTTTTACATTTTCTTACTAGCTACAAAAACGTTCAAAACAGGCTCAGAGGTTAAGAAACTACTTCCAAAAGTTATCTTTCAATGAGAATGCACACCATGATTAACTTTATATGTGTCCCTGATATAATAAGAGTTTAAAGTGACTGACAGAATTGGGAAAAAAGTGAATGGTTTACATTTGGTAGCTAGTTTTCCGGGGCCATTGGTCGTAGTTAGACCCAGTTGCAAATTGAACAAAAGTTAGCTTGATGGGCTCAAAAAACCACATCCAAAACTGACGTTCGATGGATGAGCATGCAATGAGACACTTCCTACTAAGTTCCCCTATATAAGGAGAATTCATCAGAGTTGACTGGACTAAGAACTAGAAAACCTAGTTTCAAACGACGACAAGTTTTTTGGAGCGACAAAGTCAAAATTGGTCCAGTTTGACCTCGTCAAACTGCAACTGGAGGCCTACAAAATGGCTTTGCCAAACTATCCAAAAAAATTATTTTCCCTAAACTGAATGTTCCATGCAATTATCTAGTATAAACACTAGAGGTTTGTGAAGACAGGAAAATAATTTCTCTATCCAGGTTTTCAAATGGCAGGTTCAAAATGAAAGTCAACTTTCTAGATTTAGCAACTTTCTACTACTGTAAAACAATGTAACAAGACTCCTATAAGAGCATCAAAATTATCTCATATGTTTGTTCGGGGTCAATCTAAAGGTCAAGGTGAATCCTCACATACCAAGGTACATGAATGAAGCTTAATATCTCATTTTCAGAGTTACGAAGGGTACTTAATGAGTCTCTGAAAATATGCAAAAATTAACTATTTAAAAAGGGAGATGATCAACGTTATTACTGGAAAGTCAATTTCATGTCTGGTCGATAAAACAATGTTGTAGTGATCTAGTTGGGTAATAATTTTTCTAAATCACTTCAGAATGAGGGTGGAAGTTCATGGTTTAATGCAAATGAGTTATTTTGACTTTGTTAGTTACGACATGATATTTCATTGTTTTTTTTTTGCAACGAGTTGAAATAAACATTTAATGGTATTAAAATCCTAATATTTGAAAATTATATTAAGTTTCAAAAGAGAACTAAAACATGAGAATTATGAGAGGTAAGGGAAGATGAACCATGCATGGAAGGAACAGAGTTGGTCAAACCCGCAGGCTTCAGTTCAGCATCTCGCTGGGGCACTTCGTCAACCAGTTCACGAGCCTCGATCTAACCTCCATAATGTCACACAAACTTCTTGATCACTTGAATTTTTCCAATAGAATATGTAGTTGCTTTTTAGTTTCTAAAGCCTTTTGAATAGATCTATTATGTGCATATCCTGTAATCATGGCATTCCACCGAGGTTTGCTATCGAGACAACATTGATATTCAATAGTAAATTGGCAAGCAAATCAAACAGGTAGTGGGGCTTCTAATTTAAGTTTGGAAGCTGCCATGGATTTTTACATCTCTCTTGTTGACGGTCATACACCAATTTTTCTTCTTCTTCTTTAGCACCTTTTCCATATCACTCACAACTGCTAGATAACCATACAAAACCCTGCTTTTTTTGTTTTGTTTTCTCATCGAATTTGACAAAGTCAGAACCTTTTTCAAGCCCTTCCTGACCAGGTAAACCATACCAGAAAGGATGAACCCTACCCCATTCTTCTTGACCATGAGAATTCACCTTGAAGTGTTCAGAACAAGAAAAAAAAAACAACTCCACATAGCTATAAATGAAGCACCTCCCTATGCCCACATTTTCTTCTTATGTCTTTTTTTTTATGAACACAAAAAAAAAACTAGTAGCAAGTAAAACCTCTCAGAGACATTTAATAGCTTCAGGTATAGATATAGATCAAGATCAATCTATTTGTATATATCCTGATCACAATACTGCCCCCATGACCATGTTTCCAACTGGCATTTTCACAAACCCATTTCTGCATTCCCAGCTACCATTGTAATGTAAGATCATGTGTTTTTAAGGTGTTTTGTCACTCAAACCCTGCGTACATATTGTATATATTTCTGCTGAGCCATTTACAGCTACCACATATGGAAAAAATTCCTCCATCTTTTATGCTTTGATGGATGTGTAGACCCTGTTTCAAAGTTCCCTATTTTGTGTGGCTCGGGAGGATATTTTCAAAGGTTGGAGACCCATTTGTTGCATGAATGAAATAGTGTGACTATCTCTTAAGGAAACCCTGCATCTATTGAACACTGCCTCAAAATTATTCCATGCAAAGATATCTTTTTCTTTCATTTGGTCAAACATTGAAATGATCGCACATGTTCTATGAGGTGCCATGCAGGTTCAAAGGATTTTTCCCCCATTTTTATACAGGCTGGGAGGAATGTTGGCATATGTCACAAGAGTGCGCTGGTAATGCAAACACATCAGGTTAGAGCTTTGCCCCCTCCCTCCATAACAGCAGCGCTCCTCTCTCACTTAGCAAAAAGACATAGGAATAATCACAAAGGAGTCCCCTTTGCCCTAAACCGCCCCAACAAAAGAAATCACGGGCTTTTTCATTTTAAATTATTTTATTTTATTTTTTTTTATTTAAAGTATGAATGCAAAAGATGACTCGTTAATCATTTATTGAACACTAAATATGCACTACAAGATATTACTATAATTTCATTTACCTTATATAAATATCAAACCTTTGTACCATGTGTACTATGAATCAAAATGAACCTATGATTAAATGCACATTTCCTAGATGTCCTTAAATCTAACATCTCATACATAATAACAAATTATCAAAAATAACCTTCTGTAACATGAAACTACATTATACATTTATTTATTTAACCATTAACTATATAAATTACAATGGTAATTAATGAATTTCACGTCACCTTTTCGTCATCATTCTTTCATTCTGCAAAACCACGTGAGCATGATATCAGCGATAATTCACTAGCATGGCATCCACCCTAATCTAACATAATTATCCTTTTTTAGTTTCCCATTTACATATGATAATAGTTACAATTTGCAATCGAAATTAAAGGTTTAGAGACATGTTTTCATTACATTTCATTTTATCTTCATTTTGTAACTAGGAGAGAGAAAGAGAAGGGACCCAGAGACGAAAAAACATCATTTTGTCAAAAGTTCTATTTCACACAACAATTACACTATAGAGTTTTAAACAATTATTTACATGTGTCAAAAATATCCACAGTGGTTTGGCAACCCGATGAGGGTCACATAAATTTCTATTTTTACATTTTCTTACTAGCTACAAGAGCGTTCAAAATGGGCTCGGAGGCTAAGAAACCACTTCCAAAAGTACTCTCCGATGAGACGCACACCACCGATTAACTTTATACATGTCCCCAGATATACCAAGAATTCAAAGCAACTAGCAGAATTGGGAAAAAATGAACGGTTTGCATTTGGCGGCTAGTTTTCCGGGGCCACTAGTCATAGTTGACCCAGTTGAAAAAGGACAAAAGTTAGCTCATGGGCTCAGAAAACTACATCCAAATTGATGTTCGATGGATGAGCACGCAATGAGACACTTCCTACTATTTTCCTCTATATAAGGAGAATTCATCAAAGTCGACAGGACTGAGAACAAGAAAACCTTTTTCAAACGGCGACAAGTTTTCTGGAGCGACAAAGTGAAATTGGTCCAGTTTGACCTCGTCAAACTGCAACTGGAGGCCTACAAAATGGCTTTGTAAAACTATCCAGAAAAGTGATTTTCTCTAAACTGAATGTTCCATGCAATTGTCTAGTATAAACACTAGAGGTTTGTGAGGACAAGAAATAATTTCTCTATCCAAGTTTTAAATGGTGGTTTAAAATGAAAGCCAACTTTCTACTACTGCAAAACAGTGTAACAAGGCTCCTTTAAGAGTGTCAAAAAGATCTCATATGTTCATTCGGGGTCAATCCAAAGGTCAAGGTGACTCCTCGCATACCAAGCTACATAAATGAAGCTTAACATCTCATTTTCAGAGTTACGAAGGGTACTTAATGAGTCTCCAAAATATGCAAAAATTAACTATTTAAACCGGGAGATGATCAACATTATTATTGGAAAGTCAATTTTGTCTAGTCGATAAAACAATGTTGTAGCGATCTAGTTGGGTAAGAATTTTTCTAAATCACTTCAGAATGAGGGTGGAAGTTCATGGTTTAATGCAAACGAGTTATTTTGACTTCGTGAGTTATGACATGATATTTCATTGTTTTTTTTTTTGCAACGAGTTGAAATAAACATTTAACGGTATTAAAATCCTAATATTTTAAAATTCTATTAAGTTGCAAAAGAGAACTAAAACATGAGAATTATGAGAGGTAATGGAAGATGAACCATTCCTGGAAGGAATGGAGTTGATCAAACCCACAGGCTTCGGTTCAGCATCTCGCTTGGGCACTTCGTCAACCCGTTCACGAGCCTCGATCTAACCTCCACAATGTCACACAAACTTCCTGATCACTTGAAGTTTTCCAACAGAATATGTAGTTGCTTGTGAGTTTCTAAATCCTTTTGAACAGATCCATTATGTGCATATCCTACAATCATGGCATTCCACTGGGGTTTGCTATCAGACAACATTGATATTCAACAGTAAATTGGCAAGTAAATCAAATAGGTAGTGGGGCTTCTGATTTAAGTTAGGAAGCTGCCATGGATTTTACATCTCTCTTGTTGATGGTCATACACCACTTTTACTTCTTATTCTTTGGCACCTTTTCCATATCACTCACAACCACTAGATAACCATACAAAACCCTTTTTTTGTTTTGTTTTCTCATCGACTCTGACCAAGTCAGAACCTTCTTCAAGCCCTTCATGACTAGGTAAACCATTCTTCTCGACCACGAGAATTCACCTTGAAGTGTTCAGAATAAGAAAAAAAAAATAACTCCACAAAACTATAAATGAAGCACCTCCCTATGCCCACATTTTCTTCTTATTCTTTTTTTTATGAACACAAAAACAAAACTGGTAGCAAGAAAACCTCTCAGAGACATTTAATAGCTTCAGGTATAGATATAGATCAAGATCAATCTATTTGTATATAACCTGATCACAATACTTCCCCCATGACCATGTTTCCAAATGGCATTTTCACAAACCCATTTCTACATTCCCAGCTACCATTGCAGTGCAAGATCATGTGTTTTTAAGGTGTTTTGTCACTCAACCTTGCGTACATATTGTATATATGTCTGCCAAGCCATTTGCAGCTACCACATCTGGATAAAATTCCTCCATCTTTTATGCTTTGACAGATGTGAAAACCCTGTTTCAAAGTTCCCTATTTTGTGTGGCTTGGGAGAATATTTTTAAAGGTTGGAGACCCATTTGTTGCATGAATGAAATAGTGTGACTGTCTCCTAAGGAAACCCCACATCTATTGAACACTGCCGCAAACTTATTCCATGTGAAGTTGTCTCGTTCTTTCATTTGGTCAAACATTGAAACAACGCTCATGTTCTGTGAGGTGCCACGCAGGTTCAAAGGATTTTTCCCCATTTTTATACAGGCTGGGAGAATGCTAGCATAGGTCACATGAGTGCACTGGTAATGCAAACACATCAGGTTGGAGCTTTGCCCCCACCGTCCATAACAGCAGCGCTCTCTCTCACTCAGCAAAAAGATAGGAAAATCACAAAGGAGCCCCCTTTGCCCTAAACCGCCCCAACAAAAGAAATCACGGGCTTTTTCATTTTAAATATTTTATTTTATTTTTTTTATTTATTTGTTTGTTTTAACTAAAAGAAAAAAAAACCCTAAACGAAGTAAAATTATAATAAGCACAAATAATAATGATCGCCACATTATTAATAATAACACAAATTTATTAACCATAGCCCATCAATAATGAGTAAAATAATAATAAGCACAAATCGAAAATTCAATATAATAATTATTATGTAGATGTTCCTTCTAGTTGGACACACCCAACAACATCAAGACATCGTTAAAACCTCCTTTAGAATTCGAGACGGGATTTTCCTTAACAAGGTAATCGAAAAGGCACTACAGAGGCCCTCCACTAGTAACATCAGCAAAGACACAGACACGGGAAGGCCAGATGGGAAGGAAGGGCACTAATCATTCTCTGTGACATAGTCAATGTCGACTAACGATCAATAAACTCACACCCACCACCTACCCCTATAAGCAGGGTCATTAGAGAAAGGTTGGGGTAATGTCAAACGGGGCATTACATAGAAAATTATCACCCCAATTCCATGGCTTTTGTAACTTTTCATTGAACAAAGATAGAGCTTATTACAGGTTATGAATGGTGAAGGATCTATCAGAATGTTGTAGTTGTGCCCTTCATGTTCAAATTTTAAACAACGATGTAAGGTTCAAGGTACACAACCCATGGTGTGAATCCAGGGTCAGCCAAGTATCATGTTCTATTGGAATTCCCCCTCGAGGACATAGAATAATTCAGGAATGTTACGGGGGCCCATGTGAATGTGGAGGATGATGGTGCTAAGGGTGGAATTCATGGAAACGTTAAATGAATGTAGCATAACTAGGTTATTATACATGTAATTGGTAGGGATGCACATTTTCTTGTACGCATGGGAAGAAATGATGTTGATAATAGAACCTCCATCAATCATAATGTGTCAAACACGTGTGTTATCAATGTAAGTGGAAATGAATAGGGCAGGGTCAAGATCACTTAATTGGAGAGCGATAATCTCTTCATCAGAGAAAATAATAGAAGATACTTGATGAAAGTTAATGGGAAAAAAAGATGGAGGAGGAGTAGTGAGGGAAGCCAAATGATGTGGGGTAATGATGGTAGCAATGGGTGTGGGGTCATTACATGGAACCTCAGTGGATTGTAAGACCTTGATGAGCGTCTGATGATGTGACTCAGAGGTTTGGATGAGGTCTTACAAAAACATTTTTAATAGGGATTTGTGAAGTTGTTTTATCATGGTATGATGTGTGACTCCATTAGAAATGGGATATGTCATCCCATAGATGGTTACCTTGGGTGAAAGTGTAGATGGAATGTTGGGTAAAGGTTTATTGGATAGGTTGTTTGTCTTCTCTTTTCCTTTTTCTTTTTTTTCTCTAGTGGTAACTCGAATCATATTAATACAAGGTAAATAGGTAGATGCATCATGAAATGTATAACAGTAGGAGGGACAAAAACCTAGCTTGGGATAAGAGCCTTGTGAAATGAGTATGGTGCACTCACATTTCAGATGGGGTTGGGCCAGCTCCCTAATCAAGACCATATTGATCTCAAAATTTGGAGGAGGAAAAGAGGGATATAGAGGTGGAGGTGAAGGCCGCTACATAGATATGGAGTGAGGCTATGTGGTGACACGTGAAGGTGGAATGGGATCTTCATCCAAAATTTCATCTTCGTCAAAGATATCTTCAGAAGAACACAGTTGAAGAAGAATATTTTTAATGGCCTTACAATTTTCAACATAATGCCCTACCACACAATGATATGTACAAATCTTGGTATCTTCAAATCCTTATGGTTTAGGTTTGAGTGGATTATAAGGCCTAATATGTGGCAATGTAATGGTGAAAGTTTCTAACAGCTGAGAAAGGATGTTAGCCTAAGACCCTACCAAAAAATTTTAATGAGAAATGAGAGTAGGTTTGGATGGAGGTTTGTGTGACTTCTATGGAAGAGGTGTTGCTGGAGGTGGAGTTGGTTTAGATGGAGGTGTGGGTGGATTTTGTGGAATAGGTTCTACTAGTGGTGGAGTTTGAGGTTGAGTAGGTTTAACTACCTTTTTGGTAGGTAGTGTGGTTATGGGTTTGGGTTACACCTTGGTAAACGTGTTGGGGTAGTGCATGAAGTATAAGGGTATGCACAAGATGGAAGTGGATAGGTCAACCAAGGTGAGAGTGGAGGTGTGGTGAAGATAGTAATAGGAGGAACTACAGAAAGTTTAGGTTGAAGGGAAGGTAAAGGCATGGGTAATGGAGTAGGCATAGGTAATGTGGAAGGCTTAGGTGGAATGGGAGGTTACGATAAGGATGTAGGTTGCTTCGTTTTAGCTTTACCTTGGGTAAGAGGATGTTTGATAAAGGTTGATGGATGGGGCCCTAAGATGGATGGAAGTGGTGAAGGTGAAAGAGGACGAGTGGGAGAAACTGGGGTATGAGGCCTAAGAGGTTGGGTCTTCCTCTTAGGTAGGGGATAGGCCTGGTGATAGTTTGGGAAGAGGTGGATAAATCGATCTTCACAGGAGGATGGACTATACTCGGTGTCAGCAGAACCCCCAATGTAGTGATAGGTTTGGGTACAAATGAATGTGTGGATCCAAGTGGTTGTTGTGGTAATTCTAAGGGTTTGGGTGTAGATGAGGATGATGCAGAAGAGGCTACTATAAACAACTCAAGTGTGATGGATTTTGTTGTCTTGAGAACTTTAGGATAAATCATTGAATTTTTTACAGCAAACATTTGCATTTGATTTGATACAAGAACTCAAAGGTTTCCCCAAAGCATGGAGTAGTCAACATACTCCAACGGATCAGAAAAATGGGATAATATCATAGAAGTGGAAGGCGATGATGATGATTTGGTAGTAATCCCTTTAAATAAATTTTACATTTGTGAGACAGGGAAATATTTTGCTTCATACTTTGTAGGTAGAAGAGATGATAACAAACTGACAGGATCTTTAAAATACATTGGGGAGTTTTCACCAATAGGAAGAGAAGTTACAAGTGGATACTATATGGGAAGAGGAGGAGGAAAGGTTGGTGGTGTAGACTCTTTGCTTGGTGAAGAAAATGGTAATCTGGGCTCCTCGATGAGTAGAAGAGTGATTAATGCAGGTTTATTGACAAGTAGAGAGACAAGTGGGGTAGATGTCTCTGTAAATGAAGGGATAAATGTAGTGGGATGCTTAGTAGATGAAATGATAGATACGTTCAACTCCTCAATGGGTAGTGGAGAGGATGAGTTGGACTCCTCGGTGGGTGGAAGAACTCATTCAAGGATTTCCTCAACTAATGGGATGGTAGGAAATTGAGTAGAAGGGGCTGGTATGGTATCAAAAATGGCATGAACATTTCAAATGTTGGTATCATTAGTTGTGGTTTTGCCGTATTGGTTGGATGATGAAGTGTGATTTGGAAACATCTTCTTAAATATGTGGATGTTTTGGTTAGTCGGTGCATTTGGGTTATCAAAGAAAAGATCTTCATTATCCAACATCTCGTGGATGATATTTTTAAACATTTTATAATTACCATCATCATGACCTTTGATACGGTGATAGTTGCAGTAATCATTCTCCTTATACCATGCAGGAACATGACAGGAAGGATCAAAACTAGTATGTGGTTTGACGAGTGGAAGAGTTATGGCTCCTAAATTTAGAAGCTTTTCCAAAATAGAGGAGTAAGGTTCTCCTATGGGAGTATATCATCATTGTTCATGCCTGTTTTGAAAATTATAAATAGAAGAAACAATAGAAGGTGGTTTTGGTTAGTTGGATGGATGAGATGGAAAAACTTTTAGGACCACCGCATTAGTGGATCCTTTGGGTTTTGAATGATCGTTTTGTGGTTTGGAAGAAGAAAAAGAGTCATTTGATTTTAATGGAGCACTCTTATTGTGCAATTGTAATTTATTCTCTTTAATAACATGGATTTATAACTTCCAAGCCATGGTGAATGCCTCGTCAAATGTCTAGAATGTTTAAGACTGAAGAGTTAGACAAATGTGCCTGGCACAAGCCCTAGTGAACAACTCTATCAGCTCATTTTGCAGAAGTTGAAAGGTGTGCTGATTGGTAAGATTCTACCAACGTGTGACAAAATCTTCAATAGATTCATCTTTGTATTAGTGCATCAAATATAAATTAGTCATGGTGACCTTCTTAGTGGTGTTTATGGAGAAGTGATTGGGAAAGGCCTCAGATAATTAGTTAAATGAAAAGATAGAGTTCCTAGGTAAATAACTATACAAGACTAAGGCAGGTCCTATTGAGAACATTAGGAAAGTTCAAATAAGCAAGGCATCATTATGGGAAATTAGATAACATATGTGTTTAAAATATTGCAAATGTTGTTGTGGATCCTCCTTGTTATTAAATCAATTAAACTTTGGCATCTCCCCATATGAGGGATAAGAATGAATTTGTATGGACGGATGAATAGGCTCATTACAAATTTCTTCATAAGTAAAAGCACTGTAGGAGCTGGAAATAGATGCTTCTAGGGTCTGCATCTTGTCCATCATCATCTTGATCAAATTCGTATTCAGATTATATTATGGCATACCTCGTGTGGTATAAGGAGGTGGAAACAATGAGTAAGATGTAGAAGGTATGTCAGTATATAGAGGTGTTGAGTAAGAAAACTAGGAAGGGGAGATATAAGTAGCAACAGAAAATGATGTAATATACCCTGAATGGGAAGTGAAGGTGATGGGTGGTGGTTGAGATAAGGCATATGTGGGAGGGACCTGTGTAGAGACCCTCGTAGTGATAGGTGATAGAGTAGCAGGTATAGACATGTCCAAAATCTGAAAAGGGGTTGACGTAATTAGAGGTTGTGAGGTAATAGAAATTGATGATGTGGGAATCCCTACACTAAGAGTTGTAGATGATGGTGAGGTGGACGTTGAAGGTGCTATATATGTTATAGGTGTGACAAATATCAAATATGTGGGGGTGATCTGAGAAAGGGCAAGTGGTAAGGTGGAAGAAGGTAACACTACACTAGTGGTGGATGATACAGAAGTGGGGGCAAGGGAAGGAGGAATTGAGATAGGAATCCCCTATAATTATTATCCTGATGAGTCGCAGGTGGAGGAATGAGCAAGATAATACTGCAAGGTAACAAGATTGTGATCAAGGAATTTTGCAAACTCCTCTTCACCTGAAAATATAGCGATAGAAGATGCGGCGTCCATGGGTTAAGAAATAGAAGGTGGTGAAGGACTAGGAGGTAGTGATTGACAGCTAACATGAAATTCTAGGGTGTTGACTTGTTTGCAAGTCAAAACCATTTGAATATTGGTATAACATGTTGTTTTAGCTCTATAGATGGTGCAAAAACATAGGAAAAGAAGATAGAATAAATCTGGAAAATGAAAATTAGTTATTGTTTTGACAGAAAACTCAAAACACAAAGACCAACGTCAGTAGGGTAACCAGTGCTAATAGGATGGGGTAACCAATGTCAGTCGCTAGACCAATGTGAATTACTTAGAATAAATGATAGATGTATACATATGGATATGAAGAGTTTAAATCAGATGAACCTGACTTTGCTAATGGTAACCGAGACTCAAAATGTGTAAAATGACATAAACAAATCATAGAAAATGAATGGATATGAATTGAATACTATTTTGGGAAAAATAACCAAAATAGTAGGGAATTGATGTCGGTCAGTCAACTGATGCCCCTAGGAGGAGGTAACCAATAACCGTCGTTGGACCGATGCAGGTTATTGTGAAATCTAAGAAGATGATGAAAATTTGAATTGTAAAATGATTAAGTCCAAATAAAAAACTAACCCATAAACTGAGTATGGTAATGATGATTCCTAACACACCCAGAATTAATTGGAATACACCAATTATGATGGTGGGGCATGAAGGAAAATAAAAATAATAAGAAATGTCCTTAGTATTCAAAATGCAATTTAACAGTCAAAAGATAACAAAACACATCAATCCTATGCTTTAGATTTTGATGTTATGTAGCTTATACCATTTAAAATTGACTATGAATGTAGTAGCATTTTTTGTCAACAAGGGTTCCCTATAAGCAGTCTATGGCTGGTATCAAGTGTTTTTATGGTTAAATTGTCCCCAATATATACTTCACATTACACAAGGTCTAACTCTAATATGATGACTAGCCAGAACACCAGCTGGATCCACCATCAATTAGGTTATTAACCTTTGGCAGAAAATATTGGGAAGGAAGATGTTTAAGAAAGGATTAAATTGTTAAATTGATTTGGATAGGGGTGTGTGTGCACAAAGTGTGAACTACGCTTTATTCCTACCAATAATCAACTGGTCATGACCTCCAATATATAGATTGTAAATAAATTTAGGTGATCTAATGTAACAATCACACAGATGAAATGCACAGATTTTTAAAACCTGAATTCACAATACAATTTGATGTAGAAAATAGGGAATAGGAAAAGATAATTCTCTTTCACTAAAATTCAGGTGCAAAATAAATGGAGGAGAATTCTTTTTAAACACTAAATGACAAATTTCCTTTAGACAAATAAAAGAAGAGAATATTTACTAGAGAGAAATTTAATATGAACTTTTCAGAAAAGAAAGAAACATAGAAATATTCCCTAGAATGAAAAATGCAAAGAACCCACAAATGGGTCCCACCAGGTGTGCCAAAATGTTTAACCTCAAAGTATGTGATAAAACAGATAATAGTTAATGTGTGTAGGAGTAATACTTGTGAATAGTTAGGAGAATGTTGCATGTGTTGTAGACTTTGATCTGACTAAATGTGAGAGTTTCCTTTTGGATGGGAGGAACTACCTGTAAATCACAACAAAACCACAAGAGAGTTAAAAAGTATATGGAAGTGGACTACCTAGCAACTGCTAGTTCCAGGAAATGTGACATTTCCTAGATGGCTGTCAATCCACTATTTTATCAAATTAATGAAATTAAATGGGAGAAATAGAGGTCCTATTGCTAACATTTTTATTTAAGTATCTCAGAACATTATCAACACATTAGATTAAGAAAATTAGTAAAATAAAAACTAATCTAGCATTAGGAAAGGTATGGTTTTGGTTAGAAAAGGTCACTAAGGTGTTAGGAAAGGTCTAAGTGAAGTTTGGTTACGTTCTAGGTTGTTTGGTGAAAGTTATAAGCTCATTGTTCTAGGAAAGATTACTAGTCATAAAGACCGGTATCGATTAGGTGACCGATGTCGTTACTAGAAAATGACCGATGTTGGTTCGGTGTTGATAGGGGAAATATGTTCAAAATATAAAAAGTAGGTGTTTTAGATCTTTCTATGATTGCACAGAGATTTGATGGGGTTCAGGAAGGACGGTATGATTTATACGAAGACTTGCAAAGCGTGATAGAGGTGTTAAGATGGGAAAAATGGTTTAGGTTGGTATAATAGATGGTAGACAGATGAAGGGTGATATTCAGGATAGAGGATATTCAGATAATAGAAATGAATAAAGGACTTAAGAATAAAACTAAAACTAAAGAATAAAACTAAAACTAATAAATAAGAGTGAGTTACTTATCTGAGAACCTGTAGATCTGAAGGTGGTGGTGGTTGACGGGAATTTGGAGACAAAACAAAGTTATGTCCAGTGCCATGGTAATAGACCATGTATGATCTTTTGTGGGTGATCCAAGGCTATGGAGGAAGAGATTGGTTTCTGGTGAAGACTTGGTGTACTCTGGTTTGTCATCTTATAGCTTGAATGCTTGAGAGTTAGAATGTCAAAGCTTGAGTGAATGAATGAATTAAAAAACCCATGTAAAGAGTTAGAAACTCTTATTTAAGGTAAACCACTGATGGTTAGGGAACCACCACTGACAGAGTGATAACCGACATCGGTTAAGAAGAATTAGTATAATTTGCCAAAAATAGGGTGTTTCACCCAAATTTGGCATGGTCTTTGTCTTAGTCTGGGTTTGGATTGTTGAATGACATAAATTAGAGTGTGGAATCAGTTAGAGGATTAATAGGTCATGAATAGTTATGGTAGGAAAGAGTCCTAATTGGTTAGGATAAGTGGGGACTTGGTCTAGGTTCATTAATAGGCTAGGAATGGGTCTAGGATGAGGTGGAAAGGTGAGGTGGCTTAGTGAGATGGATATTAGTTTAATGAAGGTAATTAAAATAAATAATAGTGTGAGGATGAGGATTAATTTAATTATGGGTAATTAAATTAATAATAAAGTGTAAAAGGGGTAATGTCTATGTGTATCTGTCTAATTACTTAATTGAAAGGGGCTAGAGAGATTGTGACCTAAATTTGGTGTCTACATCTGCAACTAGATTTCTCATCACTCAAAAGTGTAGATAAAGGGAAAAATTTATATCCAGGTATTCCTCTTTTTTTCTATTTTCTCCTTTTTGGATTGTAATTTCCCATTCTTGTTTATGTCCCCATCGAATATCACATTTCATTTTAGGTTTAAAATTAGCATTCTCTTTGCATCCTGCTTACTCATAGAGATTAAGTAGGGGTCTAACTTACTACATATTGCATCTTATCACACATGACCTACAACTCACAAACCAATTAACATATCAAACATCTCCTTACCCGGTAGACTAATTTGGATTTCATCACCCAACAAGAAGTCATTTGAGAGTTCCCACACAAAAATATACCTGAAACTAAACATAGATTGTCTTCTCCTAGGTACCTCATTATCCATTTCCTCTTTCCTTTTTCATACTTTCCTAAACAAAAATACAAAAAGAACTATTTATTATACTTTCTTGATTTAAAATGGAACAAAACTTCACCCCAAACAGTTTTTCACAAACATCTACCATGATCGATATCTCATCCTTGTCTCCTTTTAGATCCATCCATGAACTCCTACTCTGTAGATCACATTATCTAGTAGATTATATCCCACCCCCCTTGGACTGTCCTTTCTTCATCCAACATCGCTATGCATTTCCAGAATATTGACATTTTTTTTCCTCATACATCATATCTTCCTAGTAAATCCCAACTATCTTATCATGTTTCTCCTTCCCAATATCATACACCCCCTCAACCATTACAATCTTCACCACTCCCTGAAATTTTTAGAGAGCCCTTTCCTAATCCACCACCAAAAAAAATTCTTTCACCAAACAAATATAACCCATTTGCAATCAATACCATGCCTCAAACACCTCTACCTTGCCTCCTTTAGAGACCTTTGAGCCTTCATCTAGCCCCATATATGACTTCTTACTTTGGAAATCCCCTGAAACCCCTCGATCATGTCAATCCACTCAATTGGTGGATCTTATTACACCTAAATCATGTCATATCAACCCTATCCCTACTTCATCTAGAATACCCATCAAATCACCACAATCTACCAACATTCACACTGCTTGTGTGCTCCAATAATCAAATATTTTAATCTAGCCTCAAACATCTCCTCCAGCTATAACACACCAAGCTTCCTTATATCCTTATCCATCTACTTATTATGTTATACAACCAATACCATCAAACACTTATCATATAGCCACATCAACCATAAATATAACCCTCATGCCTATCACATCAATAAACACCACTCCTCAAACATCTAGCACAATCGATATGTCATGTTTTTCTCCTTCTATCCCCATATATGAATACTTTCACTATAACTTTGGTTCTCAATCATGTCAACCAAAGGGTCCTACTTCATCCTTGTCACCTTATACCAATGTCATCCATGTTTCATATACCAGACTTTATGTACCTCAAAAATATCAGCCATCGTATTATGTCCCTACTTCCAAATATTACACAATCCCCCAACCAATTCAATCTCCACTCCTAGATATATTCAAAAAAAACTTCCCAGATCCACCATCAACATATCCATTTCTACCATCCACACCATAAAATTTCAATCCTTATTCAATAAATATTTTGCATCAAACACCTCTTTCAATATCCACACCTACATCTACCATTGATTATAGACCTATATCTACCTCATCCACTCCATCATCCACATCTATCCCGTCCTTACCCATAATACCATCCATAAATCCAATCCCAGTTCCTACACCTTTCACATCAATCATTGAGACCACATTCATGTCATCCTCCCCTCCTACATCATTTGAAGAACCTTTGAAAGAAATTTAACTTATAACAACTTTAAATGAACCATCTACCTCATCATCACAATCGAATCAGCCTTCACTTTCCTTAGATTCAATTAAACGAATACTGCTTCATATGCCTATACCAACACCACCTTTGAATTCTCTAGTGGATATTGTTTTTGTTCCTCCTAAGGATGTAACCTCACAAATAAAATATACAACCATTAATACATTACATCAAAAATCCCTTATACATTACAATAAATAGATTGACATTCCTACCTGTAAACAATCCAACATGACAACCTTTTCATCAAGAACATTTCATCAACTAAAACTCAAACCATTCAACACTAAGGCATTTACCAATACCAAAACTAAATTCAAGCCATCATTAAATAAACATGCTTGAACTTTATCCTCAACATCTGTATCATCTTAAACATCCACTTCTTATTCAAAGACCAATATATTCCGCAAAGATAAAGTGCCTCATAACACTTTGGTTGAATCATGTACGGAGGTCTTCCAAAAATTGTTACAAATTTCTGCAATCACGCTTCTACCTTTTAGGGCCTTTGACCCAAATATAAATAAGACATCGTGGTTTAATTCCAACCTCATTTGTGCATATCAGCATACCCCTGGACACGATATTGAACATTGCAGAGCACTTCAAGCCATTTTTCATAACTTCATTAAGTAAAACAACCTGCTTCCCAAACCAAACCAATCTCTTCTTTCCACTTCAAGATCCACACCTTTTACTTCATCTATCCAACTGTAAAATTCCCCTCATTCTTCATGAACTTTTGCAACCATTTCACCTCTAAATGATGATTCTTATAGAGAGGATCCTTCATTCTCCATCAAATTTGTTCAAGTAACCACTTGGTCTGGTCCACATGACTCTAAATCATCAACCAACACTAAAACTTAAACCAAAACACCAAAACCTCAAAGAAATCCGCCCCTGTCCTTAGTATCCAAATCAGCTCATACATCAACATCCAAATGAGAATATCATCCACATTAACTCATTTCCTACTGAAACCACTCCCTTAATGTTGGGACTCTTCACTCTTGATAATGCTTTATTTAACCTCATCCAATTTCATCTAATCCATCTCAGCTGATCTTAATCTAAATTTTATCTAAGTATAAATCTCAATTAAAGTCCACCTTTGTGGCCATGTTTTCCCTCCCTTTAGGGGATCATTTATTCTTGTTTGAATTCCACCATCATGGCCATGTTTTAATCTTTTACTCTTACCATCCTAGGCCCACCATTTTTTCCATACCTATTTCTACGTTGAGAGACCATTATTCTCATCCTAATTCCACCATTGTGGCCATCCTTTTTTCTCCCTTGAGAAACCATATCTTCACTCCAAGTCCACTGTTTTGGCCATACTTGTCCTTCCTTTGAGGGTCCATTTATTCTCATCTAAGTCCAATTTTGTGCCCATGTTTGTTTTGCCCTTGAGAGACCATCTCATATTAAGTCCACATTCGTGGCCATACTCGTCCCTCTCTTAAGAGACCATTTACCCTTCACATATGAAATCTGTCGTTAAGGCCATACTTATCTTCCCCTAGGGGGATCATTTATTTTCATCCTAAGCCCACCATTGTGGCTATACTTGTTTCTCAGTTGAGATATTTGTGCCTCTTTGGGGGCATATTTGTGGCCATATTTGTGCCTCTTTTGGGGCACCATCTGTTTCATCAAATCCACATTTGTGGCCATTTTCATCCTTCCATAGAGGGACCCTTTTTTTCATCAAATTCCACCATTGTGGTCATATTTGTGCCTCTTTTAGGGCACCACTATTTATTTTCATCTAAATCTACCTTTATGGCCATATTTGTCCCTCTCTTGGGGCACCATATTTTTTTCATCAAATTCCACCATTATGGCCATATTTGTGCCTCTTTTCGGGTACCACCATCTTTTCCATTTAAGTCCATCTTTGTGGCCATGTTTATGCCTCTCTTGGGGCACCATTTATTTTCATAAAAATACACTGTTATGGTCATATTATCTCTCTCTTAGGGGACCATCTTTTTGTCTCATTAGGGACACATATTTTTTCTTCCTTAAGTACATAGTTTTTATTTCTCACTTGTCTATCACATCTAATCCTTTTCAATTTATCATTTCATCCTATTGCAAATTTAATGTTTCCCTTCCCTTGGTGGTAAACTAGAAGTGGAACCACTTAACGCATTACACTTGTGACCATTCTATTGTTAGCATGTCTACCAATTCTCTTAGTGATATCTTTATTTCATTCCTCCATCTTAGGATTTTCCATCTCTCATTGTGATGATTTGGAATTATGTGGTCATCCACCACCTTCCTAGATGTGACCTTAAATATAGGCAACATGGAACTTCCTATAACATATTTCCTTATGGATAGGTTTTCCCTTCTTGGTGATAACTCCACAGTCATTACATCCATCACCTTCTGATTAACCTATTGGAACCATGCAAAGGGTCCAGAGGTGTATCTTGTACATTCATTATCCCCTCTTAAATGGTCTACCTAGCTATTCCTAACCCTCCCCTATATAAAATAAAATTCATGGATTCTCTGGTCAAAAATTAAAGTCATTGAAAACAAAATGATCACTCGAAGGAAAGTTGTTCATGCAAAAAAAAATAGAGAAAAAAAGTATATAAATTAAAATCAAAAGAAAATCAAATAAATAGACTGATCCCTCAAAGGCTGGCTATCATATATTATTCTTTCCATCTATATATTTTATAAAGTAGACCATACCCTTAAAGGATGGCTACTCCTTATGGAATTTGGAGGCTTCCTGTATTTTTCAGCCTTCCATTTTATTAGCATCCTAAGAAAGCTTCTTGCATTGATCAACTTTCTTCTAGCAGACTTCCCACATTGATCAGTTTTCTCTATCCCCTTCCCAGAGCTGGGGCATAATTTTAGGGAACACCACTTTTGTAGAACCCTCTTCCTCTATGCAAGTAAGTCTCAAACCCCTTCTGTCATGTCAACATTAGTTTTATGAGATCATCTCATCCATTGTTTCCTTATGATCTTTGAAATGACTAACTATCACTGGTTATTTGTTAGCATCTGCGTTGTTCGTATGTTCCTTATGTTGCCTAGATCTCCTCCTTTTTTACCTCCATTGTGATTGGAGGCATAGTTTCCTCCCACATTCCTTGATATGATGTACAAATGATTTTAACTATATTTTTTTATCGTTAAGGTTGTGTCTTTAACTACTCTCTTTTTCTCATTCTAAGACCCATTGGGCCATGCATATCCCCTTTGGGACACTCCTCTTAACCATTAATTTATTTAAGTACATATCTCATGTTTCCCTCTAGGAATTTATATTATGATATTCAAATTATCCCCTTTTCGGGCATACATTATTTTTCCAAAGCCCACATTCACAGTCATATTTCATATTCTCCCTTAAGAGAATTTTGTTTCCATATTCTGAATCCTTTCTTTCTAATTCCAAAGTCCACATTTGTGGCCATATTTATTTTCCCCTCTATGTGTTTTACTCCAATCCACTCATAGGTCCTCTTTTGTGGCCATACTTACTCTTTCTTTTGGAATTTTTCACATTCCTATTCAACCTGCACATAAATTTCATCTCATGGCCATACCTTTGTACACTTGGGGCATATTTTATTTTCACCTTCTCAGCCATACTTTCCCCTTGGGGAATATTATTTCATCACTCACCTTTTTTTCATTTTGCCTTCTCAGCCATTGTTTGTGTCCCACTGGGCACCACACCTTTCATCCTTGTCCCTTGAGATTACATACCTTTCCGATATATTCCTCATGTATTAAGGACTTTGCATACTTTGATGACTTTCCTATGACTCGTTGGTCATCCTGACTTGCATCATATTGTACTGATCGTCACCCACTCACTGTTCTGTAGAATGTTGTAGCTCATATTTTTTGAGACCAAAATTTTCCTCTATCGATGTGATATTGGAGTCACTACCATATTTTTTATTGATATTGCAATCCTTTTTGTCTGAGCATCTTGCCTTGGTAATCATTTTATCCATTTTTTTTCACCCACCTGCCCTTTTTCATCTACCTTTTTTCAAACACATCATCTATTCCCATTGATGTCATCGATCCCCCATTTGAGGGGGAGCTTATCATAAATCCTTTTTATCTTCATCCAAATTTCATTGTTTTTGTCTCACGGCTTGTTAGCTCAAACCACTCAACAAAAAGGGGAAAAATGTAGACACCTAAATTCAATATCTATACCTTTAATTCACATTAATGAATTAAACTTCAATTAATTAATTAATTAATCAATTAATCTACATCCTTTGCTTCCCTTTCCCTAATGGACTTCAAATTTCCCATCCCTTTACTTGTTCTAACATATCTCTACTACCAACCCACCTACACATCATCCTTAAATATCCTCTACTTTCCTAATGCTTTAAAGCATGCAATCCTATCCTTAAAAACATGAAATCATGCCAAAAGTAAAAAAATACTCCCATTAGGGAAAATTTCCTTACATTCAGCGGCAAGCCAGCCCAGTTATTGTCAACCCTCTTAAGCTAAATCCTTTCTTTCCATTCTTCAATAAGATGCATGCACATACTGGAGTTTGCCTACAACCTGCAAACCTCTCCTCGTGCCTGAGCATCCCTGCAACATCTACAAACCTCTTGGAGATCCTTTTGACGTGCTTGCACCATTCATGGACACTCCTTTTTGATATTATTATTATCTTGGTGTTATTTTACTATGATATTATCATATTATTGTTAGCTTCTCAGATCTAGCCTTTTGCATGTCCAACAATAATCGAGACTCCATTACCAGCCTATTCCATGATTTCTTCTACTTGCAGTTTACTTTTTTTAGTCCATTTTCTCTTGGTGTTTATTCTAATTTTCTACAGTCACTACTACCCAACTCAGGTAACCATCGACTCGACCCTCTGTCACCATCTTTTCCATCTCTATAGCCTTCCCCAACCTCTGCATATATTCTATTTCCATTTTAGACCCCATATCCACTATTTAGCTCCTCTATTGCAGCATTGCCATCCTATTTGCACTCTAATCACCGGTGTTTCACCCTGGTCACCGTCAAACATGGTCCCAATCCTCAATCTACCCTTTTCAATCCCTATTTTCTATCATTTTATTGTTTCTTCTCACCCATGTTCCTTCTACAGGTTGATTCCAGCATCTTTAGACCTTTGCTACTTTTGGTATACATCCAGATCTTACAATTTTTTCACATTTCTCTTATGTCTCATATCTACTCATCCAAGTCACCATTGACATGCCTTTAAATAGTCTAGGTCATCATTTCCCCAATCAGGTAACCTTTTTATTTCGAGTTCATTCAGATCAGATTTATATGTGCCTTACATTTTTTGCATTTTCATTTTCTATGTACCTCAAATTCTACATATTATCTTGTTTATTATTATCGCTTTTATCTTACCTTATCAAACATGGGGGTTGACATCTACCAAGGAAGTTAATTCTTATTGGAGCTAGCTTTGTCTAGGTAGCCCCCACATATATTATCTAATCAAATCTTTCTCTAGTTTTGTAGTTTATATAGCTTACAGTGGAGATCAATCACTTTTTCGCCCATTCATCCATCACATCACATATTGAGGTATCTTAAACCCTCCATCATTCGATGTTTTCTAGTTTCTTTAGTGGCTAGATCATTAATTGATGAAGAATGAAAAACTAGAAAAACATTGTCATTGATGGAAAACCACTTTATTCTTCTCCCCCTTTTTACATTAATGACAAATTTACTTGTATCTCATGATCTCAATCTTCTTCAGCCTCTTTGAAGAACTTCTTGGTTGGAAACATTATAAAAAATCATAGTTTGAGCACATAGACCTATTTTTCCTTCTTTATCTCTGTTATTGTCATCTTCAAAGCATTTAAGCACTATAGCCCCCCCTAGGAAAATTCATACATGGCATAGACACATTCCAACAATCATGATACAAAGTAATAACACCATATTGAATCCTAATAAGGCCTATCTTAACGAAAGATTCCATCATACAGACTTAACTCTACCATTTATGAATTGTTTACAACTTTAACACCTAGATCCTTAAACCATCATTTTAGACCAAATTTTCTAGACTTATAATTTCTATAGAAGCTCACATACATCATGAATCAACACCATATAGCTCCCTTAGAATCATTATACCTCTATCTAACTAAATATGTAAAACTTACACTACTTACCTTGCATAAATGTCATGAATATGGATCAACAACACTAGCACAGACCAAAAGTAACTTTTCAGTGGAAGTTTCATCCTTTGCATGACACTCTAACTTATTTAACTGATGAATTGCTTCCCCTACATATATGCTTTCAAAACATCAACAAATATGCCTAATACGTCTTCATAGGACCTTAGACACCTGCTAGGAGATTAATACTAGCTCCCCCTACTTTAATGGACCTTCTTTGTTCTATACCACATCATTTTTTCATGTATATGCCTATTGTTCTCTTTCATAGTATACTAAGACCAAACATGATGCATTTATCCTAACATAATAGCCATATATCCTTTTAATCTTCATCTCTTTGGCATAGAGAGTACGTAATATCCCCCTCAACACATTTATCTATGCAAAATCATCATGATTCATTTATGCACAGTCATCATTAGGACATTCTTTCCATTACAATAAAGCCTTTAATTTAAGAAATATATCTAAGGGTCACAACTTTAATCTTTGATGTATTGTCTCAAATCACACAGACCTTTATCAAGATGCACAACCTTATTTTAGGCTTGTATAGCCTTGAAAACCATATAGTCCTCATATATCCCTATCTAAGCCACCATTTTAGACCTTAATGACAACACATAGACCTATAACCTTTACTATCAACTGAAACATTCATATTTTTGTCTTCAAAAAATCTACTCATGTTTGTACAGCTCCATACTTCCTTCAAAATGCATACACACTCTAAGGAACCTCAACCTTGATTCAAAAAATTAACACCACATCATATGGACCCATTAGACTCACTTACAGGATTGTAACACTACTATTACTTTGAAAATGAACTCAAAAGACATACCTTAATTTATAGTGCACTTGCAGAGTTTCACATACCTTAATCAAGTTTTGATTCTCCATTCTTGGAGTAGACAACCTAGAAAACCCTCTTATCACCCTTAACTTCTACTTGAGATAATACCATAGACTCTAAATGACCATGCACATTCTTGACATAATGCATATCAACTGAGACATCAATTTTTTATCTTGATAGTCATGATTATGCTTCATATCTCTCCATACAACCTCTATGATGCACAAACAACCTTTTACACATACAAATAATACAACATATTACCTAATTCAACTCATGTCATTCCTGGGGAACACCATTTCACTTTACCACCACTAATATACTACTACAATATTAGACTCATTCTTATCCATCTCAAAACTAACACTACTCCCCTTTTTCAATCTTTGTCATAGTGTGTTAATTCTTGCAACCAAACTTCATAGCTCAAATTTTGAGGCACAAGGTACTTATCAATAATCTTGTGACCCTTCATGAAGCATCATATCCTTGTATAAACATGTCAAATATTAATTCTTCATAAAATTTGTTTCCTTTCTCACTCTTAATATCTAAACCAACTTCAAACATGTTGAATACCTTCAATGACATGAAGAACACCTCTTGGATATATGAAAACACACCTTCAATGCCATTCCTCAACTTATAGGTCACTTCAATCCATAACACGAGATATTTATACAATCAAAACAAGAAAACATCTCTTTAATTCATACACACTTGAAACTATTAACATGCCTAAGCATAGAAACCATCTTCAAAAAAAATTCATGATGCATGAACAATCTTAGAGACATCTCAATCATGTCTCAAGGACTGACAACAAGGCATCAACCATGTCAACAAACTTGTATACATGTAAGGCATAAAATATCCTTTTCTTTGATGGTCTTATCAAGTCACCATACAAAATGATTGACTTTCTCTTCATGAATCTACCAACCTTGCACCATGGCAAGGTTTCAAACATCCTCAAGCAGACTAAACATATTTCCAATCATATTTACCATACCTTGACACATTGAAATCACTCCTACAACATCATACTTCAAAAAAATCATGATCCCTCTTCTCACAATGCTTCATATGGATTAATATGTCTCTAAGAAGCCTATTATAGATATCCATCTACATAATGGATCTAGAAAAATGAGTTGAAGATGTCCCAAGATCTCTTTGACATCTGTAACTCACTTCTTTATTCTTGCTTCTTACATGTACCTTGAGATCTTTCTTGTCTTACATCACCATCTACTCTTGGTGAAGCCACATTGTTCATTCTTGGTTCCCATGACCTATTTTTCCTTCTATCATGCATTCTAGGACCCTGAAAACTTATATTTTTCCTTTTAGAACCATAATGACATTCTCTAGCAACATGACCAACTTTATTGTAATTAAATCATACAACAACTCCCTTACCTTTTATACCTTCATCTCTCTAAAACTGACTAGGTGGATCACATAGACATAATCTAGAAATATGACCTATCACTTGATGGTTGTAGCATATCACGTCCCTAGATTTCTCATCTCTACATTCCCTCTATGGATGCTAATATTTGAAAAAATTCATACTCCTTAGCTCTATGTCCAAATCCATTACAAGTGAAACAATAACCACTAAATGATCTATCATGCCGTGAAGCATTAGGCTATCTAATTGACTTTGTCTTCAATATTTCTCTTTTTTCCCTTTTTGATGATTTTTTCTTCAATATCATTTCTTGGAACTCTATCTTCATACGTTACATCTTTGTCTTTGATGTCTTCTCTAAATCCCAATTCTGTTCTATCTCCTATAGATTTTTGATTTCTCAAAATGTCATCAAGAGTCTTAGTACTTTTCTCAAATTTTTGGAATGATTTATCCTTACTATCTACATCAGACAACTCTCCCTTAATAATAATCCATTCTTCTTCTTTGGATTGCAAGATTAATGTCATGGAGCTCATCTAAATCTCTAGTCTTTTGATTGTCTCATAAAATTTCTCCGTTACAACCCAATTTTTCTCCTCTAGGTTCTGAATCATTGCCTCATATTCCTTGACTTGAGATCTCAACTTTTTTTTCTTTTTCTTATCATGATTTAGCTCATTATAAACACACACCAATTCAGTCTCATAGAAACCTTCTTCTTCTTCTTCTTCAAAGTCCCTACAATAATCTGTTACGAATTTGCCTAAAAATGTGAAACCCTCATTTGTATACCTCATGACATCCTCGGTCATGAACAACACCTACATATTCATGTTATAATTTAGATACAAAATCTAAAACACCATCACAATTATTTTCTTGAGATGAACAAGCCTCTTCCTTTATGTATAAGCTCTTCTTTCCCTTCTTCTTGAAGTTCTTCTTACCTTTACTATACTTGTAATTTTTCTTTTTATGATCATCTTCATGATCTCCATCACTTTATTTTTCATTCCTGTGAGGAAACTTAGTATCAAAATGACCTAATTTACCACAACTAAAACATTTAAAAGTAATCTTACCTTTATACTTTCGAGATCCAACCTTCAACCTTCTTACAACCACTACAAATATTTCTACATCATCAATCTCAGGATCATCACCATCATACTTAAATTTCTTTCCCTTCGTCTTCATCTCAGATTTGAAATAAATCTTCTTATTAACTAGTTTAGAGTCAACAACCCTCATTTCATATGCAGTCAAGGTTCCATGCAATTCATCCATTGTCAATAAATTCAAATCCTTGGCTACCTAAATGACAAACACTTTAGAGTCAAATTTAGGAGTTAGAGACCTTAAAACCTTTTTTTACCACAAATTCTTCCTTTACTTATTCTCCTAGAGCTTTCATGTTGTTGACAACCTTGTCAACTCTAATAAGCAAAAATGCAGCAATGGACTCTTCTTCACTCATCTTCAAACCCTCAAACTGATTTATGAAAGTTTGGAGCTTAGTTATTCTTACCTTGGAATATACATCATAAAGGACTTGAATTTTATCAAACATTTCTTTCGGTGATGTGCAATGCATGACCTTCACAAGTTCAAGTTCATCTAGACCACACTTGATTGCATTCATAGCCTTGGAGTTTTCAATACTAGTCTTCTTGTTTGCAGTAAATTTTAAGGGAGTTGTAGGAGCTATATAACCATACAACAAAAATTTCCAAATATCAAACCCTAAGGACATGATGTGAGTCCTTTTCCTTAGACTCCAAAAATCATATGTTATCCCATCAAACAAAGGTGCCTTGTTAGAAGATGTGTAACTCTGCTGACTTACCATTTTTAGTTGTTCAAAGGATATCCTTTCAAGTGATTAAACTTCTCAAAAATGACCTTCTGTTATACTAATTGGTGTAAGCACAATGGGCTGATATGGGGGGTAAATCACTCCTACAAAACCTATAATAAATTCCAATTAACTTGAAATAACTAATTAATATTGAACCACTCATTAATGTGAGATTAAAACATATAACAACCATCCATAAGAACATAACAATGAGAGAGTACATAAGAACACAAGATGTAAGTAGGTAACCCTCAAGGGAAATAAAACCCATTGAACTTTTGATTATATTACTCAAATGAAAAGAATTTAGTGAAGAACCAACTTCACAAGGAGCACCAACCTCTAGTTTAATGAGGCATGTTAGGTTGTGGAGCATGTTTTCATGTTAGAAAGTGTTGAAGACTGTACACTTAGAGTACGTTCCAAATATATCGATAAATGTTCTTTTCTCATATGGGCAGGATTTTTGACCGATATGTTTATGGGATGGTTTTGGCGCATGTTTTTGATACCCACGGTTTTTTTAAACTGCTAAAGTAGTTGTCTACTTATGTGGTTTTGTGCATATGGTAGGGTTGATGTAACATTGTAGATGTGTTTGAATTTGGGTTTGAATTCTATAGAGTTTGTTGAGCATAGCTCCAAAAAAATCTAGGTATTGTATTCAGATAGCAGTGGCTTGTAACAAAATTTTTTGCAAGTGATTCTTGGTTGACGTAGCCCAAATTGGGTGAAACACGTTAAATATTGTCTCTTTTTTTTGTTCTTTTATTATTCTACACTTTTATTTCATATCTGTAATATTTTTTGCATATTAGTTTCTACTGTTCCGATTTTGTGAAGGATTATTCCACATATTTTATCCTTTATTTTATAACAACTGGTATCAGAGCCCAGTTTACTTTGTTGAAGTGTTGAATCATAGGGAAAGTTTTTAGCTTGAGTGGGAGCTATGGAAGATGATGGAAGATCAAGGGTTGAAAAATACAATGGGAAAATTTTTGGTGTTTGGAAGATGAAGATGGAAGATTACCTTTATCATAAGGATATTTATATTCCATTGTCTGAGAAGGTGAAAAAACCCTCAAGCATGACAGATGCGAAATGGGATTTGTTGGATAGGAAGGAACTTGGGAAAATCTTTTTGTGTCTTGCATATTTGGTGTTATTTAATGTTTCAAAGGAAAATAATACAAAAGAACTAATGTATGCATTAGGGAAGTTGTATGAAAAACCATTTGCCTCTAAGAAGATATTTTTAATGAAAAAGTTTTTTAATATGAAGATGTCTGAGATTGGTTCAAAAGGAGATCATTTAAATGATTTTAATGCGGTTGTAAATTTTCTAGCTTCAGTTACAATAGAATTTGATGAATAATTTAGGGCTTTATTAATTATGTGCTCTTTACCTGAGAGTTGGAATAGCCTGGTAATGGCGGTAAGCAACTCAGTTCTAGCTAACTCAAATTTGAAGTTTGAGGATGTTGTAGGGGTGATTCTAAGTGAGGAAATGTGAAGAAAAATCTCTGGGGAATCTTCTACTTCAAGGAATTCTTTGACATTGGAAAGTAGAGGGAGAAAAAAGAATAGAGGAAGTTGTAGAAAATCAAAGGATCAGGTAAGGTCAAAATCCAAAACCAAGATAGTATGCTGGCACTGTGGAAAATCTGGGTTTGCAAAGAAGGATTTTTGGGAACTTTGGGACAAGAAGAAACAATAGGAAGAAAATAATGAGGAAAATGTGGCAATGGGTAATGTATACCAAGATGCTTTTATTATTTCTTTGTAAGATATTACTGAATCTTACATTTTAGATTCGGGGGCATCTTTCCATGTTACTCCACATAGGCATTATTTTTTTTATTATGTTCAAGGAGATTTTGGGCATGTTTTTCTTGGTGATGATGAGCCCTGTAACATAGTTAGAAAAGGTTTGGTTCGGGTTAAGATTCAGAATGGGAATACATGGCTATTGAAGGATGTCAGACATGTGCCTACATTAAGACAAAATTTTATATTGGCAAGGCAGTTGGGAAGTGATGGTTGTATTGTGATATTTACAGGGGACTCTTAGAAGGTTATCGAGGGTTCTCTTATGATGGCAAGAGGTAAGAAGGTTTGAACCTTGTATTTAACCACTTATAGCACTAATGTTTGTAATATTATGGCTTCAAAAGTAGATACAACATTGTGGCACTATAGGCTCGGTCATATGAGCCATAAGGGCATGGAGATCATAAAGAAGCATTTTCCCAGATATACAGAAATAGGTTTGGAATTTTGTGAGGACTGCATATATGGGAAATAGAAGTGAGTAAGCTTTCTCAAGGTTGGACCTACAAAGAAAGAGTGTAAGTTAGAGTTGGTGCATTCTAATGTGTGGGGGCTAACTCAGGTATCATCTCTTAGGGGTTCAAGTTACTATGTCATTTTTATAGATGATGCAACACGGAAAGTTTGGGTTTATTGTATTATAAACAAATCTAATGTATTTGACAATTTTGTTAAATTGAAATCCTTGGTAGAGAATGAAACAGGTCTTAAGCTAAAATGTCTCAAGTCAGATAATGGAGGGGAGTATTGTAGCAATGAATTTGATTATTATTGTTCTAATAATGGAATCCACAGGAAAAATATGGTTCCAAGAACTTCGCAGCATAGTGTGGTATCATAAAGGATGAACATAACAATAATAGAATGTGCTAGGAGCATGAGGTTACATGCATTACTACCTCTTTCTTTTTGGATAGAAATGATGAGCACAGTTGTGTACTTGATAAACAGAGGACCCTCAAGTTAATTGGATGGAGGAATACATGCAGAGGCTTGGTATGTTAAGAAATTTGATTATTCATTTCTTAGAGTCTTTAGATGTGAGGTGTTTGTCCATATAGACAAGGATGATAGGACCAAGCTAGAGGCTAAATCAGATAAATGTACTTTCATTGGTTATGGTGGTGATGACTTTGGATATAAATGTTGGAGTATTAAGGGAAAAAAATCATTCAGTCTAGGGATGTGTTCTTTAATGAGAAATTCATGTATAAGCAGCAGCTGCAGGAAAACAAGAAAGAAACCAAGAAAGAATATTCATTGGTAGAGGATCTTTCGGATGGGAAAGTGACACATGAATCAGTTTAAAAACCTCCTTAATAGGAACCTCAAACTCCTATATTGAGGAGGTATTCTAGGGTAAGAAGATAACCTAAACATTTTTTTTATTACTCTTTGATAGTGGAGAGCCAGAGAGATTTGATGAATCAATGCAAGTAGAGGTCAGGAATAAGTGGGAGCAAGCCATAAATGAGGAGCATCAGGCTCTCATGGAGAACCATACATGGGATTTGGTGAATCTATCTAAAGGAAAAAGATCATTATAGAAAAATTGGGTGTACAGAATCAAAGAGGAAGGAGGAGGAAAGAAAAGACACAAGACCCGGTTGGTGGTTAAGGGATTTGTACAGAAAAAAGGTATATATTTTGATGATATTTTTTCTCCTGTAGTAAAAATGAATTCTATTAGAACTTTTCTTGGAATAGTTGCAACATAAGACTTGTACTTAGTGTAGCTTGATGTAAATACTAAATTTCTCCATGGTGATTTGGAGGAGGATCTATATATGTAGCAGCCAGAGGGCTATGAGGTCAAAGGTAAAAATGAGATGGTGTGTAAACTTGAAATAAGCTCCATGTCAATGGTATAAGAAATTTGATAGCTTCATGATGGAGCAAGGTTATATTAGATGCAATTTTGATCATTGCATGTAGACAAAGAAATTTGAGGATGGTAGTTATATTATCCTATGTCTATATGTGGATGACATGTTGGTTGCAGGTAAAAATATGTAGGAAATAAAAGTACTCAAGAAGAAGCTAAGTGAATCCTTTACTATGAAGGATTTTGGGGAAGCCAAAAAAATCCTTGGTATGAGGATATCTCGGGATAGGAATGAATGGAAACTGACTTTATCTCAGGAAGAGTACATTAAGAAGGTCTTAGAGAGGTTTAATATAAAGGATGCTAAACCGGTTGGGACTCCTTTGGTAGGCCATTTCAAGTTATCAAAGGATTTGGGTCCCAAGACAGAGCATGTGAGAAACCAGATGTCTAAGGTACCTTACTCATCAGTAGTTGGTAGTTTCGTGTATGCCATGACATGCACCAAACTTGATATTTCCCATGCAGTGGGAGTGGTGAGTAGATTTATGAGTGATATAGGTAGAGATCATTGATAGGAATAAAAGTGGATCCTACAGTATTTCAGAGGGATCATGGGGAAAATTTTGTGCTACAGTGGATCAGACACCACTTTGTGTGGTTATGTAGATTCAGATATGCTTGGAGACATAGATAGTAGGAGGAGCACAATAGGTTATATTTACACTGTAGGTGGAACAAAAGTGATCTGGATTTCATGATTACATAATTTGGTGGCTTTTTCAACCACGGAGGCTGAGTATGTTGCTTCCAAAGAGGCAAGTAACGAGATAATTTGGCTAAAACAATTTCTTGAGTAGTTGGGGCATAAGCAGGAGGAATGGAAGTTACATAGTGATATTCATAGTGTTATACACATAGCTAAGAACTCCTTTTTCCACTTTAAGATGAAGCATATATAGCTTAGGTACCATTTCATTGGGAAAGATTTGGAGGAATAGAATTTGAATCTGGAGAAGATTTATGCCAGTCAGAATCCTGTAGACATGATGATCAAGGTGGTCACAAGGGAAAAACTGAAGTTTTGTTCAGCTTTGGTTACTCTTCACGGATGATAGTGAAGGGTTAAGAAACTTTCTCAGAAGAAAACTAGTCTCCAAGTGGGATCTTGTTAGGTTGTAGAGCCTATTTTCATGTGAGAAAGTGTTGAGTATTGTACACTAAGAGTACTATACAATTTTCATTTGGCCTCGAAAAATATTCCTAATATACCAGGAAACGTGCTTTTCTCATATGGGCACGATTTTTGACCCAAAGATTTATGGGATGGTTTTGGCCCATGGTTTTGTAAAACTGTTAAAGTAGTTGTCTACTTGTGTGGTTTTGTACATATGGTAGGGTTGATGTAACATTGTAGATGTGTTTGAATTCGGGTGTGAATTCTTTAGAGTTTTTTAGCATAGCTCCAAATAGATCTAGGTATTGTATTAAGAGAATGGTGGCCTGTAGTAAAACCCGAGCAAGTGATTCTTATTGGACGTAGCCAAAATTGGGTGAACCATGTTAAATATTTTCACTTTTTGTTGTTCTTTTATTATTCTACACTTTTATTTCAAATCTGTAATATTTTCTGCATATTAGTTTCTACTATTGTGATTCTATGAGGGATTATTCTACATATTTTATCCCCTTATATCCTAACAAGGCACCAACCCCATAAGGAGGATACAACCCCCTAAGGTGATCAATAGCCAAATCAACCACCTTCATATAAATAGATATGATGTATTGTTTCATCTACAACTGATAGAGATCGTAAATTCATCTCACACACCTTCAAACCCTCTTCAAAAACACCTTCACCTACTTCTCTCAAACTAGCTCAAACATGGACTGATTTGGAAAAGTACTTTTACACACTATCTCTTCATCACTCTTTAGACATTCACACACTCTCACAGATTTGTCCTCATGTCTTTGAATCACTTTAACTCCCTCACCTACCTCACATGTTTCCCTCTCACAACACTAGTTTTAAAATGAACCATACATGCATTTAAATACATGAATCATGATTGAAAACATCATAGGTTAGACATGACCCTTAATTTATGTCATTAAAAAATAAAAATATAACAACAATCTCAAATAAATCAACATGAAAGACCCATATAGGTCGGTAATGCACCATGACAACCACAAGTTATCACTAGCCCTAAAAGGCCTAAAACCCCATCACAAAGAAATCCAAGACCTACAAGGAATTAATAAATATTTATAAATCCTCAAAATAATTCAAACATGTCCAAGACATACTTACACCATCATCCATTTGCTCAAGGAACTCTTCACCAATCATTTTCTTCATATCACCACCTTGTAGGTCTATTTCCTACTCAAAATAGGCACTTCCAGGAACCAGTCTTCATCAATGGAGCTCAAGATCACACCAAAAAACTTAAAATATTACATGTAACCACTCATTAGAAATAAAATTACATGTGTAACACATCCCTAAAGGTTATACTTCTTGAAATATCCAACAAAGAAAATGAAGCCACTTCTCCTCTTCAGCAAACTAAACTGCCTATGAAGCATTTTTGGAAACTCGTCTAGTTTTCATACTTTATAACACATTAAAGACAAAAAATTGAATTTTATAGGAAAAAAATAAATCCCTCTTCACTCTCAATTTTATATCTATCAACAACTAGGCCAAAACATTGGTGTTCTACATCCATATTCTCACCAAAGCAGTATTGTCCTGAACTAGTCAAACTAGGTCAACTTGTGACCTCAACCATGCCACATAAACTCACTTTCAGAGCTAAAAAACATTAAACACATAACATGATATGTATAAAACACATCCAAGGCCATAAAACTTCATCAACATGCTCAAAAGTGCTCAAGTTCTTCCATTCACCAAGCCTGCTAAAACTACCTTTTGGGCCCAAAAACCAATCAACCTCTTTTGACCTATTATGGTCATAAAATAACCTCACCAAGCTCTAAAATTACTTAAAACATGTATCATATCTTGTACACATCTCATAACATCAATTTATTCATTTGTTCTAATGGTGACTTTGAGAGAAAATCCTTTTTTCTTAAAAACAAGAAAATGTGAGTGGGCTCCACTCACTATCATGAGCTATGACCACCACCATTTGAAATATGGGATATTTTTATCAATAATACAATCATTAAAATTTATTATTTTATCCATTATCGGCCCAAACCAAGAATTTTTCTTCCATCACTAGCAAACTAGGGATTTTTTAGGGTTTTGACCTTCGTTCCTTCTTAAGATTGTTCATAAATGATAGAGCCTCGTTTGATCTCATTCAACTCCAAGATATTATAAGTTCCATGATTCAACATCCTTAAAATCATCATGGGCCCATGTAATGGTTACACATGTAATCCAAGTAGATTTCTACCATATCAAGCTGGAAACATGCTCTTAAGAACCTTGTTTTGGTCTAAACCTCATATCGTACAAAATATTCATCATGGAAACATGAAAATTTTCTCATATCACCTTGAAATTATCTGATAACAACTCCAATGTCACAAATATCTCTACATATTCACCACCACTAGGAATTACATGACTAGTCCTTGGGGTTTTGCATATTTTAGGCCATAACAAAGTGAACTATCACTACAGCCAAGAATGAAACCTATGAAAACTACATATACATGATGAAAACAATCTATAATTCCTCCATAATTTTCTTGAAGGGATCACACATACCTTTTAAGTGACTATCATGCCTTATTAGGCCTTCAAACACTAGGATTAGGTCTAGTTTGGACCTAGACTAAGTAGGAAAACACCATGACTTTGCTTACAATATCTCTAAAAGGACC
The DNA here is from genome assembly GCA_019776745.2 of Taxus chinensis. NCBI lineage: Eukaryota > Viridiplantae > Streptophyta > Pinopsida > Cupressales > Taxaceae > Taxus > Taxus chinensis. The sequence goes on from CM034151.1 coordinate 178,116,281, forward strand.
TAACACAATTTAGATAGCATGTCTCACACTTATTCATGCCTCCATGAGCTCTCATGTATCTCAAACTGGTGAGTGTGCCTTGTTAGTCCTCCAAACACTTAGATTAGGTCTAAATGAAAACCTATAACTATGTCCACAACATGTACCTGCACTATGAAATTCATGTGAATGTATCAAAAATATCCAATCATGCTCTTCATACCTCTACCATGTTCTTCAATCCATCATGCAACTCTATCCACCATGATCTATCACCTAGCCTAACTAGGTCACACGATTAGGCCTACTAGGCCAAGCCATTCTCATTGATTCCACTATTGCCACCATGTCACACCCTGATTTACCATGTCATCATCATACATATCATCTTCTAAATCTCCTAGATAGTCATCTTTGTCATTAATGATATTTTAAATCAATGAAAATACTCTAGCTTACTCATGCTAACAACTTCTTCCTTAAACTCATCCATGTTCACTACAAAAACCTCATCAATACTTAAATCAAAAACCATACTTATTTTCATAACTTTCAATCTTGTTTTGATATCTCCCATTGCATATTCACCACATCTAAGAAATATTCCACTCTCAATGGTTTATTCCCTCTCACTCTAAGAGTAATTCCTTTATTCTCCTTTTATTTTCATATAGACTAATATTCCAAGAACTACAAATTATACATCTTCTACCTAATAACCTCCACATTGGAAAATATATACATTTTTTTCTACTCACACTTAGAAAAAAATAGAAAATAATTCAATCACATCCAAGATAGGACTATCTCCAATGCCAAATGATGAAATCATAGTTTAGAGTCCTTATTTAATGAAATTTAAATCTTAATCAAAGGACTTATATCAAATGAATATAATAGTAACAAGAAATATCTATCATGCAAGAGATAAAAAAGTGCAAGAAATAGTGAGATAAGAGTGACTTATTTTGTATTCAAATATCTAGGATGATTCTAGATTAGAAACTGAGTAGAGCAGGCTGGATGTGGACTGCATATGCTTTATCTAGGAAATTAGGATATATAACTCTTTCAGAGAGGACTGCCTAGGTGCTAATGTCAAAAGTGGGCATTAGTGTCTTGGAAATAAATTTTCTTCTAATATTTTTAGAGTCTGAACTTGTATTCTTCCTTTCAATCATTTTTGAATTATGGGATTTTACTGTCACACCTGAACCTACAAAACTAACCTTAACTACCTACACAAGGCTCAACCAAATATTTGATGAAATAAATAATTCATATGCTTGATTTGGACTAACCTCGGTGATCATCTCAATGTGATTGTCACCGAGCACTGCACTACATTTTAGAATCTATGTAGTTTTAGTGTGTGTGTGTGTGTGTGTGTGTGTGTGTTTGTGATTGAATTATGTCCCTTTAAGCTAGGTTTCCCTTTTTCCAGTTGTTTTAATATAGTGGGACACAACTAATTTTCCCCCAAGATGAATGTGTGTGATGGAATTCAGAAATATCCCCTCCTACGCTGTGAATAATGGATCTGAAATGCAGTCTTCGAATGGTTTTCTTTGCCCAAGTAGTAGATAGTACATAACATCTTAATTTTTTCAACCCATCATAATAGTGAGTAATTCATGTATATATAATTTTCTTGTTTTAATTTCATCATTAACAACTAAAAATATTGACCCAACGTGATAACAAAGGTTTTATAAATATAACAAGTAATATGGCAATTCAAATTTGAGAAAAGGAGGGAAAAGCACATAAGCAACCAAAGGGGACAGAAACACCTGGGAAATCCTATCCCTAATGGGTGTTACTGTCTAGGATTATTGGAGGATATAATGGAAAATATAAATTTGGGTCACATCGCCATTTTCTAAAAGTAAAGTATTCATTCGATAAAAGTAAATAATAAGTGTATCAAAAGGATAAAGAAATGTAAAAGTAAAACAACTAGTGTTAATTTCTAGTTTTCTTACTTAGGAATAATGCATATAATAACATCCTTAGAGGCATGATGTAAGTAGTAAGTGTGTTATTTCATGTCTACATTATCCCCTACTTTTTGTTAGTGAATGAATATTTTCTAGCATAAAGTAGATGGGAAGAGCATACCTTGTGGAGAGCTAAAGGGAGTTCTAACTGATGGTGTGTCGAATGAATATTATACTTTATATCATTTCGAATGAAGATTATAAGATGTTCATTGTGTAATATAGAAGAAGATAAGGATCCTAGTGGTGAACTTGTGTGTAGTAGAAATCATTCCTACATTTGATCACTGGATATTGTCATTCCTGAGCATCTTGTGCTTAAGATTGCTTCTTGTTCGATTCATGTGTTTCCCTTTTATCATAGTAAGGTTGGGCCTACAAAAGAAGATAATTATAGTCAATTATTATGATATATGCAATTGAACTTTAACTTAGTAAATGTGAAAATAGAAATATCTATTGAAAAATAAGTGAATCAAGGATAGAATACACTTTATTGTCATGAGAGAAGAGATAAAAATTTTCCTATATGTTTTATTTTTTGGAGATGGTTGGAATAGTACTGAGGATTTAGGTTTCTTGTCTCTAAACCAAGTATTTTAGCGTCTTGTCACTAAATTAATTATTTAGGCATCATGTCACCAAGGGAAGAGTATTGGGAGAGCCGTATGCTTTTCCCTCTAACTGTTAATTCTTCCCCATGAATAAGTGCCATTGTAGATGGTCACAAACCCAATAGAAATTTTTCATGGATGACACATCATTCCTGACATATCATTTATCCTACATATTCCTAAGTTTCATTCCTTATTTTATCCTAAAAAATAGAGTATTTAGTTCCCTTTCTCAAAGTATACAACTTCCCACTAATGTTTTTCATGTTGTTCCTGATAGTAACCTATAAATGAGTACCTATTGTTGTATTTTGGAGAAACATCTCACTGGAAAAATTTTGATCTTATATTTCACCTAATTATTCCCCTAAGACTGAACCACCTATGTGGGACACTAACACCTACCACTCCATTATTAAATAAAACATGCTTAACAAGTACATTATGAATTTGAACTTGAATATATGATGGACGAGCATTTTTAATAATTTTTTGGGAATGAATAATAAACACACACACGCATTGTGTCCTAGATGAAGAAACATGAGAACTATGATAACTAGAAGATGTGGGCAAGCTATATAGATATTGATAATGATACCTGAGATTCGACATGATGAATGAAAGATATTTAAATCCACAAGAAAAGAAATAAACCCTAAGTTTACTAGGGTTAGGGCTATGATGATGCAAATAAAAAAGGGATCCTATGGAAATTAAGGGTTTGAACAATAAGCGGGTTCACAAAATTATTTAATGAAATTTAAATCTTAATAAGAGGACTGAGATAAAATCAATATAATATTAACAAGTAAGATCTATCATGTAAGATACAAGTAAGTGCAAGGAATAGTAAGATAAGAGTGACTTCACTTGTATTCATAGATGTAAGCTAATTCTAAGTTGGAAACTAAGTGTAACAAGATATATTTTGAATATACATACTTCGTTTGGAAAACTATGATCTATAACTCTTTCAAAAAGGACTGCCTAAATGAGGATAGGACCACCTGGATGCTGGTGTCTGAAGTGGGCGTTAGTGTCCTGGTAACAATTCTACTTCTGATCCTTTCAAGGAGTGAACTTGTATTCTTCCTTTCTCTCTTTTTCACATCCACTTCATTGTGGGATTTTAGTGACTTTCCTGAACTTGCAAAACAAACCCTAGCTACCAGAACAAGACTCGAGAAAACATTAGATGAAATAAATAATGCATATATTTGAGTCAGACTAACCTCGGTGGTCACCCCAATGTGATATTCATCGAGCATTGTACTACATTTTAGAATCTATGTAGTTCTAGTGTGTGTATGATTTAATTTTGTCCCTTGAAGCTAGGTTTACATTGTGCTAGTTGCACAAAGATAGTAGGATACAACTAATTTTTCCCAAAAATGAATGTGTGAGTTGGAATTTAGAAATACCTCCTCCTAGGAAGTGAATACTGCATCCCAAATGGAGTCCTTGAATGCCATTCTTTTCCCAGGTATTATTTAGTAAGTAATATCCCAATTTATCATGCCCCACATAATAGTGAGTAAGTCATGGATATATATGATTCCCTTGTTTTAATTTCATCATTAATAACCAAAAAAATTGACCCAAAGTGATAAGATAGGATTTAGATAAGATAACAAGTAATATGGAAATTTAAATATGAGAAAAGGAGGGAAAATTTTAAAAGTGCCCAAAGTAGACATAGGGCCTAGGTACTCCTATCCCTAATGGTAAATATTCTCTAGGATAATTAAAGGATATATAATGAAAAATACATAGCTTGGTCATATGTTTTCCAATGTCTAAGAGTAAAGCAGCCATTCAAGATAAGAAAATGATAAGAGTATCAAAAATAAAGAAATGTAAAAGCAAAATAAGTGTTATTAATGTATAGTATTCTTACTTAGGAATCATGCATATAATAACATAGAGGTGTGATGTAAGTACTAAGTGCATTATTTTGTGTCAACAGGTCCCAAAATGGATTACTTAATCCACGTATCTCAAAATCCTTATGTGCCAAGCCCAAAATGGGTGTACAAATATGTAGATGGAACACAACACAAATAATAAAGGAAATACTTTTTTCAAAGGAATATTTATATTACAGGAACAAAATATGACATTATTATCATAGTTTTAAAATTTAAATATTATAATGATTATGAATTGTTGGTAAAATAGAATAATTTTATCCTACTTTTGTAGGATTAAAAAACTCTGTTGAACCAACAAAGGTTCCTTATTGACACCAAAGTCAAATAAAATTACATTTTTCGCTCAAATTCAACTCTATATATTATTTATGTTGCTATAAATACCTTCAATGTTTTCAGCCATCATGTATATAGGAACTAGAAGTAGTTGTGAAAGTTTAAATGGTTCAATTTCCACATCTATCAATTGTCCATCAATGACTCTTTAGCTCCATTTATTTCTACATCCAAACCCATATGGTCTTTCTAATATGTTTAAAATTTTCATAATATTTCACACAAAAATGTATCAAAATGTTTCCATCAATCTGTCTCATATTGTGTAAGTGTGTACAAATAATCAAATTTTCATGTAGTCCCTTTAACCCAAAACTTCCATCAAATTGTAAGATGTTACGTAATATTATTAAATTTTAAAATATGTTTATTTATGTCCCTTAATCTATTTCATAATAGATTCCTTTACACATTGCTTTTTAATTTTTTCACCTAGTACGTAAGTTCCCTAATTATGTGAAATATCTACCTTTGCACTATAATCTTTTCCCTAAAACAATTGTGACCTTTACATAGGACTAGAATTTTGTGAATGACCTAATATTTTCCTATAGTATAGTACACAATTATCCCTAAATTCTTTTTTTTAGTGATGCATATATTTCTTGTGGGCCCAGACGAACCTCATCAACATCCCAAACATTTGAATTATGAATGATAGCTCCAAAATATTCCCAAATATGTGTTGATATTACCATAGATTTATGTATCCATGTTATTGGTTTCTATTTTATATGTATACACACACATGAATCAATGCAGGGGCGTTATGTGGACAATTAACTTTGGTACACAACTATTCAATTTAGATGGTGTATTCAATCTTTTGTGTGATAGAAATATAATATTATTGTTATTATTTTAAAATTTAATCCATCATAATGAACATGTTTTATTTTTTGATTAGGATCCATTAGTATTGTTTTAATTACACGTGGATTTTGTCTCATCCTATTTAGTTTGATCAAGTCATTGTGTTTAACTTTGAATTAAATTTTTAGTTAAATTTATTTAGGTGCATGATATATTAGAGTTGATTAATGATATAACAAGGATGATACAATATAAACACTAAATCAAATTTACAACTCATATCAGATAATAAATATTGTAGCACACCACTTTACCTAACATGCAAGTTAAAATTATAGAACGGAGGTATAAATACACTTAAATTTCCATAACTAGTTTCTAGAAAGATCTAGGACTGTGCACTAGAAAATGGGGAGAAATTAACTTAGGAAACCCTCACAAATTGAGCTAAAAATCAAAAATTGCTTGGGCCAGGACTGTAAAACACATTTAGGATCATACAATATGGTCTAATACCTTTTGTATGGTATTGTACCTTCTGTAAGATAGGATCTATACTTTTTTGGGATGTTCTCCTTCCCATATTTGTATATCACTATCAAACCCTAGTTTTTGCACATGTAGTGAAGCTCTTTAAACAGATTGATCATCATTGCAAACTATAGAAATTGATGAATATTCCTAAAAACAAACCTTAGAATATTTTTGGTAACCCTCATGCACCACCAACATTAGAACTACTCCAAAGAGGCCTCAAACAGCGCTTCATTCACCACCTAGTATGTGATATCTAGATAGATGAATCAGATTTAAGAGTTTCTTTGATCGTGTTTGCTTTGACTTGTCTCTTGCTAAAACACTTGGAGAGAGGATGTTTGGATTCTTATAGATGAGAGATATGGTTCCCTTGACCTAGATTTTAGATTTAGACCTAATGTGTGTGTTTTCCTAATGGTTATAGATGTACAATTTCAAGATTTAGGGAGCTTTTGGATCCCTTTTATAAGTTTATGAAGTGAGTTCTTTAGTGTATTTCCTTAGGATTTATAGGCTAATAAATGTTTACATGCTTATATAGGGTTCCACAGATGATATATCTAAGAATAGCCAATCCAAATGAAGTATAAGACCCAAAGAAAGATTTGAAATTGAAAGTTTAGTTAGAATACTTGTCAATCCAAGATTGTATAAAGAGGTTAGGACCATATGGTACGACCTTGAGTAGACTGTATGGTCCTAGATAGGAGTAAGGAACATTCTAAATGAAGTTTAGATCTAGTAAAAATATGTATTTCTATATATTTTATGCATTGAACTCTCAGGATGTCTCAACATGTCTATGTGTAAAGATAAAAAACTTGAACAATGGACCTCAAAAAGTGCTAAGTGGGAATGGAAAAGCTTTGTTTATCATAGAAAGAGTGTATAGTCAAATCAAGGGTTGTCAAAGTGCTAATGCCAAATTTGAGTTTCTACACATTATATTCACAAATCCCATCATTCTCTTTTGCAAAAAAAAATTACACTTATTGTTAATTTTTTACAATGTTATAATCATCTTATAACTCTATTATCCAATATATATAAATATTGAAGTGTATTTCTAGTTAATATAATGTTTATATTTGTGTTGTGTAGTAAATTTTATCTTATGATTTTTTCATTTGGTATTTAAGCAGGATTATGCTACCCAAATTTGACCAAGTTCTTTCTTAGGGAGATTTATAGAGCTTGCAATAAGAGAGGAGGAGGATCCCAAAGGCACACTCACTCTTATTTTTCCCCTTCTCCCACCTCTTGCACCTATAGTGCAAAAAAAAGTTTGAAAAGTAAATTTATTTCTCTTGCAATAAAGAACATACATTCATATTTGTTAAAAAAATAAATATTTGAAAAAACTTACAATTTTTCCGTGGGTCCCATAAGATAGCTAAACTATTTCAAATTTCCCTATATAGAGCTACTAGCTTACATTGAAATTTTTTTTGTGTAGATTTGTAAATCCCTTTGAATGCATTGGAGGCAAGATGTAAGTCTGGGTGATTTTTTTAATCGATTTGGACCAATTTGAAGTTGAATTTCCTTGAAGAAGTGAGTTGAAAATCTCACAAGTTGCATCAGAATCATGTTTGAGCTAGGATATCCCAAGCTTCCCAATTTTTTTTAGGAAAAGATATCTTTTGTCGTATGTTTTAAATGGGAATGTTGGAAACTTTTAAATCAATATTGAGCTCCTTTAGATGGACTAATCCCATTCCTTCTGATATACTACTTAAGATTTCCTCACAGGTTTTTCAAGACAACATTGTCATATACGAGTAAGCTCCTTTATCCTCTAGATCATATCAAACCTTGTCTTGCTAACCAATTTGGATATTATCACAAGATAATGTGGTAACTCATTACACCAACATCACAACCAAATCCCTATTGAATGATCTTTATCGATCTAGTTGTAGACACTAAAATCAAGTCACACTCTCCTTTGGTCCCTCGACAAATAAGCACCCTTCATCACATTCACCTAGTCATGGTCCCCTTCACCCCACTAATATTAATTTAATTAATTAAATTAAATTAATTCATTATCCTCACTATATTTATTATTTAAATATCTTAATTTACATAATATCCACACATACACTTCACCTAGACACCTCACCGAGCCAACTCACCCTAAAACCTATTCTTAGTAAGTTATCATAACTAACTAAGACTTACCTAAACCCTAAAAATCAATGCCTACATTCTCTCTAACCACATTCCTGCATGCTTAAAAGAATCTCCTAGTCTAATATGTGGGTTAATGGCACGAGATCCGAGGAAATCAAGAGGATCTCCTTAGTTTAGTAAACCTAGGAAATCCTACCTTGACTAATGTCCGTTACCCCTAACCGTCGTTGGTTACCCCTAACCGTCATCGGTTAAGCTGGAACCGCCGTCGGTTACCCTTTTAATCCCAAAAATAACTTATTATCAAGGTTGGTAGAAGGTTGGGAAAATATTGAAAAATTTGGCAAACATTAGCACATTCCAGAGAGATATTGCATCTTTTGAGAGTGAATTTCAGTGAGAACACGCATGCAAGGTAAGAGATCAAGCATCTTTTCCTACACAACCATCCCAGCAATGATCTGATCTAACCAAGCAAAGATGAATGTACATACAGCCCATGCAGAATATTTTCTTCAGTTGGTGATCACATGTAGCCTTCAAACCTCTCATCAACACCTCTATCCCTCACTCGTAGGCATCTAGAACCATAATCCAAGTAAGTAAACATTATACTTCTCTGGTTCATTCCATTTCATCATTATATTATCATCTATTGTTTACCTAGCCACCCATTGAATTCCTCCAACACTCACCCCTCCATATACCCATTAAAACCTCACCAAATCCTACCTAAATCACCCAATACCTCATCCAAACCAACCAAATTCCTTTGTGTAATCACAATGGAGACCTAAATCACATTCTGTGGCATTCCCAGAACTTCGTAGTAATCGGCATCAGTTACACCTAACTGTCATTGGTCATCCTTAACTAACATTAGTCTCTGTATTTTCCCATACAACTCAAAACAGTGACCTACCCACCTAATTCCCTCTCACCCTCATTCACCTGTGATCTACCTGAGACCTCTGTCAGATCTACAAAGACCCACAACTAGTTACTTGACCTTCGGATCCTATTCTATCCTAGCCTATTAGATTAGATCTATTTCTTATTGTGTTTTAAGTGAGATACCTAAATCATTTCGAATTACAATAGGTTTTACCTTATTTACCACATTAAATTTTTTAAAACAGTGGACTGACAACCATCTAGGAAGTATCACACTTCCTGGATCTAGCACACACTAGGAGGTTCACTGCACATATTTTTTAACTCCTTTTGGTGGTCTTGCTTTGCATTACAGGTAGTTCCTCCTAGCTAAAAGGAAGATCTCACAATCAGCTATGGATTTAGAAGTCATACGCGCGCAACAACCCATCAACCAGCATTTGAACAAGTATTCCTCCTACACTTATTACCCTATCTATTTCATCAATACTTCAAAGAAATGATTTAGAATCAAGTGAAAAATTTTGGCACACCCAGTGGGACCCATCCGAGGTTCCTTTTATTATATTCATTCCTAGGAAAATTTGTGTGTTTGTTTCCCTTCTGAAAAGAATACACATTAATTTTCTTCCTTGGTAACCCACCTTTTCTTTCTATTTTCTCTAAAGGAAACCTTTATTTTGGTGTAATTAAAAAGAACCATTTCTTCATGTTTTCTGCATTGTAGTGAAAGAGCATCCCTCTTCCTCTTCATCTTATTGTGTCATCCAACTTCACACTTCAATTTGGGCTTAAAAATAAGTGCATTCCATTCTGATTTATCGCATTAGCTCACATTAATTATGGGCAACCTATACGCTAGAAGTCATGACCAGCTGATGGTTGATAAACGAACTATAGAAAGGACTTTCTTTCTCTTTCTCTCTCTCTGAGTCTTACCAAACCTCACAAAAATTGAAAATACACACATTCTTAAACAACATCTTACCTGGAAGAAGTTGTAGGTGATCACACAATCACAGCACAGTGGGCACCCAGCTCGCTGCTCTGTCGAGTCATACTTCAGAGTGAGGCCCGCCCCCACTATAACATACTGTAATCCTCACCTTTTAGATTTCCTTCTTCATAGGAATCCATCCTCACCCAAAAATTCTATTTCACAGTTCATGTGTCAGTCCTTAAATAGTGAAAGCTAAACAAACATAATAGAAAAGGCACTCCTAGGATCGCATTTTTCTTAGTTTTTTTTCTTGGCTTGCATTTTGAGGTGAGATATCATGTTCTTCATTTTTCTTGTTCATCCTTGCATGCTCCTCATCACAACTGGTGTATTCCGGCTTCACCTGAGTGTTCCTTGGCCAATATCATCATCATTCTCAGAATTCTAGGTCTGATTCTACATCAGATTTTAATTCACAACCACTTTTCTTTCATCACTGTTTCAATTTCACAGTAACCATCGTCGGTTACCCTCTGAATCATCGTCGGTTATACCCAACCGACGTCAGTTCCAGGTCCTTTTTTTAACCTACCCAAAAGGACATTTTATTCATTTTCTTCCACTTTTCACAGTCCCTATCACTACCATCATTCCCATTGACATTGTGAAACACCATCAAATTCGGCATACCTGTCAGATTCGACTATCTACCTCATTTTTCACTCATCGAACATTTTCTATAGTGACTGGAAGTGATTACTCCTAACCAGCGTCGATTTTCCCTCACCGGCATTGTTTAGCCTATTTCACTTTTTAACCTACATTTGGTACCAAATACGTGTTTTACCATTAGATTCACCTGTTCCTATTTTTTTTCTGTGTCATTTACAGAGAAACAACCTTACCTAATCAGTACCGGTTCACATGGTGCTGACCCAAAAACAAGCAAGCACACTCATGTTTCACGCTAGTTATCAACCACTCCCACCTAGTCTTTCACCACCTTCCATTTTATCACCAGCCATGGATCCCATCCAACCTATCACTATCACTACAGGAGATGAGGAGTTCACATGACTCCTTGACCAAAACCCTGTCGCCTTGCAGTTTTACCTTTCCCACTCATCCACTCGAGATGCCTTGGGTCAGTTGATATACGGCATGCCTGTATCTATCCCCCCGACTCTCACTCCCACTCCCACATCAGCCCCATCTAGCTCTGTGCTTCCCGCATCTACCTTACCCCCAGTCATTTCACAACTAGGTCCTATACCCGCTATGACTGCCACCTCCATGGCACCTACCACATCCACCATACCTTCAACAACTACCCACAATGCAACCTCATCTACCCCTAATGTCTCACACATACCTATAGCTACACTACCACCTCCGGATTTGGTGACCCCTACCCCTTTTCAGAATGTGGTCCTTTCCATTCCACAATCATTACCCCCCATTACCACTAGGGTCACTAGGACCCTTCCACCTCCATATACATACTATCTGCCACCTCCTGTTTCATCTATTATTCCCTCCACATACATACCTCTTGTTTCACTGCCTTCTTCCCAATCAACCTACATGGTAGTACCATATACTGGAGTGCCACCCCCATTATATGCCCAAAACCAACCCTCTCACACTACAAGAGGCACTCAATCATCGCAACCTACTCACGACCTAATCAAATTTATGTTGGACAAGATGTAGACATTGGAGGCATCGGTTTCTGGCTCCCGCAACACTCTCACCTATGAGGAGATTACAACGAACCCATCAAACCATCCCATGTCCTGTGCATTGGGAAATTCCTAAATTCAATCCATTCAATAGCAAAGAAGACCTGCAATAGACATTTGCAGTCATTCAAACATGGGTGTTATCTGATTGCTCATGATGATGCCTTACTCTTGAGAACCTTTCCCATGTCTCTGACTAGACCTGCATTAGATTGGTATAGTGGGTTACTTAGACACTCTATATTCTCATTCAATCAGGTAGCCCAAGCCTTCTTGGATCATTTCTCTATCAATATCATCAAGAAGGTTACCATGACTGACCTATACTCCACGCATCAGTATGAGGACGAATCTATCGCAGATTTTGTCACTCGCTGGCATAGCTTGATCAACCAACTCACCTTCCAACTGCCACAAATAGAACTCATCAAGCTCTTCACATGGGCTTGTGCCAGACATATCTTACCGACCTTGTAGGTCTAAACCTTCTGAACATTCAATGAAGCATTCACTATGGCACGAAAGTTAGAGATTCAGGCCATCGAAGAGAAGAAAATCCAATTACGCAATAAGAATTCAACATTCAAGTTGAATGATACCTCTTCTTCTTCCAAGCCACAAACCAATTACTCAAAAGCTAAGGGCACCGCTAACATAGTGGTACTCAAGGTTGGCCCAGCTCATCCATCAAATCAGGCTACCCACTCATCTAATCTCTCACCCGTCCAGACTTTTCAATTCAGACAAGAGTAACGGAAATACATCCCAATTGGGGAACCTTACTCTTCTGTCTTAGAAAATCTTATCAAAGCTGGTGTCATCACCCTTCCACCTATAAAACCACACACTGGTTTTGACCCTACTCACCCCATGCCTGCATGGTATAAAGAACATGACTTCTGTAACTATCATCGAGTAAAGGGTCATAGTGACGGTAATTACATCACTTTCAAAAATATTGTCCAAGAAATGCTCGAGAAAGGTGAGTTAACTGTGGATAATCCTAACACACCTACCAACCAAACCCTACACATCTTCAAGAAACCATTTCCCAACCATGCCCCTTCATCTGATCAAACCAGTAGGACCTCAACTCATGATACTCATACCCGTGAGGTTCATGTTATTTTTACTGATGTACCTGTCACCTCTGAGTTACCCCATATTCCTTCCATAGAGGAAATCCTAGCCCAAAATCCTCCACCCAAAAAGGAAAACCTTTCATCTCCTTCATCACCTATGGAGGATTCTTTCGCTAACATCCAGACCATTTCACCTTTGGCTTCTCCACTTAGAGAACTAGTACCCACAGTACCTTATCCATTCACAAAGGAGCACCAATTACCTCCTTCACCCATAGAGGAGCACCCATTATCTCCTCCACCTATAGAGGAGCTCCGAGCATCTCCTCTGCCTATCATAGACCCAGTTGAGATACCGTTGCCTCTTGGTGAGCATTCTCCATCAGCTACCCAAAATCTTACAGACCTACTTTTGGCTCACCTACCCACAGAAGCTGAAGCTAGCCAATTTCCTATCTCTAAGACACATTTTATGGGAATTACCATTAATTCCTCATCAACTCCACCCACAGATGTGTTGTTCTCATGTTTGGTAGATCATTTAGATTATGTGGATAGAGCCTTATTATGGGGGCGTCTTCTGCTTCCGATCTCAACACAGATGTAGATGTCACTTACTGATACTTCCACTATCTACCCAAAAGTATTCCGACCAATCAAACCAAACACAACCACCTCTATCACAAATCCTTCCACGAAACCCATCATAACTTTACATACACCCTTACCCATAACCAAAACTACATCTAAACCCAAACCCAAACCTACAACATTTTCCTCGACTACAATTATTACCACCTTAGGGGTCACCCCAACCACCAGCCTTACTCATCCACCTATCAAACTATATTTATTTACATCCTCCAAAGTCAACACCACACCTACTCTGACACCCAAGCAAAAGCACCAAACCCATAGAACTCATACCCCGGCTGCGCAAGTCACACCTTCACCTACCTCGTTTGTCTTAAGACCTCACCTTACCAACATGGTTAAACAACCTCCACCCATCAATAAACTAAAAGCACAACCCATTCCTTCCTCAAAAACCTCTAACCTACCCAGACGCCCAACACGACTTACACCGACACTTGCAACATCTTTACCACCCCTACCTCCAATACCCTCAATTATTGCTTCACTACCCACTACACTTCAGTCATTTTCTCTCACACCCAAGCACAACCCACATCATCTACCTTCACAACACCCCCCATTATCCCCATGGGTAACTTAGCCTCTTCCCCCATCTGATTTTCCTTCTAGACCTCATACACCCATATCACCTTTACTAAAGAAAGTGTGACCCAAAAAACAAAATTCTACTACCCCACAATAAGGTAGTCAAAATGACCACACTCCCTCCTACTCACTCACCTACTATACCCCTACCTAAACCAGAATGAACGACAGCCAAAACCACGCCGGTACCTAAAATGATAGCTCAATTGGATCCTCCTCTTCCAAAGACCATTCCTCGATAATCAACTACACCTATACCCAAACCCATGTTCACTTGCCATTGCGATCCACTAGCGGGGTTCTATGCCAAAATTTTAACCAACCTCCTCGACACTTTTATCATCACATTACTACCACTTAGACCTTACGACCCCCTCAAACCCAAGCCAAAAGGGTTTTATGATACTCAAATTTTCACCTACCATCGTGTGCCACAACACGATGTGAAAATTTGTAAGGCCTTGAAAACCGTCCTTATCCAATTGTGTCCTCCGGAAGACAACTTTGACGACGATGACCTTCTCAACAAGGATCATACTTCATTGACACCCATTCCCACACTGACCACTCAACAACCACAACCTCCACCCTCACAGCTCCTAGAGCCACCCCCAAGATTCGATAGTAACATGGTTCACATCAGAGAACTTGCCACGCCACCACCCAAATGTTGTTGTGGCCAACTCACCTCACAGGGTTTTTCTCCTCCAGTAGGTTTTTACCTATCGTGTCATTATACCACTCACCCTACACCTTCTTCGTTTGTAAACTCCCCTACGATCAACATGATTCACGTCACTACACGTGCTCAGAAGGATAAGGGTAAAGAAAAGGAACCAACCCACCAACCAATCCTATACCCAACATACCATTTGCACCCATACCTAAAATCACTATCTGCGGCCCCACGTACCCCATTTCTGATGGCATCACACATCGCACCATGCTCAAACAATTACACCAGTCTCCCCTCAAAATGTCCCTATATGGCCTCATCCAAACCTAAAAATCCCATCGTCAAGCTCTAATGGAAGTTCTTCAATCTATTGCGGTTTTACCCAATGACCCTACACCTGTAGCCTCCATTATCACACCCCATCAAGTATCCTCTCTCACCAAATTACCAGCTTCATCTTCACCCCACCCTTTTCACCAAGTGGCCTCCCTTAGCTTCTCATAGAAAGAGATCGTGCCACACCAAAACAATGACCCAGACCCATCCCTCTTCATCTCTATCCACATCAATGACACACGGGTACACCATGTGATGATTGATGGGGGCGCTAGCATTAACATCATTTCATCCCATGTATTTGCTCAAATGGGCATACCTGAAAATTACATGCATAAACATCCTGTCATGTTGTGTTCATTCAATGACGCTATCACCTCTACACTAAGCACCGTTATCCTCCATGGTCATGTGGGCCTGTCATCAGCAATCCGACACTATGATAATTCTTCACCGGGAACTCCTCGTGCTATGATTATTTACTAATGCACAGCCTTTAGTTTGGTGGATGTAATCTGGAAACAAAACAACAACCGAACACAAGAATACCATTGACTATGATAAGACAGAATGACGAAAAATCTGAAATATCAAAATAAATTATAATATTAACATGAAACTGTTAAAATCTCACCCATGAGATACTTCAACAAGACTATGGGAGAAACTTTACAATTACACCTCTTGATGGCTTCTTCAACACACCTTTAACTGATGGCTTCCTTCGCACACTTCCTACAATATTTCTCACTACTTCTTTCTATGCTAAATGAGGGGGGTGACCTCTCTATTTATAGAACTTCCAGGCTTATCCATCCTATCTCTAAGATAGGATAAGAAATCCACTCTGACGAATCATATTCCATACCTTAACTCTTATCTGTACATGTAAGCTTATCTGTTAAGATAAGATAAACCTTATCATTTTACATGGGTTCCACATTTTTAGACTTTTTTACAAATAAAATACACAAAATATTTACGACCTCACTCCTTGTCCTTATTACCAATATAATATTTCTAATTCCTAATCATGTAGACCCTACTTCTCTAATTACCCAAACTTTGACATTTTAACATTACTGGACCACTTACGACAAATATTTACTTTTTACAACATTCCTATTGTACTTTGACTGTTACCGTACTCCACATTATTGGCGGCACCGTACTGACGGCACCGTTATCTTCTATCGGATGCTACTACTAATTACACTTAACAACATCCTATTCCTAATACATACATTAATGAAATAGAAATTTTGGAGGAAAATTTTAGTGTCGACATCTTCCCCCTTCCTAGCTTCTACTCTGCCCTCGGAGTAGAATATTCTGGTGCTTGGAAAATCTTCAACTTGTCGTGGTTGACCCATTTCGTAATGGGAGTGCCATCCAATTCCTCCAGTCGGTACGTACCATTTTCATGCACAACTGCTATTTTGTAGGGCCCCATCCATTTTGGAAGAAATTTTCTCTGTCTTCTTTTTTTGTATCTGGAATCATATACTAGGACCAAGTCATTCACATGAAATGGAGACCATCGGATCTTTTGATCAAAGTATTCTTTCTGCTTCATTTTCTTCTTATGGCTTGTATCCTTTTCTATTTCCCTCATTTCCTCTAGCAAATGAAGATGTACCAACCTTTCTTTTATTGAATCACTTTCATCCATCCTTTCATTTTTCATAACTCTCACAGTGGGAATATCAAACTCAATAGGAAGAACTGGATCAATGCCATAGGCCAACTGAAATAGGGAGTATCTTGTTGCTGACTTTGATGTTGCCCTATATGCCCACAATGTTGCATGAATCCTTTTATCCCATTTATGTACCTGCAAGGCTGCATCTTTTGCTAGAATTTGACACAACACAAAATTTGTTCGTTCCACCTGTCCATTTGTGCTTGGCTTGTATGTTGTTGCCTTCCTGTGCTTGATAGAAAACTTATTGACTAGAGCTTCTACCACCTCATTAATGAAGTGGCTTCCTTGATCTGTTACAATTTCTAATGGACAACCAAATCTGGTGACAATGCGTTCATATATGAACCTTGCCACTTCATCCATGGAAGTTGTTTTCAATGGCCTAGCTTCAACCCACTTGGTTAAATAATCTGTGGCAACTACAATATACTTATTTTGACGTGATGTAGTTGGAAGTGGACCTACAATGTCTATTCCCCATTTTTCAAAGGGACCAAGGGGAAGAATAGGACATAATGGAGCTGATGAAGTCTTACGGTTACCATGTGTTTGACAAATATCACATGTCTTACAATAATTATAACAATATTTAAAAAGAGTGGGCCAGTGACAACCTGCATCCAAGATCCTTCTTGTTGTAAGTTGTCCAGAGAAGTGCCCTCCACATGTACCATTGTGGAATTCTTCTAGCAGTTCCTTCCCTTGATCACGTCCAACTGCCCTCTTGTACTGTCCATCAGGTCCTATTCGAAATAATACTCCATGTAGAATATAATATGGACGACTGACTTGAGTAATCTTTCTCTTAGTCTTTGCATTGGCACCATCAAGAAACTTGAATTCATTCAGATAATTCCAAATATCTATGTATTCACTAGGCATTGTGTAAAGGGATAACAAGGCTGCATCAGGGAAATCATCATCATCACAAGATGATCCTAAACCATCATAGGCTCGAGAGAGTGCATCTGCATTGACATGCTTCTTTCCTGGCCTATCTATAATATCAAATTCAAATTCTTGTAGCAAAATTATCCATCTTGCTATCCTCCCTAATTGGTTAGGCTTATTTACAATATATTTTAGAGCCTGATGATCTGTTACAACTATAAATTTTTGCCCTAGCAAGTAATTCCTAAACTTCTTTACAGCAAAAATGATAGTCAGAGCCTCTTTTTCAGTTACAGTATAATTTACCTCAGCACTGCTCATTTGTCTGCTCCCAAAGTAAATTGGATGTTAATTCCCATTTTCATCCTTTTGGCTCAAAGTACTTCCTAGTGCTGCATCTGAGGCATCAGTGTACACAATGAATGGCTTGCTCCAATCTGGATTCTTCAAAACAGGTGAAGACACCAGGGCTTCCTTGAGTTGTCCAAAAGCTTCATGCGCCTTATTTCCTGGTTCATAAGTAACATCCTTCTTCAAGAACTGGGTTAGTGGCTTTGCAATCTTTGAGCAATTCTTGATGAACCTTCTATAGTAACCCACATGGCCTAAAAATGATCTCAACTTACTTTTATTCATAGGAAATGGTAAATCTTTGATTTTTGAAACTTTATCAGGATCAGTACCAATACCATCTCTGGATACAACATGCCCTAACAAAACGCCTTTAGAACATCCAAAGACACACTTTGTAGGGTTTAGTGAGGCTTGTGCTTCATCTAACCTTTGAAATGTTGTCTCCATCTGGTGCAGGTGGTCTAACCTGCTCCCATACATGCAAAAATCATCTAGAAATACTCTGATGAAGGTCCCAATGTAGGGTTCGAACACCCTATTCATCAAACGCTGGAATGTTACTAGAGCATTACACAACCCAAAAGGCATAACTCTATAAGAAAACATTCCCCAAGGAGTGGTGAACGTGGTCTTCAATTGATCTTTCTCTGCTATACGAACTTGGTTGTAGCCGCTATATCCATCAACAAAACTATAGCACTCCTGGCCAGCTACTTCGTCCAAGATCTGATCTGAAAATGGAAGAGGGTAATGATCCTTCTTTGTTGCCTTATTGAGCTTCCTGTAATCAACACAAATGCGTAGCTTCCCATTCTTTTTTATTGAGATCACAATGGGAGAAACCCATTCTGAATTCTCCACAGCAAATATGAATCCTGCATCAAGCAACTTATCTATTTCTTCTTTTACAGTCTTGGAAAAATTAGGATTCATTCTATATGGCATTTGCTTTATAGGCTTAGCACCATCTACCAGCTCAATACAATGTTCTACCCAACTTACTTGACAGAGTTCCTTGTAATCAAAAGTGAATAGGTGTATGTACCTTTGAAAGAGCTGGAGGTAGGATGCCTTCTCACTCTCCATCACAGCATCACCAATCTTTATTTGTTGGAGACGATCATCAACTTCTTCTTCAGATAATTTTATGGGGTCATGATCTGGTGTGACTGGTAGGATATCCATGACTGAAACATCCACCTCACTTTCTTCATCTTCAGTGTCCACTTCACTGGTACTAGAGTAATCAGAGGATGTCCAATCATCAGTTTCATCACTTGAATCCACAGGTTCTACTTTATGATGTCGAGGGATCACGTTTATCTTCACCCTTTCTCTACCACATCCAAGTGTCATGAAACCTTCATTCCAGTAGTTTCTTGCATGAACTCTCCTTAGCCATGGTCTTCCCAGCAGCATTGGGTACGCAACAGTACCATTTTTCATCACCTGAAAGTCTACCATACATACAACACCCATAACAGATATTGCCACATTTGAAACTACACCTTTTGGTTTAGTTTTTCCCTTATTTAATGACCTTAACATAAGTGTTGAAGGGCGATCAATTTTTAAACCCAACATATTCATTACAGACTCGGTCATTACATTAACTGCAGCACCTCCATCAACTAAGACATCATGAATTGAAATACCATTACATAATACCTCAGCTTGTGGAGCATAGGGATCTACCTCTGCCTCCAAAACAGGGACCTCAACCTCCTTCCTTCTTCGAGCATTGAGTCCACCTCGCAACTCCCACCTCTTCTCAGAAGACAGCCAAGAGTTGACCATATGTAATATTTGCAGGCCTTTTGGACAGATCTTCCAAGATGGAGTATGGTCCTTGCCCCTGTGAAATCAAAAAATCCTGCACACCCAACTTTCTTCTCCTATGTTTCTTACTAGTTTCTTCTTTCATCTTCTTAGGATCATTTCCATCTTGATTATCTTTTTCTTTCTTTCTTTTTGTTACAAACACATCTACTTCATTATTTCTGCTCTTATCTACTACATCAAAATAATTCACAGGTGCTTTTCCTTTATCATTATCTCCCTTACCAGATGTAGAAGCTCTATCTGGACAATTATACTTATAATGACCCTTTTTATAACAGCCATAACAAACAACTTTAGAAATATTTCTTTTTGGACCTCTATCTCCTCCCTGAGAACTAAATTCCTTTCCTTGAAGAAGATTAATAGTTAACTGACCCATATTTTTGAGCAGATCTTCATACTCAGTAGATGTATTAGGAGAAATATTTGTGCTCACCGGGAGTGGTTATGGATTCAAGACCAAAGGTGCTGGTGTAGGCTCTACTTTAGCAACGATTTCTTTGGGCTCCTCTTCCATGCTTTCTTCTTGCCTTCTTGCAATCTCCTTTGCTTGTTCAATGGTAGCTGGGCGGTCATACTTCACTCATTGTCTGATCTTCGGCTTCATCCCAAGAATGAAGTGCTTATAGAGGAGATTATCCACGCCATTCATCAACCCATCCACTAGTCCTTCCTTCCGGATCTGGGCATCGAGCTTCCTCCTTAGCTCTAGAACACGAGCATGATAATCCCTTATCTTCTCCTTCTCTCCTTGGGATAGCTTTGTGATCTCGATCATGAGATCTGCATATTTCTGTTGTTCACCAAATTCTTCAAGAAAACTTTCAGTTAATAAATCCCATGAATTTTTCACATTATCACCTAGTGTTTCAAACCACCTAAGTGTTGAACCATCCAAAAAGGTAGGAAAAAATTCAGTCCATTGTTCCCTTCTTATAAGGCCATTACAAATACAAGATCGTTTAAATTCTTGAATGAAAGAAGAAGCATCTTCATTAGATTGAGCTGAAAAAATAGGAATCTTTCCCATTTTCAAAAGTAACCACCGTGAAATACCAACCCACAAGTACAATGAACAAGACTTATGTGCACAAATAATTGGAATTACTATAGAAATGACCACGGTAAACTATGGTAAAACTTGACTTACTGCGGTAAAAAACTGATTTTACTATGGTAAACACTATTCACGGTAAAAAGTGAAGTTACTGCAGTAAATACTATTCACGGTAAGAAGTGACTTTACTGCGGTAATTACTATTCTCAGCAAAAAGGACTTTACCAGGGTAACTACTATTCATGGCAAAAATGACTTTAACATGGTAACTACTATTCACGGTAAAAATGACTTTACCATGGTAACTACTATGCACAGTAAAAACAAGGTTACCCTCCAATTAATTTTTGCCTAAGTGGGAATATCTCTCCAGAAAATCCACCAACGAGGAATGGTCCCGACAACGGAACCAAAATGTCATCAGCAATCCGGCACTATGATAATTCTTCACCGGGAACTCCTCGTGCTATGATTATTTACTAATGCACAGCCTTTAGTTTGGTGGATGTAATCTGGAAACAAAACAACAACTGAACACAAGAATACCATTGACTATGATAAGACAGAATGATGACAAATCTGAAATATCAAAATAAATTATAATATTAACATGAAACTGTTACAATCTCACCCATGAGATACTTCAACAAGACTATGGGAGAAACTTTACAATTACACCTCTTGATGTCTTCTTCAACACACCTTTAACTGATGGCTTCCTTTGCACACTTCCTACAATATTTCTCACTACTTCTTTCTATGCTAAATGAGGGGGGTGGCCTCTCTATTTATAGAACTTCCAGGCTTATCCATCCTATCTCTAAGATAGGATAAGAAATCCACTCTGACGAATCATATTCCATACCTTAACTCTTATCTGTACATGTAAGCTTATCTGTTAAGATAAGATAAACCTTATCATTTTACATGGGTTCCACATTTTTAGACTTTTTACAAATAAAATACACAAAATATTTATGACCTCACTCCTTGTCCTTATTACCAATATAATATTTCTAATTCCTAATCATGTAGACCCTACTTCTCTAATTACCCAAACTTTGACATTTTAACATTATTGGACCACTTACAACAAATATTTACTTTTTACAACATTCCTATTGTACTTTGACTGTTACCGTACTCCACATTATTGGCGGCACCGTACTGACGGCATCGTTATCTTCTATCAGACGCTACTACTAATTACACTTAACAACATCCTATTCCTAATACATACATTAATGAAATAGAAATTTTAGAGGAAAATTTTAGTGTCGACAGGCCCCCGCACTATTCCATAATTGTTTTAAATTTTGGAAGGGGAATTCCAATATAACCTGTTTCTTGGCAGACCCTAGATTCGTGTCATGGGTTACGTTCCTTCCACTTTGCATCATTGTGTAAAGTTTGAACATGAAGGACACACTTATACCATTCCATCTGACCCATCACCTTTCAAAACATGCAACATGCTTTACCGACCCAATGATGTGCTCATACCTATTAAGTCGTCTACCTCCACAACCACTACTTCTTCACCTACACCTCCACTTACCAGTATAGCTGCTACTTCTACCGCACATACCTCCTCCATTCCTACCACTGCCATAACCTCTGCGGCTGACCCATCAGCTTCCGAATCCATTAACTCCACCTCCACATTGACCTCTGACACATCATCCATTCCAGCTACCTATATACCAACCACTGATCCCTTGGAAGGTGTGTTTCAACGCCTCACTCTCGGGGAGTACCGCCTATATAGTATCAACACATTCCTTACTCCACAAGAGTATGGAAGTCTTCACAAACACCCTCGATATGATCACCACATAGGATAATGCCTCCTTTATGGTCCTCATCTTCATACAAATCTCACCTATGGGGGACTTGATACTACCACTTACACACCCGAACCACCGCCAAAAACTTGCCCCTTTTCCGTTGACTTCCAATCACTTACCAATCACTGTTTTACCCACACTTTCCTGCACCGATGTACATGGAAGGATTTTGGATTTGGATTTTACAAGAAAGGCTGCCATACCGTTATTCCATGTACCACCCACAAACATAACGACCATAGTGGTATCGGTTTTCCCGAACCACCTACCAAACAGGCCTGCATTGAACTCATTAAGGACACTAGCTCTTCTCCACCTTCATCACCACCCTCACCGACAGAGTCAATGGATCCTGAATCTATCCCTCCTAAAAAGTTTTTTATAAACACCATTTCCTTGGGGCCTCTAACTTATCAACATGAGGGTGATGCCCCTTCCACTCTTCCCTTCTTGTATCCTAAAATGATCGATGACGATACACCTTCAATTAACGTCATTTAATGTCAGGATGATGAATCTATACTCACCTACCTTGGTGTAGAAGACTCATATATTCATTGGTCATTACCTTCTGAGACGCAAACCATGTTGAATGAATCGACTATCGAGATCAACATTCATACTTAGGATGATCCACACATCCTAAAGATCAGACAATCTTTAGATGCTGCTGAATAGGAAGCCATCACTTCTTTTCTCAGAGATCATAACCACGCTTTCACTTGGTCTTACGTAAACATGCTCGATATTTTCCCCACCATAGTAGTCCACAATATCGTAATTGTTCCCAATGCCAAACCCATCAAAAAAAAGCTGAGGAAAATGCATCCTCGTATTGCTCTTCTTGTCAAAGAAGAACTTCAATGCCTTCTTTCTGTTTCCTTTATCTTACCCACTGATTATCCTCATTGGATTTCTAACATTGTATCTATCACTAAAGTGACAGGGGGACTCTGCATTTACACAGACTTCCATGACCTCAACCTAGCATGTCCAAAAGATGACTTTCCCTTGGTATTGACCAGCTGGTTGACCTTACTGCTGGTCATGAGATGCTATCACTCATGGATGGCTTCTTGGGTTATAACCAAATTTTTCTTGCCCCAAAAGATCAACACAAGACCTCATTCATCATTCCTTAGGGGACCTTCTACTATCAAGTCATGCATTTTGGCCTTAAAAATGCTAGTGCCACATATCAGCAGGATATGACTTACATCTTCCATGACATCATGCATCACATATTGGAAGATTACATGGATGATCTCTTGGCCAAATCTAAATGACACTCTGAGCACCTAACCATCCTCAAAACCATCTTTGACTATCTCATTAAATATTGTGTCCACTTTCAGCCTAAGAAGTGCATCTTCACGGTTCTCTCTGGAAAGCACCTGGGATTTATCATTTCCCTCCATGGTATAGAAGTTGACCCTGCTAAATTCAAGGCCATTCTTGAAATTCCTCCACCTACTAACCTTCGACAACTTTGTATCCTGTAAGGTAAGTTACAGTCCATTCACCGTTTCATTTTACAATTATCTGATCGATGTCAACCATTTCATCATCTGCTCAAGAAGGATGTCTCTTTTAAATGGGATAATGACTGTCACAAAGATTTTGAGGCCTTAAAACAATACCTTCTACAACCACTGATACTCATCCCACCTAAATACGATCAACATTTCTACCTATACATGTCAGCTACCAATCATTCCTTGGGAGCCATGCTCGCTCATCGTGATGAACAACACAGGGAGTAGGTGGTTTATTACATAAGTCTGTACTCTTTTGGACTATGAAACCCGATACACCCATCCTGAAAAAACTTTTCTTAGCCTTAGTTTTCATTGCTACCAAACTCCATCATTACCTACTCAACCACAAAACCTATGTTGTGACCAACACTGACCCCTTACACTTCATGTATGCCAAACCTTACAAAAATTAGCATGCCACACAATGGCTTATGCATTTAGCTGATCTTGACCTCGAATTCATTCATCAAAAGTCCATCAAGGGCCAAGCTATCACTGACCAATTGGCTGATGCACCTATTTCTGGGGATCAACCCTCTAATTTTGACTTTCCAGATGAGTCAATTGCTACCCTTTCCCTGGACGAACCCCCTTACCAAATGACATTCTTCTTCAACGGTTCCAAGTGTCAGCATGGGGGTGGGTCTGGTATTATCCTCATTCCCCTTTATGGTGAACCCATGCCTTTTTCTTTCAAACTAGATTTTGAATGTACTAACAATATTGCCAAATACGAAGCGCTTGTACTAGGTCTCTGAGCTGCCTATGCCCTATATGTTAAATCAATCAACATCTTTGGTGATTCTCAATTAGTCGTAAACCAAATTAATGGTCTGTACCAATGTTTTAATGAGATACTTCAAAAGTATAAACATCATGTAGACATACTTTTGACCACTTTTGATCGTTACAACCCTTCAAACCATCCCACGTTCAACCAATAAGTTTGCAGATACCATGGCCTGATTAGCTTCCTAAATATCCACTTCACCCGCTGATTCTATAATATTTATCACCGTTACAATGACTCCAATCACCTTCTTATTTACCTCACGATGTTTACTTGATCGAAACCGCTACCCATGACCTGAGTGACCTTTGGTATAAACATTACTTCGACTATCTTTCTCTCTCCATCTTACCTCCTGATCTCACCTGTAATGGACAATTCACCTTCCTTAAAAAGGTCTCTCATTACGTCATCCTGGGGGGCCTCCTCTATAAGCACAGATTTGATGGTATTCTCTTACGATGCCTCACAAGTTCTGAAATTCCTTATATCATCAAAGAAGTTCTTGATGGCATATGTGGAGGTCACTTCAGTGTCCTTGTTGTTGCTAAGTGTATTCTTTTTCTGGGCTATTACTGGATGACCCTTAACCATGATTGTTGTGACTACGTCAAAAATTGTGTAAAATGCCAACAACATTCCAATCTTCATCATACACCTAGTCATGCCTTATAGGTCACTCGTGACCTTTGGTCCTTCTCTCAATGGGGTTTGGATCTTGTCAGAGAAATCAATCGCTCATTCTTCCAAGCGCCATCAATGGATCATCACTGTTACCGAATACTATACAAAATGGGTGGAAGCCATCACCACTCATCTCCAACAAAAGTTGAGAAAATATGTGACTTCATTAACCATCACATCATTTTTTGCTTTGGTGTTCCTCATCACCTCATCACTGACAATGGAAAACAATTCAAAAACAAAACATTGCAAAAACTTTGTGACACCTTCGGCATTCAACTTAGTTTCTCATCACCTTACTACCCACAAACCAATGGCCAAGCTGAATCCACTAACAAAACCCTCAAAAAAATTCTTATGAAAGTGGTTGATGATATTGGGAAGGATTGGCATACACACATTCCTTTTTCCCTGTGGGCATACCGCACTAGTATTCGCACTTCCACTGTGGCCACACCCTTTTCTCTGGTCTATGGTACAGAGGCAGTCCTGCCTCTTGAAGTCTAGATTCCCTCACTCTACATTTCTCTCCATGACATGATCAATGATGATGAATTTCATTAGGACTGTTTAGCACAGCTAGAGTTATTAGACGAATGTTGTCTTAATGCTCTGGATCACCTTCAAGTTTACCAAAAATGTATCAAATGTGCCTATGAAAAACGTGTCCATGAATGAACCTTCTAAGTTGGTGACCTTGTCCTGAAAGAAAATCAACATGTAACCAAAGCAAAAAAAAGTAAACGGGGAAAATTTTCTCCTAATTGGCTTGGACCATACATCATGACTCATACCTATGGATCAGGTGCTTATCATTTATCTTCACTCGATGGTAAACTTGAACCTGAGCCCCTTAACACCTTGCATCTTTGACCATTATATTATTGACTTGTAGTCCTACCTCACTTTTTGTCTCTTTCCATGCTTTTCCCTTGAGCCCTATTCACTCCATACACCTCACTTAATGATTAAAAAAGAATCATGTGAGTACCCGTCACTTGTTATCTTCTCTTGAATATGTGTACCACGGTGCTGCACATAGCATGATTCTCATGGATAATTTTCATCTACCTTTAGATGAGATCCCATGGTCATTTCACCTTTCCTTTTAAACAAGAGTCTTATTCTCCACCTTGGTCTTGTCCATGACTTCAAAGCCCTCACATGGGACAAAACTCCTTGATTCAAACTTCTACTAAAAAGATGATGACTCCCTCAAAAGGACATCTTCCTCTCAAACAATTATTGTTATAAATAGACTGCTCCCTCAAAGGACAGCTATGTAAATCTCTAAAAAAAACAAAAAAAAGAGAGCAACCGAAGCTTCCCACATCGATCAGCTTCATGAAGACCTCAAGGAGTTCAATTTTATTCATCCCATATAGACTTCCCACATCGATCAGTCTATCTCAACTATAAGTCAAAACACTCAACCTTTTTGTCATGGACTTGACCCATTGTGATCTAGGTTCTCTTGCTCAAAATGCATGCTACCTATACCATATAAAAATTAACTACCTTTCACCCTTCTTACAATTCCCACTCCCATTTCCTATTGCCTCAAGGGACTTCTTGGAACTTAGACATTTGGTGATCATGTGACTACTTTTCACCATAGAATAGTCCATCATGCAATGTCTTTAGGGTCTTACGTTCATCACCTCCACCAAGGTATGATCTACTCGGTATGATCCTACCCAATCAGGTGGCTTTATTGCCCCCTCTTATCTTTTAACCATCTTTGTTTATGTTTTGATTACCTTATATAGGACTTGGTCCTCGATGCTTACTTTTGGGGGTAATCTTCTTCTTTCACCACAATCACCCTCACCTACATCATTTTACCTATAATCTACCCACACCTAACAAACCTAAACCCACAACATGCCTAACAACCTACCAACTCATTTTCATACCCCCCTCATATTCTTCCCTAGCTCATGGGAGAACTACATCGGTCTGAGGTCCCTTTTCACCAGGACTATGTAGGTAGCACTCTGAGGGCATGGGGCCCTTGGAGGTTAGCTCGGCCATTTCACTACCCTAAAAAATTCATCTTCCATGTTCCTCACATTACATCACACCTCACTTAGTTTCCCTTTTATACCCAAAATTGGAAATTAAACCACATACATAACAAGTTGTTTCATATTTTAAATATTATCACAACATACATTTATCACGCCTACCATTTCTCTATCATCACTATGCATAGATTATACCACATCTCACATATGACCCATATTATCATTCATTGCATGAAATAATGAATCACAACTTCACTTACTTTCAACACAACCATGCCTACATCGACCTAACTTAACCATGCCTAAACAAAAACCGACCTAACTCGATCCATGCCTAATCCATGCCTATAACCTGACTCAACCATGCCTAAATGAACCTGACTCGATCCATGCCTAAACCTGAACTGACTCGATCCATGCCTAAACTAACCTGACTCGATCCATGCCTATAACCTGACTCAATCCATGCCTAAACCATGCCTACACCAACCTGACTCGATCCATGCCTAAATTAACCTAACTCGATCCATGCCTATACCAACTTATTCACCAACCTAACTCCATCATGCCTAACTCACCTAATTTCCATCCATATCAACACAACAAATCCATATCTCATAAACACATCAACAAATCAAATCATAGCATGTATCTCATCATATAAATAAATGTGTATCTCAAATATACATGGCTATCTCATCATGTCCATCATCTCAAAATCATCAGCACACAGGCTGATATACAATACAAAATGTCATCGGCATGCAGGATGATCTCATATATAAAATAAAATAATGAATCAATACAAAATATCTTCAGCACGCAGGCCAGTATATGCTCAAAATATACAAATCACTCATGCATCCTCACTATCTCTCGGCACACATGCGAGTATGTGATAAAAAATACACTATCTCTTGGTAGGCCGGTATAATCACAAAATAACTATCATACATCAAAAATCAGGTGACCACAAATCAGGCATCTCGGCGGATGTCCTCCATCTCTGTATCACCTGTACCCTCAGCCTCCTGGGTCCCTGTTGGTGCCTCAACTAGAGCTGGTCTCCATGCGCTAGTAGCCTCTACCTGATCAGGCCTCAGAGCTCGTTAATCCCCTGTGCTCTCCACACTATGAGTGCAGGATCTCATCCTCTCACTGGACGCCTGTTGTGCCCTGTACTCGGCATAGGATATGAAGTCTATCCTAGCCGCCATCAGCTGGTCCTGATAGTATCTAGCCTCACCTAGGGCATCCCGTAACCTGGATACAGGCATGGTCTATGGTGGTCCCATAGGTCTCGGCCCCTGTACCTACCCTATGGGACCCTACCCCGTGCCTACCTATGAACTGGGACCTACTCCCGGTGCCTGTGGTGGTGCCCCCTGCCCCTGTGCCTATATCTGGGCCTGTAAGACCCCAATCTGTGCCTGGGTTATGGCCAATTGGCCCTGTAAACCTGCCACCTGAGCCTGTAAGGCTACCACCTGACCATCCCCCTCCTCTCCATCTCCATCTCCTCCATCAGCCATCTGGGCCTATAGACTGGCCACCTATATGTGTAGCTCTGCTACCTCTACCTCAGAACCCTCCAGCTGTGTCTGCAGTATACCCAACTGGGTAATCAATGTAGCTACCTGCCCCTGTAGGGCGTCTCTCTGCACCGTAATGGTAGCTAGATCTGGCTGCCCCGGTCTGGGTGGTATGGCTCATAAATGAGCCACCCACCACTATTTGTACCTGTCTATGCACTCGGCGTCATCTATCTGCTGGTCCACTACCTGCTCCTCCTGCACTGTGGGCATTGTAGGCTATGGTAGAGGTAAGGGCCTCTCCATGTCATCTCTCTAATACTGAGTGAAGGGCGGAGGAATGTCCTGTACTAACCCGAACTGCCATCGAACTCTGTCTACCGGGATCATCTCATACTCCCTGACACAATGACCCTGTATCCATCTCTCTAGCTGGAGCTCAGCTAGCTCCTCATGCATATGCCTATATGAGGGGAATCCCACATATGGCCTCCATATAATGTCCACTCCAGAAAACCCCTCCAGTAACTACCAGAAATGGGCCACATCATGTGTGGACCTCTCAAATCTCCACTCTCCTATCACCAGCACCCATCTCTTGTACCCCACCCACACAAATCGCACTGGGAATGCATCTTCTCAGGGCATCCCTATAGGCCGCACACAAACTATGTGCTCGTAGGCCCAGTAGTGTAGTAAAAATGTACAACACAGGCTGAACCTGCGCAAGCCACCCATATGCCCACAACTCCCTGTATAGCTGCACCAAGAATGCTGGTGCCCAGGAAAAGTGGGTCTCATCCACCATCATGTCGTGGAGTACCCCCATCAGTGATCGGGGAAACCATCCACCCTCTACATCTGGCAGTGCATAGCAGCACACTACCTCCATCAACAGAACCACTAGCCTCATCTCCTCCAGATGGGCTAGGTACATCTCTCCATAGCTCAAGCTGGTGCTATGGAATCTCAGATCGGCCATCCCCTCTCCAAAAATAGTCACAATCAACTCCTCTAAGGCCTTGGAGGAGATAGAATAAACCTGGGCACCCAATATGGGTAACTGAAGAATCTGGAACACGCCCTCCAGGGTGATAGTAATCTCACCCGTCGGTAGGTGGAACGTGTTGGTCATGGAGTCCCATCTATCGATGAGCATGACCATCAAACTGGGCTATCAGACTACATGTCTATAGTGATGAACCCCACTCAAGCCCACTACCTCCACATGCTACAGCTCCTTCGGGGTCAATGCGCCATGCACTGTCACCAGTAGAGGTGGAACCCTGTCCCACATATGTAGTTGCGCTCTCCCCTACATCCAATACAAGCACAACATTAATTTACATGTATCAATCCATATTCAACCATTATCATTTTCCTATACCCTATTTTCACCCTACCCATCTCAACTACCTAGCCCACATCACTTTTGGACCCTTGTGCCTAATAATCCTAACTGGTACCGGTTCATCCTAACTGACCCCAGTCACCCTTTAACCGGCATCGGTCACCTATTTGGTGACCGATACCGGTTCACCCTTACTGACCCCGGTCACCCCTTAACTGGCATCGGTCACCTATTTGGTGACCGATACTGGTTCCACCTAACTGACGCCGGCCAAACTTGACCAATGCCAGTCACTGTCGTGGAAAATCCCATGATTTCCCAAAACCCCCCTCTCTAAAAAACCTCCCCCTGCCCCTTTTACCCCCCTACAATGACCTAAACTACCCTTGGACCTCCACCCACCTCCCCTATCCCATCTATTACCCTCCCCATTCCTCTTTTTACCCACTATTCCCCCCATTCCCAAATTCCATTTTTAACCACCCACAAAAATGAAAAACCAACAAAACCTACAACCAACAATAAAATACTCCTCTAATCTATCAAATCAACTACACGTAGAGTAGAGTGCTTACCTCATCGTGCTGCCACCATCTCGGTGGCACATCTGGCCACTGTACTGGTGGCCCGCCTGATCCCTCTCTAGCCTCTGCCATCACCAAATCGATACCCACAACCTCTAACCTATCGAATCTCTCACACTGCTCCTGTGGACCCACTGCTCACCAACCAATCACTCGTCAATCACACTGCCAGCTCACTGTTCCATTTCTTCTGGACACTTTTCTCTCTTTTCTCTCTTTTTTTCATTTTCTCACTTCACAAAATAACAAATGAATAACAAAAAATGTGGATTTTTTGTTTTTATAACAAACCCGACCTAACCGACATCGGTTACCCTTGACCGGCATCGGTCGCATGCCCTACCTAACCATCGTCAGTTTACCTATACCGACGTCGGTTATCCATGACCGGCATCGGTCACCCTCACCTACACATTGCCCTAAATTTTACCCTTTTACCCTACCCCTACTTCCTTTTTTTACCTCACCCAACCTTCACCCTGATCATTTACCTCACCCCACCTTTACCCTACCCATTTACCTCACCTTTCCTGACCTCATCATTTACTACCTCCCTTTTTCCTCCTTTGGGGACTCATTATTTTACCCCTACCTTGTCCTTACTCGTGTCCATGACCTAGATATTTGGACTTGGACCATCGCTAGTGCCCTTTGACCTCATGTGTTTGCTATACCTTGTGGCACTATTACCTGTGTTGTTGACCTAATGACCTTACCTAGCCTATTGCCGTGACCATTTATCCTGACCCTACCTTTGGTGTACTGGAACATACCTAAACGTTCCTGCACCTAACCTACGTTGTGTTTCCTGACCATATCCTATACCTTGGATACCGGAATCACTTCAACCTTGTTTGGATAAACCTATCGACCTTAGACAATGTAGAGTTTTCCTGCTCTTCAACCTGGTAGCGTGCTGCAGTTTATACGTGTGCGTGTATTTGACTATTGCTACCTTTGACCCAGACCCATTACCTAGATTACCCATGTAGACCATTTAACCTTTTTTCCCCCATTACCCACCTTCCTTTTCATCTCATTCACCTTTTATCAAACCACTCACCAATTCTGCCTTCGGCCTCATTAGTTCCTGGTTTGAGGGGGATCACCTTCACCCACACATGGGGCAACCACATCTTATTTTTGTTAGCATCGCTTACCAATACAAGCTACGCAACAAAAAGGGGCAAAATGTAGACACTAAAATTAGGTCACACTCCCCTTTGGTCCCTCGACAAATAAGCACCCTTCATCACATTCACCTAGCCATGGCCCCCTTCACCCCACTAATATTAATTTAATTAATTTAATTAAATTAATTTATTATCCTCACTATATTTATTATTTAAATATCTTAATTTTAATAGTATCCACGCATACACTTCAATTAGACACCTCACAAAGCCAACTCACCCTAAAACCTATTCTTAGTAAGTTGCCATAACTAACTAAGACTTACCTAAACCCTAAAAATCAATGCCTACATTCTCTCTAACCACATTCCCACATGCTTACAAGAAGCTCCCAGTCTAATCCATGGGTTAATGGCATGAGATCTGAGGAAATCAAGAGGATCTCCCTAGTTTAGTAAACCTAGGAAATCCCACCTTGACCGATGCCGGTTACCCCTAACCGTCACCGGTTAAGCCGAAACCACCGTCAGTTACCCTTTTAACCCCAAAACAACCTTATTCTCAAGGTTGGCAGAAGGTTGGAAAAAGATATTGGAAAAGTTGGTGAACATTAGCACATTCCAGAGAGATATCACATCTTCTGAGAGTGAATTTCAGCGAGAACACACATGCAAGGAAGGAGATCAAGCATCTTTTCCTACACAACCATCCCAACAATGATCTGATCTAACCAAGCAAAGAGGAATGTACATGCAGCCCATGTAGAAGCTTTCCTTCAGTTGGTGATCACCTGCAGCCTTCAAACCTCTCATCAGCACCTCTATCCCTCACTTACAGGCATCCAGGACCAGAATCCAAGTAAGTAAACATTATACTTCTCTGGTTCATTCCATTTCATCATTATATTATCATCTATTGTTTACCTAGCCACCCATTGACCTCCTCCAACACTCACCCCTCCATATACCCATTAAAACCTCACCAAATCCTACCCAAATCACCCAATACCTCATCCCGACCAACCAAAGTCCTTTGTGCAATCACAAAGGAGACCTAAATCTCGTTCTGTGGCATTCCCAGTTTTCCATAGTAACTGGCACCCGGTTACACCTAACCGCTCATCAGTCACCCTTAACCTGACATCGGTCTCTGTATTTTCCCATACAACCTAGAACAGTGACCTACCCACCTAATTCCCTCTCACCCTCATTCACCTGTGATCTACCTGAGACCTCTGTCAGACCTGCAGAGACCCAGAACCAGTTACTTGACCTTCGGATCCTATTCTAACCTAGCCTGTTAGATTAGATCTATTTCTTATTGTGTTTTAAGTGAGATACCTAAATCATTTCGAATTACAATAGGATTTACCTTATTTACCACATTAAATTGTTTAAAACAATGGACTGACAGCCATCTAGGAAGTATCACACTTCCTGGATCTAGCACATGCTAGGCAGTTCACTGCACATATTGTTTAACTTTTTTTGGTGGTCTTGCTTTGCATTACAGGTAGTTCCTCCTAGCCAAAAGGAAGCTCTCACAATCAGCTGTGGATTCAGAAGTCATACGCGCGCAACAACCCATCAACCAACATTTGAACAGGTATTCCTCCTACGCCCGTTACCCTATCTGTTTCGTCAATACTTCAAAGAAATGATCTAGAATTAGGTGAAACACAGTGATAAAAAAAATAATAGGCATCACAAAAGGGAAAACTCATTTCAAAAGGAAAATTTTATCAAGAGAATTTTTTCAATTTTTTTGTAAAATGTCAAAACCATGAGATGAGCACAATTCTTGGCCACAAAACATGTTTTTCATAAAACTTTCAATTTTCCTTTACAAAATGAAAAATGGGAAAACAAAAATATTTCAAAATTCAAGAAAAAAACAAAAAAGATCACCTTGAGGGGGAGGGGGAGGGGGCCTTGAAAACACTCTTTCACTAAAAAAATTGCCATGACCATTCTATTTATCCAAAAGATTCAAAAAAAATCTGGAAACTAGTTTCTAAGCGCTCCCAACTAAAATAGCTTTAGAAAATTTAGGTGAATATTGTTTCCATGAAAACTCCTATAAAGTTTTTAAAAGGCCTTAAATTATGCTTTTTCGTAATTTTTAAAATAGGGGGGCACATTTTTATCTATCATATCATTTTTACAATATTTATCCCCATTTTATACTAATGTGTATATTTCCATATTGCTAAAAAACATTGTGCAAAAATAAAATATAAAAAACTAGTCCAAAAAACACACTCACGAGATCTTTTGATCTCGGTAGCATTCACTATTAACATTTCCTCTAGACCACACTTACAGGTAAAGTTTTCATTCTTTGATGTACTACATGTAATGCCTAATATTTATGCAACAATGATGACTATGGCGTCATCCCTATAAATCATTGGGGAGTAATAAGGACACTACACTCATTGTCATCCCTTTGTTACCCAATGTTAGAGTAGGTTATTTACCTTTTTTCATGTTCACCTAGGTACTTTATTTACCTTATATTATATTTATCATCACCCACTTATGTGTGGATATTTATTTT
This sequence comes from Taxus chinensis, assembly GCA_019776745.2. Taxonomy (NCBI): domain Eukaryota; kingdom Viridiplantae; phylum Streptophyta; class Pinopsida; order Cupressales; family Taxaceae; genus Taxus; species Taxus chinensis. The sequence continues at coordinate 178,151,436 of CM034151.1, forward strand.
ATCTTATTTAGATATTAAGAATATATTGTCTAGTTGTTAGGTAAAGTTCTTTCCTTGCTCTATGATCTTGACTAGTTCTTTGATGACTAGTTCTTTCCTAGATCTATGGTCTTCACTAGATCTTCAATGTCTAGTTCTTTCCTTGATTTATGGCTTGATCTATGGCCTTCACTAGTTCTTAGATTGATCTTACTTGCCTATATAAGAAAGGTACCTTCTCTTTGTACTTCATAGAGTTCCATAAGAATATATGATATTATTGCTCATTTATTTGCAAAGGTTCTTGTAAAGTTATTCTGGTGAATTTCCTTCATCTTATTGAGTGTGGTGTTTTATTAACATCTAATTTATTTGTGGCTTGGAAAAATCTATTTATCATTCCTTTTTACAGTATCAAAGTAGTAGATTTATTTTGGCTTACATCTATAAGTTATATTTTGCAAATGAGGGTTATTAATATTCATATTTTTTGGAATTTCTTAGTATTGTGTTGAAGCATGAATTTTTATGAAAAACAGAGGGCTCAATTGTATTTGAAAGGTGGAAAAACCCAATAAACGACTACAAACTCAGCTTATGATGGAGAGAGTTTGTTTCTGAGTTTTTTTGGTCTTGTTGAGGTGGATGAGCATACAGATCTACTTGGAAATCTGCGTCGGTGAGGCAGAAGGGAAAGAAAAACCATTTTTAGGCTTTTTCTGGGTTTTTCTCATTTGGTTTTGGGTTCTTTAATTTTGTTTTGTAGATTTCTTGTTTCACGAGGATATGTAGATCTTATAATTCTATTATGAGGTCTTAGAAATCCGCGTCAGCAAGGTAGAATGGTGAGAAAAAATATTTGTGGGGTTTTCTAGTTTTTTCTCTTCTATTTTATAGAGTTCCTATTTGGTGAGGATATAAAAATCTTACAAATCCATGCTAAGTTCTTAGAAATCCATTCTAGAGAGGAAAAATGGAAAGAAAAAACATTTCTAGGTTTTGCGCATTCGGTTCTAGGATTTTCCTTTTGTTTTTTAGAGTTTTTTTTGGAGAGAATTTGAAAATCTTAAAAATCCATGGTGAAGTCTTGGAAATCTATGTCAAAGAAAGAAGGCAAAGAAACACCATTTCTGGGTTTTTTTAGGTTTTACACGTTTCATTCTCATTTTTTTTTCTATTTTACAGAGTTCATATTTGGCGAGGATTTGGGAATCTTGGAAATCTAAGTTGAGATCTGGGAATCTTAAAAATCCATGTCAGTGAGGAATAAGGTCCAGAAAAATGGTTTTTGGATTTTTCACGTTTGGTACTTTCTTTTTCTTCTTCTTCCATTATGCATATACATAATTGGAATTTTTTTCTAGAAAAGTAAATTGAGGAGTGTAAGAAAAACACATTTTATTTTATTTTTTAAATAAATTTTAAAGCACAAAGTAAAAAGCTTGTAACTTTTAATATGAAACTCAAAATCAAGTTTCATTTTTTAAAAGTATTTTTTTTGTGCTTGTTCCATTAGAAATGTTTATTTTGAGAAACACGCTAAAATTATAAATTTCCAAATTTGGGGGGTCTTGTTTCATTCCTTGATTCTTGCATTATTTTTGCTTATTTTGAGAATGGTGACTTTATCTACTTCTGCATTAGATCGAATTGAGTAATTAAAAAAACACATAATTACCACACATGGAAACCAATAATGGAAAAAATTATTAAATGTAAAGGATTATGGGCTTTAACTTCTACAGAACTACCAGTGTTTACTAGAGATTATGATAAATTTTAGTACCAATGTAAATTTTATGAGTGTATGGGTTTGATAAGAACACATGTAAGTGATATTTTTTTTCATTTGGAAAAATGTGACTCTCCTTCTAAAATATGAGAGGAATTGAATCCCTTAGTCGATAAGGTGAATCACATGAGATCCATGTATCTTGAAATTGAGATCACATCTCTTGTTCTTGAAGATTTTCCATCAATTATAGACTATGTTACTAAGTTCAAGCATTTTTTGACACAATTGAAGGAGATTGGAAGAGATAAGAAAGGTGAAGAGTGTGTTTACCTAATATTATCCAAGTTCAGAGGTCCATCCCAAATATTTTCCTCTACATTTTTCTCTAGCATGGATGCCTTAGGTGACACATTCCAAATGCCTACCTTAGAAACATTTTATAAAATAATCACTCAGGAAGAATCCAAGTTTTCTAACCTTGAGTCTTCCACATCTTAAAAGGAATTAGTAGCATATAATCCTAATGGCAAGGGATAACCAAAATATAAATCAAATTTCATCCCTTCTCCATCTCCGAATGCTCTTAAACCCAAAAGAAAATAACTCTACACCCAAAGAGTCTTCTAAGTCAAAAAATAATTCTAACCTTTCATGCTCTTTTTGTTGTGGTAGTGGTCATGAAAAACATAGGTGTTACAGGTGAATTTCAGCCTTAGATAATGCATTCAAGATAAGCAAAATCTCTATCATCACTCCACATCAAAATTAGTATTGCAAAACACTTAATATTTTTGGGAGATCTCATTCACCATTTTTAGATAGTTGGGTTATAGATTCTGGTGCTTATGATCACATGAATTATTCCAACGAGTCTTTTTTATCTCTAGGTTTGAGTTCTACTTCCAAAATTGAGGTTTTAGATTCTTCCTTTCTTTTAGTTAAGGAAAAGGTGACATACATCTTGATGGTGGTAGTATCTAACATGCATTGTATGTTCCTAACATCACTACAAATTTACTTTTTGTATATCAAAATTTTCATTTCGTTCAAGGCAAAATAATGAATTTTACACCACATAGGGAAGAAGTACGAACCTTGTTGGAGCCTCATTCACTTGTTGCTCAAGGTATTATTGATCATGGTTTTAGACTATATCACTTTGAGGGTTTTGATGACACTTCCTCTATAGGGATAATCTTGGTTTCTCATCCAGATTTAGATAGTAAGCTTTGAAACGAGATATTTGGACATCTCAATTACATATATTTGAAGGAGTTGAGCACTCAAGGTATGGTTGATGGTATTCCTAGATTTTATTTTCTTGAGGGAGTTTTCCCTGGCTTTGAATTATGGAAACAACACTAGGATCCTTTCCCTAATTTTTTATTTAAGAGAGTTTACTCACCACTTGAGCTTGTGCATAGTGACTTGATGGTTTTTCCTACCCCCTCTTTCAATGGAGTTAAGTATGCACTTACCTTTATTGATAATTTCTCGATGCGTACATGGTTTTATTTTCTCAAGTACCAAAGTGATGGTTTTTTACATTGCAAAATATTTAAGGCTTTGGTTGAGAAACAATTTTCTAGTTACATAAAGAACCTTTGCACTAATAATGAGTGAGTACTTTAGCAAAGAATTTTATGAGTTTTTGGTAGTTCATGGCATTAGTCACCAACATTTTTGTTCCTCATACTCCACAATATAAAGTCTTAATAGAATGAAAGAACCTAACTTTGAAGGAAAACACTAACTGCACGATGCATTCTAGAGATTTACCTCCTATATACTGGGAAATAGTAGTTAATTATACTACCTACATTTAGAATAGCACGCCAAACAAAGCACTTGAGAATTTTACTCTAGAGGAAGTTTGGTCCAAAACTAAACCTGATGTCTCATTTTTAAAATTATTTGGGAGCCATGTTTGGGCTTTTTTTCCAAAGAAGAAAAAGAAAGCCTTGGATAAGAAAAGAAAACACTTGATCTTTATAGGGTATTGTGAGGACATGAGATCTTATTGACTTTTAGATCCTAATACTCATAAGGTTATTTTTTGAACACATGTTCAATTTGATGATCATTTCTCTCCTCATTGTTATTCATCTTCTTACATGCCTACTTCATTATGTCATCTTGAGGATCATTTCTTTGAGGAGTTTTATGAGGAGGTTATGGATCCCAACAAGGATCATATTCCCACTAATGTTATCACTATGCCTAAATGAACTTGTACTACAGTTTCTGAGGAAACACCTTTCATACAGGATTTTCCACCATTAAGCATCATCATGCACATTCTATAAGTTCGACACTTTTTTTTAGGTAGTTTTGGAGGATCCATAGTATTTTTCACAGGCTCATGGGATACATGAGTGTGATGATGTGATGGCAGATAATTATTCTTCTTTGATAAAGAATAATACTTGGGATTTGGTATCTCTTCCTGAAGGAAGAAATATGGTTAGGTGTAAGTGGGAATACCGAACCAAATATGCAACTGATGGGTCCAATTACAAGTATAAGGCTCATCTTGTTGCAAAGGATTTTTCAAAAGTTCAAGTTATTGATTACTTTGAGAATTTTTCACACATTTCCAAGATAGATTCAATATGCCTTGTATTTTCTATTGTTAATGTTAGGAAATTAATTATTAATGTTTACATTATAGTTTGGGTGGTTAGTAATATTGTTATAAACAATATTACATACTTAGATCATATTATTATTGTTGTACCCGTAAATCTATTAACGGGTTATTTGTTTGTATGGGTTCCTATTTTATAGGATACTAGTTTTCTATTATGATGGCTATATATTAGCCTAATGTATTGCACAAGATATTGGGACAGTAAATATAATAATTCAGAGTGATTTACCTGTGCAAATATGTAGCTGCTCCTTTATTTGGTACCAGAGCAAAATCCATATGAGAGTCTTGTGAGAGGGACGAGAATGTAAAAGAATTTGCGTAGTAATCAGTATTTGGACAGAATTTTTTTAATAGATAACTCTTTCACCAGTGTGTTTCGTGCCATTGCATGTGATTGGAGACTCCGCTGCGGACATCCCAAGGAGATCGATCATTCAACAAAATTTGGTATTTGATCTGTATCCATTTTGTAGGAATTTTGTTGAATCCATATCCATTCATGAAATTTATCAGTCAAAGATAAAGGCACAGATCCATATGATCCATTCAGTTTACAGCACCCAGCCCACGACCTTCCCTCTGTGATCTATTTTATCAAACATTCATAATAAAATACAGATAAAAGACGTGCGGCCATATACATATTTCGTGAGTTTTTTCCAAGTCAGTAGTAGTTGTAGCACCCAAATCAGAGGCAATCGAAGTCATCAAATGCATTGCAGAATGGAAAAACCAACGCCAGCATAGACAAAGTACCCGATGAAAATGGCTGCCATGGCTATATCCGATCGGACGTGTACTGGTGTTCATCTGATCCTGATCTGTCATTTTTGATTCGTTACTATTAACAACATATTCTTTGGGTTACAACTGTCCACCATTCATTTTGACTGAACAACAGTCTTTTGTGAAGGACTCTTTGCTGTCAGTTTAATTTTCTGGCTTTTCCTCGCTAAATAAAAGTGTTTGGAGTAAAATCTTGAAGATTTACTAAGTATTTGACCCGTGGTGTCAGTTTGGCTTTAGATTTGGATATAGAGGCTTGGAAGTGGCAAAGTTTTCACTGTTTGGAGATATTTTTTAAGCCAGGGTTTGTGGCATTCGTACTCATTGGTGGACCAAACCAATACAGAGCATATGATTCAGCTGTGCGCATAACAGTTTACTTGATTTGATTCTGCAAAATCGCTTCTTCACCATGCATCGAGTCGAATCCTGCTATAGATCAGGTAGATAAATAAAGGCAATTATTTTTCCAATATTCAAAGGAGTTTTTATTTCTTAGCAAAGCATACACATGTTATAGAGGTCAAGGAAATTATGGCTCTTAGTTACTCTTAACTAGCCTATTGTAGTTTGTGAAAAATTGTTAAGTCTCTTTAATTACTTTTTACAGGTTATTGCATGGACGCATTCTCGGTAGAATCTGATGTCCATATTTTGTGAAAATTCATAATGAATAAGTTGATTCACGTTGAAAAATTTGAAGGAAAATATTTTCATACCTGGCAAGGTGCGGACTCAATTATTCGTAATCAACAAAGACTTATGGGATATTGTTGATGGAAAAGAAAAAAAAATGACAAATGCAGATGAAGCAATAAAATGGGACAGCAGAGATCGAAAGGCTACAGCAATTATCGGATTGGGTCTATCAGATGCTTATCTACATCATATAGACTTAAAAAAGTCCTCTCATACAATCTGGGTGACATTGAACAAGTTGTTTTGGATCACAAATGGGAAGCGCAGCGATATCCTTAAAGCAAAGATTGTTCGGCCTCAAGATGGAAAGAAGGTGATAGCATGGTGGAGCATATCAGTAAGTTTCGATCTATTTGTAATCAACTTGCTGGCATAAAAGTAGATGTACCTGATGATGATGCTAAAGCAGTATTACTTAATAGCATGCCTTCATGTTATTCTAATATGGTCTTTACATTAAGAAAAATAAATCCAAGTCTAGAAGCACTTATTTCTTCTTTGTTAGATGAAGAAAAAAGAATTATGGTTGTTGAACCAGAGGAGACTGCAATGTTTGGCAGAAACAGGAAAGCATTTGGTAAGAAAATGCCCAAATACGGTTCAACCTCTAAAGGACCGAAGAAACAATTTACATGCTACTATTGTAAACAACCTGGTCATATATCTAACAATTGCAAGAAAAAGAGCACAAGACTTGCTTGATGGGAAACTACAAGATAATTCCATGATTGTTGATGAAGAAGGAGAAAATGAAGAGGAAGAAAATACCGCACATCAAAGTGATGAAGATTTTCTCTTCTAGATGATTTTTGACTGGAGGATGGAGGCACGGGAGGATGGAGGTCATTCAGCGACCTCTCGTCAGTCACCAACGACGGAGGCCGCATGAAGCTGTGGTGACAGTGTGTGTGTGAGTTTTCTTTCATTTCTGAATTGTATTTTGTTGTGTGCAGTATGATTTCAGAGTTCTTGTTTTGGATTGAATAAGTGAAATGTTCACAATGAGGGGGGGAACATGGTCTCATTGTTCCATTTCCATTATGTTTTATTGTTCAGTTTTGGTAGCAATATTTCCTACATGATTCCCTTTTGTAGTGACATTGTATAATATTGATCAAAAGTATTGTAGCAATCATGATGTAAGGTTTTTGGTAAACCTGTAAAAACCAATTGTGTAAGGTTTTTGGTAAACCTGTAAAAACCAATTATGTAAGGTTTTTGGTAATCCTGCAAAACCAAGTGTGAAAGGTTATTGGTACACCTGCAAAACCAATTGGTAAGGTTGTTGGTAGAAGCCGGAGAAAACCATCAGTGGAAGAAATGTGCGTTGGCACATGTTCGAGTTTTGTGCAAGCCCAATGCTGCACATTTATCGGAGTTGATCATGAGCACACAGAGGTGGCAGGCTACAATCAGTGAACGAGATATGTTGTACCATGTAAACATTAAGGGGGGGAATGTTAGGAAATTAAATATTAATGTTTACTATGATTAAATATTAATGAGTGATTTGTAATAACAAATCACGTATATATTTTTTTAGTATATAAGTTGTTATTAACATACTTATATTTATGGATATATTATTTGATGATATATTGTTATAATCAATATATCACGAATAGATTATTTGTTTGTAGGAGAAGTTGCAGGAGATGTTGTAGGAGATATTTGAGGAATTGGAGTTCCTCTTATTTAGGAGCAATCTCTCCTATACATATGCATTGTATGTCAGCAAGATATTGGGATGGAAAATAATATAATAATTCAGAGTGATTTACCTGTGCAAATATGTAACTGCTCCTTTAGTTAAATCACAAGGGTGGCCCATATACCAACATGAGAAATATAAATAAAGAAAAATACTTACATTGTTTCACTTAACATGTAGGAAATTTTTATGGAGCAACCTGTTACATTTTTATAATAAGAATCTAGAGAATACATCAAACAAACTAAATATGTACTTCAGAGGTATCTGTGAAGAGGAAAAGCAATTAAATTTTTTAAAAGATTTAGTATGAGAATCCAAAGAAACTCTAATGATAAGACACTCATAGTGCTAAGAGGTCTCTGTTCATAGCTCAATCTGAACATGACAATAGGTGATCTCAAGCATCTGTGCTCAGCTTGATAATCAAATTACTTGTATTTATCTACGTTGATGATCTGCTCCTTACTAGTAGTTCATTGATTCCCATATTCCAAGTATACAGATTTGATATTTCCACATAGTATTGACATGAAGGAGTCTCGATGATTAGAGCATTATTTCATAATGGTATAGAGGTTTGTCATGTTGTATTCAGAGGATTCTAACTGTTGTCAGTCAAGCAAAAATACAGGTGTGAATTTTCTCATGAATGAAATTATTGATTCATCAAAGGTATGCAGATCCATATCATATCTCCTTTTTAGCAAAGAGTGTTCACTCTTACTTTCAAAGGAGCTGAGATAGAATATATGGTCTTCCATACTATGACTCATAGGTGGTATGAGACTATGGAATTCATCAGGTACCTGACCGAGAATGTCCCTGAAAGGTTTCTATTTTCCATTGAAAATGAAATGGAAATGTGTCAAAGACAACTTAAAGTACTCATTAGAATTCTTGAGAGAATTATTGAATGCTATTGATGCTGATGCATTTCACACTATGGAATACAATACATGATAAGGGTATCTACTCAGTTGTTTGGATATATGTCACATTCCTACTTAGGAAAATGAGTTAAAGAAACTTGAAGGATTCAGGAATTAAACATATCCCCAGATGTTGATACCTTTTTCCTTTATATTAAATATTATAGACATGTTTTCTTGGACATACAAAATGGAAAATAAAACTATGTCGAAGACTGATCCCATCTTTTGAGGCATAGTTCAGGGTAGCAAGATGAATAGCTGATGTAAAGCCCTACATTCATTTAGCTTGGAAAAGTCTTTCTGTAGACAGAGTTTAGATTCCCAAACTTTTCCTCAGACATTAATAATAGTGAGTTAGTGATTACTATACAGTTGTATTAGTCACATTTATCGCAACCATGATTGATTTTCACAGGAACTGCCAGAAGTGAATTCAAAGATTAAAAAACCATTTCATTCATCACTCAAATTGTTCAAGATGGAAATCCATGCTTGGAGTACATTTCGACTCAGCAACAGGTTGGCGACATCTTTACAAAGGATTTTTGCTCACCTCGCTACTTTGAGTTGTGTGACATGCTTGGGGTTTTAGAAGTTGTTCTTGGGGGGTGTTCGTGAGAACATCTTCCTTCTTCTTCTTTCTCTTTCCTTCTAGCAAGATTCTTTCCTCCTTTTGGTTTGAGATTTCTTCATGGATCTAGTGTACATGAGTACCTGATCAAGCCTTGTTTTTAGGACTCGTACTGTGGATATGCCACCATTATTTTGGGCCCCTAACTTCTCTTGAGGGGGTGTTAGATTAGGTTATTTACCTTAGCTCATGTTCACATAGGTACTATATTTACCTTCTCTTTTATTTACCCTCACCCACTTATGTGTGGATATTTATTTTATCTTATTTAGATATTAGGAAGATATTATCTACTTGTTAGATATAGTTCTTTCCTTGATCTATGGTCTTTATTAGTTCTTTGATGACTAGTTCTTTCCTAAATCTATGGTCTTGACTAGCTCTTTTTTGTCTTATTCTTTCCTTTATTCATGGTATGATCTATGGCCTTAACTAGTTCTTAGATTGATCTTCTTTTCCTATATAAGCAAGGCCCATTCTCATTGTACTTCATAGAGTTCCATAATAATATATTATATTGTTTCTCATTTGTTTGCAAAGGTTTTTGTGAAGTTATTATGGTGAATTACTTTCATCTTATTAAGTGTGGTGTTTTATTAGAATATGTGTTCTTTGTGGCTTGGAATGATCTATTTATCATTATTTTTAACCCATTCACCATGATCATTAGGCGTAAGTCGTGAAATTGATAAAATCTAAGTATATTGGTAATTTTCACCCACATACAAATATCTCCCTTCAAACAGGTTTCATTAATCAGATGGATCCTTCTCATATATTTTTTATGTACCACATATCATTATATTTATTAATTTTGTTTTCACGTAAAACTCGGTATATCGAAAGGGATAGGTTCTTGGTGTGTGTATAAAAATATTTTCTATAGTGGAATGATGGTATATAAAGAAACTACTTATACCTAGAGTGGTAAGAATCAATCCATCACCTTGATACAATTATGTATAATCATAATGGCATACAATGTTCTAAAACATCTTTATGTTAGATTTACAACTCATACATGGAGATAACTATGATGCATAAAAAAGCAAGCTCAAGAGTTGTTTGGAATTTGAGTTGGTGGCCCTTTCACTAAGAATCCAACATACATTGATCATCAACAAAAATATGGTATAGAAACCCAAAAAATAAATCAAGAATCATCATCTATTGTGTAACAAAGGAGTTATAATCTCACATAAAATCTTTAGAAGCAACCAAACTATCTTGGGACAAATTGAAAATAGTGTATGAAGCACATAATCAAAATATGGTCCTCCATCTTTGAATCCAGATACACAGTCTTAAACTTAATTCCAATGATATAATTGAATATTTCTTACAACTTTTTGTAACATTATGGACTTCACTCATAGCATTGGGAGAATGTGTGGATGTTGAATCACTTATACCTATAGTGTTGAGAGGTTTTCCACAATCCTACAAACTGAGTATCACCATATTAAATATCTTGGATAAGAAACCCACATTATAGTATTTGATCAACATGTTACAGTAAGATTAATTCATTTACAATAAGGTAGACAATGAATACCATGCACTTTTTTCCAACTTCAAGGAAAAGAAGAAATAGAAATTTTCGAAGAAGAAAGGAAAAAACTAGTATCAAAATACATAGAAAAATCAAGCATCATCCAAAAATAAATGTCATATTTGTGAAAGGAGAATGACATCAAGGGTTATTTTTATAATGGTTTAACCCAAGGATCTTCAAGTAAGAATCTTGACCAACAACATTCATCAAATAACCAACAAAATTATCATGAACATAATAAAGGAAATTTGAAGAATAAACCACAACACCAAGGGAATATTTTTGACTAAGAGGATGAAAAATATATCATCAATGTCTTATATAGTTCATAATCAAGGGGAGAATCATCTTCTTCCAATTATATTTGGTATATTGACTTGAGATCCACCTATCATGTGACTGGAATAAAGGACTAGCTCATTAGCTTAAATCCTTCATCCACCAAGAATCATGTTTTTTAGGTGATGACATTTCTTACCAAGTTTAAGGCACAGGGAATATCAAGTTTCCTCTTATAAAACATGACTACATTTTCATGATATTTCTATATGTGTTTCGCTCGGAATGTTTCGGCTTCTGGGAATAGAGTTGTTTCTATCCTTTCATTCCTTTTAGAAACAAATGAGATTAGGGTTAGGAGGAATACCTGTTGAATGTCGAGATGGTGTGCGTGTACCGTAGAGAAAGATAAGGCTGACTGCGGAGAACTCCTTTTTGTCTTGGAAGGACTACCTGCAAATAAGAACACAAGACCACAAGATTTTGATTAAACAATAAATGAGGAAACTGCCTTGGGCCCAGGAAATATAAAACTTCCCTTCGAAGGTGGTCAGTTCCCCTACTAATATGAATTAACACAAAAGACTGCAAAATATCAATTAAATTATTTTGTTAAACTGGGTAGGGGGAAAGCCTGGTTTCTGGTTTTGATCAGAGGAACCGATGGCGGTTATTGATGACCGACGTCGGTTACTAATAACCGATACCGATGGGTTATAGGATCTTCTTGGTACAGATGGTGTTTGTAATAGCTGGCTTTTTTGGATGGTATTAAGAAATGGGGTGATTAGGAGTGAAAGAATGACAGTTAGATGCAATGGCACGTTGGGTAGTGGATTCAGAAACGGATTTAGGAGGACTGAGATTCAAGAAACACAAGGAATGTTATGACAAAAGGACATGTAAGATCTGACTTACTGGTTTTGACCGAGATGCAAGTTAATCTCCTTGGTTGCAAACACTTCTGGTTTCTTTACTCGTCTCTGCTCTGTCAAGTGAAGATCTGGACTCTGTTCCTCGCTCGCAATGCTCTCTGTTGATCCAGAAATCCTTTTACTGATCTCCCAAAATGAAATTCCGATCCGTTGTTTTGGTTTGGGGAGCCCATTTACAGGGAACCGATGGCGGTTGCATAACCGACGGCGGTCGAGTAGGAACCGGCATCGGTAAGGAAAAAGTAGGCTATTTTTACTAAAATAGCCCACCTTCCCTGCTTTTCTCCCGAGAGATCAGTTACGGGCTTGGTCAAGTGGCTAGAAGGTCGGCTTTTGGTGCGAGTAAGGAGGAATTAGTTATGGATGTGAGTCTAGACCAAGTCATGGGTCTTAATTAGGTTAGTTTAGGGTTAGGGCTAGGTCATGATGAGGTGGCAAAGTGAGGTGGCGGGTAAGGTGATGTGGATTTATCAATTACAAGTAATTAATAAATAATTGTGTAAAGTTTAGGTAATGAGGTTAGGTTGCGAAATGGGATGCGGGTCACAAGGGGTCGTGAGACACGAATTTGGTGTCTACATTAGCCCCTTATTGTCGTGTAGCTTGTTCTGTAAAGCTGCGCGGACAATAATATGAAGTGGTTTCTCATGTTAAGGATATAGGTAATCCCCCCTCAAATCTATCACAGATTGAGTGAACGGGAAATCAGGGATAGGGTTGATAAAGGGTATATGTGGTAGAGAGGATGGTAAGGTGGTGGGGTAGGTCCAAGGAAGCAGACGCATGTTGAAATGTAATAGTACGACTAGGGTACATGATTTGACTAGCAAACCAGCAATGTATAGGCGAAGGTCGATAGTTTTATCCAAACAGGGGTGATATAATCCTGGTATCCAAGGCATAGGAAGTAGCTCCAGGGTATATAACAGGTAAGGGTACCGGAACGTTTAGGCATGTTCGGCAGTACTAAAAAGGTTGGTTTGGTTGAGATAACGTCACGGTCTAGGTCTGGGAAAAGCTGGTCGACAGATAAGTCAAGGACCCTATCATGCTAAAACACGAACAGGTGAGCTCGATTGAACACAAGGTACATGATGGGATGTATAAAATAAAACGTTGATTGTGGGTATGGTATGGAAGTGATACGGCCTGGGTCAGGCCAAGTGGTTTGGGCGGTGGCCCTGGGTCAGGTTAGGTGGGTAGGTTGAGGCCTTGGGTCGGGTCAAATTGTTAGGGCGAGGCCTTTGGTCCGGCCAAATAGGTATGGGTAGATCTCTTCCTTTTTTCTTCCCCTTTTTTGGCTTATCTCGGCCTTGGGTCGGGCCAATTGGTAGGTTGGAGGCCTTAGGTCGGGCCAAATAGGTAGGTTGAGGCCTTGGGGTCAGGCCAATTGGTATGTTGAGGCCTGTGGGGTCGTGCCATTGGTAGGTTGAGGCCTGAGGTCGGGCCAAATAGGTTAGGGCGAGGCGTATGTCGGGCCAAATAGGTAGGTTGAGGCCTTGGGTCGGGCCAATTGGTAGGTTGAGGCCTGAGGTCGGGCCAAATGGTAGGTTGAGGCCGTAGGTCAGGCCAATTGGTAGGTTGAGGCCTGAGGTCGGGCCAAATAGGTTAGGGCGAGGCCTTAGGTCGGGCCGAATGGTAGGTTGAGGCCGTAGGTCAGGCTGAACAAGTGAACAAATGTTGTGCCAGCAAAGGTGGACAGAGGGCGATATTGGTGAAAAAAGAGGCAAGGATAAAGAAACGGCAAAGAATGGGGTGAAAGTTGGGTATCAAACCGATGTCGATTCTGCCATGACTGATACGGTTAAGGGACCGATACCGGTTTTCTTAGGGCAAAATGAAGCCGACATCGGTTAAGGTCGAAAAAACCTATAAAAAGAAAATACGGCCTGTCATTGTCACTTTTGTTATTTGCAATCCAAATGACTTGTCTGACGTGGAGAGTTGATTTGGAGGGTTATTGAGTGAGGTGGAGCGATTTGATTGGCGGAGGAGAGTTGATAGTGGGCCCGATAGAGGAGAGGCAGCAGGTGATTGGCCGGGGACCCAACAGATCAGGATTGGAGCCATGGCACAGGCAGGAGGAGCTGGAGGGGCTGGACCAGCTGGACCGCCACCACCCATCCCACCACGACGACATGTCGTCGTACCGGTAGGTTCTAAACTCTTTATTTTATGCATTTGGTTGTATTAAGTGAAATGGGGGTTGGGTAAGAATTTAGTTGTTTTAGGAAATGAGGAGTAAATAGACGTAATTTTGAAAAGAGAGAGGGTAGATAGGTAAGATAGGGTAAGGCGGCTAGGTGTGTAAAATTTGGGGTGTTGTGGGTGGGTAGATGGGGTAAAAAATAGGTTGAAAACTGGTCTTTGTGGTCCCGCGCAGGGTTTGGCTTCGGTCAGGAGACCTTGACCGATTCGGGCACTAGGCAACCTGCATCGTTCGCAAAGCATAGGGTGGATGTATGAAATGGGGGGGACCGTTCATCAGTCGCGTATCGGCCGGTATCCGTGGGGAAGGGATTGATTGAGGGTGGAGTTGGATGGGAGTAGGTTTATTTATGTGTTTAGGTTGAAGGTGGTTTGGGTGGTTGTTGGGTGTGGTTGGAGTGGGGTTGGGTGTTGTTGTTTTGGGGGATGTGTTTTTTTTTAGGGTTTAGGTTTTTGCATTGTTTTTGTTGTCTTTTTGTGGTTTGGTTGTGTTGTTGGGATTTGTTTGGATTGTTATTTTTGGGTTGTTGTTTGGAGTGTGCTTGTGGCGTTATTTACAAAGTTGTTATTTTGGGTGTTGTGTTTGGGTTTGGGAGTTGTGTTGTTTTCGTGAGTGTGGCTACGAGTTTATTTTTGGCCAGTGTTGGTTGGGTTAGGTTTTTTTTGGTTGGGGTTGCGGTCGGTGTGGGGTGGTGTGGGTGGTGGTTTGGTTAGGTGTTTTTTGGTTGGGTTGCGGGTCTGTGTGGGGGTTGGGTGGGGTGGTGGTTGGGTTAGGTTTTTGGGTTGGGTTGCGGTCGGTGTGGGGGTTGGTTTAAGGGTGGAGAAGGGTTATGTGTGGGGTTTAGGTTTCAGGGTTGGAAAAGGGTTAGGTGTGGGGTTAGTATTTTTGGGTTTTGTTGGGGTGTGTTGGGTTTTGGTTTTTTTTGGTTTGGTTTCTTTTGGGTTTTTTGGGTTGGGTTACTGTTCTGTGGTTGGGGTTTGTGAGGGTGGTGAAGGGGATTAGGTGTTGGGTTAGTTTTTGTGGTGTTAACCCAACGTTTGGTTTCAATTTTACGTAGATGTTATCACACAGAGTAATGTCTACAATGTGGGTTGGTTTGGCAGCACGTCAAGTTGACGATGCGTGATAGGATGCCTCCACTATTGAGTCGGATGAGGCCAACACGTATCTGCGGTGCATTGGGCCATCATGCACGAGGTGGACCGGTGGGGTCAGATGTACAAGAGCGATAGAGAGGGATCCACACATCCTTATGGTCGCCCTCATCGAGAGATGGGATCCGGCATCCATGTGTTCCATCTGCCGACCGGGGAGAGACCGGCACATTAGAGGCTGTGTATCGCATCTTTGCGGCTACCAATCGAGGGAGAGGCATTCTTCCCGGTAGATTTAGAGACTGCGTGGACGCAACTGTAGGTATTTGGGATGCATCCGCTCTACTACTGACTCTACCAAGCGCGAGTATCGTGTACGGTGACATGTACTCGTGTTCATCGTCGACGAGACACGACTGGCGGTGTGATTGATGGTTTGGGAATCCCTCCCGCATGCTTTGCCCTCCCAGGACTCATAGGTGAGGCCGCTTCCCCACGAGCATGTGATGGGGGGGGGGTACTGCTGGGATGGTGGAGGGCACACCTGTTTTATGCCTGGGCACAGTATATCGGTGCAATTTTACAGGGAGTTATGGGGCGAATCGCCGAAGAGCTATTTGGTTATTTGTTCTACTTTTTGTTTCACTGTTTGGGCATACAGCCATCGATGCATCAGGCCAGTAGGGCTACCTTAAGCAGGCAAGGGCCCACATTGTTGTATACCGATAATGGCTTTCATAGGTGGTTTTAGTGGTCGGTTGGGCTCAGCCACAGCAGTTGTTGTCATGGTCGGATGTGGCCTATGATATACACTTGCTAGAGGGCCTTTACAGTAGTAGTACATTGTTATGGAGACCCTACGAGGTCATTAGCCTGGCTAAGGAGCCGCGTACAGCTTCGCCCTGAATCCAGTATACATTCTGGTAGCAAGGACGAGGCCGGGAGAGTACTACAGATACCCTAAGAGGGTACGCAGGCAGATGGTTACAACGGATCTATCCACCTCCCTTCCCTCAGTACCGGGGGATGATGTAGAGGCCCCACTGCCAGCGCCACGCCTTGGAATCCAGACTGGGTAGCGGATAGACAGCAGGTGGAGGGTGTGGATTAGGCCGGTGCACGAAGCATACCGGGTGTGGTGGGGCTGGGCAGAGACATTGAGGATATAAACGCCTGCGCAGGCATAGCTTGGCGCAGTTATAGAGAGAGGATCAGCTCAGGGTCGGTCAGCTTCTTACAGGGGCCGCTATCTTTTGCGCATGCACAATAGGGACCTTACAAGGGGCAGCTAGCCCAGGCTCAGGCACAGGCACAGTAGCAACCACCACCAGCACCACAGCCACAGGGGTGCAGTACAGGCACCAGCAAGCACCACACCAGCAACCACAGCCACAAGTGCCTGTACAGTCGCATCCCCCCCCCCCCCCCCCCACCCCCCCCCCCTCACAGGCCACCCCCGCCAGAACCACCCCCGGTCTGTCCACGTGTGTCAGGGCCTCAGGGGGTATTGGTGTGGGTGTCAGGGGACCAGCCCCAGCTCCTTCAGTTGCGCGAGATCGCTATATGGAGTTAGAGCAGAACCCGATATTATCAGATATTCTTGATAGTACCGAGTCGAGTATCAGGCTTAATCACGCATAGGGCAGAGACCTCGCACAAGCCAAGATCTCAGGGGAGGGGCAGCCACAAGCTTGCAATGTCCCGAAGAGACCCCTCATCTTCTCGAAAAGGGACTTCATCATCTCGATCCTTCGCTCCATTGGGGAATCATATGCCTCTATCTTTAGAAAAAATGTTGGAAGTTCGCATGATCGAACTTCCCCCCATTAGGGATTGATGAAAGCCGAGAACGCCATTCTGGTATAGGGAAAATGATTTCTGTCATTATCATAGAACCAAAGGTCATGACATCGAACGATGTCAGACTTTCAAAAATCTTGTCCAAAAATTCATTGATAAAGGCGAGCTCATTCTGGATAACCCAAATGCTCCCCCAATCAGGCGCTCGATGTTTTTAAACAACCTTTTCCCAATCATGCCCCGAACCATAATGCTTCAGAGTCTCAAAAACCAAACACTCACACTATCAACTTCATCTCTACTGAAGAATCTTCTTCTGAAACCAAGCCATCTGCAAACACATCAATCGAATCAGAACCTCCTTCCACTTCATCAATCACTGGAAATTCCACCATCTTCAGACAGCCCGTCTTTGAATATTCCTACATTACTAAGCACGGAATCATCTTTCTCCGCTCCTTTGTCTGACCTTCCATCCATACCCGAGACAGTGTCATCCTCATCTGTCTCATCGTTCAGACATTCTTTCAATACTCGAGGCAATTACATCCCTTCGAGTTTCCACTACAGACACATCCACTTCTGTTGCTCCCATTCCCGCTGCAACTATGCCCTTGGTAAATGTACCTATAATTGTGCCGACTCGATGGAAGCATCTTCGATTTTGACCCTTCCTATCTCTTTTCCTACAGTGGCTTCACCCATGATTACTACATCAGAAGTAGTCCCTTCGCAAGGAACTGCTTCTTCATCAACCCCTTCTTCCATCACCAATGTTACTTCGCCTATTAAGGAAAAATCAAAAGAAGTAGCACCAACACCTATACACTTGGTTCCGAACCTAAACCGAGACAACCAAAATCTAACATTACACCATCAGTACCTCCCCACCTTTCCTCCGAAAAGGTTACAATCACCTTATGCCGTTGAAGTTGTCACCATCCCTGAAAAAGGAAAGCCCATATTTCGGACCATCAAGACTCTTGGTGCTTTCCACAAAAATCTCTCTCTACGCCTCATAAAAGATTGGATTTGCCGCTGAGAAGGCGTTTTCTTCTACACACTTATCAAAGCCATCATCTTCTTCTACAACACATTCTTCACCAATACCCGAAAAATAGACTTACCTACTAAAAAGACGTCACCTCTTCTATCAGGATCATCATCTTCATTACCAAAAACCAAGGCACCCTATCTTCCTCTAATCTCACCTACTTTGGGAGCTTCTTCCTCTTCTAAACCGACATTATCTAAATCATCAGTAAATTCGACCAAGCAACCCCTTTGTCTCCAAAGACCGCAAAAAATTTGTCACATATCCATCATCTTCAAATCTATTTTAGGGGCTCCTCCTCCACCAAAGTCAATCATGTCTCACTTACTCCCATCTCAAGTGCCCAAGACTGCTCCTCCAAATTTCCAAACAAATAAGAGGATTCCTAAAAAGACTATTAAACCTAACATGCAAGTTCTTTTACCTTGGCAGTCGGTTAATGTAAAAAGACCACCTTCATCATCTCTATCCTCCTCTTCGTCTCCCGGATTCTATACCGAAATCCTTCATCAACTTATCCAATCTTCATCCATAACCCTTCCTCCGATTAAACCTTATAACCCTAAAGGAGTTAAACCTACCTGGTTTAACTCTGATCTGATTTGTGCTTACCACCGTACCCCGGGTCATGATACTGAGGGATGTAAAGCTCTTCAAGCCGTTGTCAAGAACCTTCTGGAAGAAAGTGACCTTTTGCTGGAGGGGAGGAACAAGTACCTCCTGTCATCTTAGCCCCATCTGAGCCCCAACCATCCACTCAGACCTCTGGTGATTCCACTCCACTTGATCTTCCTCCTTCTCAAATTGACACAATCCATATCGCCACTAGAACCCAACACTATGATAACCCATCTTCATCTACAACATCTCGACCACGGGTTGTCATTTCTGCAGCCCCTGAAGGCGTTCCTCCTTCCTCATCAGCCCCACGACCTAAGGTCTCTATTCGTGCTGCACCTCGGGCTCAAGTTCCCGTGTCTGTTGAGGAGAGTGTTATGAAACAACTCACCCAGCGCTCCGGTCAAAATGTCTCTTTTTGACCTCATCCAATCCTCTCCACAACATCGCCAGGCTCTAATCGATAATCTGCGTCGCATCGCAGTGAATTCAGATGAGCCCCAGCCCTACGAGTTGGTTGTTGGATTGAATGACCATCAACCACCATTTCTTTTGAAGATTCAGAAATTCCTTCTCTTTCTTCGAGGATTTGGAGGCTCCCCTCTTCATCACAGTCCAAATCGATCAATAACACTACCTTAAAACGTGTTATGATCGATAGTGGAGCTGCACTCAACGTCATCTCCTCGCACACATTCGACAACTTAAGTTACCAAAGAATGTAGTGTCACCCCCGCCTTTCGCCCTTCGATCATTTAACGATCAGCTAGCAGTTACTTTAGGAACTGTGGTCTTACCCATTCGAGTAGGTAAGAAGCTGCTTCATGAACTTTTCTACATTGTCGAAGGAAAGTTCCACTATAATATGATCCTCAGACGCTCCTGGATTCATGCAATGCATTGTGTCCCATCCACCCTCCATCGATGCTTAAAATATCAATATGAGGGCAAAATATATACCCATCCAGGAGATCCTTTTCCTTCCGCACAATGCGACATGACCACAAGATCTGCCCCTTTAAAGAAAATGCATGTTCTCCTGACGGGGCCTCATCTTCTTCCATACCTGCAACAAACTACCGGATTTACAAAATCTAGAAGAGACATTGCAGCGTTTCTCACTAGGAGAGCTTCCTCTCTTTTCTTTCGATGCCCATCTCAAACCTAATGAGTATGGTAGACCAGACAAACAACCTGAATATCAACCAGGTCTCGGTCACATCGTCACCATTGGTCTGCCCAATCAACAGACTAATTTCATCTACGGTGGTCTTGATACGCCTCACTATCGCCCAGATTCTCCTCCTAAGACCAAACCTTACTCAACAGGGTTTGATTATCTACAGAATCCCACGTTTGCAAAAACTTATCTATATCGATCGATGCGCGTGGAAAGGTTTGGCCTGGGAAAATATGAACAAGGTATACATGACCTCAAGTCCATTCCTACTCTCATGCCACATCAGAAATTTGGTTTAGGATTTAAACCCCTTTCAAAAGCCACCGTCACTATCTTGATGAGCCTCTTCCTACGGAAGAACCATCTTCCCCCACTAAATCAGAAGCATCACTCGATGTGGACGATGACATTTCCATCCCACCTAACTTTTTTTTTTGATCAATACCATTTCCTTAGGGCCATTAGCCTATGAGACTAACAATCGGTCCGCTTCTATACCATTAATCTTCCCTGAAATAGTTGGAGACGACTCTCCTACTATCAACACTATCCACTGTGTGCGGATGATGATTCTGTCCTCACCTATCTAGGGGCAGAGGATTCATATCTCCCAAAAACTATTCCTTCTGACACGTCTACGCTTCTCAACGAAGCCACTATCGACCTTAATATAGGGACTTCTGAAGACCCTCGCATCATTAAGGTCGGCCAATCTCTTAATCCACAGGAATTAGGGGATTTTACCACTTTCTTTCCAACCATCGTCAAGCCTTTGCTTGGTCATATGAGGATATGCCAGGACTCGATCCCGATATTGTGGTCCACAATATCGTTACTCTTCCCAATATCAAACCAGTTAAGCAAAAATTACGTAAAATGCACCCTCGAGTAGCCCTTCTTGTTAAAGAAGAATTACAGCACTTGCTCTCGGCTAACTTCATCCAACCCATCGATTATCCACAATGGGTGTCCAATGTAGTACCAGTAACTAAGGCTACTGGGAAAATTCAAATTTGTACCGACTTCCGGGATCTTAATCTTGCCTGTCCAAAAGATGATTTTCCTCTACCTAATATCGACCAACTCGTAGATTTAACTGCGGGTCATGAGATGCTTTCTCTTATGGATGGTTTCTCTGGGATATAATCAAATTCTCATCGCACCAGAAGACCAACATAAGACTTCCTTCATAACTCCTTGGGGGACCTTTTGTATCGTGTCATGCCTTTTGGTCTTAAGAACGCAGGAGCAACCTATCAACGAGCAATGACCTACATCTTCCATGATCTCTTGCACAAAACTGTGGAAGATTATGTTGACGATCTCCTCGGCAAGTCCAAACGTCGTCAGGATCATCTTTTCATCCTTGCACCTCTCTTTGAGAGGCTTATCCGCTTCTGTCTTCGTCTAAATCCAGCTAAGTGCGTGTTTGGCGTTCTCACTGGTAAAATTTTAGGTTTTATCATTTCCATCAGGGGTATTGAAGTCGACCCCGCAAAAATAAAAGCCATCCTTGAGATGCCTCCCCCGTCTAACTTGAAGCAACTCCGCAGCCTCCAAGGACGTCTTCAATCAGTGGTGCGTCGTTTATCTCCCAATTGTCAGACCGTTGTCAACCTTTTCACCATCTCCTCCGTAAGAATGTTCATTTTGAATGGGATGAGCATTGCCAAAAGGCCTTTGATGATCTCAAAGCTTATCTTCTTTCTCCACCCGTGCTTACACCTCCACGCGAGGGGGAGCCTTTCTATCTTTATATCTCTGTGACTGACCATGCTCTGGGAGCCATGATCTCGCATCGGGACACTTGTGGTAAAGAACAAGCTGTCTATTACATCAGTCGCACCCTCCATGAGTATGAAACACGTTACTCCGAAGCTGAAAAACTATGTTGCACTCTCTTCTTCGCAACTTCTAAGCTTCGTCATTATCTCCTTAATCACAAAACTTATATTGTCACAAGTGTCAATCCCTCAAGACAATTCATGCAAAGCCTTATCACAATGATCGTATCACTCGTTGGCTCATGCTTATGACTGAATTTGACCTCGAGTTTATCCCGCAAAAGGCTATCAAGGGTCAGGTTATTGCAGATCAATTAGCTGATGCTCCTCTTCCGGACACTCAAGACCCCTTGCTCAATTCCCCGATGAATATATCCAACAAATTGATTTTGGTCTATCTCCATTTAAAGTAAAGCTCTTCTTTGATGGATCCAAATGCCAGCAAGGGGGAGGTGCGGGTTTCGTGATGATTCCTCCTTGGGGTACGCCTATCCCAGTTGCACACAAATTAACTTTGAGTGCACCAATAATATGGCTGAGTACGAAGCTCTTGTCTTAGGTCTTCAAAATGCCATTAATCTCGGCGCTCGTCATATTGACATCTTCGGTGATTCTGAACTCATCGTTAATCAGGTCACGGGTGTCTATCAATGCAAGAATGATATCCTTCAAAAATATCGTGACATCGTTCTTGCTCAACTCCAATCTTTGATAAGTTCACCATCCAAGCCATTCCTCGCACTGCAAAATCGATTCGCAGATACCATGGCCTCATTAGCCTCACTTATCCCACCTTTTACCGAAGACTCGCGTCTTTATGTGGCTGTTGCAACGATTAGATCAACCATCTCATCTTCAACTAACTAACTCAATCCATGCTATCACAACCCATACTCAGGATGAGTGGTATCAACAGATTGTTGATTATCTATCTCATTCGATCCTTCCTCCAGATCTGACTTCCAATGGTATAAGGTCTTTTGTCCAACGCGCCAATCGCTATACTATTCTAGGCGGGATTCTTTACAAACGTGGCTTTGATGGTATTTTGCTTCGATGCCTCAAAACCCATGAATCATCTAAAGCTATCCAGGAGGTCCATGACGGTATCTGTGGTGGACATTTTAGTGGCTTAGCTGTAGCTAAGCGCATCTTACGTTGGGAT
This sequence comes from Taxus chinensis, assembly GCA_019776745.2. NCBI lineage: Eukaryota > Viridiplantae > Streptophyta > Pinopsida > Cupressales > Taxaceae > Taxus > Taxus chinensis. The sequence continues at coordinate 178,174,238 of CM034151.1, forward strand.
ATTATTGGCCTTCTCTTAATCAAGATTGTTGTGAATACACTAAGAAGTGCGTCAAGTGTCAACAACATTCCAATCTCACGCATCCCTAGTCAGCTTTGCAACCTGCGGCGGATTTGTGGCCTTTTTTTCGCAGTGGGGTCTTGATCTTATTGGTCTCATCAATCCCCGTTCTTCACAAGTGTCATCATTCTATCATTACTGCCACTGAGTACTTTACTAAGTGGGTAGAAGCTATCCCTCTTTCTTCAACAAAGGCTAAACCCATAGTTGATTTCGTCTATCAACACATCATTTGTCGCTTTGGCGTTCCACACAAGCTAATCACAGATAATGGTAAGTCTTTCAAGAACGCTGATTTGCAGAATCTCTGCAACGCTTTCAATATCAAGCTCAGTTTTTTCTTCTCCATACTATCCTCAAGCTAATGGTCAGCCGAAGCTTCCAATAAAACTTTGCGTAGTATCCTCGCAAAGGTAACTAGTCGAGCTGGTAGGGATTGGCATTTACATATCCCTTTTGCTCTCTGGGCTATCGGACTAGCATTCGTACTCCTACTGGTGCTACTCCCTTCTCTCTCGTCTATGGGTCTGAGGCCGTCCTTCCTTTGGAAGTCCAAATCCCATCTCTCCGTGTTTCTCTCAGAGAATTTGTCTCCGATGAGGATTATCGTCAAAATCGTCTAGCACAACTTGAATTATTAGATGAGCGGCGTCTCAACGCTCTTGAACATCATCAAGTCTATCTTGAGCGTGTCAAACGTGCTTATAACAAGCACTTGTAACACCGTGACTTCAAAATTGGTGACCTTGTTCTTAGGAAAATCAAAATGTCACTACACTCGAAAGAAGTCAACGTGGGTAGTTTGCTCCCAACTGGATGGGCCCCTACATTATCACTCATAAATATGGGTCTGGGGCTTATCGTTTATCTTCCATGGATGGTATACCTGAAGCGGAACCTCTTAATGCTTGCATCTTACGGCCCTTCTATTTTAAAATCTATCTTACACAAATCTAGTCGCAACTCAGATCTTCCATCCGTCCTAATAACCAGTCATCTACTTTGTGGTGATTTGAAATCATGTGGGTTCTCCGCCTATTGCCTCGTTTACCTTTAAATATGAGTATCGCGGCTCTACTCATTGCACGTTTTTCTTTTGGATATGTTCCTCCTCATGGTAGGAATACCTTAATCACCACTTCATCTGTCCCAAGTACTTATCTTAATTGGATCTACTCGGGGCATGAGTACATGTTCTTCTATGTTCTCTTCCCCTCCATTGATCTATCTAGGTCTAAACTCAGCTTCTTCCAAGAAGAATTTCAAAAAAAAAAAAAAAAAAAAAAAAAGAAAAAAAAGATGCTATCCAAAAAGATAGACTGATCCCTCGAAGGACAGCTATCCATATATTATCAAGTGAATCAAAAATTCTAAAAATATAGACCATACCCTCGAAGGATGGCTATCATTCAAATTCAAAATACAGACCGCTCCCTTGAAGGACGGCTGTTTCTCAAAGAAAAATTCAAGGCTTCTTGTAATTAATCAGCCTTCCAGTCAGTTTATACACTTTTTAGCATCACTGAAAGACTTCCCGCATCGATCAGTCTTTCCATATCAAGCAAACTTCCCGCATTGATCAGTTTGCTTTTCTGTCAAAGTCATGAAGCTGAGATTTAAGACCTTTTGTCGATCATATGGAGAATCCTATTTTCCTATATGGACATGTATTCTGTCCCTTGTAAATTCCGACAAGATACTTACTTTTCTTTCCATTTCTATCCTAGATCTGGTTTGCGACTAGTTAGTGTCAGGTTTATTTTAGTCTTATACAGGGCCTTGTATGCTTGGTCTTTCGGTTTCTTATCTGGATTTTATCTATGGTCGGTTGGGAAGTCCGACTTATCATTTTTTCTTCTTTTCCGAGTGTCTTCTCTTCTAAGTCACGGTTGTTTCCATTTACATCTTTGGCTCTTGCATCTTTCTGTTAAATTGACATTTCACATGTTAATTCAATCAAAATTTATCTTCTATCAAAATTCATCTTATCTATCAAAAAATCTATCTTTATTCATTTCTCATTAAAATTACATCTCTATCTATACATCAAACACATCTATCTATCTATCCATCAAAATATTTAAAATATGTACATCTAAGGTACATTATATCTAATCTATACATCAATCACATCCATCAATCTATCCACCAAAATGTACATCCAAGGTACATTATATCCATCTATCTATCCACATATCTAATCACATCCAAATCACATCAAACACATGTACATCAAAGTTACATCACATCTACATCTATCAAAGTTATATCCACATATCACGCTCATATCTAATCACATCTATTTCTATCACTATAAGTCAATCTATCTATATCTATCCAATCACATCTATTTTATCCAATCACATCTATCAGTCTATATCTATATCCATCTATCCATGTATATCCAAAATTAAAAGCAAGCATGAGTACAATTATATGACAAATAATGAATCTATATATACATGTGTGTCTGTACAAAAATGGGTGGCTTCTAATCAAGCCATCTATACAATGCCTTCCAATCGAGGCTACATCACTATACAGATACAAAATCTATCAAATCTCTATATAGTAAAATCTGAAGCGTGGAGGACACTATCTCCTCCACCCTCCTCTGCACCTGGCTGTCTCTCCTGGCCGCCGCCTATCGAGCTCGATGCACCTGCTGCTGGAGGTCTCGGCCCACCTCGATCTCTCCCAGTGCTCCCTCCACCTGAGGCTCCGCTCGCCGTAGCCGTCGCTGCTCTCTCCTCGCCCCGTACCGAGGCACATCTGGGGCATGCTGCGCTAGGCATCCTCGTAGTATCTCACCTCAGCGAGGAGAGACTGGTATGTGCTCAGGCTCACAGTACCCGGTGCTCGTAACGATGCTGCTGGTGCTGCTGGGGCTGCTGGCGCTGCTGGGTGGTGCCCCTCCTAGGGTCGTACCTGTGTACCAGAATCTGATGAGGCCACCTGTCTCCCCATATTTGGCCCTGAGGGCCTCCCTGTGTCGAAAGTAGCGGTCCCTCTGCTGGATCGCTGTATCTCGCTCCTGGCGAGCGGTGTCTCTCTCCACAATCAGGGCATCCCTCTCCTCCGTCAAAGCCCTGATCTCCTCCAGAGCTACCTGATGTGTCTGTGTGAGGGTGGCATGCTCTCCCTCTAATCTGTCCAGCATAGCAGCTATGTCCTCCTCATCAGCATCTATAGAGGCGGGAGATGTCGTGGAAGCTCTGTGTCGTACCATGCTGCGTAGCCCTCATCCACCCCCGCGTCATCATCACTGTCTGTGGAGGGTGGGGCCTCTCTCAATGGGTCTGCTGGGATCAAAATCGGCAAAATCCGTCTCTCTGCTATCCCGCCTATATGGCGTGTAGGTGGCCGCCGGCACTGTCTGTACTAGGCCAAACTGTCTCAGTATCCGCATAAATGGGACTCGCTCCCACATATCCGGCCTACGCCCCTGACCACCCGGCTCCGTCTCAATGCTACCAAGTGGGGACATCCTGACCAACCCATGTCGGAAATGCCCGATATGGCCTCCAGATAACCTGATCTGGTGTCAGCGTCCTGAAACGCTCAGAGTACCACTCGGCTGATCTACCTGTATCTCCTGCGGCCATGTCAGCCCGCCATCTCCGAAATCCATAATCAAAACCCCCACTGCTGCTGGCATCCAAGGAAGCCCGGATGGCCTGATCACCGCTATGTGCCGTATGCCCAGCAATGGAGCACAAAACTGACATCAATCCCTGTCCTCCGGCCAGTGGTGTACATCCATAGCTCATGATATATCTGAGCTATCAGGGCATCGGCGAAGGCAAAAACCTGTCTGTACTGCAAGATGTCGCAAACACAGTCTAACAGTAACAATGGGAATCTCCCACCTCCTGAGTCTGGCAGGGCAAAATAGGAGATAGCCATCTGAATCAAGGCTATCCGCCTGCTCCGAGGGCTATCCCTGCCTGTACTGTGAGGCTATCCTCACTGCCCCAGATACTATCTCTGAATCATCTGCCCTGTCTCTGTATAATCGCACCAGGGCCCTCTGCTGCTGCTCCCAGGGGTGTGATCTCAATCGGGTCCCCGGTAATCGGTAATCTGAGGATCCTGAATAACATCCTCATGGGTGATCGTCATCTCACCCGTCCTGAACCAAAATGTGCACGTGTGGCTGTCCCACCGTCGCACTAGTGCCCGCATGAGCTCTACATCTCGTGGCACTCGTCTATAATATCGGAAACCCCCGAGCCCGGCTAGCTCTAAATGCTGCCAGTCTGCATCTGTCACATCAGGGAGAATCGTCTCCAATAGCTCAGGGATGGCATCCCTCATATGTAGAGCCTCTCGTGCCTGCGTCCACGACATCAAAAACATAATTAGTCTCTTATTTTCATAAATCGCATCTTCCAAAACCGTAAACAAAAAAATCCTAACATCTTTTCAATCGGCGTCGATTTGGTAAAATCGGCGTCGTTCATTTTCGTCGGCGTCGATTATTACCAATCGACGCCGATCCAATAGCAATCGACGCTGATTACAAACAATCGGCGCCGACTGCCTGGCCGGACGTAAACCAGACCCGGCCTCCCATACACAAAAAATCAAACAAAAAAAAAAAAACAAAAAAATAATAAGAAAAGTGGTTCAAGAATGACCACTTACCCCAGGACGTGTCCTCCTGCGCTTCTGTCCGCTCCCAGAGGCTTCCATAGTGTTCAAAATCAAATTCTACTTTCTCTGAATCAATCGTCACGTTGCAAATAAATCGTTTACGTTTTCCGTTCGCATATTTCTATGTGCCTGGATTGGTCGGCGCCGATTTTTTTGGGTCGACGCCGTTTGGTTTTAGTCGTCGCCGATTGTTTTGGTCGCCGATTTTTCATATCTTTTTGCCATAGTGTTGATGCTTGGTTTACTTGGTCTCTATCTGATCATTGTTGTGTGCTGAATTTTGCCTTTTGGCACATTTTTTTTAGATATCCTTGTCTATTTCGGGTTTGTTCCCTTTTGCGTGGGACACTCGTACTTTTTTGGCAGCTTAGAGTTATTAAACGGGTCTGTAGGAACTAACGTCGTCTTCTTTGTAGACCGTCTAGTTGTCCCTACCAATGTGTCTCTCTTTAGATGCTGACTATTTTGCAGTTCTCCTTACACTCATGGGTCTGTAGGCACTAACGTCGTCTCATGAGGAGACCGGCTAGTTTGCCCTACCAATGTGAGTTCCTTTGGTTGCTGCCTTTTTCTTATTTTTAATGCGTCATCAATGATAGTCAGATCTACTCCAGACACACCCGACTGGGGCATCCTTGCATTTTTTTCATCTACCTTTTTCAAACTTGGGATCGTCTGTTCTATCATAGAACCATCCCATCCCTAGTTTGAGGGGGATCACATCATCACAAAAAAAAACCCTTCTTCCATCCCTTTGTTTTTGTCTCATAACCTTGCTTATCGCAAGTTACTTGACAAAAAGGGGCAAAATGTAGACACTTAAAATTGGGTTACTCAATTTAGTGTCCCTCTCATCCATTTACTTGCTTGGAACCTGGGGCACGTTTTACGTCACCAACTATCCCCTTGGGATATATCCAATTTGTGGTTTTAATCACTTACTCTAAATTTAATTCACCCCATCATATCTTGCCCATGAGTGATTAAATATTAAATATTTAATTACGCTTCTTCCCATGCATCTTAATCACTTATCCACCCCAAATTTATTCTATTTATGTATCACATCTATTTTTCCGCTTCCCTAAGCGGGATATTTCCCGTATTCGGGGGTAATTCTCATCTTTCTTGAAATCGCTAATTTTTTGGCCATCTCGGGAGTCTATTCCGCGATCGGCGCCGACCCATATGGTCGGCGCCGATTAAAAGCAAGTCCAGAAATCAGTTCTAGGGACCTAGGACCGAAAAAGAGACCGAACGAGCGAAAAGCGAACAGACGAAAAAAGGAAGCACTTATGCACGAACAGAGCACGGGAGGAGGGAGATACAAGTTGTGATGAAAGACCGAGATCTTTTAGCATCAATTGTGTCAAGTTAGGGCAGATCCTGTCCGAATCAATCCCTGAGAGGAGCACCATTACTCTGTCCCTGTCACATCAGCATCGCACACCACCATCTATCATCTGGTGACTCTGTTCCAGTGTCTCGCCAACTTCGGCACATCCAGCAGACCACATTCACCTTCCAATTCCCTTTTATCGCACAGTCCCTGATTGATCGATCTGCCTCCAGTCGACGCCGATTATACCCAGTCGACGCCGATCCGTCTCAATCAACGCTGATCTTAGTCAGTTCGACGCCGATCCGTCTCAATCGACGCCGATCCATCCCATTAGGAGGATCAACATCATCAACTTCGTCCCGTCTTAATCCTTGTTTTTGTTCTCATTAACCTTGCTTCTCTGAGCTGCATGAGTCACTTCATAACCCCTCATCCAAAGGGACGGCAAAATGTAGACACTTAAAATTGGTTAATCAATTTAGTGCTCCTTCATCCATTATTGCTTGGGTAACCTGGGCGCACGTTTACGTCACCAACAGACTGCGTATTATTCATCCAATTTATGATTTAATCACTTACGCTAAATTTAATTACCCGTCATATCTACCCATGAGGTGATTAAAGATTAAATATTTAATGCGCTTCTTTCCCATGCTTTACTAATCACTTATCGACCCCCAAATTTATTCTATCAGGTATCAATCTATTTTCCGCTTCCCTAAGCGGGATATTTCCGTATTCGGGGTTAATTTCTCATCTTTCTTGAAATCGCTCATTTGCCATCTCGGGAGTCTCTTCCGCGAATCGGCGCCGACCCATTGGTCGGCGCGATTTCTAGGACGGCACCGAGTATTAAAAGCAAGTCCCAGAACTCAGTTCTACGGGAACGAAAAGAAAAAAGAGATCGAAGAGAGAGCTAAAAAGCAAACAGATGAAAAAAGGAAGACTTACGCCTATGAACAGAGAGCGGAGAGAGACACAGGCTTGTAAGAAAGAGAGATCTTTAGAATCAAAGGGTCTCAAGTAAGGGTAGATCAGTCTGAACATCCCGAGAGGATCACAATTACTCTGCCAACATCAACGGTCAACATAGCACAAACAAACCATCTATCATCTGGTGACTCTGTTTCAGTATGCTCGCCAAACTTCAGCACATCAGCAGACACATTCACCTTCTAATTACAGATCTTAATCGCACAGTTTCCTGATTGATACGAGCTACTTTAGTCGATGCCGATCTCACCAGTCGATGCCGATTCGTCTCGATCGACGCAACCAATCAGTCGACGCCGTTCTACCCAGTCGACGCGATCCCTGCAAGATAGGTAAAAAGGATACAGTAAACAAATCAGGCATATTTCATAGTCCCTGTTTTCTGTACTTTCTGTCGGCTGTTTAGATTCTGTCTAGTACTGCAATCGAAATCTACTTTCACTTACATCTCTTATCATGTATGCTTCTTTTCTTAATTGAAAATGTGGACTGCATCCGCCGAGGGAAGCTTATCGTTTCCCGGACCCACTTCTCGGGCATTCCACCTAAATATCTTTTAACGTGGTTTTTTTCTGTCAAGCATCGGTGTTTTGCAGGTTACTCGGATCTATTGTGTGAATTGCTCGTGTGCGCCCGTCTTATCTACATCGGCTTCCTCATCCGTCTACATCTTCATCAGGTATCAATTTCATTGGGGTTTTTCAGGGTTTTTGTTTTTAGTTTGGTGCATTAACTTGGACAGGTAACAAGCACGAAATCCTTGATCTACAATATGGTGGGTACCACAGTGTAACAAAATGTGTAGGTAATGGATACCTACGTGCAGTAGAATGTGGTGGTGATGGACACTTACGTAGAATACATCGAGGTGGTGATTTATGCCTAGATGCAGTAACTGTCATATGAATAGGCCTATACTGGTGCATTAGACTAGCATACAAATGAGGCCACATGAGGTTTTTTCAAGTAGGTGAGGTAGGAATAGATTGTTCTTTATGTGTTATGGTTCATAGCGTACTAGATGAAGAAGATGATACATTATTCGTTACGAGAGTCGGTTGTAACCATGGAGTAGATGGAGATACACCATTGATAGAAATGACTTGATTGTTATGAATGAATTTTATATGCAAATGATTCATGGAGATGATATAATTAGACCTGAAAATCCAATTGAAGTGTAGAATCATGTCACATCCGTCGATTACTTGTCTTACAAGGAAGGGTACAATCATAGTGAGAGGTCCTACCATAACGTGAAGTTGGATAACACCATATGAATTGTTCATTGGATATAAAATTTTTGATATTAGATATCCAATAGCAATGAGAAGTGGAATAAAACATGCAATGGTGGACCAAGACGGGTCAACCTTAGTATTATTGATAGAGACAGATCTGATAGAGGCATTGATATGTAAGTGATTAGAAGATAATGTGGCATGATAATCATGATAATAGAAAGAGATGATTGGTGGAGAAATGCTATTGTTAGCAACTATGAAATCAAGAGTCCCTGATGCAGGAGGAGGCACTACATGATATACATAATTAGTTGAGGATACAAATGATTTTTTGTCATGCTTTGGTAAAGGATTGTTAAATATTTTGATCTTATTATTTTTTGTTGACAAGTATGGAAACCGTAGGTTCTGGAATCTCAATTTTACCATTGGTGATTAGGCCCTGAATAAGAATACAAAGCTTGAAACAATGATATGTGGAATTCCATATGCATTGATGATAGTTGAAATGAGAATTTTTATTGTAATTATGTCCTTTTAGTCGAGATGGATCTAATTGGAGTGGAGGAGGAAGTGTGATGAGGTTACTATCGACAAGTTGTGGTATTAGAATATGTGGGGAGATAATGAACTTAGTGAATGCATGCTGATAAGGTTGTGACTGGAGCTCTGTGATGGATACCACGTTGACCATAATTTTTGTTTCAATTAGTTCAGTTACTAAAGGTTTGAAAATTGACTTGCTTTGAAAACATGTAGAAGATGATGCTTGTTCATGATAGTTAAGCTTACTGATTGATAAAATCTTAGTTTCGCGAAGCTTAATAGTATGACATAGGTGGTTGAATGAGGGATATCTCTCAAATATGTGGTAATAGACTCTAAATGAGTAATTCTTGAATCTCAAAGTCTGTAAGCACATTTGACATCTTAGCTAAGTTCTTTTTGTATCGTAAGACATAGTCTGCTAAGTGTTCATTATATCCTTTCTTAAGTTATGCAAGTTAGAATATGAAATATGACAGCTGATGTTGATAGATAAGTGAGTGATAAAAGCATTATCTAGATGCATGAAATATGTTACCGAGCGGATAGGTGGGTCATAGAACCAATGCGTCGCATACTCTTGGAGACTAAGAGGAAATATATTTTTTAGGAGTGTTTGATCATCTGTATAATCAAGACATGCTACATGAAAATATCGAAGATGCTCTTTTGGGTCACCATGGAATTTGAATATGAGAAGAGATTTGAAGTTTGGTGGTAGCGGATTCGCAGAAATGGTGGGTGGAAAAGGAGTATGAAGAAGTGAAGCACGGTCAAGAGATGGAGATACATGAGAAGTGGTGAGCTGTAGCTAGAAAATTTGTGTCTGTAGGCCTTGATATAAATAAGTTAAATCAGAAGTATTCCAAGAGGAACCAAGTTTTGCATCAATAATATTAGCTGGAGTGATAGGAGTGGTAGTGGTAGGAATATTTAATATAGTGAGAGGCTTAGTGGAGGCCATGGGAGCCAAAGAGTTAGCAACAAGTGGAGTCGCAAAAGCATCACAAGTATTTTTACCATTTACCAAAGCATGTAGAATATGTAGAAGATGGGTGGGATTATTACGTAAATATTTTCAAACATCAGTGTGTTTAATTGATTTTGATCAATATTATTATCCTCATCGTATGAATTCTCACTATTATATAATTATATTTCGTGAAGGGGAACATTGTGAGAGTTAGAAAATGGATTTTCAGTTGTATCCATTGATACAGAGACCTAAGCCATAGAATTAGAAACCCTACAAGATGATAGAGGAATCTCAAGATGCTCAAGAGACCCAAATTGACCACTAGGGGATATGGACATAAGAAGAAAACCCCATAAATAACGTGGTTTCGAGCGTGGGGTTCACCAAAATGATTATGCTAAAATTTAATATAATAACCTAATCTAATGCAAGTTTGCAGTAAATAAATGAATACTAAAATACTGAAATAATACCCAATCAACTAAACAATGAAAATATGAAACCATAATGAGAAAAGAGGGTTAGAAGAGCCTTAGCTAGTTCGTTGTTGGACTATGTCGCAATGGGGACCAGATAAATAGAGATTAAGGACCGTTGAACAAAAGCCTAGCAAAATACGATCTGGAAGATTTGACTAGAATATGGCACTTGGAGAAGGATAGGGGTGCTCACGGGTTCCCCTATCTAGTTTCTAGGTTCCTTGGTCTACGTAGATGCTCAGGAAACCTCCTCTGAGGTGTTACAATAGCTTCACACTTGTTCTCCTTTTGTCACATGTATGTCATTGTGAGATCATAGAGGTCATTATAAATATGCAACGAATGAATCACATGCCTAAACAATGCGTCAAAACCCTAAAAATAAATATACAAATGAAGGGTTTGGATTTTCCTCAACTACTAAAATGATGTACTTATAACTGAGCATTACATTACATCTCAGACCCAACATAGTTCTGTGTGTGTGTGTGTGTGTGGAATTTTACCCTAGGTAGCTCTTGTGCATGTCACACTTGAAGTAGCGAGAAAGTAACTAGATGTAAAATGTAAATAATGTGTTCATGGAAACAATAGAATCCCCTCCTATGAAGTGTGATGTAGATGAATTCGCCTTTGTCCCTTGTGATGGAGCTAGATGGATGCAAATAGAGCTATATATTCCTTTGATGGATGCAACCTTAGGTGGTCATAGTAGATGCTTAGTTTTTATTCCCTTATTATGATCACATAACTTTATATTTATATGATTTACTTTCTTGAATTTTGTAATTAACCCCGAAAATGAAAACTACCAAAAAAGATAAGATGCTCAAACAACTAAAAAGGACCTAGAAAGTGTGACCAAAGTATAAAGAGGAAAAGGGCTCCCAGAAGGGATTGGGGTGCCTTGTGTTGGCGTCATGGTTTGGCGCTGGTGTCCAGAATAACAAATTCTGAAAAGTGACAAAACAAAATGAGAAAGTGCAGGTGGAAGATCAAAAGAAAAATCATAAAGCAAAGGAAGGTGGCCAAAGACATGGGTTAATTAGTACTTTTCTTACTTAAGAATCATGCAAATAGTAGTATGTGATCGAGACTATATAATTACCCAAAGTGCATGATTTTGTGTCTTCAGTGAGCCAAGTAAATGTTATGTTTGTAAAAATAACATGTAGATCAAGATAAGGCATATGCATGGAGAAAGAGCTAATAATAGTATTAAAAGCATGGCATATATTTAGATAATCTATTATTAGTAACCCTTGTAGAAGCATGCAAGATATTTTTGTAAGCGCACCTATTAGTAGGAGAGTGCATAGGAGTTGAAGGGAAATTCCCCACCCCTATATATATGGTGTATGTCATTTTTAAGGGAGCTAGAGAGAGTGGAGACTGTGTATGTTGTAACAGAGTTATGTTGTTTTAATACATATCTAAGGCTTGATGGTCACGTGCATGGTCCTGCGCACTATTGTAATGACTGAGGATCAACTTCCATGCTATGTAATTGCTTAAGGTTCCTAATGGATAATTGTGGTTGGATAATGGTGGTTCATGGATCTGATCATGGTGATTTGATAGTGTAATGTATATTAGTGTTTTTACATGGATTAAGTGTTTCCTTATTATATATGTTTCCAAATTTCTACATTAACTGTTATGTATGAATGAATATTTTAATGGAAATAAACATGTTAACCTTCTAATAGGCATAGCAAAGGAGGGACCTAGTGGTTGTGCACACCATGGGTGAGCATTCCAGGATTATGTCTAGATGAAGTGTCGAGCGCACATAGCTGTATCTGGGAAATTACCTATATTGGTAACATAAAAGACTACACTCATTTTATTTCACGAAGATCGGAGGCCTCTGTCAATGAAGAAAATATTGATGATATCATATTTGGTTATCCCAAGGATGATTTTATATCAAATGTCTTTGCCCAGTACTCAGAGTAAGGTACATGTATGGAATAAGTATGTTCTTGAATCTCTCAATGCTAAGGTCCACTCAAGAAAAGGACGCGCTCATCATGAATGCCATGAGTTTCGAGGCTCAAAATGACCAAGATGGATGAAGGTGAGGTTGTATGATCACGTTCTTCATATTTGACCTTGTACCCATTTTCAGTTATACAAGATATTGAAGGACTTATGCATACATCACATTCACTACCCAAGAAACAAGTCAAGATTGAACTGGTGATGTATGTAAGACTATCAGACAATGTTAGATTCAAATGGTAAACATGGAACATCAACAGGATTATGGATCAATGTTGAACTCCTAAAATATGATGTTGAGAATAAACTCAAGGATAATAGTGGTTACGAAGTAGATAAAAATGAAGAACAAATTCCTATAAAATGACCCTATAGGATCCTCATTTATGCAAGACAATAAGCCTAATATGACTATCAGAATAATTCTCGATAGAATAGTGATTGGAAAGATCAACAATGGATAAATAAATTCATACCATCGAAATGAGAAGATAGAAATAAGATGTCAAAGAAACAAAGGAAATGATGAGACTTGAGTCAAAACTCAGATTGTAGAGAAGAAATCATGGCAAAATTCCTTAATGAAATCTGAGAAAGGATAGTTGACATAGTTTTAGTGAGTTCGTCAATGAAGAATGATTGCGGATAGAAAAGGCATTCGGTGATACCCGTATATGGAATATGAGAATTCGTAATAAGAATGTCCCTGTTAAACATTGGGAAAGTGCAGTAGATAGAACCCATTGACTTCTGATGAGAGTGCGTTAGAGGAATGAATTTGAACTACATGGTTTCCAATTTTTATGTGTTTCCAACTTGACTCATTTTGTGTTTCCTTTCACTATCATGTGTTGGTTAGTGTTCATGTGTTGACGGTGTTTGTAGATTTTCATAGTAGTTTTGGTAAGATGGTAACTCTATAACCCACAGGGAACTAAGCACTAGTATACTACCCATGTAGATGCCCAAGGTTCTATTTTCCCCCTTAGGAAGTCCAATTTCAAACTAAGCTATAGTGCACCTATTGTCAGTGCAAAATAGATAGCATGACTTTTTAGGACAAGTAATTAAAGTACATGAAAACTCAAGCCTCTAATCTGGAAAATGTGTTGGCATTCTAGATCACTGTACATCCTTCCTCTGGCTAGCTTTCCTTTGATAGTTCATACAGAACATATGAGGATAATAAGGAAAGTTTTTCCATAGGACAAGCAGGCCATGGAAGTTTTTTTTTAGTGTGCAGTAGGAAGGCTATGAAGATGCTTAGATGAACCCAGTGACATTTATGAGGAAACTAACTTCCTCAGAGGCCTCAGGATCTGGGTCTTTTAGCTATATTTAGGGAAATGATTGAACACCATATAGAAACCACCTCTGAAGGGAATCTCAATAAAATACCATCTCAAGGGTTACAATAGGATAACAATTTAAGTCATCCAAGGAAATTTAGGAGATTTCCCTTCACTTACCAAAGTACATGGGTGTGGAGTACATGGTTGAGCATCTATGTCAACAACAAGTATTCTGGTGTAGGGAAAAGGGTAGTAAAGATCCAACTTAATAGAAATGTAAGTCTCTTCAGATGATTTCCAGTACATTTCCTGAAGGAGCATGCACAGAATTGGTATAGAAAGAATATTAATCCATACCAGATCTATTGTGAATTATGATACAAGGTGGGAAATATCAAAATTTAATCCAAGATCAAGGACTTCCTGAGAGTATTCAAAACTCATAGACTGCCCTAGCTCGTTTCAAGATGGAATAGGCCCTAAAGTTTTACTTCTTAAGAATAATAAAGTATTATAATTTCTCCATTGATCTTAAATATCTCTTGTTTGGAATCATAATCATATAATAGTACATCCAAAACATTATGCACTATGGCTCCGAGGGTGAAATATTAGACTCATGTGTCCCAATCGGACCTGTCTCATAAGACCTACGCAAACCTGTGTAAGGCTTTAGAAGTAGATCTACATGTTGAATCAATTAGAAGTGCATATCTGGAGTGAGTCCCCTATTCCCCTAAGGGACAAGGGTGATAAGCTATGGACACCAAAGTAGTGAAGCTCTTTATGAATTCAATCCCTGAAATTCACAACTTTGGAATCCTAAGTGTTGATCATAAGAGAACACTTGACAAAACTCACACAAGAAGTCCATGCGCGGAAAACAGGTCAGGTTCGAGGGCGCAGAATGGGACAGGAAGGATGCCCATGCATGGAGGAAAAATTCAGCTTTTGGGACTTAGCCAATTTTGAGGATGAAGACCTATTTTTAGAATATGGCATGCGGAACACACCAATGATGCAGAGATGTGCGCGCCACACATTGTCTATCTTTAGAGGATCGGATCGAAGCATTTTGCATGGAGATGAGATAAGAATAAGATTGTCACTTCAGTTAACTCTAAGAGGTATATAGATAGCACACTTGCATGTGTGTCTATGCATGTAAACATGACGCATGGTTATTAATAGCATGCAACTTATTTCTTGGAATAAATAAGCGGTGAAGGTCAAGTTCCCACCCTATATATATATATATATATATAGATATATATATATATATATCTGTGTGTGTGTGTGTGGTGAATTACCTAAGAGAGGGGGGAGAGATATAGATATATGCAGAGCGTAAGAGGTAAGCATAAAGAGATATGTGCATATGACTGGATTAATGTATCAGATCCATGTGCGCATCGGTATAGATTGCCATTATTGTAAGGAGCTTCTATGTTTATTAATAGATGGAAGATATTGGCCAAACCTAAGTGTCATTCCTGTGTGTAATTGAGTAGTGCATGTTCTTGATTTAATCATGATTATTGTTTAAGATTGTTCTTTCATAGATCTGAATATGTAGCATGCATTGTATAATGATGGATTAGTTATGGATCTATATGTTTCTTCCTTCATCATGCTAACATCCTACTACAACAACTCTAAATAGGGACCTGGTACCTTTGTGCGCTTTAGGTGAGTGCTCAGTCTAGGATTAGTGATGTGCTAGCATGACTATGGTGTTATTTGGTAAATTCTAGGCTGCATCATTAGTTTCCATTGTTGGGACCTCTTTTCCAGTTGTTTTCAGAATGGTCATGCGATGAAGACGTATCAGTTAACTCTAAAAAGTATTGAGGAGTGGATACACCATCTAGAGGAAGAATATGCATGGCAGTTCAGTAGTGGATCCGAGTTTAACACATGCACTTGGGTAGATTAGAATGTGTATGACATCTTATATGAGAGCTTGTTTGCACTATCTTTCAAGTAGAACTAAACGAGTGGCTGACTATGCGTATGCATCTACAGTGGAATTGGAGGTATCATGCACACTTGTTCTGGACACAGGAAGAATTTTAGGCCATTTATGATGTTGATCTGATCTAGACTCATGCATCAGGATACGTGGTTTCGATGGTTTTCTAAGTAGTTATAATTTTGGAATATTCAATTTTGACGTACTCTTTCCTGGAGGTAGCTGAATTCCAAGTTTTTATGGTATCCTAAGAGGAGCATATATACAAGGTATTCCACTAACGCTCAAGATCTTGATGGTAACTTTGAACCTGGAGAGTAAACCAATGGCTAACTAAACTTCACCACGTGTAAGGGTAGGAATAGGTTTGGTGAAAGATGGAAGACCTAGTGGTAGATAGGTAGAAAGAGGAGAGATGGCAAATTAAGCATAATGAGGTGCACAAGAGGGAGATAGAGATGTAGTGTTCTATTGCAGAAAGTATGGCATTGAGGAGAGAGATGGCTCATGAAGGATTTACAACTCACATAGAATACATGGAGTGAGAGCATCAGTAACTCCCCCATCTTGGAAAACATGAGTAAAGATCCCCCCTTGGCCTCCCACAAAAGTGCACCAGCAAGAGACTACCTGGGCCATGGGAACGCATCTTAATCCACCCGGTGACCTATCCCTTGCGCTTGGTTTTCCACATAACTAGTACGAAAAGTAACCATCAAGCTAACTTGGTAAGTAGGAGATAAAGAGTAATTCAAGGAGAAATTACATCAATGGCAGGAAAGCATGGCTTCAATGTTATTTGGAGTAACATTTTTTAGGTGCATCATCTCACACAGAACATGAGCGCATAGAATGTTGGATTCACCTCTGATAAGTGGAACTACCTCACAGACTGTAGGGGTTCAGTATAGTACTGACTATCAGAGCACATCGGAGTACATCTACAGGTCCTATTCTAGCTATAGGTGAAGAATCAGGAGGTATAGGTGGTTCTAGTTCCAGGTGGATCTGGTGGTTTTGGAGGTATAGGGAACACAGAAGGTTCTTGATTAGGTGGTCAAGGTCCTGCAACAACCACAAAATATCTATATGGAGATGATCTCTTCGTCTTCCAGAATATAGAGGTATAGAGGATGTTGTTGAACATGTACATATGTGTGAAATGTTGTGGTGTGCATGAAAGGGATCATGAATCTTCTGAGTGAAAGGCAAGTTAATTTGCTACTACATTACAGGGATGTGCACACAGCTAGTATAAGAAGTTTGACCCTGATTAAACTTGTGTGGATTATGCAACATTGAAGGATGCTTTCTTGAAAGAGTTCCATAAATCCCTTGAGTTTGAGCAGAAGAGTATAAGTGCACTCAAGGATATATCAAGTGAGGACACTAATGAGAGTGTACGTGAGTATGATGCCCATTTTAAGACACTTCTATCTAAGTTATCTTATGATATTCCACACAAGTCCACATGCACAATGGTTCATCAGCGGATTGATTACACCATTCAGAAGAGCACTTTCACATAAGACATACACTGATCTACACAAGCACTCACAAGCACTGAAAGTAGCTTTGTGTGCTGAGGAAGTTTAGAGCATTGACATTGGTGTTAGTCCATTCTTAGAGGCACAGATTACAGTTATGGAAAAATAGTTAGAGAAGCTATTAGTGAATTCATCCCATGAAATGTGCTTGGGGATTTGGTGTACAGATTGTGAGGTGGAAGGTCACACCAAGGATAGTTTCCCTCACATATCTATACATTCATTGTTGTTAGACTGTGAAATCTATCATTTTGAATCATGATGTTAGCCACTGTCCCTTATTACAACACGTGATAAGGAAGAATGTATCTTGCTTTTGCAAGATTTGTAGATCCACAACCCATGATACTGAGGATTTTCAATTGATAGGTTAGATCCATGATGCTATAGACATTGGGGTACGAAGAACAAGTTTAACGGATAAATCTAAGGACAATAATGAGTACTAGGATCATGATCATAATCAACCGCGCTATGATTGGAATGAGGTTCATTTTGAAGAAGGTAGTGGAAGAGGACATGGATATCATGGTGGATATGGAGGATGAGGCTGTGGTGGAGGAAGAGGTAAGTTCCCTCATGGAACATGTTATACATGTGGATCCCCTAATCATTATAGGTGCAAACGTCCCTAGAATGTTACATGTTCTTTCTGTGGCAAGAATCATAGCTATAAGGAGTGCCTAGACTTATATGAGCATCTCAGTAAACATCATAAGTATGAAAAAAATGGCATAGGGATGGTTAGAATCCAATATGTAGTCAGATCAATGGATGTCCAAGATAGTACCAGGACCTAAGGCATTGACAGTGAAGATTACTACATGAGCTGAAGCAGTGCGCACAAGAGAGGCATTACACTAAAAGCATATGATCACCAAGGAGGAGGTTTTGCATGCAAGGTACCTAGATCCTGCTCATTAGAAGGAATTTTACCAGGATACCATGGAAGTGCTAAGGAATCTTCAAAGTGAGATACAGTAATTAAAGGAGTAGAAGAAAGCATCAAAGACAGTCCAAACTGATATCAAAGATCTGAGAGAAGCGTGCAAAATTTTTTGCCAAGAGAACATCATTCCACTATTAGGAAGTTGGTTAAAAGGAAACACTCCACGCGCATGTATTGAGATCGGACGACAGATCCTGCATGTGAATCTTCCCCCTAATAGCATTGACTATGAAAAGGAAATTACTTTGAATGTTGTTGTGGATGGATGGTTGCTGAGCAACATATTGATTGATACAGGTGCAAAATTAAATGTTCTTACATTAGATGCATGGGTAAAAATGGAAAGGCTTCCATTGCAGCCATCATCTAATGTGTTGTTGATGAAAAATAGGACTAAGGTCACTCTCATAGGAGTCTTAAAGGATTCATCTATAACCATACAAGGGGAAAAATTCACTAGATTTAGAGGTATTAGCACTTGCAGAAGCAAACATTTTTCCAGCCTTGCTTGGATGCCCTTGGTGTTATGTGAATAATGCTGATTTGAGATTCAATAAGGGGTATATCAGCTTTAAGAACAAAGAGGAAAGGGTTGTGATACCTTTGATAGATGGGAAGTCTACACTGTATGTTGAGCCTCTAAGTGAGGAGGACTTAAACAAAATCTATGTACACGTTATTCAATACCTAGAGGTCAATGAGCCATTAAATGAAGACATCCTATAGTGGGAGGATGCTTATTTTATCAGTGATACTACAAGTATTGCTTGTGACTATTGGGATCATGATACATATGAACTAGTAGGGCTCGAGGTAAAAAGTGCAGTTGCGTGTAAGAATGGACTTCGTTATGTTCAATGGATAGGTGGCACATTACCTTGGTATACAAGAGTAGAAGATCTTCCTATATTTTTGAAATAAATAGAGGCACATTAGATAGACCAGGTATAGACATTGAAATCATGTCGTAATCACCTTGGTCCTCTAGCGCAGCTCTATAATCACTTCCTCATCCTCAACACCTTATCACCTACCTCCCGCACCCCACACACTTTAATTTAATTACTTTAATTAAATTAATGTCATTTATCCCTATACATATTAATTTAATTATTTTAATTAAGTTAATGAGCTTTCATTAATTTAATTATTTACATTAAATTAATTCACTACCCTCACACACATATTTAATATAATTGCCTTTATTAAATGCACCTCACCCAACCACCCCCATCATTTGACCCATTAACCTAAACCCTAAACCAATGTCCTAAATAAAACCTAACATTAGACCCATCCCCTCACCTCACATTTAAAAGCCTCCTAAGGTCGATTTTCACCCCGAGAAAAAGAGGAGACCCTTATCAAATAACGAAGCAACTTCCCAGGTGATTTTTGAACAACCTGAGATATCTTGCCTAAACCAATGTCAGTTCACCCTAAACCGATGTTGGTTCTACCTAAACCGACACCGGTTATACCAAAATAGACCAAATGGCCTATTTAGACCCATCTACAGCTTTGTAATATAGGTTGGAAAACTTCTAATCTCATGTTTGATCTCTTTAGATGTGACAGTAGAATGAATATTGATTTGTGATCAATAAAGGCAACCAAATACACTGGCACAACAGTGAAACTTTCTTCCTAGCATCCTCCAACGCAATAAGTTATTCATTACTCTTCAGACCTGTACCTCACAAAAGAGTAAGTATCCTTCTTCCATCTATTTCATTTTCTTATCATCATCTGTAGTATTTGTGGTAAAGGAACCTAATCTTTTACCCTCTGTCCATTCCCTCTGTCCAATTGCAGCCACCTTCCATACCTAATCATCTTAACACTTGGCCCAATTTCCTATTTTGACCTCCTCAGTAGCCTCAAACCTTCACAACATATCTACACCCCCTCTGTGATCAATCCCCATCTTCTATCTACTCCACTTTTTCCCCAAAACTCCAAAAACCCAGAATGTGTGATTCCACCAGCCCCCAACCTAACTGTCGTCAGTTCTCTCTATCCATTGCTAGTTACAGTAAAAATACCATCAGCTTTATATAACCGTGGTTGGTCTTTGTGTCACCTGATCTCTGCCAGAATAATAACCTGTTTGTGACCCACATTTAACTTAACTTCATTTCTTCCAACATATACTTACTTGAACACCTATTTGACCTTCAGACTTGTATCTAACCTATCCTGTTAGCTCAGATTCACCTATAACCAACCTAATTGACATCTAAATCTCCTTCTATCCTAGCCTGTTAGATTGAATCTAGCCTATTGTGTTTTGTATGAGATGCCTAAATCGTATTAAACTACAGTAGGACAACATTTACTTTATTTCAGCATTGAATTGTTTTAAACAGTGGATTGACAGCAATCTAGGAAGTATCGCACTTCCAGGATCTACCATATGCTAGACAGTCCACTACATATATTGTTTAACTCCCTTTGGTGGTCTTGTTTTGATTATTATACAGGTAGTTCCTCCTAGCCAAAAGGAAGGTCTCATAATCACTTCGATTTATAATTCATATACGTGCACATACAACCTCTAACCATCCCAAAACAGGTATTTCTCTTACCACCTTTACATTATCTATTTTGTCAAATAATTCTCAGAAAACTAAGAAATAAAGTGAAACATTTTGGCACGCCCGGTGGGATAGATACGGGGTTCCTTGCATCTTTCTTCATTCCTAGGTGAAAAATTGTGTGTCTGTTTTTCCCTTCTAGTAGCATTCACATTAAAAATTTCTCCTCGGTAACATTCTCTTTTTTCTACTTGCTCCAAAAGATACATTTATTTTGGTGTATTTAAAAAGAACCTTCTTATTCTTGTTTTCTGCATTTTAGTGAAAGAGCATCCCTCTTCATTTTCATCTATTTTTTTCATTAAATATAATCCTTTCTATTTGGGTTTAAAACAAGTGCACTACATTCTGATTTATCTCATTAGCTCACATTAATTGAGGGAAACCTATATGTTGGAAGTCATCACCAGCTGATGGTTGAAAAATGTATCGTAAAAAAGAACCTCTATCCTTTTATCTTTCTCTGAGTCTTACCAAACCACACAAAAATTCAAAATACATACATTCTTAAAAAACATCCTACTTAGAAGGATATGTAGGTGATCACATGATCATGGTACAGTGGGCACCTAACTCACTGCTCTGTCGAGTCATACTTTAGAACGAAGCCCACCCCCACCATAACATGCCTAAAACCCCACCCTTTAGAATTCTTTCTTCGTAGGAAGCCTTCCTCACCAAGAAATTCTATTGTTCTGTTTATAACAATCAGTCCATACAAATAGCATAAGTTGAACAAACGTAATAGAATATGCACTCTATGAACGTTCTTTCTTAGTCCTCTACTTGATTTTTGTTTTGAGGTGAGATCTTTCGATCATTATTTTTTTCTTTCCTTGCACACTCCCAATCATAATCGGTGTATTCTGACTTCGTCTGAGTGTTCCTGGACCATATCTACATCATTCTTAGAATTCTTGGTTTGATTCAACACCAGATTTTTAAATCACAACCATTTTTCTTATTCTATGTTTCAATTTCACATTAATCAGCTACAGTTATTGTTGATGCAAAATCACAGCACCCCTGGATGCACATCAGGCTTCTAGGTTGATGTTCAGGCATCCAGTGTGATTGCACAACATGGAAACCTCTCTCCAAGCATGGGACTTGTAAAACCGAGAGAGGAATCTCCAGAGAAGGCTGGTTCCTGCTCCTAAACTACCTGCCACAAGTTATTCCAGTGCAGGCAAGCTAATCTAATCCTAATCTAACCATGCCAAGGAGACAGAGAGAGAGAGAGAAGGGAAAAACAGAAAAAGCCTACACTAAAACGGTGATACACCAGAGAAGGAGAATGTTGAACATCTATCAAAACTGCCATGGGACAAAGAGAGGTGAGCAATGGGAAGGATGGACAGATGCATCACAGGCCCAAGGATAGATTTCACACAGAAAGTGTCCCAAAACTCCATGAACACAGCTCCAGATCTGCAGTGAACGTTCAAACATGCACAAATACCTGCAATGAAGAGAGGCAAGAAGAAAACAAGCAAAAATGAGCAAGGATGGACAGATGCATCACAAAACACGTTTTGTTACTTCAGAAGTTTGCACAGAACATCATTCCATTAATAAGAGGCAAAAAATGCCATTACAGAGTAGGGAGGAGGTTCGAACTCCATTTTCAACCCTAGAGAAGAAAAGAAGGGAGGGCCGAGTAGAAAGAATGAACAACTCTTTTTTTATATTTTGCCACTCCTTACAATATATAGGAAGAATGAGAGAAGGAAGAAAGAGGAAAGTTAGATCTCCTCCAACCACCTCCAGGTCGTATTTTAAATCATTTCATCATGGTAGAAGTGACGGATCCTGGCAAAACGGCGGGCTGTCTGCTGCATTAAAACTGGTCGCTGAAATGTCACTTCTGTCA
The DNA here is from genome assembly GCA_019776745.2 of Taxus chinensis. Taxonomy (NCBI): domain Eukaryota; kingdom Viridiplantae; phylum Streptophyta; class Pinopsida; order Cupressales; family Taxaceae; genus Taxus; species Taxus chinensis. The sequence continues at coordinate 178,196,768 of CM034151.1, forward strand.
TTACCACGTGTCAGAGCCGTTTCTCGATTTTCTCTCTCTCTAGACTGCACCAAAACTCAAGATTAGCCCCAGAATCATGTAGAGGATTTCACTAGCTTTCCGTTGATATAAGGAACATGCAAATCTGAGCTCTGGATCAAAAGATATGACGATTTGAGGATTTAGGGCACGGAACAGGCGAAAACAGATTTTTAAAATATTTTCCCGCGCATTGCCACCTGGATGACACGTGGCAGACTCTGATTGGATGAGAAAGGTCTTCAGCCCGTCGGGTTTGGGATTCTCCTCTCCATTTGCATCGGGTTTGGGAGGTGGCTCAACATATGTTTTCACCCCATGCTTTTTCGACTTGTTTCCCCGACTATGAAACCCGATTTCCTTTGTGAGGACACGTGGCAGCTTCTGATTGGCTCTAGGCTTCTTCGCGTACTTCACCTCCATTTTTCCTGGATGTCCCATTTGATTTTGGCCCCTTTGTGCTCATTTCGGCCGATTCGGCCGGTTCGGGCATTTTTGGCCCGCTTGTCCCACTTTGCTTCGGACTGAATTGACCCTTTTCGGCCAGTTCGGCTAGTTCGCGCCCTATTGTCCCGCGCGTCCCATTTGCTTTTGGGCTCCTTGTGATGATTTCATGCGATTCGGCTGGTTCGGGCATTTCGCGTCCATTTGTTCCATTCATCCTGAACTGCCCCTTTTTTTGGCCGATTCTCTCTCTCGGTCAAACCGGCATTTCGCACCCGCCGCGTACTTTAGTCCCACTTGTCCCAAATGCTTAGTGGGCCGACTGGACTCATTTCAGCCGGTTCGGGCGGTTCGCGTACTTTAGTCCCATTTGTCCCAACTTGTGCTGGACTGGGACTTAGCCGATTTTCACAAATTTTCTTGGCCTGAACTACTTGCTTTCTGCAACCTTCTCCGCACTTTCTCAGAGCTTGCTCTTTTCCTCTCAGACAGGGGACTTAGAAAATATTTGAGGGGACTCTAGCAACATGATTTTTGGCCCCGAATCAATCAATTTTCTTGGGATTTGGATATTCTGATGCATGTTATCAAAATTACCCTGGGGGGGAATTTTGATTAACAATTTGGTGACTCAACGGGGGCATCTGCCTGCTAGATGAAAAGACCAGTAGCCTGAAGCAATCCATTGGTCATGGAGTCATAAGTAATAGCCTGAAAACTGATCTGAACTTTGAAAATCTCTCCTCTGAGCCACTTGGAAACGCACCGGGCATGGAGTTGTTCTCACCAAAAACCACTGAAACGAACTGTGCAAGAGCAAAACCAGCAACACCAAAAACTATGTACAAAACTGAAAATCATACATGCCCTAAATGGAACATGCAGAGTGTGCACAAGCACTTCTTCTGCTGAAAGCAAACCTAGCTACTCTACTCTAACTGGAAGCAAAGGCAAGCTAAACAAATCCTGCAACTGGTTGTGAGAAATAGCTTCCTTTCTTCAAAATTGGCAGCCATGGAATTGATTTGGCACTGATCATGGCTGTTTGGATGGATGGAAAATCAACAAGAAGCTGGTATTCTATCCAAATCATCAAGGTGTCAACTGAAAAATCCAATATCTCTTTTAGTTGCTCTACATTTGGATTGAAGAGGTATGGTAGCTGATCCTTGGTACTTTGTAGCTCGTCCTCATGCTCAGAAGCAAGCATGACTGGTTGTGGCTTCTCCTTTGGCTCCAATGAAGCCAAATACCTGATTGGGCAAGGTCTGATCCATTTGATATGCCCATAGCTCTGATTTTCAACTCCAAGAATGGAGTCTTCTTGTAGACCCACCTGAATAGATGACGTGGAAGAAATGGTAGGACCCTTCTGCCCTTTCTCTTCCTCCGATGAAGAACATGGAAGATTTAAATCTTCCAATTTTGGTTCCAAAGGGCTGCTATAAGATGCAGGCTGCTGCAAATGAATGCTCTCCTTCATGACAGCAGACTCTTGTGTTTGGAATGTGGATGATGAAAGAGAGAATGGTGAAAACTCAACCGGCTCTTCTCCATCAAAACAGTCCTCCAAATCTGACAGGTAAACTGCCTCATTGCTGTCCTGCTGCTCGTGTTCAACTTCCTCCATGGTGTCCTCTTAATCTGCAACTTGACCACCATGGTTTCCTTCACTCTCCAATATTGAGTTTGGGAGATCAAACTCCTTTTCAGTGCTAGAACTTGAGAGAGATGAAGTGGAAAGAAGAACTGAAGGTTCTTCTGTAACCTGCTTTGTGCTCAAAGCCCTTGGATCTGCGTTTTTCTCCTCCATAGCCAGATTGTGCTCCTCTTCTTTTGGATTTGGAGCAGCTTCTCCTTCCTCTAATGTTTGAAGGCAATCTTGCTCTTGATTGAACTCCTTCTCCAGCATGAAGTTTGTCAAGTCAAACTCTTCAATCTGCTGCTCTAGAGGACAAGTTGGGGCTGCAAGATCTTCTTCTTCTGCTGCAACAAAATCAGTCCTGACCACCATTTGTTTCTCCAACCCTAGCTTCTTCTGTAGGCTTGACCATCAAGGGGATCCTTGTCATCCCAAATTTGGCAGCCCAAACCTTCAAGTTGTCTGTCATTTCTTTTCTGTTTGGCTCTTCCTCCTGCTGTCCTTGATGACTGATTTTTACAATTTCTTCTTTCCCACATGGAATTGGGAATGCAAAAGGAGGGATAGGTTGAAACTCCATTGATTTGACAATTTTTTGTGGTGGTGGAGGAGGTGAAACCTCTTGTTTCTTTGGAGGAGGGGGGTGTTTCTGTTAGCTCTTGTGGAGGGGATGACTGTTTGGAAGGAAAAAGGAAAGAAGAATCGAGGTGTGGTGGAAGACTGAGAGGTGGAGAAATGGATTCAACATTTGGGACAGCAGATGGAGAGTTTGAAACTTGACACTGCTGAACTGAAACAGATTGGGAAAGAGGAAAAGAAAAGGCATGAGATGGTGTGTTTACCTGTTGACAAGGTTGCTGAATACTTCTCTCATACACTTCTATTTCTTCAATCCACTTTGCAAGCAAAGGCAGCATTGCAATCATGAAGTCAAGCTTCTCCTGAGGGCTGTAATGACTTGGAAAAGGTCCCACCCATGGACAGGGTGCTTCACAACCGATTCTAAATGCTCTCATCTGTGCCTGAGCCCTGGACTGCACCATCCCCTCCTCCATCTTTTGGATTTTCTCCAACAGACCAGCATCTTGGATCTGATGGTCTTCATTGTATGCACACCCTTGCTCTTGGAAAGCTCCATAGCCAAACTGACTTTGGCACTGCTGTTCATATGAGTATGCATGCTGATCTGGAGGATTTGTAAAACGTGTTAGAGGTGGAATATACTGCTGTTGTTGATGTGAAATCCATGATGGAAATGAAGTCATGATTGCACAACTTCATGGAATGGAAAAGAATGAAAGGGATGGAAAGAAAGATGGATGAAAATGTATGGAAACGGTTCTGCAAGCTCAGAGAAATGGGTTGCTCGTCAGATGGAGTCGCCAGATGTGTTTGCAAGTGCCTCCAAAGGCTGAAATCTTCACAGGAACACATCAACCTACAAAAGATGAAGTGAAAGACCTCTAAGGTCCCACCGGGCGTGCCAAAACTGTTGATGCAAAATCACAGCACCCCTGGATGCACATCAGGCTTCTAGGTTGATGTTCAGGCATCCAGTGTGATTGCACAACATGGAAACCTCTCTCCAAGCGTGGGACTTGTAAAACCGAGAGAGGAATCTCTAGAGAAGGCTGGTTCCTACTCCTAAACTACCTTCCACAAGTTATTCCAGTGCAGGCAAGCTAATCTAATCCTAATCTAACCATACCAAGGAGACAGAGAGAGAGAGAGAGAAGGGAAAAACAGCAAAAGCCTACACTAAAACGGTGATACACCAGAGAAGGAGAATGTTGAACATCTATCAAAACTGCCATGGGACAAAGAGAGGTGAGCAATGGGAAGGATGGACAGATGCATCACAGGCCCAAGGATAGATTTCACACAGAAAGTGTCCCAAAACTCCATGAACACAGCTCCAGATCTGCAGTGAACGTTCAAACATGCACAAATACCTGCAATGAAGAGAGGCAAGAAGAAAACAAGCAAAAATGAGCAAGGATGGACAGATGCATCACAAAACACGTTTTGTTGCTTCAGAAGTTTGCACAAAACATCATTCCATTAATAAGAGGCAAAAAACGCCATTACAGAGCAGGGAGGAGGTTCGAACTCCATTTTCAACCCTAGAGAAGAAAAGAAGGGAGGGCCGAGCAGAAAGAATGAACAACTCTTTTTTTATATTTTGCCACTCCTTACAATATATAGGAAGAATGAGAGAAGGAAGAAAGAGGAAATTCAGATCTCCTCCAACCACCTCCAGGTCATATTTTAAATCATTTCATCATGGTAGAAGCAACGGATCCTGGCAAAACGGCGGGCTGTCTGCTGCATTAAAACTGGTCGCTGAAATGTCACTTCTGTCATTACCACGCGTTAGAGCCGTTTGTCAATTTTCTCTCTCTAGACTACACCAAAACTCGAGATTAGCCCCAGAATCATGTATAGGATTTCACTAGCTTTCCGTTGATATAAGGAACATGCAAATCCGAGCTCTGGATCAAAAGATATGATGATTTGAGGATTTAGGGCACGGAACAGGCGAAAACAGATTTTTAAAATATTTTCCCGCGCATTGCCACCTGGATGACACGTGGCAGACTCTGATTGGATGAGAAAGGTCTTCAGCCCGTCGGGTTCGGGATTCTCCTCTCCATTTGCATCGGGTTTGGGAGGTGGCTCAACATATGTTTTCGCCCCATGCTTTTCCGACTTGTTTCCCCGACTATGAAACCCGATTTCCTTTGTGAGGACACGTGGCAGCTTCTAATTGGCTCTAGGCTTCTTCGCGTACTTCACCTCCATTTGTCCCGGATGTCCCATTTGATTTTGGCCCCTTTGTGCTCATTTCGGCCGATTCAGCCGGTTCGGGCATTTTTGGCCCGCTTGTCCCACTTTGCTTCGGACTGAATTGACCCTTTTCAGCCGGTTCGGCCGGTTCGAGCCCTATTGTCCCGTGCGTCCCAATTGCTTTTGGGCTCCTTGTGATGATTTCGCACGATTCGGCCTGTTCGGGCATTTCGCGTCCATTTGTTCCATTCATCCCGAACTGCCCCTTTTTTTGGCCGATTCTCTCTCTCGGTCAAACCGGCATTTCGCGCCCGCCGCGTACTTTAGTCCCACTTGTCCCAAATGCTTAGTGGGCCGACTGGACTCATTTCGGCCAGTTCGGGTGGTTCGCGTACTTTAGTCCCATTTGTCCCAACTTGTGCTGGACTGGGACTTAGCCGATTTTCACAAATTTTCCTGGCCTGAACTACTTGCTTTCTGCAACCTTCTCCGCACTTTCTCAGAGCTTGCTCTTTTCCTCTCAGACAGGGGACTTAGAAAATATTTGAGGGGACTCTAGCAACATGATTTTTGGCCCCGAATCAATCAATTTTCTTGGGATTTGGATATTTTGATGCATGTTATCAAAATTACCCTGGGGGGGGAATTTTGGATAACAATTATCTTTAACCATCACCGGTTACATTCCAATCGGCATAAGTTTAACTCAATTGGCATCAGTCTGAAGTCTTTTTTGGATACCTATCCAAAAGACACCTATTTCACTTTCTGAGCTGTAAAAGGCTCCTATCACCTTTCATATTGTCGTTACTTCAATCACAGTCACCTTACGTCTCATCCTGTGTGAAAATTGTCTGTTTGGGACCATCATTTCATAGTAACCAGAACTAGTTAAGCCTAACCAACATCGGTTTACCCAAATCGGCATCGATCACCCTGTGCTATTTTATAGCTCACCAGCTGACCTAATTCACTCACCATTGACTGTTTTCCTAATTTTGTTGCATTTTGTGTCATTCAGACATAATACAGTCTCACCAAATCAGTTCCTACCCAAATGGTGCTGACCCGTAGGCAAGCAAGTCCCCTCGTATTTCATGTTAGTCAACTACCGCTCCCACCTAACCCTTCATCACCTAGTCCTTCACCACCTTCCATCTCATCATCTATGGATCATAATCAACCTATCACCATTCCTACAGGTGACATGAAGTTTTCACAACTCCTGGATCAGAATCCCACTACTTTAAGCCACTACCTCATCCATGCATCCACTCGAGATGCCTCGGGTCAATTGATCTATGTCATGCCTGTATCCTTATCTCTGTCCCTAATGATCCGTTCCACCTCAGTTCCACCTCCTACCATGGTGACCTCACCAATTTTATCCCCAGTTGTGTCGCAACTAGGTCCCACACCAACTTTGATCACTGTATCCGCCACCTCTATTGCACCCGTAGTCTCCACCATACCTTCATCCACTACCCAAAACATAGCATCATCCACACCTGTTGTCTCATATATACTAGTCACAATGCTACCACCCTTAGTGTTAGTAACCTCTACCCCATTTCAAAATGTTATCCTTTCTATTCCCCAATCTCTACCTCCCATCTCTACCAGGGTCACTGTGAATGTCCCACCCTCACATACCTACTACCAGCCACCTCCTGTTTCATTGGTCATTCAATTCAGGTTTATACCCTCTATGTTTGTCTCTTAATACTCACCTCCTTATTCAACACCACCATACTCTGGAATGTCATATTCTTCATATACCCAACAACAACCTAACAATGATTTTATCAAGTTAATGATAGACAAGATGTAGACATTAGAAGCATCTATTTCTAGCTCCTGCAATTCTTTCACCTATGATGAGATTTGTAATGAGCCTATTCACCCATCCATTCTCATTCACCCATATCCCGTACACTGGGATATGCCTAAGTTTAACCACTTTAACAGTAAGGAAGACCCGCAGCAGCATTTGCGATCTTTTAAACATGGGTGTTACTTAATTGCCCATGATGATGCTTTTCTTTTCCGAACCTTTCTCATGTCCCTAACTGGTCCAACATTGAACTGGTGTAGTGGATTACCTAGACATTCCATCTTCTCATTCAACCAAATAACCCAAGCCTTATTGGATCATTTTTTTATTAACGTCGTCAAGAAGGTTACCATGACCGATCTTTATTCTACACGTCAATATGACTATGAATCTATCGCATATTTTTTCACTCGCTGGTGTAGCATAATCAACCAGCTCACTTTCCGATTACCACAAACTAAACTCATAGAGATCTTCACATGAGCTTGTGCTAGACATATTCTACCTACCTTACAGGTGCAAACCTTCTAAACATTCGATGAGGCTTTCACCATGGCACGTAAGCTCAAAATTCACGTCATCAAAGAGAAGAAGATACAATTACGAAACAAGAACTCCTTGTTTAAATCACATGATACTTCCTCTTCCTCGAAACCTCAGACAAGTTATTCCAAAGCGAAGGGAACTGCCAATGCAGTGGTACTTAAGGATGGCCTTTCCCATCCATCTAATCATGCTAAACCTTCATCCAATCTGTCACCTGTCCAAGCCTTCCAATTCAAACGAGAACAAAATAAATACACCTCAATTGGGGAACCATATTCATCTATTTTAGAAAAACTTATTAAAGCTAATGCCATCACTCTTCCTCCTATCAAACCACATACTGGTTTTGACCCCTCTCGCCCCATACTAGGTTGGTATAAGGAAAATGACTACTGTAACTATCACCATGTAAATGGTCACAGTGACAACAATTGTATCACCTTTAAAAACATTGTTCAGGGCATGCTCGAGAGTGGCCAATTAGTCCTAGATAACCCTAATGCACCTACCAATCAAGACCTTCATATATTCAAGAAACCATCCCCCATCTAATGATCAAATTGGTGATGCCTCACACAACAAAATTAATACACATGAGGTACAAGTTATCTTTACGGACTTACCACTTGTTTCCCAAATATCTCCTATACCCTCCATCAAGGAAATCCTAGCCCGAAATCCTCTACCTGCACAGGAACCTACTTTATCTGTTCCTCTACCCATAGAGAATATCCCTTCACCTCCTCGTACACATGTGGAGGAATCTCTCATTAACACTGATATCATTTCCCCTTCAGCTTCCCTACCCAGTGAGCCACTAATAATTGTACCTCCTCCACCCACAGAGGAGTACCTGTACGACAAAAAAGTGACATGCGAGCATGGGAATCTACAAGTGACTCTTCCTCACACCCGACCTCCCGAGGTCGTGCCAAGACAGCCGGTGGGTATGGAATATGTGTGAGATGCAGACAAACTATTTAGGAAATCTAATGTCTTCAATACGCACTAGTGAAATTTGTGAGTCTAAGGCAAAGAAGGCCCTCCTAACTTGAACTGGTGTGATAGATCGGTCAGCAAGGATGACTGCTCGAAGGCTCCAATCAATATCGAGCTATGGCGTGATTCGATCTATAGGTTGTGGAATATGTGGAAAATGACCCAGGATAGTTTCGTGTATTTCTCCGGACATGGTCATATGGTGGATGGTAAATATAGTCAACTCTATGGACGATTCTATGGCCTAGTCCAGAACTCTCTAGCTTTGTTAGCTGCTGTGTCTAACAAAGATAAGTGTTCGACAATGATAGGTGGAAGTGGAGTAGACATGAATGCTAGTGTGTGTAGGGCAGTGTCTATGTCTAATTGTCCTATGGATTCGTTGGGCTGTGGGATTTGTGGGTCACAACCGTAGATTCTTAGTTGTTGTGGACCTGTTACGGTCATGCATTAAATCAATTCCTAATCCCTAGTATCCAGTAATTGTATGCTTTCTCAACTTCTATATTTAGGATCAATAACTGTGTGATTTTCTCATAATATCTTACAGGCATTCGTGCAACCTGAATTCTTAGGCTAGTATCTATATCTGTAAGAGTGTCTCCTGCACCTGGCTGTGGGACCAAAGGATCACAACCAAATGTTTGTTCTCTTTCAAGCCCTTCTACAGTAATATGAATGTTGCCTAGGGTAATTTGTAGTTTGGTTTATTTGACCAAAATGTGTGTGCTTGGTCGTCTTCTACGTTTAACCCGCTCAACTGGGAATTGATTTTTTGCAAGCTTACCATTGTTCAAAAGACTTGGATCCTAATATTGTGGTCTATATAAGTTATCGCTGTGATGAGATTGGGCTAAGGCACGATTGGCTTGAATACGTATTCTCTGGGATCTCTAGGTCCCGTGATTGTCATACAAAAGCAACAATGTAAAACGAACTACAATAAAATGAAATTTAACTATGTGAAGTGTATCTATAGCATATATGATTTTTCTATTTTTTTTTGTGTTTTCTGAGGAGCTTTACGAATTTAAGAAAGCAGCTATTTAAAATATCTAGAATTGATAACTAAAATAACAATTTAAAACAAACAAAATAACCGAGTGTAGCTATTTGTCTGTGTAATTTGTAGATCTATTCTAAACAATAAAATAGCTCATCTAATCTATTTGCAAGACTCTCAATCCTACCTCAGAAGTGAACAGTGAATCATAGTTTCTCAGAAACTATCAATCCCCACAGCTTCCATGGCAATATCGAGAGTAGAATTAACTGAAATAAAGAAATTAACTACTCTATTTGATATGATTCTATTAGAACTTTGAAAGCTAGAACCTGGATTCTGCAGAAAAGTGGCGAATCTGATGGTGTGTGTGATCTTGTCCCCTCATTGTGATCTCCTCGTTCCTTCATGTTCACGTGGATCCAGAAAAGCATGTAATGCTAGCATCAACAGAAGTAGATATTGGGACAAAGGTAGCTCAAGACACAGACTGAATACAATACGAGTAGGAGAGGGATAACGCAAGAGTACAGAGTTTGGCTTATGCAATTCCTAGGGGGATCTATTGCGAGTCATGTAACATAAAGCGTCTAGAACCTGAAACTATCTTGTTTGAAGAACAAAACCTACAACTTTAATGGCTTCCTAAGTTATTCTACTCCAATGGATTGGATGAAATAACAGCAGTTCTTACACAAGATGGATATGTGGCTTACTAACAGTAAAACAATGCTAACTAACCATGCAATGAAAGAAACTAAGCATTAAAAGGAAACTAAATCTATTACAAAGAGAAATCAAAGGCAAATTTTGAGGGGCCATTTTCTTGAGCACAAGCCATCTATTTATAGCATTTACATTTACCCAAGGTAAAAGCCAAATAGAACTCTTAAACTATAAACAATGGCAAAACACTATTCCAAGGAACCATAATCATAAATGCAAGCTTATGGCGGTGAAAGAAAGCTGGTAAAACGTTGAATTTACGTGAGTCATGTTAAAAGAGATTTCTGGAAAACGCGTAAAGGACCGCTGCCCTGAGCAGGGTGGCGGTTACAAGACCGCCGCCATGTTCAGGGCGGCGGTCACGAGACCGCTGCCCAGTCAGGGCGGTGGTTTCGTCACTAAAGAGAAAAAGGCCAAGAAAATATGGGAAAAGGGAAAAACAAAGCACGTGGGGGCTAAGTAGGGAATGTGAGATGTTAACACACACTTGGAGAGCTTTTTCGGATCCCGAACACCTTGTGAGGAGACCTGTATCATCATTGGGGCACGTGTCATGTTGTTCTAGCAGTACAGTACCTTACAATTTTGGGTACGTACATATTGCCTCCTCAGAGAAGCGTTTTAGCCATGGAGAGGTGTAAAACGGTGGGTCCGAGTATGGTGGTCCTGAAATGGGAAGTTAGAAGTTATACCTGATACATCTGTGTGTTGAAATGACGTCGTCCAAAATTCCCACTGCCTGCAAAATGAAAAGAGAACTCAAGTACAGATAGACACAATAGTTTGAAAAATAAACGCTAAAATAATAGGGAATGAGAATGTACCATTTGTGTGGGGATAGGAACTTACCTCCGTCGGCGCCCCAAACCTGTGAAAAATTCATTTAAAACGAATAAGGGCGCTATATATATGAAAGTGGGCCCATTTTCCTATTCATTTGCACAAGTCGATTTGATTGATTTTGATCTCTGGGACCCACAGTGATGGTTTCTTGCATGAGTAGATTCGAAACGTCTGTGACGAGATAGCGATCATGCCTCCACGTGTGAAACATCGACCCGTGAGATCACAGGTTGGTTTTCTTCAGTTTATCTTTTGTACCCCCTTAAATTTGAAATGTTAAATATTTTGTCATGGGGGGGTAATTTTTGAAATTGTTAGTGTTAAAAGGTCCACCTAGGGGGGGCGCCTACTGGGTAGGCTTTGTTTTTAGGTAAAATGGTCATTTTTTGCACTTTTTAGGCTTTTTAAGTTTAAAAAACTGCGTGGGTTTTCAGACCACGACCGCCGCCCTGCCCAGGGTGGCAGTTACATGACCGCCGCCCTGTTCAAGGTAGTGGTTACATGACCGCCACCCTTAAGACGGCGGTTACAAAACCACCTCTCTGCTCAAGGTGGCAGTTTTGCACAGAATGTAAAAGGATCATCTTTTTTAATTTTTTCTTTTCTTTTCTAGCATTTCTACGTGTGTTCGTGACTTTTCCAATGTTACTCGGATGCTAACTTGCTCTATTTTGTGTGTTTTTGGGTGTATGCAGGCAAGAGAGGAGTATATACGGTGGAGTAGAGAGAGGGAGTGTGATTGGCTCCCAGGGGTACTAGATGCCCTCTCACAGGATGAGGAGGACACTCTTTAGCGAGCTGGGATACTACGCATTTCACACATGCCCCACATTACACCATCTAGTCACATCCTTTGTGACTTGTTCTCATAATGGGATGCAGATCGGAACACCTTCCGATTGCAGGGGTCCGCGGTGAGTGGACTATTACATTGGAGGACGTCTATCACATTTTGGGGGTCCCGATCATCGGGAGACAACTCACCCTAGAGATAGCAGGTTCACAGGCACAGATTACATAGTGGGCTACATATATGGGAAATGCAGTCATCTCCACGGGGTCGAAGAAGGGGGTTAGAGTTCGATCCATTCCTTCTTTGCCCATCCCCTTACTTCACCAGGCCATTATGGGGATCCTTGCCTCGAGACTGATCGGGGACAAGGGAGGAGACACTTTGTTATACTGTTGGTCCCCTATTATTGCATAGATAGAGGGGCACTGTCGGATATATGCCTGGGGAGCAGACATTCTTGGGACCACTTACCACAACTTATACAGGGTGGTCTGTTTATAGGGGCAGTCCTTGAGCCACCCGACCCTAGTCATGAGTTAGGTCTATGAGCACTTCATCCCCTACGATAGAGGTGTAGAGGTGACAGACCCCAGAGCTGTGAGGGCAGCCAAATGGACAGACATTTCAGTTCTTAGAGCACCTCATCAGCCATTTTCTTCCCTAACTACTACCGACATGGAGGCCACACCATATCAAACTATGGCAGGCATATGGGGTGAGGAGGCTCTTACCTTGATCTCCTGCTCCACCACAAGGTAGCTTATTGATAGGGTGGGGCGAGTGGAGATGCACCCGTTTGGCCGAGTTCCTCAGTAGTTTGGCTTACCATACAAGGGTATGCTTCCCCCAGTGGCGCTAGTATATAGATCAGTTCGAGAGGCCAGAGGGGGGCCTAGAGGCCGGGGTTGGACAGTGGTTACTCCTGGCGTTCCTATTGCAGCCAGGAGGATAGTACGTGCCAGAGGGAGAGCCGGTGCACCTCAAGCACATTTGCTTCAGATTGCCATGAGTCCTTCCCATAGTAGTGATGACCCCATTGAGGTAGACTCCGAGTCTGAGGAGTTTACAGGGGGAGAGATAGAGGAGGAGAATGAGGACAATGATCCTGAGTGGCACGACACCCAGGATATCATGCAGGTGGAGAGCGCCAAGCAGAGTGTAAAGAGGGTGACTCAAGTTTCAGAGGAGCCACTCTCCCAGGGCCATGGGGAGGATGAGTCTATTTCAGGGTGCTACATTGCTCCAGCCACAGGAGCAGCCCCTCAGTCGGTAGCAGCATCTGTGGCGGGCGCTGATCCCATAGATCCATCTTGGAGGCCTGATGATCCGAGTAAGTTACCCTCTCTCCCTTTTAATGTTCTTTTCTTTGTTAGGATCTCCTTAGTTGCTATCTTGTATTTTTAATTTCTTGTTTGGTTTCTAATTTTTTTTCTCCTTTGTTTGCAGAGACCGTCGATGAGTGGCGAGATTTGATTTGCAGGGTATGTATTGATACCCTGATGATCCCCATGGAGAGGACCCGCGCAGAGCTGTCCATGGACGCTGGGGAGCCTTCGGTAGCCAGTAGACACACTGATGTCTTCACCCCAGTCTGGCATGTGGCCAGGATGGTGTCGACTCTCCACACAGAGTTAGCGGGGTATAGGACGGCTGAGCGCCTGATGAGGAGCCATTCTCGTGGTGAGACTGTGGTTGCCCCTCGGGATCCAGAGCCCTCTATGCACTCAGAGCGCCGGTGTAGCTGGAGTCCTAGGCGTGGGCGTGCGCCTTCAGAGGCATCTCGTAGGGATTGAGAAGCCACTTGGCTCTCGTAGTTTTTTGTATGATACATTCTTTTGTATATCCTGGGCTCTTTGAGCCTTTTGACCATGCTTAGTGTATGATGCCACTGTACATAAACATTGATCATTTATATATATATGTATATTTGTTCTGGATCAAACTCTTGGCATTCATGGATCACTTTCTATTTCCAATTTCCTTATGTATACTATGATGTATGTTTATATGCTTTTTAGAATGTATGCAATGGCGAACAAATGATGCAAGTGTTTGAATTTCTTTTTTTGTATTTCATGATGTAGACATAATGTGATTTTGAATCTTAGCTTTTGTAAGCAATTTTGGATATTTCATGTTTGTTTTGGAAAAGTGATGAAAATAAACCGGTACGATGAACAGATAAACCTGCCCCTACCCCCAACTCCGCGCAACTAGTAAGATGTGAGGGCTTATCACCAAGAGTTGGGAAGGGCACAAGTTATGCGGTGTAGTGAAATGATAGTGATGAAAGACAGACAAAGCTTTGGCGGAACCAAATTAGGATATCACAAGCCCACTCCACTCAAGTGAATTCATAGTTTAGGATGCTACTTACTTTGCGGTTTATCCAGACTTAGACCCGTAGATGGCCACATAGTAGAAAAAATATGGGTTTTTAGGATTTTAACTCTCTTGGGATTTTGAACATCTGATTCATTTGTTTTTGACTCAAAGTTTCAAGGTTTGAATTGTTCGTGTATGACCTTTTGCATTTATGTGTCAAGAGGACCCCCTACAATTTACCCCATACTACTAGTAAGAAGCATGGGTTTATCACCGTGGGCAAAGCATAGGCGAGTAAGGGCATTCCCATCCTTTCCCAACCCTACGTCACTAGTAAGAGACGCAAGCTCATCACCAAAGGTTGGTGGGGCAAGGAAATGTGTAAAATTAAAATTTTCTGTTTGATCAATGTTTTACTTGTTTATTTGAGTAAAATGTTAGTATGTATTTATTTCCAAAGAGATATACATATGGGATAGATGTGACACCATGAATCTTCTAGAACAGACCATAGGCAAGACACCTACCCTAAGAAGAAACCAAAAGTGAAAATAAACCTTGCAGATCTTGGTATGGTTACCGTTAAGACTTTGTCATGTCTAGCTTTATTTGATAAAATGATTTCGAGACAAATTGATGATATCATGAAGATGGAGAAGTATGATTAGAGTGTTTATGCCAACAACATCATGAGTTTGTAATGAATTGTTTTGAGAATAGATTCCTTGATCACAATTTTTGTATGAAACAAGTGGACAATATGATCCTAATCTATATGAAGATGCAATGTAGATATATATATATATAAGTAGTGCTAGCTACTTACACGTAGAACCGCTTGAGGTGCAGGGAATTGACCATTTCGCCAAATTCCTCACCTTCTGGCGTACATAAGAGGTATGCACCGTTTCCATAGTCCTTCATGACTCGGTATGGGCCCAACCATTTAGGCCGCAATTTCCTTCCTTCGCCGGTCTTCTTGTCGATCCTGCTGTCTAGCCTTAGAACTAGATCACCTTCATATATGTCGCGTGCATAGACTTTCTTGTTACATTTCCGGCACATCTGGTCAGCATATATTATGTTCCGTTGTTTAGCATCTAACCTAGCTTCTTCTAAGATTTCTAGTTGGGAAATATGTGCTTCTCTGTAAGTGTCTTCATCCAGAATCCCTTGTAATGAAATGTGAAGACTGGGTATTTCAACCTCGAGTGGGAGAACTGTCTATGCCTCGAATACTAGCGAGAAAGGATTTTCTCCCATTGGTGTTCTTATTGAGGTTTGGTGGGCCCATAAGGCTGGATATAACTTCAAGTGCCAATCTCATTTGTTTTCTTTCACCATTTTAAGGAGAATGGCTTTTAGTGTTTTATTCGTTGCTTCAGCCTGTCCGTTGGCTTGAGGGTAATACAAGGAAGTCGTATGATGGCTTATCTTAAATTTATTGCATAGTTCGCGAACCTCTTCATTCTTAAAAGAAGTTCCATTATAGGAGATAATGATTTGCGGGATACCGTACCTGTAAATGATTTGGTTCAAAATGAACTTGGCGATTACAGAACCAGGTACAGTAGTAAGAGGCATAGCCTCTACCCATTTGGTAAAATATTCAGTGGTCATGATTATAAAATTATGGTCGTCTATGGATGTGGGAGAGAATTTCCCTATTAAATCTAGGCCCCATGTAGAAAAGGGCCATGGAGTAGCGATTGGTTGCAGAGCTTGTGCCGACATGTGGATCTCATGGGAGAATTCTTGGCACTTATGACACCTGCGTACGAACTCTACTACGTTGTGTTCTATAGTAGGCTAGAAATAGCCCATTCGATCTATTTTACGAGCAGTGGCATGGCCACCGAAGTGGCCTCCACACATTCCACTGTGAGATTCATGGAGAATCTTCTTGGATTCTTCTATGTTGACACATCTTAGAAGCATTCCATCGAGCGCTTTCTGATAGAGCACTTGCTCTATAATGATGTATTTAGCCATGATAATACGTAACCGTCTTTTGTGTTGTGGTGTAGCCCCTTCTGGATATGTATGGTCCATGATATAATTAACGATATTAGTGTACCAGGGACACTCAGAGATAGAAGGTCGGGTTTCGATGTAGTAAACGCACTCATCTGGAAAATCTAGATCTACTAGATCGCCTTCGTCTAATGGGTTATCATCTAACCAATCTGCGATGATTTGTCCCTTAACCAACTTCTGATTTACAAACGTTAATTAGAATTCCCCCATTAAGGTTATAAAACATCCAGCCTTCTTAGATAAGGACCCTTGCGTGAGAAAAGTTCGTAAATGGTTCGTTTTTACCATGACCCTTGTTTCTTGATTCAGCATATAGTGTCTTAAGCGTTTGGTTGCAAAGACTATGGCGAGGCATTCTCATTCTGCTTGTGTATAACGTGTTTCATTAGCCGAACGATTTCTGAAGTAGGAAGATGAATGTGGGATTAAGGAAAAATCTATCATATGATAGCAGAGATGTAGTGCCGCATAGGCGTTTAAGTAATCCATAGTGGCCATATCACTATCAACATGGTCTAGGATAGTAGATTCATTTCCGTTTAAAAGAGAATTCGTCATTGTTTTTATCAATGGTTCATCACGAAGGGATACCATGAAACAGGTATCCTCTAACTCATTGCTTGGAGTAAAACATGATGCTGAAGTTGATATTGAATCGGCGATAAGATTTTTCTCTCGCGGGATTGCTTCAATTGATATGAAGTCAAACTCCTTGCTTAAATCTAATATGGCTTGTTTATAAAGCTGTAAGTTCTCGGCTTTGGTTTCATATATCTCAGAGACTTGATTTGCTACTAATTGCGAGTCTCCTAAGACTCTGATGTTATCAACACCGATTCTCTTAGCTAGAATGAGGCCAAGGAGGAGGGCTTCGTACTCAGCGCCATTGTTTGTGCACTCGAAATTTAGTTTAAAGGCAAAAGGTAAGACTTTTCCTTCAAGGGAAGTAAATATTATACCTGCCCCCGCTCCGTAACGACATCTAGCTCCATCAAAATGGAGTGTCCAATATTTAGCTGGGAGTATAGATGTTGGGACATTTGCTGTGTTTGCGCATTCTACTTCCACCATGCAAATATCTTCTACTAGAAGAGAACCAACACCTAGCGAATATCTTATGCCTACTGAATCGAATGGTAAGAATATTGGTAGATCCTTTTCTAGAAATTCAATGATTTTTGCAATAGTTCCTAATGATATTGTTTCTACAGTGTTAGCCTCATCTTTGGGGGTTGGGGTTACTTTGGCTAGGCTCATAGTTTCAAGATGTGTCATAGGTACCAACTTTTCTTTTGTTTTTGCGTCGGTAGGTTTATTAAGTTGGTTTGTTGGGAGTTCAAACTCTGAGTGCACGCCTAGTCTTTTCTTTAAGTCATCTAGGTGTACATCAAATGGTTTTAGATCACCTTTGGCCACGAATATCTTTCCTAAATGTAAAAACCTTACTTCTTGAAATAGTGTATAAGGGATTGCCTTCATGCGGTGTATCCATGGTTAGCCGAGGATCATATTATAGTTAGTTTCCCTATCTATAATATAAAACTCAGTCAAGATGGTTTTGGGTCCTAAGGTGACCGGTAATATTATAGTTCCAACCGAGGTGGCTTTAAGGCTATCATAGCCCCTTAGTCTATTTCAAGTTGTGGAACAATTGGTTTCTCCATACCCTAACTTTTGAAGGAAAGAGAAGGGGACTATGTTAACTGCTGCCCCATCGTCTATCATTGCACGCTTTACATAGTTGTTATAAACCCATACTTGCAAATGTAGGGCTGGATCACCTCGGTGTGCGATCTCAGCATCTGTCGACATTTTGTTTATCTCGAATATGAATTCAACATCCCTATCTGCCTACCCTAGAGGATGAACATCAAAGTCCACATGATCTACCTGTGTTTCAGGCGGTGGAGTGATGTTAATTAAATGACCTAAACCTAATGCTTCTAAAAATGTGAGCAGGAGAGTTTTTTAGTAAGTCTAAGAAATAAATGTGCGAGAAGGTTTTTGTTAGGTTGTTAATCAAATCATAGGCACCCATAGGTTTTACTACAATTTGTTAGATGTCATCTGCCTCTGGCAGGTGGCTTGGAATTGGCTAAGAAAAATACTCTCATGTCCTTGTTATAGCTTTGATGGGTAGTTAAGTGTCTAACTCCACTAAACCGACTACCTTAGGTCGTGGCTGACTTCCTAGTTGTGGCGCAACTAATGGATTTAGCGAGGTTGAGGCTTCATGATCATTGTTTCCTGTCATTACACCCTTGTTTGTCCCAGTTAGATTTATCCTGTTGTTATCATGATTTGGGAGTGGATCACTAAAGATCTTCAGGGGTGCATTTTGAGGGGAAACTACCCCTGAAAAGGTATTTGATGTTGGTGACGTAGGATCTGCCAAGAACATATCCATGAAAAGTTGTCTTTGTTCATCTGGCAAGCATTGTATGAATTTATTGTAGTCACAGCATGTTCTAGCGTCATGGCCCCGAATTTTGTGGAAACCATAATACGAATTAGGATTGTAATTCCTAGTTTTTTGGTTTGATGTGTATTGTGGCCCAAAATTTTGATCAAACCGTTGTCTATTAAAATTTTGTGTTTGTTGTCTTTGGTTTGAATTCTGGTTTTGGTACCTAGTTGAATTTTGGCTTGGACCTTGTATGGGATTTTGTCATTGTTGTTGTTGTTGTTGTGGATGATTAAAATCCACTGCATTGATTGTCGGGGTAAATTTTTTGTTTCGTTGGTTGTTTATTTGTGATGGAGTATTGACAACATTTACCTTTTTAGGCTGGTCGGTTGCTCCATCTGTTGTTACACCCCGATTTTTGTTAAGGATTTTAGGTCCTTGATTGACGTTCATGGTAGTAGGATAAGTTGTAGTGTTCTAGTTGGGGCGATTAACCTCCCATTTGCTCCATATGTTTTGTGACCACTATCAATTGATTCTTGATCTATTCGAAGAGCACTCTCAAGTACTTCATCGTAAGTTCTTAATGGGAACTTTTGGACTTCTTCTTTCACTTCTCTGCTAAGCAAATGAAGGAATAAATTGCATAGTTCCATTTGATCCATGTTTGGAGCACTTACCGAAGAATAAAGAACTGTACGCCACCTTTGGATGAAATGGGCGACAAATTCGTTGTGTTCTTGTTTGATGTGTAAGATCTCCCTGATTCCTGTTCTTAGTAATTTGTTCCATGTTGAAGGCCTTGATGAACTCTGACACGAGTTGTTTGAATGAATGTATGGAAGCCTCAGGTATTCTATAATACCAATCGAGAGCGATGCCTTCCAAGTTTTTTGGGAATATTTTAGCAATAACCCCATCCCACGGGAGTAGTTCTCAAATGGCCGTAGCATAAGCTTTGATATGTGTGTTTGGATCTCCCTCACCTTTGTATTTGGGAAAATTGGGAAGATGTCTTGGAAGCATGACGCTTCGTATGGTGAAATCCAATGGCTCTTTCAAATATTCTGAGTACGTCCCTATCGCATATGTTTTGACCATTGATGGTGCCTGTTGAGGGAGCGGTGGTGGAATGGGTTGTTGACATGGTGTAGCGTATGCATTGGCAGGGGCATAAGGAAACACCTGTGTTTGACCAAACATGCCAAGAGAGGAGAACATATCCCCTTGTGGTGATTTGGAGTACATGTTTAAGTATGATGGGGTACTGTCCATGAATGGGTTGTTTTGTACTAGACCGAGAGGAACAATGCTAGAGATGGTGGGTCTAGTTGGCGTTTGTTGCGAATACTGAGGAGTCATGCCTAACATGCCTACTCCTGTGAGGAGATCTAATTGGCTAGGATGGTGTGGAGGATTGGAACTTCTTGTTTGCATGAATTATGAATTTTGACTTGCTTGGGCAAGTTCTAATCCTCTAACCTTTTCTACTAACGTTGAAATGATTTCATTTGGTGAAGTCATGGTGTTTTGCTGTAGTGGCATTTGTTGTATACCATGGTTTTGTATAGGCACGTGATGCCCCGCTATGAACTGATCACTATCTTGCCAAGTTTCTCTGAGGGTATTTCCTATATGCAGTGGCATAGAGGTATTTTCTTGAAAAGAGACCTCTGGTTGTTTTTGTAAACCTCCTATAGGTGGATACATACTTCGAGAACATTGGTCGTTCCTGGCATAACGTACCGAATATTCATCGTCTAAACCTCGGTATGAGTCTGATTGTCTACTAATTTGTGGTCTAAGCAACATCTGAGGAGATGAACCAGATTCTCTGGTGAACGTCATGTTATTCGAGCCTGAAGGCTCTGTAAATGATGAGTTATATCTGATTCTCAGAGTTTTTGTTGACAACTGGTTAGTTGAGTAGTTTTCACCCCATACTGAGAGTGAGGGTGATGATTGTCTATTCTGATGGGCGTAGTATGCCTCAAGACCCAAGAGGGGTCTACCATATGCATCGAATCCCAACATATTCGGGGGGTATATGAATACCCGCAGAATAATGGGAAGGATTGAAGGTGATGGTGAAAGCCAATGAGGTGGAAAAGATGAAAAGTATACCAACTTGGAAGAAACACATAATAATATGACTGAAAACTAGAAAGTAGTAAGTTTCACATCGGGTTCACCAAATTTGTACGACGGAAAAGTGACATGTGAGCATGGGAATCTACAAGTGACTCTTCCTCGCATCCAACCTCCCGAGGTCGTGCTGAGACAGCTGGTGGGTATGGAATATGTGTGAGATGCAGACAAACTAGTTAGGCAATCTAATGTCTTCAATACGCACTAGCGGAATTTGTGAGTCTAAGGAAAAGAAGGCCCTCCTAACTTGAACTGGTGTGATAAATCGATCAGCAAGGGTGACTACTCGAAGGCTCCAATCAATATCGAACTCTAGCGTGATTCGATCTATAGGTTGTGGAATATGTGGAAAATGACCCGGGATAGTTTCATGTATTTCTCCGGACAGGGTCATATGGTGGATGGTAAATATAGTCAACTCTATGAACGATTCTTTGGCCTAGTCCGGAACTCTCTAGATTTGTTAGTTGCTATGTCTAACAAAGATAATTGTTTGACAATGATAGGTGGAAGTGGAGTAGACCTGAATGCTAGTGTGCGTAGGCCAGTGTCTATGTCTAATTCTCCTATGGATTCGTTGTGTTGTGGGATTTGTGGGTCACAACCGTAGATTCTTAGTTGTTGTGGACCTATTACGGTCATGTGTTAAATCAAGTCATAATCCCTAGTATCCAGTAATAGTATGCTTTCTCAGCTTCTGTATTTAGGATCAATAACTGTGTGATTTTCTCATAATATCTTATAGGTGTTCGCGCAACCTGAATTCTTAGGCTAGTATCTATATCTGTAAGAGTGTCTCTTGCACCTGGCTGTGGGACCAAAGGATCACAACCAAATGTTTGTTCTCTTTCAAGCCCTTCTACAGTCATATGAATGTTGCCTAGGGTAATCTATAGTTTGGTTGATTTGACCAAAACGCGTGTGCTTGGTCGTCTTCTACGTTTAACCCACTCAACTGGGAATTGATTTGTTGCAAGATTACCATTGTTTGGAAGACTTGGATCCTAATATTTTGGTCTATATCAGTTATCACTGTGATGAGTTTGGGCTGAGACACGATTGGCTTGAATACGTATTCCCTAGGCTCTCTAGGTCCCGTGATTGTCATACAAAAGCAACAATGTAAAATGAACTACAGTAAAATGAAATTTAACTATGTGAAGTGTATCTATAGCATATCTGATTTTTCTATTTTTTTTGTGTTTTCTAAGGAGCTTTACGAATTTAAGAAAGCATCTATTTAAATTATCTAGAATTGACAACTAAAATAGCAATTTAAAACAAACAAAATAACCGAGTGTAGCTATTTGTCTGTGTAATTTGTAGATCTATTCTAAACAATAAAATAGCTCATCTAATCTATTTGCAAGACTCTCGATCCTACCTCAGAAGTGAAGAGTGAATCATAGTTTCTCAGAAACTATCAATCCTCACAACTTCCCTGGCAATATCGAGAGTAGAATTAAATGAAATAAAGCAATTAACTACTCTATTTGATATGATTCTAACTAGAACTTTGAAAGCTAGAACTTGGAATCTGTAGAACATTGGCAAATCCGATGGTGTGTGTGATCTTGTCCCCTCAGTGTGATCTCATCGTTCCTTCATGTTCACATGGATCCATAAAAGCATGTAATGCTAGCATCAACAGAAGTAGATATTGGGATAAAGGTAGCTCAAGACATAGACTGAATACAATGCGAGTAGGAGAGGGATAGCGCAAGAGTACAGAGCTTGGCTTATGCAATTCCTAGTGGGATCTATTGCGAGTCATGCAACATAAAGCATCTAGAACCTGAAACTATCCTATTTGAAGAACAAAACCTACAACTTTAATGGCTTCCTAAGCTATTCTATTCCAATGGATTGGATGAAATAATAGCAGTGCTTGCACAAGATGGATATATGGCTTACTAACAGTAAAACAATGCTAACTAAGCATGCAATGAAAGAAACTAAGCATTAAAAGGAAAACTAAATCTATTACAAAGAGAAATCTGAGGAAAATTTTGAGGGGCCATTTGCTTGAGCACAAGCCATCTATTTACAGCATTTACATTTACCTAAGGTAAAAGCCAAATAGAACTCTTAAACTATAAACAATGGCAAAACACTATTCCAGGGAACCAGAATCATAAATGCAAGCTTATGGCGGTGAAAGAAAGCTGGTAAAACATTGAATTTACGTGAGTCATGTTAAAAGAGATTTCTAGAAAACATGTAAAGGACCACCGCCCTGAGCAGGGCAGTAGTTACAAGACCACCACCATGTTCAAGGCAGCGGTCACGAGACCGTCACCCAGTCAGGGCGGTGGTTTCATCACTGAAGAGAAAAAGGCCAAGAAAAGATGGGAAAAGGGAAAAACAAAGCACGTGGGGGCTAAGCGGGGCATGCGGGATGTTAACGCACACTTGGAGAGCTTTTCTGGATCCCAAACACCTTGAGAGGAGACCTGTATCATCATTGAGGCACGTGTCACATTGTTCTAGCAGTACAGTACCTTACAATTTTGGGTACGTATAGTACCCATCGTCTTCTCCACCTATTCAGGATCCAATAGATTTTTCATTACCGCTTGGTGACCATTCTCCATCAACTACCCAAGATCTTGTGGACCTACTTTCGGCTCTCTTACCTATAGAGACTGAATCCAATGGATTCCCTATTTCTCAGACACATTTTACAAGAATCACCACTCGCTCCACATCTACCTCATCTACTACAATTCCATTCTCACATTTGGCTGACTGCCTGTACTATGTTAATAGGTCTTCACTTTGGGCGCATCTCTTACTCCCACTCTCGACCCAAATGCAATCATCTTCCACTGATACTTCTACCATTTATCTGAATATGTTTCAACAACCTAAACCGCACATGAACATAACACTCGACACATCTTCTATTGCATCATCTTCATCCACACCCACCCCTCTACTTGTTAGCTGACATGTTCCAACACTATCTCTTATATCTAAACCCACTGGTGTTCTAGGGGTCACACCTACATCAAAGCTTGCATGACTTCCTGTCACGATACACTTGACCACATCTTCCCATATACCTATTGAACCAATCCCTCAACCTAAACGAAAAACCCAACCTTCTAATCCTAATGCACCGACCTCACTAACTACACCTTTATCACCTTCACCCCTACCATCCATCTTGGGACTTCACCCTTCTACCTTAAAAAAATCTACTCTTTCTAGGGGTAAACCTAAAATTCCCTTAACCCCTTCACCACATCCTATAGCTCTCCCTAGGCAAACCTTGCATCCTTCATCACCTTTTATAACTTCTTTACCTCCTATACCACTATTACCTTCTATACCTCCTTCACTACATCTAAAATTTTCTTCCACCTAACCTGTACCTCCCTCTCGACCTTGACCAACACCTACCACTGCACCTCAGTTGTCCCCTTGGGTTACTCATCCTCTCCCACCATCTACTTTTCCATCTACATCACATGCTCCCCCTATGCCTCTACCTAAGAAAAAGCACCAAAAATCAAAAAAATTGTTAATTTCCATAGAGGTGGTTAAACTTACCCCTTTTTCTATTGTTTTGCCTACACCAAAGAAAGTACAACCCAAATCCAAGACTACATCACCTCAACTACCACCACAACTATCCAATCTTCCAACCAAACCTAATTTTACTTTGCATTGTGATCCACTGGTGGGATCATACACCACTATCTTGGCTAAGCTCCTAGAAAGCTCTACTATCACCCTCCCTCCTCTTAGACCTTATGACCCTCTTAAACCTAAACCAAAAGGGTTTGATGATACTAAAATTTATGCTTACCATCGTGTGCTAGGACATGATGTTGAGAACTGTAAGGGTCTAAAGGTTTCCCTTCTTCAATTATGTCCTTCTGACCCCAATTTTGATGACGATGACCTCCTGGATGATGAACCTATTTCACCCTCACCACCTTCTTCACACGTTCCTCCTACACCTATACCACAACCTCCATCTTCACCGCCACGACCTTTCTTTCCATCTCTAAAATTCAAAATCAACATGGTCAGTATCCACAAGATTTCTCAACCTTCTCCTAAATGCCGGTGTTGGACGCTCATCGCAGAAGGATCTTATCCACCTCTTGGTAAATTTCCCTCCTGCTAGTATACCTTTCATGGTAACCCCATCCCATCAACCTCTTTGCCTCAAATTAATATGGTTCACGTCATTACCCGAGGTCAGCAAGAGAAAGGGAAAGATAAAATAGCTGATCCATCACCCAACATACTGATTGCACCTGCACCTAAAGTCACTATATGTGGTCCAGCATATCCTATTTCTGATGGGATTACACACCACGTGATACTCAAACAATTACACCAATCTCCTCTCAAAATGTCCTTATACAATTTCATCCAAACCTCAGAGTCACATCGTCAAGCCCTCATGGAGGTCCTTCAATCTATTGAGGTTTTTCCTAATGACCCCACACTTGTAGCATCTATTATCACACCTCATCATGTTGCCTCACTCACCAAATTGCCATCCACCTCATCACCTCCACCTATTCACCAAGTTATTATCCTTAGTTTCTCGGATGTCGAAATTGTCCCCCACTAAACCAATGACCCAGATCCTACACTTTTCATATCCATCCATATCGATAATATACACGTCTGACATGTTATGATTGATGGGGGCACTAGCATTAAAATCATCTCCTCTCACACATTCAGAAAAATGTGCATACCCAACAACTGCATGCATAAACATCCAGTCATGTTGCGTTCATTCAATGACGTTATCACCTCTACACTCGGCACTATCATCCTCCATGTTTGTGTGGGTCCCCGTACTGTTCCCGAGCTATTCTATGTTTTGGAAGGGGATTTTCAATACAATTTGTTACTCGACAGACCCTGGATTCATGACATGGGTTATGTTCCTTCTACTTCACACCGATGTGTAAAGTTCAAACATGAAGGATGTTCCTATACCATTCCAGCTGACCCATCACATTTCAAAACCTACAACATGCTTTACCGGTCCAATGATGTCCTTGTACTTGTTAAGGTTTCTGCCTCCCTGCCTATATCTTCTTCACACATGATCCCATCCACCAGTGTCGTTGCAACCTCACCTTGGCCTATAGCTTCTATTCCCACCGCTGTTGTCACTTCTACAAGTCACGCATCAGCTTCCCAACTAACCGACACCTGTACCAATCTATCTTCTAACATTTCCTCCATTCCAACCACCAATATATTAACCATTGATCCCTTGGAAGGTGTTTTTCAATGCCTCACTATGGAGGAGTATCGCCTGTACAATTTCAATACATTCCTTACTCCACAAGAGTATGGAAACCTTCACCAGCATCCTCACTATGATCACCACATAGGTGAGCATCTCCTTTATGGTCCTCCCCACCTTTGTACCCATCTTACCTATGGGGGACTTGATATTTCCACTTACACACCTGAACCACCATCACAAACCTGACCTTTTTCGGCTGACCTTCAGTCACTTACCAACTTCCGCTTCGCTCACACTTTCCTACACCACTGTGCCTAGAAGGGTTTCAACTTTGGCCTCTATGAGCAAGGTCGTCACACTATTATTTCATGTACCACGTGTAAACATAATGATCATAGTGGGATCGGTTTTACCAAACTACCTGCCAAAAAGCCTCATACTGAACTCATTGAAGATAATGACCCCTCTCCACCTCCTTCACCTACCCCACCTTCACCACCTTCACCAACGGAGTTGATGGATCCAAAATCTATCCATCCTACCTTTTTTTTCCATAAATACCATGTCCTTGGGACCTCTGACCTATCACCCCGATGGCGAGGCTCCTTCTTCTCTTCCTTTTTTGTATCCTAACATGATAGGGGATGATACTCTTTATATTAATGTTGTTCAATGTTAGGATGATGAGTCCATACTCACCTACCTTCATGCTGAGGACTCTTATATTCACCGGTCATTACCTTCTGAGATGCAAACAATGTTGAATGAATCAACTATCGAATTCAACATCCACACTCAGGATGACCCCCACATTCTCAAGATTGGTCAATCTCTCGATGTTGCTGAACATGAAGCCCTCACTTATTTTCTTGAAAATCATAGCCATGCTTTCACTTGGTCCTATGCTGACATTCCTGGCATTGATCCCACTATCGTGGTCCATAATATTGTAACCATTCTCTATGCCAAACCCGTAAAACAAAATTTTAGGAAAATGCACCCTCGCATTGATCTTCTTATCTAAGAACTTCAACACCTTCTCTCAATTTCCTTCATCTTACCCATCGATTACCCCCAAGGGATTTCTAACATGGTCCCTATCACTAAGGCAATAGGGGGACTTCACATTTGCACCAATTTCCATGATCTCAACCTTGCTTTCCCAAAAGACAATTTTCCTCTACCTGGTATTGACCAGTTGGTTGACCTTACCGCTGGCCATGAGATGCTATCACTTATGTATGGTTTCCTAGGTTATAACAAAATCTTTCTCGCTTCAATGGATCAACACAAAACTACATTCATTACCCCTTAGGGAACCTTCTGCTATCGAGTCATGCCTTTCAGCCTTAAAAATGTTGGTGCCACCTATCGTCGGGCTATCACCTACATTTTCCATGAAATTATGCACCGTGTATTAGAAAATTATGTTGATGATCTTCTCACAAAATCTAAGTGTCACGCCAAGCACCTCGCTATCCTTGAAACCATCTTTGACTACCTCATTAAATATTACATCTGCCTTCAACCTAAAAAGTGCGTCTTCGCGGTTCTCTCAGGAAAGCTCCTGGGATTTATTATTTCCCTCTCTGGTATAGAAGTTGACCCTGCTAAAGTCAAGGCCATTCTTGATATGCCTCCACCCACTGACCTTTGCCAGCTTCGTAGTTTATAGGGAAAGTTGCAATGTATTCATCAATTTATTTCCCAACTCTCCGATCGTTGTCAACCATTTCATCACCTTCTCAAAAAGGATGTCTTTTCAAATGGGATGATGACTTCACAAATATTTTAAGGCCTTAAAAAATACCTTCTCCAACCACCCAACCTTTTCCACCTAAAGATGACCAACCCTTCTACCTGAATCTTGCTACACCCAAATCACTCTTTAGGGGTTTTATGTTGCTCATCATGACAAACAAAACATAGGGAGTAGGCAGTTTATTACTAAGTAGACCCTTCTGGACTATGAAACCCGAGATACACTCACCCTGAAAAACTTTACTTAGGCTTACTTTTTTTGTAACCACAAACTGTGCCATTACCTACTCAACCATAAAACTATGTTGTGACCAACATTTGAACCCTTACACTTCATGACCTTACCAAAATCAACGTGCCACACATTGTCTCATGCTTCTTGCTGACCTAGACCTCAAATTCATCCACCAAAAATCTATCAAGGGCCAGGCCATTGCTGACTAGCTCGCTGATGTGCCTCTTTCTGGGAATCAATCTTTGAAACTTTGATTTCCCTGACGAATCCATTGCTAACCTCTCTTTGGATGATGACCCTTACCAAATGACCTTATTCTTTGACGGTTCCAAATGTCAGCATGGGGGTGGTGCAGGCATTATCCTCATTCCTCTTGATGGTGAACCCATGCCCTTATCATTCAAAATCGACTTTGAATGCACCAACAATATCACCAAATACGAAGCACTCGTATTGGGTCTCATGACTGCCTATGCCTTAGAGTTAGATCCATTAATATCTTTGGTGATTCTCAATTGGTAGTAAACCAAGTCAATGGTGTTTATCAGTGTCATAATGAAATACTTCAAGAGTACAAATGTTACATCGGCATCATGTTGACTACCTTTGACCGCTATAAAATTCAAACTGTTCCACAATCCACCAATAAATTTGGGATACCATGGCCTACCTGCTTCTCATTCCCCAAATACCTGCTTCACCTACCAATTCAGACATCTTTGTTACCATAAAAAACATACCGAGACCTTCTTATAAATCTTGTTGTGTTAACCTCATCTGAACTACCTCACTAAACACACAAGACCTTTGGTATAAGCAGCTTAGCTTACGACTACCTTTCCCTTTCTATATTGCCTCCTGATCTCACACGTAATGGACAACACACCTTTCTCAAAAAGGCCTCTCATTATGTCATCATGGGTGGCCTTCTCTATAAATGAGGCTTTGATGTATTCTCTTACGATGCCTTACCAGCTCTGAAATCCCCTATACCATTAAAGAAGTTCACGATGGCATATGCGGAGGTCACTTCAGTGGCCTTGCTGTTGCTAAACGCATTCTTCACCTAGGCTATTACTGGCTGACCCTCAATCATGATTGTTGTGACTACGTTAAATGTTGTGTAAAATGCCAACAACATGCCAATCTTCATCACACACCTAGTCATGCCTTACAGGTCACTCGTGACCTTTGGCCCTTCTCTCAATGGGGTTTGGATCTTGTCAGAGAGATCAATCCCACTCTTCCCTAAGACATCAATGGATCATCACCGCTACCGAATATTACACCAAATGGGTTGAAGTCATACCCCTCATCTCCACTAAAGCTGAGAAAATATGTGAGTTCATCAATCATCACATTATTTGTCACTTTGGTGTTCCACATCACCTTATCACTGATAATGGAAAACAATTCAAAAAAAAAAACTCTACAGAAACTTTGCGATGCCTTCGGTATCTAGCTTAGCTTCTCCTCACCATATTACCCACAAACCAATGGCCAAGCTGAATCCCACCAACAAAACCCTAAAAAAAATTCATGAAAGTGGTTAACGATACTGGGAAGGATTGGCATACGCACATTTCTTTCACTCTTTGGGCATACCGTACTAGTAGTATTCACCTCCACCGCTGCCACTCCCTTTTCTCTGGTCTACGGTACCGAGGCTATTTTTCCTCCTCTCAAAGTCCAGATCCCATCTCTCTATATCTCTCCTTCAAGATATGCTCTACTGATGATGACTTTCACAAAGACCATTTAACACAACTTGAGTTATTAAATGAACGTCATCTCCAAGTCTACCAAAAACACATCAAGCGTGCCTATGAAAAACGTGTCCATGAATGCACCTTCAAGGTTGGTGATCTTGTCCTCAAGGAAAATCAACACGTAACCAAAGCAAAAAAAAGCAAAAAGGGGGGGAAATTTTCTCCTAATTGGCTTGGACCATACATCGTGACCCATGACTATGGATCAGGTGCTTATCGCTTGTCTTCACTTGATGGGTAAGCCCGAACCTGAGCCCCTCAATGCCTTGCATCTTCACCATTCTACTTTTGACTTCTAGTCCTACATTACTATTTATCTAGTTCATGCTCATCCCTTGAGTGCCATTTACCTTTCTCTTTTCCACACCTCATCTCCAATGACTAAACAAGAATCATGTGATTACCCATCACCCTTTTTCCTTATCTTAAATATGTGCACCATGGCTCTACACATGGCATGATTCTCATGGATACTTTTCATCTTCTTTTAGATGAGATCCCATGGTCATTCACCCTTTCCTTCTCAACAAGAACCAAATGCTTCGTTATAGTCTCTCATCCATGACTTAAAAGCCAAAAAAAAAAAAAAAAAAAAAACATCTTCAAAAATAAGGGATCAAGTCCTTGAGTCAAACTTCCAATATAAAAGATGAATCCCTCAAAAGGACATCTTCCACCTTCAATTGTCACTATAAGTAGACTGCTCCCTCGAAGGACTATATAAAAAACTCTCTACATAGTCTACAAAAGAGAGGACTATCGAAAAAAATTTCAGAAGCTTCCCCACATCGATCAGCTTTGCGAAGACCTCAAGGAGACATATATCATCCCCTATAGACTTCCCGCATCGATCAGTCTATCTAAAAAAGTCAAAAAAAAAAAAAAAAAAATAACTTTTTTCATCATGGACTTGCCTATTGTGATCTTGGCTCTATTGCCCAAGGCATTCTACTTCCCCCATTTTGACCCAATTACCTTCACCTCCTTACCCGTTGTCTTTTCACTTCACTACCTCAAGGGACCTGCTGAACCAATGACATTTGGTGATTCATGTGACTATTCTTCACTTTAGAGTAATCAATCATGCAATGTCTTTTTAGGGTCTTACGTTCACTAGCCTATCTGTAGATGTGTTTTCATATGTTTTGATCCTTGCCAATCGGTGGCTTTCTTGCCCCCTCTTATTTTCTCTCTTCTTCATTACCTTTTGATCTTCCTATATAGGACTAGAGCCTCGACACCTGTCTTTTGGGATTTTTCTTCTCCACCTCAATCAACCTAAAATCACCTTTACCTATCTACCTATTCTCAACCCCAACATCAATCACCCTCAACCTAATTATACCTATGACCTGGAATCAACACTACCTATCGACCTAAAATCACCCATACCTATCTACCTATACTCCACCCACCTAATAATTGACCTTGACCTAATTATACCTATGACCTGGACTCAACCTACCTATCAACCTACCTACCTCTTCTTCTATCTTCTCATATTCTTCCCTCGCCTATGGGAGAACTACATCGATCTGAGGCCTCTTTTCATCGGGACTATGTAGGTAGCACTTCTAGGGCATGGGGCCCTAGAAGGTTAGCTCCACTCTTTACCCTAACCATTTTCCCCACCTTTACCTAATTTTCCTGTTCATATCAAAAACCCAGAAATCTATCCCATATCCACATCATTTAACCTACATACACTCCTCATGTTTCACATAATCTTTTACCACTACCATTATTTCCCATATCATCTATAACCCATATTTAAACATTGTACACCATTACATTCATTTGCATTAACACCATTTGTTATGAAAAATACTGAAATGACTCAATTTATGCCTAAAAACCAACCTGACTCCATCCATGCCTAAACCAACCTGACTCCATCCATGCCTAAACAACCTGACTCATCCATGCCTAAACCAACCTGACTCATCCATGCCTAAACCAACCTGACTTGATCCATGCCATACATCTCATCATATACATCTCAGTATCAATCATGTACACTCATCTCAAAAATATATTTGTCTCTCATACATCACCAGCTCATAGAACACTATCCAGTACAAAAATATATTCGGTTCACAGGCCAGTCTCATATATATAAAAAAGAATGAATAAATACAAAATCTCTTTAGCAAGCAAGCTAGTATCATATATAATCAATGTAAAAATGATTCAACATGCAGGATGGTCCATATCAGGTCAATCATCTCCCCCCATCTGATGTCAGGGAATGCTCCCTTTGACTATGTCCCTCTTGACTCCTCTACTGCACTTATCTTATGCCCAGCACCTGCCTCACCTCTGGCTGATGGCCCCTCACCTGGGGCTGGCCTCTGCACACTAGTAGCCTCACCATGAACCTGTCCCCAGGCTCACCAAACCCTTGTAATCTCCACACTATGAGTGTGGGATCTAGTCCTCTCACTAGAGGCCTACTGTGCTCTGTAGTCAGCATAGGAGGGCACATCTAGCCTGATAGCTAACTAATTATCTTGATAATATCATGCCTCTACTAAGGCATCCCTGAATCTGACCATGGTGACTATCTTTGGAGGTGCCATGGGTCTCGCTACCGCTACGTGGGTACCTGTACAAGGGGACCATGTCCCTAAACCTGCACTGAGTCTTATTCTAGTACTAGATCCTGATTCAGCCCCAGAATCTGTGCCTGTGCCTGTATCTGGGCCTACAGGGTAGTAATTTGTGCCTATACTGCTGTCAGATGGCCCTATAAACCCGTAACCTACCCCTGCGCTATCATGAAGGACTCTCATCAGTGACCTCAGGAATCTCCCACCCTCTGCATCTAGTAGTGTGAAGTAACACATTGCCTCCATCAAGAGTACCACTAACCTCATCTCCTCTAGATGAGCTCTATACATCACTCCATAACTCATGCTAGCACTATGGAATATCAGGTTTGCTACACCCTCACCAAAAATGGGTGCTAGTAGCTCCTCAGAAGCCTCTGAAGAGATAGAATAAACTTGGGCCCCCAATATGGGTAACCGCATGATCCTATAGATGTCCTCTAGGGTGACCGTCATCTCACCCATCATAAAATTGAAGGTGTTGGTCATCGAGTCCCATCTATCGATGAGGGAAACCATCAGAATCACCTCCAAGACTACATGTCAGTAGTGCCACACCCCTATCAACCCCACCTCTGCAACATGCTGCCACTGCTCCCACATCATGCTCTCTCGTACTATCAATAATAAGGGTAGCACCCCCGAGCCCTCATCTGTAGCTCATCTTGGGCCTACATCCCACAAAAGAAATGTATTAGTAAAAACCTTCCCAACTTACCCTATTTCACCCCACATCCCAACCTAATATCTTTCCCCACCCTCACCCAAACCTACCCAAACCTATCTACCCTACCTATCTCCCCCGAACTCTCACCCAAATCTACCCAAACTCACCCACCTGAAACTATCTTCCCTACCCCTCACCCAAGCCTCCTTAACCCTTTTCCCCCTCACCTAATCCTTTCCCACCTACTCTCCTTTCTCACCCTAAACCCTTCCCCTCTCACATAACCCTTCCCAACCTAACATACTTTTTGGTCCCAACTTACCCTTAGGTTAACCGATGCCAGTCATCATCGACCAACCCCAGTTATTCCCTAACCGAGCACGATCTCCACTTGAACGGCATTGGTCACCATTTTTATGACCAATACTGGTCTCTACCCACCAACGTCAGCCACAAGCTGACTAACGTCGGTCATTGTCGTGCCACCCACCTTGACTTTCCAACCCTCCTTTTTCCCCCTCCTACTCCTACCCACCAAAAATCCCTCTTTTAACCTCTACTTATTCCTCTCTCTCCCTTTTAACCTATCCCCTACCCTTCACTATCCCCATTTCCCTGTCTTTTTCACTTATTTTCATTTCTTCCCCCCCCCCAACCCCCATTTTTAATTTTTTTTGTATTTAAACCAAATATACTACAAAATCAATAACACAGGTTCAAATCCTACCTGATCCCGCTATCGCCGTCGTGGTGGAACCTCCAGCCTCCACACCGCTCCTCCTCCCAATACCTCTCTGGCCTCCACCATCCTCAAATGACCTCCAACTCTCTCCACAAATCACCTCACTCAATCCAATCTTGTGGCCCCACCTCTTGCCCAATCAATCTTGCCTATGTGGCTCACCAACTTAGTTTCATGACACTCTCTTTTGTCCTCTTCCTCTTTTCTTTCTTCTTGTCCTTTTCTCCTTTTCCAAATGCACAAATGAATTTTCAAAACATAGGTTTTTTATTTTTTATAACCTACCTGACTCAACATACGTCTGTTAACCCTCGACCGATGCCAGTCTTCTTCCCTAGCCAACCTTCGTCAGTTCCTCACCACCGTCATCAGTTCACACTAACCACTATTGGTCATCGGTTCACCTTGAACTGTTGTTACTTCCTCCTGAGCACTCAAGTGTTGATATATGATTTCTTTTGTATAAGGATGTGTTTCTTTGATTGTGAAGTCATGCTTGATATGGATTGTATCTTCTTTACTCTTGAAGATCTTTGACTGAGTCAGAATATGTTTGGACTCTTTTATTTCTTTCATTTTTTAACACCTCAGTTCAATTTGATTTCGGGATGAATTGTGGATTTATCCATCTTTATGACTCAGCCTTGGATCAGTTGCATTGATCCAAGAGATGTTTTAAGCTTATTCAGGATGAACAAAAATTGATTGACCTGACGAAAGTTGCAAGGTCTGAATGACTTCAATGAGAAATTCCGGAGTTTAACTCAAACTGATCATGTTAAAAGAAATTCAGTTCCAAATACAGTAACATCGGGAAGGCTTAGACCTTAAGCCAGGTAAGATGTTCATGGGTTTATACCGTAAGCTTAATTTAGCTATAAAGGATAGAATCCTTTACAAGGAATGTTTTACCCTGTTTGGTTCTAATACTGAATTGGTCCTACTTGGGAGACCTAGACTGGATTCAGTTAAGATTAATAACCTTAACCTAAACTAGAACCTATAGGTTAAATAATTGCTAATCTAACCTAGTCCTAAACTATAAGCTTAATGCTCCTAAGGTTAGCTACACCTAGCACTATGGAAGTAAGACTAATGTCTTACCTTATGATCTAACCTATGTTTCTCTATCCTATCTTAACTAATGATAAGATGATGGAGGGGGACCTATGAAGGGGCGCGAGTCATGGGCGGTGGTTTCCATGGCATTTATGAGGTGGATAAGGATGAAGGACTTGGGATTTAGTGCAGAGGTTGCAAACGGCTATATGTTACCTGATGTGGCAGTATCACCAAATATGGGAATGTTTGTTTGTTTTCTTTTAGCCATCACCAACTTTGGCGGTCGGTGGAAATGGATAATAGGCTGGGAAGATGAGAGTTAATGCTATTGATGAACTTCGGTTCCTGAGTGTGGATTGCTTGGGAAGGCATGCAAAGGAAAATTTGTTCGGTTGTTTGGTTTTCCATGCGTTCCATTTTTCTCTCTGCTTGATCACTGGTTCTTCGAACCAGTCTACTCTGTGTTGCATGGCAACTTTGAGAATATCTATAGCTCCTTTCTCTGTCAGGGGAAAGTTTATAAGGCATGAAGGTAACAAATTATTGTTGTTTAATCTATCGTGGAAGAAGAAGAGAAGGTGTTGAGCACATTCAGAGGTCTTCTTCTAATTTTTAAGCAACACTATCAGGCATGATAGGCCCTAACTTTTAAAAATCTTACTTTCCTTTAAATTCTTTCATTAGAACAACCCTGTTAAGATGATTTTTGGTTCAGTTGGTTTAAATGGTAGCAATGTATGAAATTTCTTGCTGTGTTTTCATGCTGGTTCGATTACGTAGACTCTGTTGAAATATCTTGCTGAGTGTACATATGGATTCGACTTACTGTTGAAATATCTTGTTGTGTTTTTCATTTTGAATTAGACTTTTTTTGTTGAAATGGCTTGCAAGGATTATATATGAAACTGACTTGTTGGAGTCCTTGAAATGAGTATACATACTCGAATTTGTTGAAATGCCTTGCTGTGTATACTATTGGAAATGAC
Organism: Taxus chinensis; assembly: GCA_019776745.2. Taxonomy (NCBI): domain Eukaryota; kingdom Viridiplantae; phylum Streptophyta; class Pinopsida; order Cupressales; family Taxaceae; genus Taxus; species Taxus chinensis. The sequence goes on from CM034151.1 coordinate 178,232,381, forward strand.
TCTGTCGAAGTCCTTGCCATGATTTCATTGTGGATTTCACTTCTTTGAAGTCCTGGTGCAAGACTTGTTGAATTCAACTTCTGTTGTCGAGTCCTTGCTGTGATTAGCATGTTGAAAATGACTGCTGTTGGAGTCCTTGATGTGTTGCTGTGTTGGCATATGGTATCAGGACTTCGACTGTTGAATGCTTGCTGTGTTGTTTATAGAACACTTGTTAGCAAACTGTTCTGTTTAGGGAGTGTTGTAAATGTTTACCTGTATGATTATCGACTTCTATCGAAGCTGGGTTGTGAGTACTGTTGGAAACAACTCTGTTGGATTCGCAAATGGGTACGTATTCTCATGTGAATGTGACTCCTGTTTAACAGAGGTAAAGTTCCTTGATGTGCAATGTTAGGCAATGTAGCCTTGCGTGTTGGTTCGAGAGAATGACATAAAGTAATTCCTCGTCTTATTTGTGGTTTAATACTTATAGATCTGCTTGATACTCAGTGCAAATGTTTGTAAGATGTGTAATCCCTTTATTTAGTGAATTCGACTCAATTGTAAATGTTGTTGTGTTGTTTAGGGATTCGACTCAGTAGAAATGGTTGATGTGTTGGTTTTTGGATTCGAATCCGTTGAAATGTTTGTTGAGTTTGTCTATGGTTCCAACTTCTATTTATGATATTACCTTGTCTCTTGTTTGACTGAGATAATGAGTTCCTAACTGTGCCATGTCAGGCGTTGGCATTGGGTAATTTCATATTCAAAGAATGACATGGAAGGAATTGTTGGGTCTAACTTTGGTTGGATTATTCCTAAATGTTTGCGAGAGCTCTTGTATTACTTAATAGCTATAGGTGATTTTATAATTGAATTTTGATGGAAGTGTAGATTTACTTCTCTGTCTTCTCGACTGATTTAGTCGCATGCGTATAAGGTATTAGCGTTATTCTTGAGAAGTCAGTACAGTCCTGAACATGATTGGAAGGGAAATCTGATTGCCTCTGTTTCCTTCTCCTAAGCTGTAAAGTATATGTTGATATATAACCGTAGGAATAAGAAGATAATCTCTCCTTGTCTAGAAACTATGAGTGCTTTCTTCTTTTGTATCCTTATGTGAACTCTACGGTACAGGCATAAGAAGAATAGACTGTTAAATTGTATGTAGGGACTGGTAAAAATAGTATTTCAATATAAGTTTGTATACTCGTAAATACCATTGAAATAATTTTATGATTATAAAGAAATCCCGTCAGTTGAGCTTGTTGGATGTATTAATCTGCCTTTGTGGAATTGTTAAAAACATACTTGTTGGATACACGAACTGATAGGATATTCATTTTTGAAAGGAATAATTTGTTGGATTATTGTTGTCCTTGGGATTCAGATGGATGGATGTTTTGGATTCATTTTGTTCTTCTTAGTCTCTAATATTTATGATGAATCATCTGAAAAAAATATTTAGGTTTAATTGGCAACTATAATATGAGTTATGTGTTATAGTCATGTTAGAATTGTAGAAAGATGATTAGCCTGATTCATGTTTAAGGATTTGAAGAAATGATTTCATTTAAACAGGTTGTTTAATGAGAGCAATTGGTAGAATTCAATTGTTTTAAGAATTAGTGCTTATCATGCTCAGTTCACAGAACTGACCTGTGCTAACAATTTTGCAGATGGACATTGTAAGTAATAAAGGCACGCAGATCTGATATGATGTTCAGATTGTTTAATCTGGTTTTATGATGAATTCCTATTTTGATATCTCTAATTGTACTATAGTAAGAAAGTTGTACTTTTGCTGTTGAGTATTGTATCCAATATGCCGAAGTGCATAAGTTGTAATTGTATGGAATGGAAATAAATGAAAAGGGAAAAAGATGGTACTTATGTGGCTGAAATTTTAATTGATGGAATTGATCTTCTTAGGATCGATTGATTTTAAGTGCATTTTTATTATTTTATACCTTAGAGTTATTTGGATTCTCTAAGTAGGCCTTGTAAACATTATGTGACTGAATACTTCGTGAATGATTAGTAATTATTTTATGTTGTGAATAAGGCTAAATTGGAAAATTGGTCCACTGTTTACGAGAAGTTAAGATTAAACTACATCTCAATAGGTAGCTGAAGCAGGAAGAGAAATCTATTACTTCCTATCCATGACCTAAGTCAAGACAAAGTAACTGATGATTTTTAATCACTATATCTTAATAACAATAAGTAAGATATATTTCAGACTTTGAGAACTGATATGAACTTATAGGGGTTTAGTTAGCATCCTTATGAGAGGACTTAGGGCTATTACCCAATTATCGTTGATTAATATTATTATGAATCAATGAACTTCTTAAGACGAGATCGCCAATCTATTAAACTTCTCTCTATGAAATGGATCTTAAGTTAAGTAAGGCAACTCAAAGGGAGGAACCTTTTGGGTTGGAAAAGACTACCCAGTTAGGGAGAGTCTTAAAGTATAATTTCATCTCAACGTAAGTAACACCTTAAAGTTAAGTAGATATTTTCGAGGTAGTTTGTAGGATGTCGGCACATGTCAACTGGCAAGGTTGTACCTTCGAGAAGATTAGGATCTTCTCAAAGGATACAACAATGCAGGTGACTTATGGCGACACCCTTTGCATTGATCGTTAATATTTACTCCTTAAACTCGAACAAGTTTTTACTCTGGGACTGGTTAGGAACATGGTCATGTTATGAGGCTGCCCTTCGAGACTCGGGGTACCTTGACACACAGGGTTAACTAGGGTTGACCCAGTATGTCAGCTTATCCCTAGTTCTCGAGAGCATCCTTATAACATTGTCATGTTATTAATCCATTCCTGAGTGAATGACTTGGGACAGGGGGGGCTGACAGAAGTTAGTGTAATACATTCTATATAACATCGGAGTGGGGTAAAGGACATATTCTTGATTGACGAGTATGTCGTCAAGGAATACGAGACATGAATAGTATGTTTCAAATCTTTGGCCAAAGTATCGCAAGTTGCTCATTGTGTTGTCCTATGTCACCTATTCTAAGCGACGTGATGCCGATGAATAATGGTAACAATTATTCAGATAGGTTCCTTGGACAGAGCATTCTGAAATCCCAGATTAGGGAAGAAAACTGCAAGAGTGAAGTGTTAAGATAAAAACACCAACTCTATGATACTCATGAATAGATCCCGGTAGATCACCGAGTCATGGAATGAATAGATCGGTGGTACACCGAGTCATTACAGCTGCATATGGTTATCTGTTATGAGAATGATTGTTTGATCTGTGAGTTCTAAATTATGTATTTAGAACTAGGAAGCACTTATCAAAAAAAAAAATCTCTTTTCTAATGTATTAAAATTGGGAATGTTAAGGATGATTCACCAGTGTTAGCCAAAAGATTCATGCATGAAATTTTCAGGTTGCATGGAGTACCAGAATTGATTATATCTGACAGGGATCCTAGAATGACGTCAAGATTTTGGTAAATGCTTAATACAAATCTTGGAACTAAACTAAAATTCATTTCTGCATATCATCTGGAAACGGATGGACAAACAGAGAGAGTAAATCAAGTGTTGGAAGATATGTTGCAAATATATTACATGGATCAACAATATAAATGGGAAGAGTATCTCTCATTAGTTGAGTTTGCATACAACAACACTTATCACTCATATCTTAAAATGGCACCTTTCGAGGCACTTTATGGAAGAAAGTGCAGAACCCCTGTTAGTTGGGATAGTATTGAGGACAGAGTGGTAATTGGACCAGAAATCCTCACTGAAATGGAACAACAAGTAAGATGATTCGTGACCGATTGAAGGAAGCAGTAGATAGGCAGAAGAGCTATGCTGACCTTAAGCGGGTTGATCGAAAGTTTGAACTTGGTGAAAAAAAATTTCTTCGTGTTAAACCTAGAAAGAGTTCTATAACTTTTGGAAAGGCTGCCAAGTTGTCACCTCGTTATGTGGGACCTTTCAAAATTGTCGAAATAATCAATCCTGTAGCTTACCGATTAGCATTACCACCTGCTTTGTCTCACATGCATAATGTTTTCCATATTTCTTTGTTTAAGAAATACGTTTCAGACTTTTCACATGTTTTAAATTGGAATTCCTTGTAGGTCCAAGACCCAGGAATAATCATAGTTAAACCCACACGAGTGCTGGAAACTCGCCAATTGCATTTGAGAAATCGTGAAATACAACAATGTAAGGTCTAGTGGGACCAGTTTAGCGAAGACAGTGCAACTTGGGAAAATATGGAAGAGATGAAAATTTCGTTTCCCTTTCTTTTTGAATAGAATGGAATCTGTTGACAAAAAAAAATGATTATGAACTTGTCTTTTTCATGTCTTTATGTAAGCCAGTGTTGAGGCAAACACTATTCAGGTTGAATAAATTATATCATGACATTGATCTAAGAAGATAATTCATGTTGGAATTGGTCTCTTGTATTGTGAACTAATAAATTGGTTGACCTGAAGGTAGATCAAAATATGTAATCGTCGGGACGATGAATATTTTAGGAGGGAAGCATGTAACACCCTGAACTGTTGTTACTTCCTCCTAAGCACTCAAGTGTTGATATATGATTTCTTCTGTATAAGGACGTGTTCCTTTGATTGTGAAGTCATGCTTGATATGGATTGTATCTTCTTTACTCTTGAAGATCTTTGACTGAGTCAGAATATATTTGGACTCTTTTATTTCTTTCATTTTTAGCACCTGAGTTCAATTTGATTTCGGGATGAAATGTGGATTTATCCATCTTTATGACTCAGCCTTGGATCAGTTGCATTGATCCAAGAGATGTTTTAAGTTTATTCAGGATGAACAAAATTTATTGACCTTACGAAGGTTGCAAGGTCTGAATGAGTTGAATGAGCAATTCTGGAGTTCAACTTAGGCTGATCATGTTAAATGAAATTTGGTTCCAAATACCATAACATCAGGAAGGCCTAGACCTTAAGCCAGGTAAGATGTTCCTGGGTATACAGTAAGCTTAATTAGCAATACCATATAGGAACCTTTACAGGGATGTTTTACCCTGTTTGGTTCTAATACTGATCGGTCCTACTTGGGAGACCTAGACTGGATTCGTTAAGGTTAATAACCTTAACCTAAACTATAACCTATTGCTTAAATTATTACTAATCTAACCTATCCCTAAACTATAAGCTAAATGCTCCTAAGGTTAGCTACACCTAGCACTATGGAAGTAAGACTAATGTCTTACCTTATGATCTACCTATGTTTCTAACCTATCTTAACTAATGATAATGAATGGAGGGGGACCTATGAAGGGGCACGAGTCATGGGCGGTGGTTTCCATGGCATTTATGAGGTGGATAAGGATGAAGGACTTGGGATTTGGTGGAGGTTGCAAACGGCTATTGTGACCTGACGTGGAAGTCTCACCAAATTTGGGAATGGTTGTTTGTTTTCAATTGGCAATCACCAACTTTGGCGGTCCGTGGCAATGGAGAATAGGCGGGAATATGGGAGTTAATGCTATTGATGAACTTCAGTTCCCGAGTGTGGATTGCTTGGGAAGGCATGCAAAAGGAAAATTTGTTGGTTCTTTGGTTTTCCATGCGTTCCGTTTTTCTCTCTGCTTGATCACTGGTTCTTCGAACCAGTCTACTCTGTGTTGCATGGCAACTTTGAGAATATCTAGCTCCTTTCTCTGTTGGGGAAAGTTTATAAGGCATGAAGGTAACAAATTATTGTTTTTTAATCTATCGTGGAAGAAGAAGAGAAGGTGTGAGCACATTCAGAGGTATTCTTTGGATTTTTTAAGCTACACTATCAAGCATGATAGGCCCTAACTTTTAAAAATCTTGCTTTCCTTCAAATGCTTTCATTAGAACAACTTTGTTCAGTTGATTTTTGGTTCAGTTGGTTTAAATAGTAGCAATGTATGAAATATCTTGCTGTGTTTTCATGTTGGTTTGATTATTCTGTTGAATCCTTACTGAGTGTACATTTGGATTCGTTGCTGTTGAAATATCTTGTTGTTTTTTCATGTTGGTTCGATTATTCTGTTGAATCCTTGCTGAGTGTACATTTGGATTCGTTACTGTTGAAATATCTTGCTGTGTTTTTCATTTTGGTTAGACTCCGTTGAAATGTTTGCAAGGATTATATATGAAAATGACAATGTTGGAGTCCTTGAAATGTTTTTGTATGATATCAACTTCTGTCAAAGCCTTGCTGTGAACACTTGTTAGAAACGACTCTGTTAGAGTCCTTGAAATGTTTTTGTATGATTTCGACTTCTATCGAAGCCGGGTTGTGAGTACTATTGGAAACGAATCTGTTGGATTCCTTGCAGTATTCTCATGTGAATGTGACTCCTGTTGAAGTCCTTGATGTGTTTGCGTGTTGGTTCGGCTTCTAATGTAAGTCCTCACTGTGAATACTTATAGATCCGACTCAGTGCAAATGTTTGTTGTGTTTATTTAAGAATTCGACTCAGTTGTAAATGTTGCTATGTTGTTTAGGGATTCGACTCAGTAGAAATGGTTGATGTGTTGGTTTTTGAATTCGAATCCGTTGAAATGTTTGTTGGGTTTGTATATGGTTCCGACTTCTGTTTATGATATTACCTTGTCTCTTGTTTGACTGAGATAATGATTTCCTAACTGTGTCATGTCAAGCGTTGGCATTGGGTAATTTCATATTCGAAGAATGACATGGAAGGAATTGTTGGGTCTAATTTGGTTGGATTATTGATTTTTTGCGAGAGCTATTGTATTGCTTAATAGCTACAGGTGATTTTATAATTGAATTTTGATGGAACTGTAGTTTCTTCTTGTGATCTCGACTGATTTAGTCGCATGCGTATAAGGTATTAGCGTTATTCTTGAGAATTCAATACAGTCCTGAACATGATTGGAAGGGAAATCTGATTGCCTCTATTTCCTTCTCCTAAGCTGTAAAGTATATGTTGATATATAACCATAGGAATAAGAAGATAATCTCTCCTTGTCTAGAAACTATGAGTGCTTTCTTCTTTTGTATCCTTATGTGAACTCTACGGTACAAGCATAAGAAGAATAGACTGTTAAATTGTTTGTAGGGACTGGTAAAAATAGTATTGCAGTATAAGTTTGTATACTTGTAAATACCATTGAAATAATTTTATGATTATAAAGGAATCCCGTCAGTTGAGCTTGTTGGATGTTATAATCTGCCTTTGTGGAATTGTTAAAAACATACTTGTTGGATACACGAACTGATAGGATATTCATTTTTGAAAGGAATAATTTGTTGGATTATTGTTGTCCTTGGGATTCAGATGGATGGATGTTTTGGATTCATTTTGTTCTTATTAGTCTCTAATATTTATGATGAATCATCTGAAAAAAATATTTAGGTTTAATTAGCAACTATAATATGAGTTATGCATTATAGTCATGTTAGAATTGTAGAAAGATGATTAGCCTGATTCATTTTTAAGGATTTGAAGAAATGATTTCATTTAAACAGGTTATTTAATGAGAGCAATTGGTAGAATTCAATTGTTTTAAGAATTAGTGCTTATCATGCTCAGTTCACAGAACTGACCTGTGCTAACAATTTTGCATATGGACATTGTAAGTAATAAAGGCACGCGGATCTGATAAGATGTTCAGATTGTTTAATCTGGTTTTATGATGAATTCCTATTTTGATATCTCTAATTGTACTATAGTAAGAAAGTTATACTTTTTCTGTTTAGTATTGTATCCAGTATGCCGAAGTGCATAAGTTGTAATTGTATGGAATGGCAATAAATGAAAAGGGAAAAAGATGTTACTTATGCGGCTGAAATTTTAATTGATGGAATTGATCTTCTTAGGATCGATTGATTTTAAGTGCATTTTTATTATTTTATACCTTAGAGTTATTTGGATTTTCTAAGTAGACCTTGTAAACATTATGTGACTGAATATTTCTTGAATGATTAGTAATTCTTTTATGTTGTGAATAAGGCTAAATTGGAAAATTGGTCCACTATTTACGGGAAGTTAAGATTAAACTACATCTCAATAGGTAGCTGAAGCAGGAAGAGTAATCTATTACTTCCTATCCATAACCTAAGTCAAGAAAAAGTAACTGATGATTTTTAATCACTATATCTTAATAACAATAAGTAAGATATATTTCAGTTTGAGAACTGATATGAACTTATAGGGGTTTAGTTAGCATCCTTATGAGAGGACTTAGGGCTACTGCCCAATTTCATTGATTAAGATTATTATGAATCAATGAACTTCTTGACGAGATCGCCAATCTATTAAACTTCTCTCTATGAAATGGATCTTAAATAAGTAAGGCAACTCAAAGGGAGTAACCCAGGGGTTGGGAAAAGACTACCCAGAAAGGAGAGTCTTAAAGTATAATTTCATCTCAACGTAAGTAACACCTTAAAGTTAAGTAGATCTTTTCGAGGCAGTTTGTAGGATGTCGGCACATGTCAACTACAGGGTTGTACCTTTGAGAATATTAGGATCTTCTCGATGATACAACAATATAGGTGACTTATGGTGACACCCTTTACATTGATCGTTAAGATTTACTCCTTAAACTCGAACAATTTTTTACTCTGGGACTAGTTAGGAACATGGTCATATTATGAGGCTTCCCTTGGAGACTCGGGGTACCTTGACACACAGGGTTAACTAGGGTTGACCCAGTATGTCAACTTATCCCTAGTTCTCGAGATCATCCTTATAACGTTGTCATGTTATTAATCTATTCCTGAGTGAATGACTTTGGACAGGGGGGCTGACAGAAGTTATTGTAAGACATTCTATATAACATCAGAGTGAGGTGAAGGACGTATTCCTGATTGACGAGTATGCCGTCAAGGAATACAAGACATGAACAGTATGTTTCAAATCTTTGGCCAAAGTATCGCAAGCTGCTGATTGCGTTGTCCTATGTCACCTAGTCTAAGGGACGTGATGCCGATGAATAATGGTAACAATTATTCAGATAGGTTCCTTTGACAGAGCATTCTGAAATCCCAGATCAGGGAAGAAAACCGCAAGAGTGAAGTGTTAAGATAAAAACGCCAACTCTATGATACTCATGAATAGATCAGTAGATCACCGAGTCATGGAATGAATAGATCGGTGGTACACTGAGTCATTACAGCTGCATATGGTTATCTATTATGAGAATGATTGTTTGATTTGTGAGTTCTAGATTATGTATTTAGAACTAGGAAGCACTTATCAAAAAAAAAAAAAAAAAAATCTCTTGTTCTAATGTATTAAAATTGGGAATGTTACAATGGGTGCATAGATTATACTCTACTCCACAAGGATGCGCATGTTCCTAGTATGTATACTTAGAACTACATCGAGAGACTTGAAATTGGAAAAAATTGAATGTAGGAATGTTCTAGACCTTTGACTACTTATCGACTAAACCTCCAGTATAAGAAGCATTAAAATTTGTCAAGCACTTAACTATGGGAGATATTGCAAAGGCCGAAGAGCATATTCAAAAATGATTTGGTGAGATAGAGTCTGGAGTGCATTTTGAAAAGGAAGAAGAAGAAGACTCCATATTGATTGAACATGCTTGTCTTGAGAAATAAAAAGTATAGATGGTGTACATCGTGGATGATAAGGAAGTTGAAAACTTTGATATTGACCATTCACAAGGGGTGCACGAGTTCTTGGACAGTGCATATAAGGAAAGGTGTACATACCATGAACCAATAAAGACAAAGAAGGTTAACATAGGATCGTAGGCTGAGCCTAAGGAGGTCACAATTGGAGACTATTGGTCAAAATCAGAAGTGGAAAAGATCATTAAGTTACTCAAGGATTATCATGACTTATTCCCTCGAGGGTATCATGAACTTCAAGGCATGCATGAATCAATTAGGGAAATGAAGATAACACTTAAGGAAAATGCACGCCCAGTGAGAAAGAGACCTTATAGAATGAATCCTAATTTACGTGAAAAGGTAAAAGAAGAAATTGATAAAATGTTGAAGTCTAGAATCATTCAACCTTTGGATGAGTCAAAATGGGTTAGTCCAATGGTGATTAGTATCAAAAAGGATGGTAGAATTCAAATTTGTGTTGATTACAGGGAGCTAAATACAACATGTGTCACAAATCCCTTTCTTACACCATTCACTGAGGAAATACTGGAAGGAGTAGCAGGGTGTGAAATCTATTCCTTTACAGATGGGGTTTTTAGGGTATCATTAGGTTAGGATTGCTCAGGAGGATCAAGAAAAGACAACTTTTACTACTGAATGGGGCAGTTTTTCCTATACTGTGATGCCTTTTGGATTGAAAAATGTTCCTTCTGTATTCTTGTGGATAGTTATTCAGGCATTCAAATATTTTATTCGTAACTTCTTACAGGTCTACCTCAATGATTGGACAATATATGGGCTTGTTAACGATCAATGTGACAATCTGTGCTTAATGTTTGAACAGTGTAGACAATTGAGTATCTCTTTGAACATCAAGAAGTGCATATTGATACACCTTTTGAAATATTGTTGGGACACATAATCTACAAGGAGGGATTACTTGTTGATCTAGCTAAGGTTGCAGTCATTCTAGGCTTGGAAGAACCTACCATTCAAAGTGAGGTGTGTGGATTTTTTGGCCACACAAGATATTATAGAAATTTCATCAAGGGATATGCAAAAATTTCCACACCTTTGGAGGAGTTACTAAAAGGAAAATGTACATTCTACTGGGGAGAATTGTAGATCACGCGTTTGAAACATTGAAAGAGAAACTTACTACCATGCCCATCCTACGTTTTCCTTCATGGGATAAACCATTTCATGTACACGTGGACGCCTCTGGAATGAAAATTTGTGTAATATTATGTCAACCTAGAGAATTTATTTTTTATCATCCTATTTGTTTTGCTAGTAGGAAGTTGACTCCTGCTTAATAGAATTATACAACTACAGAGCATGAAGCCCTTTCAATGATCTATACATTGCATAATTTTTGACAGTATTTTCTAGCTACACCATTTGTATACTATATGGATCACATGGAATTGAAGTATTTGGTGAAAAAACCCATCTTACAAGGGTGCATATGCAGATGGGTACTCTTATTTCAAGAGTTTGACTTCACAATTGTGGTGAAGTAAGGGAAAAGTAACTCTGGACTAGACCACTTTTCTAGAATTAATTCAGGAGAGGAAGCACAAAAAATTGAAGAAACCATGCCAGATGCCCAGTTATATAGGTTACAGCACGTGCCATATAAAATTAGAAGACATTGTTGTCTTTCTAGGGACTGGTGTGGCACCAAAAGCAATGAAGGCATTAGAAATGAAACAACTTGCTATACACGTAGCACCATTTATGTTAATCAGTGGTGACGTCTTCAAGTTAGTTAGAGATGAAGTATCATGCCGTTGTGTATTAAAAGCATGAGTGCAAGGATATTATGGAAGAATCCCATAGTGGTATTGCAAGAGGTCACTATGCATGTGATGCAACTTCCTGGAAGATCCTACTTGCTGGGTTATGGTGGGAGACATTGTATAAAGATTGTAAAGAATATTGTAAGGTGTGTGACCATTGTCAGTGCCTAGGAAAACTAGGACAAATAGATGAGATTCCTTTGAGACCAATTACTAGTGCCGAACCATTTGAGAAATGGGCCATCAACTTTGTAGGACCTATTTTTCCAGCTGCGCATAAGAGTGGATCACGCTATATCATTACTTGCACAGATTATCTCACACGGTGGGTAAAAGCAACACCTGGGAAGGATTTTACAGTAGCTACAACAGCTAGGTTTCTATGGGAGAATTTTCTTACAAGATATGGATGTCCTGTAAATTTTACAAGTGATAGGGGTACACACTTTTTAAATGAAACCATAAGGATCCTATTAAATTAGTTTATGGTTTCCCACCATAAGACTACACCTTACCACCCTCAGCCAAATGGAACTGCTGAGGATTTCAACAAGATTTTCAGCTAGACATTGACAAAAAATTGTGATGTTGGAAGAAATTATTGGGATGATAAAGTTTTAGCTGTTCTTTAGGCATATAGAAAAACTTATAAGAGATTGAACAAAGCCACACCATTTCAGTTGGTATTTGGTGCATAATCCATTCTTCCTATAGAATTTATGTTATCTTTTTTGCACATTGTGTGCACTAGAGGTCTATCTAATGAGCATGCTTTAGAAGAGTGTATTTATAAGATGATTCATTTCGATGAGTGACGAGCCATAGAACATTAGAGTCAGAAGCAAGAAAATGCTAGGTAGAAAGCATCACATGATAGAAACATAAGGGATAAGAAGTTGGTGGTTGGAAAAATGGTACGTCTTTATGACTCAAAGTTCTTACACCATCCAAGAAAGCTCAAATCACATGGGTTGGGGTCGTATGTCATCACTTATATACTTCAATCAGGTTCTTACCAATTAGAAGCACTTGATTGAACATGGCTACCTGGTTACTTTAACGGGATTAGGTTGAATCCATACTATAAATAAGTCCTCTTGGTGTTTGTAATAAGGCAGTATTGCCATTTAGATTAGGTTTCCAATCTGTCTTTCCTTAATTTATTTTCTTCATAGTCATTATGCTTTGTCAATTTAGTTGTTTTTATTGTGTAATAAGTGCGCTTGTGAAGGTAATTACAATGTGAATAATGTTTATACATAGAGGACTACACATCCTTTTAGTGTGGGGTGGTTGTTGATATCTAGGTATAAGATGTTGGGAATTGAAATGTGAAAGGAATAAGCTACTATGGGTGTGCTTTAATTCAAAAGAAGATTACTTCTCAAAAGTGACCAAGGATGGAGATGAATGAAAGGATAGTATAACATGAGGTAAGAATAGGCCATGATAACTACCAGGAGAAGGTACAGTGATGAGGTACTTGGGTGTAAGGGCACACATTGAAGTGAATTCTGTGACTTGACGGTAGGAAGGCACACTAGAAGGTTATAGCTAGGGCATGAAGATGTACAATGTGGAATGAACGAATTTGGTCAGTGTATGAGAGGATATTTGGTAGGTGAAGGAGGGATAAATGCAGAAAAAATTGAAAAATTATAAAAGGATGGGATATGAATTCATTTTTACCATTGTGACTAAGAGTATTTGAGGAAAGAGCTAAGTGATCATTTTAAGGTGTGAGAGGTGTGTAACTAGTCGTGACGAAGAGATATGTGCACAGAAGAAGCTTGTGTCCCTAGTGGTGAAGGGTTTGAGTGAAGCGAGGTGATAGACAAGAGTTAGGGCATGAATTTTACACCTAGGGCACGATTGAATCAAGGTAGGGTTTTCTTCACACCTTGTAGAATTTGAGTGGAAAGGATCTACAAAGGATTGCAAGGTAGAAATGGCACCCAAGAAAGCAGTTACGGAAGGAGTGAAGGGAAAGAAGAAGGTGGTAGAAGAAGAAGAAGAAATGGCTCTAGAAAGCAATTATTTTTAGATGTAATATCAAGAGGGGGTTATCATCATCCATGAGTGGGATTCTCACATAAGGAAAATTAAAGCAAGTGAGTACAATCACCATCCCATAAAGAACAAAAAGGAGCTTGACGCGTTGTTAAACACGAAGACAAATAAATGCACGGTGGAAGATATGACAATGTATGAAAATGTTGGTGAGAAGATCTTGCAGAGGATAGGAGTTTACCAACTTTATGAGCTCCTTTATTTTAGGAATTATGAGCCCTTGTACTAGTGGCTCATGAGCAGAGTGCACGAGGTTTTTTTCTACTTTGCAGGATGCATAGTCATAATTTCAGCCGCACTTATCTCCATGATAATGGGGTTAAAAGGCACAGGAGACAATTTTTGAGATGGTGTGATAGATAAAACTGCAATATTGGAGACCAGAAAGGATTTGGTATATACAAAGGGTCCACGCGGTATGGACATCAACAAACTAAAGAAGTATCGATTTGTACAAGTGGTTGCGCATCTCATTACAAAGCTTAATAACCAAGAAAGGTGCTCACAAGTGAACACCATGTGGCTAAACATTGCCAAAATGATGTCTAAAGGATTAGTCTACAACATTTCATAGTATATTGTAGTGAAAATCATTGAAGAAGCGCACGTAGGAGGAAAGATCAGCTTTGGAGTTGTTTTGTTATCACTAGTGTTCATGGAGATCGGAGTACCTAATGGACCAAAGGAGAAGGTATTAGAGTATCCAATGGAATATAAATCACCTGCAAAGTGCTTCAAGAAGTAATTATGTGAGGCATCCATGACAGAGAAGGTTAAGCAATGGGTTGAGAAGTGTTATCATATGATTCATCTAGATTTTTAGGAAGAATGACACATCCCCAAGGACTTTCCTTTGGTGGTTGGAAAGGTAGATTAGTTTGTTGTATACTAGCATTTCTGTATAGCACAGTTTGCCATAAAAGATGGAACATGGAGTCCTTGGTGTAAGTTTCAATATGCATTCACAACAAGGTACTTCCAGGCATCAGTACATAGGTTTACAGACACACAGCGACTGACGTTCAACGTGGATAAGGTAGATTGTGACTACCACACACTAAGGAAGAAATATGTGTATCTAGGGAAGGGTACATATGTTGAAAGACTCATTTCTGATGTTTTGAGCACTAAACCAATAAGTTTTGTGGTGGGAGATATTGGAGCAGCATTGGTGTATTTCCAACTAAATCTAAAGATGGAGAGTAACAAGTATGTGGAAAGTGAGTTCGCACTTTCGGAACCACCAAAGGGAAAGCATATAATGGATAACATCCCAACGCCTAAGCCCATAGAGACAATTGAAGTGGAGGAGGAGGAGGAGGAGCGCGAAGATAGTTTTGGTTTAGAGAATAGAGGTAGGAGACATCCTACAGATAAGGGTGAAGCTGAGCATGCCATTACACTACCTCAGCCACAAGAGGGGGATGATGACGACTTCAATTTCGTCCAAGGGGAGTAAAATTTAAGAGGGTATTCAGGATAACAAGGACCCAAGGTGCTACTCCAAACATGGTACACTGATCACCTAGACTCTCTCCACAGAAGGAGGAAACCGTGCAGAGAAGGAAGAAACTGAAGTTAAATGAGGAGGTAGAAGACTCAGAGGAAAGAACCTCTGATTCTCCTACACTTCTAGAGAACATAGAAGAACAAAAGGGTGAGGAATCAAAGGAAAGAGGAGAGGAAGAAGAGGGACCAAATGAGATAGCTGCAGAGACTATTTAGGACATGGAGACATAAGTCCCAAATTTGGAAGATAAATTCCCTAAGCAACAATGGTCTAGAATAATGAGTGGAGAGCACATTCCACCAGCCATGGGGTATGTAGAGGATGTAGGAAAAAAAATTTACACTGACTTCCAGAGTACGATAGCACAGAAGGATTTATTCGGCTAGGAGCTAATGGATTGGGATATGGCAGCTGTTCACACTAGAAAGTAACTATCATGGTCAATACACACTCACATGGATGAGCCTGACTTTGATGTATGTGAAGATTCATGCATGTCGAGACAGTTGAAGAAGGCACCCCAAGCGAGGCATATGACAGTAAATCCTACTATCATGTCAAATGAGTAGGTTAGCAACAGATTAGTGAAAGTTTCTACTGAAGTTGCTAGAAGAAACATGGAAAAAGTTGCAATGATAAGAGCATTGCACGAGGAGCTAAAGAAAAAGGATGCAGAGATAGCTTACATAACACAAGAGAGGGACTTAGTGAAGAAGAATGAAGTATTTATCAACATCACAGAGGAGATTGGAGAAAATTTCATAAGAGCTAGGCCACACTTAGAGCCCAAGGTACCACAGACATTTCCCTTAGTGATACATTAGGTAGGAAAGTTGGTGGATCTGGTACTTGAAGATGAACCTCTGCGCATGCCAGTGCCAAAGAATCTAGAACAAGAGGTAGGGAAAGAGAAAGCCTCGATGATGTGAAAGATTACATCCTATGAAGGGTTACTGCAAGCGCTACAAGAAGTATTGAAGAAATCAGACTAGGCTCTGAATATGTACACAGCTCCTGAGGTGCTTATCAATATAAAGACCCTGGAAGAAAACAATGAGGTCCAAAGAGAAATGAAGTACGAAACATTAGGCCACATAGAAATATTGTCAATGGTTAAGCTGAAGCACAAGGCCCTGGAAGCAGCACAAGAGCCCTACAAGACTCAGTTAGAAGAGCTTAGGAAGCTCATTGCACAGAAGATGGATCTTCTAGAAGGAAGAATTACCTCAATGTCCAACGTTGTGTTGGTTCTGCAAAATAAAAAAGGGTAAATTACGAAGGATGAATCGGATTCCATTGTTGTGGACATTCCAGAAAAAGTAGAACAAGAACTCATTGAATGGCAGGCCTTAGAGGCCGAAATAAAGGAGTATCTAGAGTTGATACTTCAAACTAATACAGAGGAGGTTGCCTCATAAAACTTCTTTATTCATCTACATTCTTTCATTCTTATTCTTTTCATTTTTCCATTCTGTACTTCAATTTTTGGAGATACCCATTATCGAGGTGACAGTGAGATTAGTGTGGGGTAATGTTGATCAAATAACACTTGACAGAACTCACACAAGAAGTCCACGTGAGAAAATAGGTTAGGTTTAAGGGTGTGAATGGGTAGGAACAATGCACGTGCAGAGTAGAAGTTCATCATTTAGAACTTAGCCGATTTTGAGCATGAAGACCTATTTTTAGAATAGGGCATGCAGAACACACCAACAATGCAGAGACGTGTGCACCATGCATTGTCTATCTTTAGAGGATTAGATCGAAGAATTTTACATGGAGATAAGCTAAGAATAGGATTTTCACTTTAGTTAACTTTAAGAGGTCTATAGATAGCTCACTTGCATGTGTTGCTATGCTTGTAAATGACACGTGGCTATTAATAGCATGCAACCTATTTTTGGAATAGATAAGTGGTGAAGGGAAAGTCCCCACCCTATATATGTAGTGAATTACCTGAGAGAGGGGGGAGATAGATAGATATATATATAGCGTAAGAGGCAAGAATTAAGAGATATGTGCATATGACTGGATTATTGTATCAGATCCATGCGTGCAATGGTATAAATTCCATTATTGTAAGGAGCTTCTATGTTTATTAATAGATGGAAGATATTGGCTAAATCTGAGTTTCATTCCTCTGTGTAATTGAGTAGTTCATGTTCTTGATTCAATCATGATTATTGTTTAATTTTTTTATTTCATAGATCTGAATATGGCATACATTGTAGAATGATCGATTAGTTATGGATATATATGGTTCTTCCTTCATCACGCTAACATCCTACTATAACAACCCTAAAGAGTGACCTGGTACATTTTCACGCTTCAGGTGAGCACTCAGTCTAGGTTGAGTGATGTGACAACACATCTAGGGTGTTATCTAGTAAATTCTAGGCTACATCAGTTATGGTACACTAATTGTGAAGTTGAGAGACATACAAATGATAGTTTCCTGCAAATGACTGTACGTACACTATTACAAACTTGTGATATTTTCCACAAGAATCATTATGTCCAGAATTTTCCTCTCTTGTAGCACATGATGATGAAGAATGTATTTATGTACTGCAATATTTTCAATGTACATACTCATGATACAAAGGATTACAGTTTGATAGATAAAATTCATGAGGCATGTGATAGTGAATTATAAAAAAACACTATGAAAAGTAGTTCTCAGGTGGAGAAATTTTATCCCACTGAAGGGTGTAGTAATGAAGGTGGGTTCTAGGGAGGATATAGGAGCTGAGTTCATGGTGGTAGAGGTAGGTTTACGCATGGAACTTGTTACACTTGTTGATATCTAGATCATTAGCAGTGTGAATGTTCTCAGATCTGGGATGTGTGTATTGTGGAAAGTGGCATAAGGTTGAGGACTGCCCCTACCTTTGTGAGCACATGTGTAAGAACAAGAAGAAGGAAAATGGCATGGGGATGATCAAGGTATAGCGTGCAAAGACTAAGAAATAGACACCAAATAAGATGTTTGATCCTAAGTTATAGCCCTTGGTAGTCACTACTTGCACAAAAGCAACATGGGCCTGTTAACCTCTTTAAGCTAAACCACTTATCAAGAGAGAAGATATCATACATGTCAAGTATCTAGATGCTTCTCACTAGAAGGATGTTTATCAAGATACTATGGGAGTCATTAGAGAGCTGCAAGGTGAGATACAGTGCTTGAAGGAGCAGGCATGCGAGTGGGAATGTGTGAAGAATGTTGAGCTCTCACATAATTATGTAGATGATCTGAAGGAGGTATGTAAGATGTTGAGGCAGGAGAATATCATCCCACTACTAGGAGAATGGCTACATGAGAAGGTATTGTACAAAATAAAATCAACACGTGACCTTCTTCACACCCGACCTCCCAATTTCGTGTCTGTACAGCCGGTGTAGAATGGAAATGGATGTATGTGTGGTAACGATGAATAAGCTAACGAGGGAAACTTATGTCTTCAACATGTACTATTAGGATGTGCGAGTCAAAGGTAAAGAAATTCATCCTGAGCTGAAGTGGTGTAATGGAATGATTATATAGAATAACTAGTCAGAGGCTCTAGTCAATATCGAGCTCTACCGATATTCTGTCTACTAGTTGTGGAACACACAGAAAGTGACATGCAGACATATCGTATAGATTTCCAGAAAAGTTCATGGAAGTGAGAATGAGAGGCGTAATGGAACCACATGGTCTATGGGATGTTTTTCAGTCTAGTATAGAAAGCCTTAACCTGATTGGCTGCTCAACACTAACAGTTTTGCAACGATGTCAAGTTGAAGTGGTGATGATCTAAATACCAATGCACGTAAACTAGTGTTGATATTTAATTGGTCGGCAGACCCGTTGGGTTGTGGGACATGTGGATCACAACCATGAACTCGTGGAGGTTTTGGTCTTTGTATGGTCATATGTGTAATCAAGCCTTGTTTCTAGGAATAGTCCAATGAGCATAGGCTTGGTCAGATACAACGTTTAATGTGTTTAATATTTCTATCTTCTCATAATACCTAGCAGGTGTGCATAAAACTAACAAGCGTAAACTTGTATCAATGTTAGTCAATAACTCAAGCCCATTGGGTTGTGGGACTAATGTATCACAAATAAATGTGTTATCTTGTTGTGGACCTTTGATGGTCATGCGGAATGAATTAAATTGATCTTGATAAATCAAACTAACTATCAAAGGAAATTTATACTTTGTTTTTGGTATTTTCATAGTATATCTAAACAAAACAATGGAAGCAAACTAATCTAGAAAAAGTAAATATTTTTTATCTTTTCTAGGATTTTAAACAATGCTTCCAATTTAATAAATGAAATTAAATACAAGTAATCAATTGGTTGTAGTTAATCACTTGTGCAATTATGTGAATCTAGATCTAAAAAAATGAACTAATTTAATCAAAACCATTTTAACCCTACCTCGGAGGTAGAGGAAAAAACATAACTCTAGAAGAGTTATTATTCCCCACTACTTCCCCAGTAATGTCAAAGAGAAAGCTTTCTAATGATTTTCTCTATTTGTAATTGCTTGATTAACTGAAATGAACAATTTTTCTACTCTATTTGATATGTATTTAAAGTTAATAACTAAGAATTGATAGCTTGAACAAATAAAGCAAAAAAACAAATAATTCCAACATGGATAAGCAAGAGCTTTGGCAGATTTAGTTGTATTTGTTCTTGTCCCCTCAGTTTATCCTTTCTTTCTTTGTGTGTCCATATGAGTCCAAGGAATTGGGAATGCAAAGTCAGCATTAGGATAAGGCACTTGAGAAATGGTATCTTGAAGGTAGTCTGGTTACAATACAAGTGGAAGAGGGATAACACAAGTGAATAGATCTTGGTTATGCAATTTCCAACATGATTGTGGAAGAAATAATATGCAAGATACACAAAATTCTAAGGGAATTTTCTTGAATACAAGCATTAAATATATAGGAATTGGTTGGGATGTGCCTTCATGCACAAGGCATCCTTGGAGTGCCAAATCATTGGGTGAAGAGGTTCAAACTAATTAAATCTATTTAAAAATATAAGAGGGAAGGAATACTATGCAATTAAGACTATCTTTAGGCAATTTGGTTCATAAACATGCCTTGGAAATAAAGTTAAGTGAAATAACACATGTTAAAAACTACGCATGAAGAGTTCTAGAAAAAGCACGCAGGACCGCATCCCTACGCAAGGTGACGGTTTTAGAACCACCACCCAGGTAGGGCAGCGGTCCTGACACTAAAGGCCAAAACATGCACAGAAATGAATGGGAAGCTGGAAGAAAGCATGGAAAAGCTAAGTACAAGCATCTAGGTTACAAATATATACTGCGAATAATATTAGGAACTCGAACACCTTCTGAAAGGACATGAATCATCATTGGGGACTTTTGTAACCATTTTCCAACAATGTAACACATGCAATTTTGGGTGCATACATATTGCCCCCTCAAATAAATGTCTTAGCCATGAAAATTCATAAAACTTAAAGTCCGAGTATAATGTTCCCAAAATGGGGAGTTCGAAGCTATACCTAACATGCCCATGTGTCAAAATATCACTGTCCAGACTCCCGCTACCTGCAAAACGAAGAGAAGACTCAAGTGCATATAGATAAAATATCAAAAAATAAACACTAAATTAAAACGACATGAGGACTTACCATTTGTGCAGGGATAAGAACTTACCTCCATCAACACTCTAACCCTGTGAACATATGCACTCAAAATGAAGTTATAACAACATATCTATATAAAAAAAACTCCTTTTCCACTTCATTTGCGTGTATTGACTTGGTGATTTTTGAGATTTGGGCCCATGGTGACCGTTTCATTTGTGAGTATGGTTGAATTGGAATGGATTTAGCAATGGTATTTTGCATTAGTCTTGGCCCTTTTCTATTTGAATACTTTTACAAAGAACTCCTAAGAAATTTGTAACTAGAGTGGTCATAAGGGGTCTCAAAGAGGTGGATAGGCAGAGTGCCTTTATTTCTTAGTCTCCATTTTTTTGGACATTTATACAGTTTTTTTTGTATATTTCAAGCTCATTACAAGCATTTTGACCACTCCTAGTGTGTGAAGGCATTGTACACAAACTTGATTTATATATATAGACTCTTCTTTTTGGTTTGGTAATTCATTGTATCAAAGTTGACTTCCTCTTGGCTCACTTCACATGTGTACTCTAGATGTTTATAAATTCCTTTTTTATATGCTTTTTAGAATGTATGGAGTGGATATGAATGCTAACAGAATGATTTCTTGTTTTGTGTATTCTATAATGTTGATATATGATAATGTAATCACATTGTAATGTTGAACTTTTGTTTCTCTAAGCAACCTTTGGTAATTCGTATTGTTTTGGAAAAACATGGTGAAAGAGTGATTAGATAAGTGAAAGAAATTTCCCCACTCCTAACTCCATGCAATGAGTAAGATACGAGGGATCAACACCAAAGCTAGAAAGGGCACAAGTTATAGAATTTTTTTGAATAGTAATGATGAGAGAAAGACAAGGATTTGGAAAAACCAAATTGAGACACTACAACCTCATTCTACCCAAGTTTTCTTCAGAGTGTAAAATGTGAATTGCTTTCCAATTTATCTAGACTTAGATCCGTAGATGGCCACTTGGTTGACAAAATCTGGTTTTGAGGTTTTAAACTCTTTTGGAATTCTAGACATCAAACTCACTTTGTTCTGATTTATAATTTAACAACATTTGAATGAATTGTTTCTAACTTTCAAATTTGTCAAAGACATACACTACACCTTTCCCCATGTTACCAATACGAAGTATGGGCTCATCACCATGGATAAGGCATAAGTGAGTAAGTGTACTCCAATCCTTTCCCAACCCTACATCACTAGTAAGAGATGCAGGATTAACACCAAAGGTTGGTAAGGAAAAGAAATGTGTAAAATAAAAAATTTCTATGGATTTGTATTTGACTTATTTATCTAGGAAGAATGTCTAGAATGCTCTTATTTCTAAATATATGTATATGGGATAGATGCGACACCATGAAGCTTCTAGAATAGACCGTGGACAAACACACCTAATCTTGAAGAAACTACAAATAGAACCAAGTATGAAGGCCTTAGTATGGTTATTATCAAATATTTTTCATATCTTGCTTGAATTGATGAAATGATTCAGAAACAATTGATGATACCATGAGGATTTGAAAAGATATGATTTGAATGTATGTTTTGCCAATGTTTTCAAAAGTGTTAGGAATTGTTATAAGAATAAGTCTTTTGATTACAAATTTACGAAATGAATCGGAAGATGAAAATACAATGCAGATGCAAAAATGTACATGTGTAAATGTAGGTGAAACTACATGTCATGATGGCTAAGGTGAAGAAAATTGACAAATATCAAATTATTCACCCCTAAAAGTACACAGCAGAGAACCATTATCCTCAAAATTTCTATTTTCTTAACAAGGGCCTACCACTCTAGGTTTAAACTTACAACCCTTGCCCAGAAGTGTATATGTCCAACCATTGAAATCATTTGTCTAAAAGAGGCATTCATGAACCTCTTTGTCACATTCTTGAGACATAGCATGTGGGTGAGCATGACTATGTTGCTCAGCCTTGTTTCCTATGTAGAGCATTGTGTTTACTTGTGACCCTTGCTGAATTATGAGGCCTTAACCAATGGATATGGAAACCTTAGCTTCAGATGCACATGGTTCACAACTAGGGTTTAGAATATAACAACCCTCAGAGATGGTTTTTATGGGCATCATTTCAATCTCAAATTACTCTTCTTTGTTTGTTAATTATATCATGTTTACTATTTTCACCAAATCATTGCACCCTCCAAATGGCCAGACTATGAGTAGGAGGTTTGGTGTGATTAGGACACATGGGATAACCTCTCAATATTTGGTACTTGGGCTCAAGGTGAATCTCTGAAGAAGGCTGGCTTCCTCTTCCTAAAACTAAGTTTTGTACAACTCCTAGTGTAATAAAATGGTTATCTACTCCTACGCTAACATTTTCATGGGTTTTAGGGAAAGGGGTTTGCAAGAAGGAAATTATCCTAGGTATGGTGATGCACCAAATAATAGGGTGTTTTTTAACCTCAAGAAGGGTTAATTTGAGTAGGATGCATGCACCATTAGTCACCTTCACCTACTATAACTTAGGGAGGGTAAAAAATACCATAGACCAAGATGCATGTGTTCCCGAAGCACAAATAATAGAGAGATAAAATTTGATTAAACACACAATAAATTTACCATGAGGATAAAACACATGCACATGTCATAAATCTATTTCACTATTTTCAGCTAATGATAATACAAATTTTAACAACATAAGGAAAACAAATCTTCCACTCATTTATCATCCAACCTCTTAATTAAATCTTGTAGAACCTGACACCGGAATTCCATGGCCTTTTGATATTCAAAAAACTTTGAAGCATCATCTATTACATCCTCCTAAAGGATTAGATCTAGATATTCTTCTCGAATCTCACTCCATATGGCCAAATTCAAGTTTAGGTTATTATTGTCCTTGTAAAATCTTTCATCCATTTTACAAATAACATCTCTTCCAACCTACAAATCATTATATGTTTCAATGGCATCCTTAATTAAAGGATTGGCTTCTTGCAGTATGTGCTCCATCCATCCATTTACTGATCTCCCTTTCTATCCTAGATTATCAATCTCATGCTAAGAAAAATCATCTAGTAGACAAAACTTTCAGAGCTGTGGTAGTTAAAACTTTAGTAGATGGATTTGGTTGTGTTACTTTTCTTAATAACGCAGTGAGCTACTCGACTTTTTCTTTAAGCTCATATTTAGAAGCTTTATCCTTTTCATACTTTTCTATCAAATTTTCAAGATTTGTTTGCACATCCTACTTAGCTCCTTCGTGAGTGGCTTTTCATAGTGAAAATCTAGAAATTTGATAATCTACAGCTATAATAGTTTCATTGGTTTTTCCCTCAATGGGAGTAGCAACCTTTACAACTCATTCCCCAGATGGATTCACTGTCAAGATAGAAACAATCTTTGGCCTCTTGGCCTGCCTTTTTGGTGTATACTCTAACACGCTCAGGTCTATGACAACTACCAAAGGCACCTTCTTCTTCTATTTTGGAGTCTTCCGAAACAGCCATTTTGGAATAGTTAATGTTGATGGGAGTGGAACAATAGATTCAGTACTTGAAACATTGGTTAAAACAAGAGCACCGATAACATTAGTTAGCATTTTAATGGAAGTGGAAATAATGGATGGGGTGGATGTGACGACAGCCATAAGAGTGGATAAAATGATATTAGAAGATGAGATGGAAGGAAATGGAAGTGTTAGAGGAAGTTAAGTAGAGATGGGTGACCCAATAGTTTCCCCTACTGAGAGAACTGGAAGGGATGAGAACACCCGGGCCATAAAAGGAGATGGAAAAGAAGACATGATTGTAGAAGTGGGGGGAAATGATCTAGGAAGTGACAATGGAAGAGGAAGAGGAGATGACAATTCCTTTGAGACACCTGGAGAATTAGTGACCTCCACTATTTCTACTACTGGTATTGTTGGAGACATGGCTTTGTCAGTAGGAGCATTGGAGAGAGAAGAGCTACCAACAATGAATGAAACATTGTTAGGGACTATGTGGGCCTTTCAGATGGACCTATTTCCCTTTTTAGGAGTTATTAGACTTATGGTTGATGGAATTTCTAAATTTGTAGGTTGGTCTCACGCTATGGGTGAGATTCCCAAGGTAACCAACCAACTATAGGTTCTCTACAGAATGGGGACCGTCATTTCCTTTGTATTGCAACATTCTTCCACATACCAAACAATCCATGGAAATGGTTGATTGGAAATATTAATATTTTTATATGTTACATCCAAAACCTCATCATCATCTTGCATTTATTTTGGAACCTTGGCTATACCAAACTGTCGAATCTCATCCAAAGTAAACCTCTTGTAATCTCTTTTTCGGATGATGAATTCATCCCAAAAATGAATCCAAATTTCTTCTAACTGAGGCACATGGGAACTAGATCGACCTATTTCACTAAATTTACCCCAGTAGTCGAAACTAGTATGTGGATGAAAGGTCTGCAAAGTTACTTCTGCCATTTTTGCATCTATGTTCTTTACCTTATAAATATTTGGGTAAGTGTATCTGCCAATTGAAATAAGGAATTCAACTGCCACCTTGTGTCATTTATTCTGGATCTTATGGTATTCCAGCGATATCCAAACCAATTCTAGCAAGACCCACTTGTTAGTGGGATATCTAGGAAGTTTACTGGGAGCACCTACAAAACCAGGAATCTTAATGTGTATAAGCATAGGGAACCATAGGTAGATAGCTCCCCACTCACGTACTTCCTTGAAGGCTTCATCTGAAATCCTTATATTAAATACCTCTTTATCAAAACGGTAGAGAATAACAACAAAGAAAGCATCGTTAATCCTGCGGAAGTTCCTAGTTCCTTCATCTAGTGTAGATTGATGATAGAAATCATAGATTTGAGAAGTACTTTGAATACCCTTAGTATTCAATCCAGTGAAGACTCCCATGGAATCTACAGCATAGATAAAAAAATATGTCATATAAAAACATTTTGAGGACAACACCTTACTCAACTGAAAGCAAATGGAGCTACTGATATGCTCCCCCCATATGATAAATTCCTTGTTTTTATTGATGGTGGCAATATCTAGGAACATCCACTCCTAGAATTCCTTTATAAAAGGAAGGCCTAAAACTCTACTCGTTGACACAATAATATCACTGAATTCCTAAATAAATTCTGACGTATACATGGTCTTGGGCAATTTGGAAACATTCTTGGCCAGATAACTTTTCAACATGACCTTTGTGCATAACTATGTTTCCTTATCCCAATGTTCCACCACTAATTCTGGTGAAATTTTTTCGTAGTCTTCAACATCGAGGAGTTTGAACAAATCTTAAAATAAATTTGGGTCCAAGTAGATTACAACCTTACCATCAGCATCTTTAACTATTCTGGATTATTCATCAAAGTGGGATGTTGTAGCTAAGATGAACTTGGGGAAATGCATAGATGTGGGAAAACAAAAAACAAGAACAAGCCCATTGTCATATATGGCTTGCATCCAAGGTTTCTTGTTTGGGGCCTTCACTCTTGCCGAGAATTATAGAAAATCAATCTACTCAAGATCAGTGTCTCCTATACTTCCCAAGTCTGAAGACAGACAAGAGTGAGGAGTAAATCCAAGGAACATATACTTCATCTTTTCCTTTCCCTTGGTTGTAGAAGTAGACATCAAGTTTTAAATTTCAGAATCTGATGGCCTTCCGAATTCTGAAATATCAAAGTTGAAAGTTCTAAAAAAGAGAAATTTGAAAAACCGAAGAACTTCAACCTCCACAAACCTGAAAGGTTAACCTTTGAAACAAAGAAGTCAAAAATCCCGAAGTGGAAAGTTCAAAAAACTCGAAAAGATTCAACCTTCAAAAACCTGAAAATCAAACTTCTGAAACAGAGAATTTTAAAATCCCGAAAAGTAGAATTCTGAAAGTTTGAAATAGAAAAGGTTTCGAATCTCTAAAGATTTTAAAACTCTGTAACCCCAAAAAGTAAAGTTTTGAAGTTCCAAAACAAAAAGTTCCAAAAAGGAGAATGGCATGGTTCCCAAAAACTAAAAAACTCTTAACAACCAAATCTCTAAACTCTGAAAAGAGAGTATTTTGAACCCTGAAAAGAAAAACCTCTGAAAACACTAACCTCTAAACTCTGAAAAGAGAGAAGTGCTGAGAGGGAAAATTTGAGTACTCAGGAGGATCTTAAGGAATGTGATGAAATTTGCATTGGATGCCTGTAGAAAATCAGATCGTGGAAGCGTTAAGATCAAAAACACCATCAAAGGAAACATGGTGGGTAATGATATTTTCATTCTCCAAGGTAAACTAAGGAGAAAAAAAAAAGAATGAACAAGGAGAAAAAAAAACAAATAGATCTTAAACCAAAAAAAATAACATAAATAAAATACCTTGAAAATGACGTCAAAAATTACTGGACACAGTTAAAAAAAACTAGATCATCAAAGCAATTTGTCAGGTGAAAATGACAGGTGAAAACATGAGTTTAAATAGAAAAAACTTGACATTAATGCCTGAATCTTGACATGTATGGAAGAAGGTAAGAAATTAAATGCACAATGAACTCCAAAAATTTGAAACCCAAAAGTCTGAAAGTCTAAAATTCCAAAATTTTGAGCTTTAGGGGTTTCAGACTTCAAAGATCAGGAGGTGAAAATCATTAAATGTGATGAAAGAACTCCAAAACCTGAAAAAACCGAAAGTCTAAAAAAATTGACTTTCAGACTTCAGAAGTTTGAAAGTGAAAAAAATCCAAAAATGGTGGAGAGAGTTCTGAAACCTGAAATCCTGAAAGTTTGAATTTTCAGACTTTCAGACTTTAGAAGTCTGAAAGTGAAAAACCTTAAAAATCAACCTAAAGTTCCAAAACCCGAAATCCTGAAAGTTTGAAATTTTGGACTTTTGGGGTTTCAAACTTCAGAAATTTGAAAACATGATTTAAAAACCAATTTATTAAAAATTTGAAAGGAAAAATCACTGAATTTGAAAGTCCATTTTTTTTGGATTTTCGAGACTTGGAGAATTTCCAATATGGAGAACACTTCCATGTGAAGGATTTCAAAAAAATTATCTGATAGATTTCAACACCTATTTCTCAAGGTAGATTAAAACGATAACATTTTTGGCAACCTCTAGGGAATGATTTCCTGCTAATATTCTGGACTAGTAGCCTTATACAAACAGTTGGGAAAAAGGAGTCTTGAAAGAAAAACTACATTTAGGGGACACCTAAAACAAAATAAAAGAAAATGAAAATAGAAGAACGGTGTGCAAAGCACTTGGACGAAAAAACAAATGAATGTTGTACAAGGGTGAAACAATCTCAAAAGAAATCCTTAAGATGTATCCCATTCATGTGAATGGGAAATTCTTATCCATTGAGTCTGGATAGAAGAAATGAATTCACCTCTTTACAAATTGTGATGATGTACGACCCACTCCAGAGAGCATCAAACTTGGCATGCCTTCCTAGTTTGGTTTTGTCTTCATCCTAGTTGAGAACCAAATTTCCCTTTTGGAAATTCCTATAAGAAGATTTCCTATCAAAGGATTTCTTAACTTGATCCTGATGTTATTCTAAATTTTTCATATCTGTGCTTTAAACTTCTTCCAACTCCATAAGTTCAACAAACCTCACCTTTAAGGAGTCATTTTCCATAACTTCAAGCTTATGGGCCAACTCTAAAGAAGGTAATTCCAAGGAGAGTGAGAGCTTCACCTCCCTCTCATATACAAGCATAAAAGGTGAACTTCCAATGGCTCTTTTAGGTGTGATGTGATCTACCCATAAAGTAGTCTTAATATGTGTATGCTAAGTCCTTTTGTTAGCCTCCATCGTACGCTTGATGATCCTTATGAGATTCTTGTTACTGGATTCGACCAATCCATTCCATTGTGGATAGTAGTTGGATGAAGTATTGAGGTAGAACCCATTCTTAACCACCCATTCACTCAAAGTTATACCGAGGAAAGCCATTGCATTTTCAGAGATAACGGTGAATGGAACTCCAAACCTTGTAATTATAATTTCCAAGAAATAAAGGATTGCCTTTTCGTTGCTTTGCTTTAAGGCCACCACCTCTGTCCATCGAATGAAATAATCTATCGTAGTAAGAACCTATTTATGTACATCACTAGAAGGAGGATTTATCATCCCAATAAAATCTAACCCCCATTGAATGGAAGGTTTATCTACCTGAATAGGGTACAGGGGAAGAGCTGTTAATTTTTGTTTGGCTGTGAACAAGACACATTCTTTACATTTCCTCACCCAAAGATGAGCATCTTTGAACAAATCTATCCAATAGTAACCAGCTCACAATATTTTTGTAGCATTTTTTTGTGCAAAGTAATTCCCCCCAGAAAGACCATTGTGGAATTATTCTAACATCTTATTTACCTGCTCTGGTTTGATGCAACGAAAAATAACACCATTCAAATATTTTTGAAAAATAATATTATCGATCAATACATATGGAATGGACTGGAGACAAAAAGTACGTCATTAGAATTTATCCATGTTTGAAGAATATTCCCCTAAAAGGAAGAAATTTTGCATCTTTGTTAACCAATCAACTTGACCGTCAACTTTTTCGATGTTTAAGAGCATAGCATCTTCCACATATTTGATCTCCATGTCTATAGCCAACTGTAGACATAATGTTTTTCCCCTGATAATTTTAGTGACTTTAATGTGTACATCATACTCCAGTACTTTCGTGATCCACCCCACATGTTTCTCGTTCATCTCTTTGTTCAACAAAAAATCCTGGATGTCAGGATTAGAGACCATGAGGTGAATTTTTTTGTTGGACAACATGTGCCTAAACTTCTTTAGAGCTCAAATGACTACAAAGACATGTTTCTCAAAAAAGGAATATTTGAGCTCATATACTTTGAGAGAGTGACTGAAGAAGGAAATTGGTCGTTCTATCAAATTTTCATTTTGCTGGTTGAGAATCCCCAAAATACTTTCTTGGCCAACGAAAGCATAAAGAATGAAATCTTTGTCAAACTTGGGGTTTACCAGTGTGGGAGCTTGAGATATGGTCATTTTGATAGCCACAAATATCTCCCTCCCTTCCTTCATCCATGAGAATGGAATGTTATTTTTCATCATGTGTGAGAAGTTTAGCCAACATTACAAATTGAGGAATGAATCTCCGCACAAAATTTATGGTTCCGAGAAAACTTTGGATACCTTTCTTCTAACTTAGAAGAGATAAGGACATAATTGATTGAATCCTGGCTAGATCAATAGACAGTTCTTTCACTGAAACAACATGTCCCAACAAATTTCCTTCTTGAACTGTAAAAATGCGCTTCTTAGGATTAAATGAGACCCCAAACTCTCTACATCTTTGAAAAACTTTCCTTATATGTGTGATATGATTTTCGGCATGCTTGGAATATATAGTTATATCATCAAGGTAAACCAAGATGATATTGTTGATTAGTCCCTTAAATTCCATGTCCATGGATCTTTGGAAATTAACCCTTGCATTGGAAATCCAAATGGCATTTTGTTGTAAGCACATGTGCCCCACTTAGTAGTAAAGGCTATTTTGAATTGATCAGATTCTTGGACCAGAATCTGATTTTATCCCGAATATCCATCTAGCAAAGAAAAACTTTGAGCCCCTGCCACTTTCTAAAGGATCTATTCCATTGATGGAAGAGGGTAGTGGTCTTTTAATGAAGCATGGTTCAAATCTCTTAAGTCTATGCACAGTCAAATCCCTCCGTTATTCTTCCTTACATGCACTAGATTGGCCACCCACAAGGAATTCTTGATGGGAAAAATTATGCAAGCCTCAATAAGCTTGGTTAGATCCTTCCTCATCAGTGGATCAATTTTAGGATTAATTGGCCTCTATTTCTTACTGAACTAGTTTTATCATTTGGATCTAGCTCAATGGTTTGTTGAGCTAGACCTAGATCAAAACCATGCAGGTCTTTGTAGCTCCATGCAAAAATATCATGATACTCTTGACATAGTTTAATGAAAGCTTCTTTCCCTTGAGCGTTACATACTTTTCCAATCTTTAGAAGCTTTTCACTTACCACCTCCACTTCTTTAAAATCTTCTTCTTTGATCACCATGTTGGTGACTTTTCGTTTGACCTGGTCATCTATATTGAAGATGGATTCAATAGTAACTAGGCCTTTGGTAGTTTATTTCCTTTCAACTGTATAATCTAATCAGCCATAGGATTTTTAGAAGTTTATCCTGGTGTTTAGCAGTGAACTTTCGCTTCTTGTTGTAGGAAAAGGACAATCTATTTGTCGCTATGGAAGACTTGTAAGCTACTTATGTTATCTGGTAGTTCAGGATGGACCACCATTTTGACAATCTACTGCCCTTCTTTTATAATTTCCACAAGCATATCATACTACGAGCCAATAGTAGCAATCCTGCCAGCATAGTGGTTTTACTTTCTAGGAAATGCACGAATTCCAAAAGCTTTGAAATCTTCTATTAAGTTCCTAAAATCGATTCTTATATGATCTTAATAGATCATTTTTTAATGCACTTTGCAGGCTATTACTTGATGCACAACCAATTCACTATCACTAAAGATAAGTCAAGGTTTTGATTCCTTTCTTTTGGGCCAGATGAATCCCTTGTATTGAGGGCCTCATATTCAAAAACATTATTAGTACAACTAAAATGCAACCAAAAAGATGAGAAATATTTATCAATCCTTCTTAAGAAATCAACATAACACCCACACTGGATTCATTTATACTTCTTGAACCATCAAAGAATAATTTCCCTAGTCCCTCAGAATTGTTGGATTTCTTAACCAACTGAGGTACGATTGTACCTTCTTTATGTATGCAATATGTACCTCAATCCGAGTTTCTTCCAACAATAGTCATACCAGATTCTTCAAATGCTAATAAATTAGTGTAGGGATCATATTGAAGATCTGTACTTACCTCATCAAGTAAGGTATTGGGGACCTCTTCTACAAGAGTGAGTTGCGATCATGATCTGACATCTTCACTCCTCTGGATCACAAATAACATAATTTCCATTTATAGGATTAGCAGTGTATGGATCTACATGATTATTGCAAATCAGTTATGCTCTTATAGTCACCTTCATTCCATAGTGATTTCTAAGAATCATATGTGACCAATATGCTGACAAGTAACCACCCATCTTGGCGGTGAAATCTCGTGATAGGAAAATGGTGAAGAGAGGAGGAAGATCAATAACGGATATGTCTTGTGTAAATGAAAAGCTAGGACATGCATGGATGGTAAGCTGGAGTCCCTTAACGATTGCAATAGTATTAATAGTTGTGCCATCTAACTGAACAACTCCTCTTGCAACTAGCGCGTATTGTATACCTAACACATCTGTGATCTATTTAGGCATAACAAAACTATTGGCTCAAAAATTAATTATGTAATTATGAACCAAATGATCGCCAATGATCATAGGGATACATAATAATGGTGGTGGATTTGTTAGCCTTAGGAGTGTCTTTCTTCTCTTGTTGACACAAACTTGTCAATTTTTTTATTTTATGTCCTGATGATCCGTTAGTTGTACCAAAATTGTTCAAAGCCTCTTGCAGTAGGTTCCGTTGAGAAGGAATTGAGAGTGCGTCCCACATTGTGATGCTCGGGTTGGTTCTCTTCATTTGTTTAAAAATGCATAATGGAATTTCCCCAACTTTACTAATACCTTTTTGGGTATCAGAATCTTCTTTTGGAAAATACTTATTTGGCATTGTGATGCCTGAAGAACCTTCTCGTCTCTCAGCTTAAATAATAAATGTTTATGATGGTTTCTTCCCCGCATCTTTATCAACCGCCACTTCTTTTAAGGATTTGAATTGGATGTTTTCTTGATCAGTTTTGGAAACTTGAGATTCCATTGCTCTCTTTTTAGAACAAGTGTTGGCTAATACGGATGAAGCTTTTGCATTCGGTTTGAAAAACTCTTCAAATTGCCTAGTTAGTAGAAAAGTGACTTCTTTAGGGTCCTGCGGTTGATCTGTTGACTCTCTTGTGTAGATGAGTCTGATCTGATTAAATCATGAAGGGGAAGATATGCTTTGAACCATAAGGGCCCAACTAAGAACTCCATGGGGAAAAATATTTTGATTATGAGGTTGAGAAAAAGGATAACACCATTCGTAGTCTTGAACTAAATTATTCTAGACATGTACTACGGATCTTGATGAGCTAACAACAAGAGGGTTATGAAATTTAAAAGGCCTGAAATTTGTAGCTTGATCTGTAGCCTTATTTTGATAATGGTTGTTCCCTTGGAAAGGAGGACAGATAGCCTGATACTGATGGTTTTGTGATTGGTATGGATGATTATATTGAAATTGTTGCCTTTTGAGTGCAAAAATCTCATTTCCAAAAGTTTGTAGAAGTGAATTGACCTCAAATAGATAATTCGAAGAGGCAGGGGTGGACCCAAGAGCTGGTTATTGATAAGAGGCTACTAGAACTAGGAGTGATGACAGGCTGATTATTCGTACAGATTTCTGGAGAACAATGACATTGGAGGTCATGGAACTATCTTTCTAGCCTGAATCAAGGAATTTTCCGATGTTATGGAAACTTTGTAAGCATTAGGTAATGTAGTCCCTCCTATGGACTGGATCATAATTGCTACATTGTTATTCAAGGCTCACAAATAGTACAAGAATTCATTGTTTGAAGAGGGTTTAAGGAGTGTTGGAATCCTATTCCAGGCTCTATGGAATCAGACATTTAAATCACTCATGTACTTTTGAGGAGCCCTCTTCATGGTAGTGAGCTATTCAAAAAGTGATAGGTGATCACTCTCGTCTTCAAACTGCTTGTAAAAAAAAATTCTCCCAATTCATCCCAAGTGGTTATAGTGAACCAACACTTAACCCTCAAAATGATTGAGAGTGCTTTTCCCTTGAAATGAAGTGGCCAGAAGTCTGACAACAACATTATCCTCCATGATGTTATGTACGATGCACAGATGCTAGCCACTATGTCAAGAATATGCTTCTATTGGAGTAATGTTGAGCTTCCCCTAGTATAAAAAGGTAAAATTTTTGAGTGTCGTAATCTGGTATAGGGTCATCCCTTCAGGCCAATAGAAGATTGGACTGCTTGGCATTGAAAGGGGGAAAAAATTGATTTTGTTGCTATGGAGACCAGTAGGTGGTTGGTTGTTGCCTTGGTGGAGGAAACATCTTCGTATTAGGAGGAGTTCAAATGACCCCTACGAGGTAAAGATGCAACTGGGTGATGATCGAAACACCATCTTGCTCCTTCTCTTTGGAGGAGACAAGGAAAGTTGAATATGCTAATAATTTCCTTACTTTGAAGAAGATATTGTCTGAATTCTTCACATAAGTAATTACACTGAGACTTGAAATCTAGAGAAATGAAGTTGCCATGTACTTTGATTCATGTAAGTACAAAAAAAGTACCAACTTGTTCCACTGGGTGTGCCAAAAAATGTTGTCACCAAATCACTGCACCATCCGAATGGTTAGACTATAAGCATGACATTTAGTGTGATTGGGACACATGGGATCACCTCTCAAGATGTGGGACTTGGGCTCGAGGTGAATCTCCATAGAAGTCTGACTTCATTTTTCCTAAACTAAGTGTTGTACTACTCCTAGTGCAATAAAATAACTATCTAGACCTATGCTAACACTTTCATGGGTAATAGGGAAAGATATTTGTAAAAATAAAACTATACTAGGAATGGTGATGTGACCAAATAAGGGGTGTTTCTAGACCTCGGGAATAGTTAATTTGAGGAGGGTGTGTGCACCACATTAGTCAACTTCACCTATTGAAAACCTATAAAAGGGTAAAGAATAACACATATTATGAAGCACAGCATTCCTTTGTTAGACTCAAACATGTTCACAATAGAAAGATCAAATTTGATCGAACACACAATGAATTCACCATGAGCATATAATGCATATACATGTCAAGAAATTCACTTCTCTGATAACAAATAATGATATTGTAGCTTGTAATAACAGAAGGAAGAATAAATCTTTCCACCACTCACACCAACACTATGGTTATATCATTTTCTCATAGTATGAAATAAGATAATCTGAAATAAAGGTAAGCTAACCAATTACATTAAGGAATTATGCATTCACAAAACATACACTGATTAACTATTCAACACAATAAATCAAGCTCTCAAGACAACATATAAATCTGAATATAATTGAAAGGTTTTAAAGTATCCCTGAAACACTCTTACAAGCTTGAAGAGAAACTTCACCAAAAATGATCTATATTTGTCTCTCTTAAGACTCCATGCACTTAAATATTTATAAGTTCTTTAGGTTGAGCCATTACAGTTGGGCCTTAACTAATAAATAACTAAAAATAGATATGTCATTAAATGCAAGGGAACATGCTCCCATGAAAATAACAAATTTTTTGCAAGGGTTTGACTTAGTTAACCCTGTAACTTTGACTGATCCACAACTTGGATCTGTCCTTTTATGGCTGCTCATCTTTGGTATGGATTTGCAATGCCTTCTCCTTCTGTAGAATTTTGTTTGTTTCTTCCCACGTAGCCATTTGATGTTTATATTTGATGAAGCACTTAATGGTTCCATGAATTTATTCATCCCCTGGCCCACATACATACTGATTTACCACATCTGCTGTCTCAATTTCCCTTCTCATCTTAGCTCAAACTCTTTTAAGTTTACTCACAACCTTCTTTAATATTCATATGAAATTTTGGCATAAAACCAACCTATCAATAGATTCACTGTCGAAAGTTTTTGTAACCTCATCGTCACAC
Organism: Taxus chinensis; assembly: GCA_019776745.2. NCBI lineage: Eukaryota > Viridiplantae > Streptophyta > Pinopsida > Cupressales > Taxaceae > Taxus > Taxus chinensis. Next base: position 178,267,793 of record CM034151.1, read on the forward strand.
TTCACAAAATCTTTGAAATTTTTCTTGATTTGATCCAACAGAAGAGCATCAATTTTTTCATTGAAGAATTTACAATTAACAATATCAAATTCATATGTCATTCAAGGCATCTGTAATTTCCACTCATTTATCATCCAAATTCTTAATTAAATCCTAAAACACTTGACACCAGAATTCCATGGATTTTTGGTATTCAAACAACTTTGAAGCATCATCAATTACATCTTCCTGAAGGAGTACATCTGGATCTTTTTCTCGAATTTCACTCCATGTTGCCAAATTCAAATTCAGGTTATTATTGTCCTTGGAAAAGGCTTCATCCATTTTGCAAATAACAACTCTTCCAACCTGCAAATCATTGTATATCTCAATAACCTCTTTAATTAAAGGATTGGCTTCTTGTAGTATATGCTCCATCCATCCATTTAACGATTTCTCTTTCTGGCCTATCTTCTCAATCTCGTGATAAAAAATTTCGTCGATGTTAGATGAAACTGTCATAGCCATAGTAGTGGAAATTTCGGTAGATGGATTTGGCTGTGTTACTTTTCTTAATAATGCAGTGAGTTGCTTGACCTTTACTTTGAGCTCATCCTTTAAAGCCTTATCCTTGTCATATTTCTCTAGTAGATTCCCAAGAGTAGTTTACACATCCTGCTTAGCTCCTTCGTGAGTGGATTTTCCCAGTGAAAATTTAGAAACTCGATAATTTTTGGCTGTAATAGTTTCCTTTTTTTTTCCATCAATGTGAGTAGCAACCTCTACAATTCGTTCCCCATATGAATTAACTACCAGGATAGAAAAAATATTTGGCCTCTTGGCTTGTTTTTTTGGTGTATGCTCCAATATGCTCAGATCTATGACATCCCCCAGAGGCACATTCTTCTTCTTATTTTCAGATTCTGCATGAAAGAGCCATTTTGGAATGGCTAATGTTGATAAGAGTGGAACACTAGATTCAGTACCTGAAACATTAGTCAAAGAAATAGGGCACCAGTAACATTTGTTAGCATTTTAATGGAAGTGGCAATAATGGATGACGGTGGATTTGAGGATGGCCATAGGAGTAGATACAATGATATTAGGAGATGAGATGGAAGGAAATGGAAGTGTTAGGGGAAGTGAAGTAGAAGATGGGTGACCTAATAGTTTATCCAACTGATGAGAGAACTGGAAGGGATGAGAACACTTGGGCCATAAAAGGAGATGGCAAAGAAGAAATGATTGTAGAAGTGGAAAGAATTGATGTATGAAGTGAAAAAGGAAGAGGTTCAGAAGAGATGATGGAGTCCTATGAGACACTTGGAGAATCACTTACTTCAACTTTTTTTGATACGGGTGCTATAGGAAACATGGCTTTCTGGAAGTAGAAGCCATTTGGAGAGAGATGAGATGCCCACTACAAAAGAAATATTTTTAGGGACTGTATGGGCCCTTTGGATGGACCCTCTTTCCCTTTTTGGGTGTTGATTGGACTCATGGTTGTTGGGGTTTCGAAATGTTTGTAAGTTGTTCTAACCCCTTGGGTGAGATTCCCAAGGTAGCTAACCAACTGTAGGTTCTCTATAGAATGGGCCTTTCCTCATCTCCTTTTTATTACAACATTCTTCCACATACCAATCAATCCATGGAAATGGTTGATCTGGAACATTATTATCATTCTTATATGTTACATCCAAAACCTCATCATCATCTTGTAACTCCTTTGGAACCTCGGCTATACCAAACTGTTGAACCTCATCCAAGGTTAACCTCTCATAATGCTCTTTGTCAGATAATGTATTCATCCTAGAAAATGAATCTAGATGTATTCCAACTGGAGGAACATGGGAACTGGATCGACCTATTATCACTAAATTTACCCTAATAATCAAAATTGTTCCATTGATGACAACTCTGCAAGGTTACTTCTTCCATTTTTGCATACACATTCTTAGCCTAATAAATATTTGGGCAAGCATATCTTGCCAATCGAAATAGGGAATTTAATTCCCACTTTGTGTTTTTTATTCTGAGATCCTATGGTAATACCCAACAATTTTCAAACCAATTCTAGCAAGACTGACTTATCAGTGGGACATCTGGGAAGCTTGCTGGGAGCACCTACAAAGCCAAGAATCCTAATATAACTAAACATAGGGAATTGTAGGTAAATAGCTCCCCACTCACATACTTCCTTGAAGGATTCATTAGAAATCCTTTGATTATACAACTCCTTATCGAAATGATAGAAAATAACAATAAAGAAAGCATCATTAATCCTATACGGAAGTGCATGCTTCCCTCATCCAATGTAAGATGAGGATAGAAGTCATAGTTTTGAGAAGTACTTCGAATACCCTTAGTATTTAATCCAGATGAAGTCTCCCATGGCAGGTGTAACATAGAACAAAATAGGATGTCTATATAAAAAATCTTCGAGGACAACACCTTGCTCAACTGAAAGAAAATGGAGCTACTGACATGCTCCCCCCATCTAATAAATTCCTTATTCTTATTGATGGTAGCGATATATAAGAACATCCACTCCTGAAATTCCCTTGCAGAGGGAAGGCTTGAAACTCTACTAAGTAGAAAAATAATGTCATTGAATTCCTGAATAAAGTCTAGACCAATACATGGTCTTTGGCAATTTGGCAACACTCTTGGTCTAAATAAATTTTCACACATGACCTTTGTTCACAACTCTATTTTCTTATCCCAATGTTCCACCACTGACCTTGGTTAAATTTTCATGTAGTCCTCAATGTTAGGGAGTTTGAGTAAATCTTCAAAGAAATACAATGTTAGGGAGTTTGAGTAAATCTTCAAAGAAATATGGGTCCAAGAACGGATTACCACCTTATCATTAGCATCTTTAACTATCCTTGGATATCCTCATCAAAGTGGGTTGCTATGTAGCTAAAACAAACTCTGGGAAATGTATAGACATGCGAATACTGGTAGAAAAAACAAGCCTATTATCATATATGGATTGCATCTAGGGTTTCTTATTTGGGGCCTTCACTCTTTCACATAAGTCTAGAAAATCAATATGCCCGAGGTTAGTGTCTCCTATGTTTCCCAAGTCTAAAGACAAAAAAGAGTGAGGAGAAACTCGAAGGAACAAATATTTAATCTTTTCCTTGCCCTTGGTTGTAGAAGTAGACATCAATTTTTGAATTTTGGAACCTGATGGCCTTTCTGGTAATTCCGAAATGCCAAAGTTGAAAGTACCGAAAAAGAGAAGTCTAAAAACCTAAAGAAATTCAACCTTCGAAAACCCAAAAGGAAAACCTCCAAAATGGAGAATTCCAAAAATCCAAAGTGGAAAGTTTCAAAAACTCAAAAATCTTAAACTTCCAAAAACTTGAAAATCAAACTTCCCAAACAGAGAAGTTCGAAAACCAAAAAAAGCATAGTTCTGAAAATTCAAAATAGAAAAGGTTCTGGATCTTCAAAGATATTAAAACTTCGAAACCCTGAAAAGCAAAGTTCTAAAAAAAAAGTTCTAAAAAAGGAGACTGATATGGTTCCCAAAAATTTAAAAACTCCAAATCTTTGAACATCTAAATCTCTAAACTCTAAAAAGAGAGTCTTCCAAACCCTGAAAAGAAAAAACCTCTGAAAATGCCAACCTCTGAACTCCAAAAAGAGAGATGTATTGAGAGGTAAAATTTGAATACTTAGGAATATCTTGAGGAATGTGATGAGATCTTCCCTAGATGCCTGTAGAAAATTGGATCGTGGAAGCATTAGGATCAAAAACACTATGAAAGAAAACATGGTGGGCAATCAGATCTTCATTTTCCAAGGTAAACAGAGGAGGAACAAAAATAAAAATGAAAAATAGAGAAAAAAAAACCACAAAGATCTTAAACCAAAAAGAAAGTAACCTAAATAAAATACCTCGAGAATGACATGAAAAATTACAAAATATAGTAAAAAAACTAGATTGTCAGGGCAAGTGTCAGGTGAAAATAACATGTGAAAATGTGAGTTTAAATAGAAAAAACCTGACATCAATGCCCAAAATGTAGACACGTACAGAAGTAAGTAGGAATTAAATGAGAAAGAAACTCCAAAAGTATGAAACCCAAAAGTCTGAAATTCCAAAATTTCTAGAATTTAGGGGTTTTGGAATTAGGAAACTCAGGATGTGAAAATCATGGAATGGCGATGGAAGAGTTCCAAAACCTAAAATCCTGAAAGTCTAAAATTTTAGAATTTTCAGTACTTTCAGACTTTAGAAGTTTGAAAGCGAAAAAACCCCAAAATAGTCGGAAGAGTTCCGAAACCTAAAAGCTCGAAAGTCCAAAATTTCAGACTTTCGGACTTCGGAAGTTTGAAAGAGATTTTACAAAAAGTGTGACCTTAAGTTCTAAAACCCAAAAGCCTGAAAGTCTAAAATTTTGGACTTTCGGTTTTTTAGACTTAGGAAACTAAAATATATTTTTCCAAAAACTAAGACTTGGAAATTCTGAAACCCAAAATGCCTGAAAGTCTGAAATTTTGGACTTTCAGGGTTTCAGAATTTATAACTCTGGGTTCAAAATTTGCCAATCGTCAAATGAAAAATCTGAACTTTGAAACCTCGAAAGTCCAAAATTTTAGAGGGGTTTCAGACTTTAGAACTTTGAAAACACAATTTTAATTCTGCATCTTTTAAACTTTGAAAGGGAAAATCCCTGAAATCCAAAGTCCAAAAGTTTTTGGATTTTTGGGACTTGGAGGAGCTTTCAATTTGTAGAATACTTCCATATGAAGGATCTTTTCAAAAAAATTGTCTGATTGATTTCAACATCTGTTTCTCAAGGTAGATTAAAACATTAACATTTTTGGTGACCTCCATGGAATGCTTGCCTACTAATATTTTAGACCAGGAGCCTTATAAAAACCATTGGGCAAAGAAGTCTTGAAAGGAGAAACTACATTCAAGAGACACCTAACACAAAGAGAAAAGAAAATGAAAACAAAACATTGTGCAAAGCACTTGGAGGAAAAGATAAACAGAACACTGTACAAAGAGTGAAACAATCTCAAAAGCAATGCTTTGAGATGTATCCCATTCACGTGAATGAGAAATTATTCTTGATTGAGTCTAGAGAGACGAAATGAATTCACCTCTTTGCAACTTGTAATAATATATGGTCCATTCGAGGGAGCGTTGAAATTGGCATGTCTACCCAGTTTGGCTCTTTCTTCATCCCATTTAAGAACCAAATATCCCTATTTGAAAATCCTATTAGAAGCTTTATAATCGAAGGATTTCTTAACCTGAGCCTGATGCTGTACTAATGTGTGCATAGTCAAGTTTCAAATTTCTCCCAATTCCATGAGTTCAAAAAACCTCACCATTAATGTATCATTTTCCATAACTTCAAGCCGATGATCTAACTCCAAGGAAGGTATCTCCAAGGAAAGTGGGAGTTTTTCTTCCCTTCCATATACAAGCATGAAGGTGAAACCCCGAAGGCCCTTTTAGGTGTTATTCAATCTATCCATAGGGAAATATTAAGTTGCCTATGCCAGGTTCTTTTGTTAGCCTCCATTTTACATTTGATGATTCTCACAAGATTCTTGTTACTGGATTTGACCAACCCATTCCTCTGTGGGTAGTAATTAGATGAAGTATTGAGGTAGAATCTGTTCTTAACTAGCCCATTCACTCAATCTTTAAACTAAGGAAATCCATTACATTGTCAGAGATAACAGTAAATGGAACACCAAACCTTGTCATTATATTCTCTAGGAAATCAAGTACGGCCTTTTTTGTTGATTTCCTTTAAGGCCACCACCTCTGTCCAATCAAGTGAAATAATCCATGTTGTTAGTAAGGACCCATTTATGTCCATCACTAGACAGGAGGATTGATCATCCTGATATAATATAACCCCCATTGAATTAAAGGTTGATCTACCTAAATGGGATGTAGGGGAAGAGTTGTCAGCCTCTATTTTCCTGCAAATAAGGGCACATTCTTTAAATTTCCTCATCTAGAGATGAGCATCTTTGAACAAATCTGGCCAGTAATAACTGGCTTGCTTATATTTTGGTATCAGTTGTTTGACATAGAGTAATGCCCTCTGGACCAGGCCATCATGGAATTCTTCTAACATCTTGTTCACCTGATCTGGTTCGATGCAACGTGCAGAAGAATGTCATTCAAAATCCTTTCGGAAAAGAATATTATCCACCAAGACATATGGAATGGACTGGAGAATGAAAAGTATGTTCATTGGACTTTATCCATATTTGGAGGATATGCCCCTGAGAGGAGGAAATTTTACATCTTAGTTAACCAATCAATCTTGACCGTCATTGCCTTCATTGGCATGTGTAAAAGTGTATCATCTTCCACATTTTTTATTTCCATGTCTGCAGCCAGCTACTGACATAAACCTTTTCCTCTGACAAATCTTAGTGAATTTAATGTGTAATTCATACTCTATTACTTTCGTGATCCACTCATGCATATTTCTCATTCATCTCTTTTCTCAACAAAAATATCCTTGCTACACCAGGATGATGAGACCATCAGGTGAGTTTTTTTGTTGGACAACATGTGCTTAAAATTTTTCAGAGCTTGAATGAACTGTGAAAGACCTGTTTCTCAATGAAGGAATATTTTATCTTGTATTCATTGAGGGATTGATTGAAGAAGGCAAATGGTTGTTCCATCAGATTTTCATTTTGCTAGGTTGAGAATCCCCAAAATACTTTCCTGACCTGTGAAAGCATGGAGAATGAAATATTTTTCAAACCTAGGGTCTTCCAGGATGGGAGCTTGATAAATGTCTATTTTGATAGCCTCAAAGCTCTCCCTCCCTTCCTTCATCCATGAGAATGGAATGTTATTTTTCAACATGGATGTGATTGTTATAGCCAACGTTGCAAATTGAGGAATGAATCTTTGCACAAAATTTATGGTTGCCTAGGAAATTTTGGAGGCCTTTCTTGTGACTCGGAAGGGATAAGGACATAATCGAATGAATCCTGGTCTGGATCGATAGATAGTCCTTCCATTGAAACAACATGTCCCAATAATTTTCCTTCTTGAACTGCAAAGATGCACTTCTTAGGATTAAATGAGACCCCAAATTCTCTACATCTTCGAAAAAACTTTCCCTGAGATGTGTGATATGATTTTTGGCATGCTTGGTATATATGGTTATATCGTCAAGGTAAACCAAGATGATATCATTGATTAGTCCTTTAAATGCCATGTCCATGGCTCTGTGGAAAGTAACCCCCACATTGGACAATCCAAATGGAATTTTGTTGTAAGCATAGGAGCCCCACTTAGTAGTGAAATCCGTTTTGAATTGATCAGATTCTTGGACTAGAATCTGATTGTATCCTAAATATTCATCCAAGCAAAGAAAACCTTTGAGCCCCTACCACTGTTTGAAGGATTTTTTCCGTTGATGGGAGAGGATAGTGGTCTTTTAACGAGGCAAGGTTAAAATCCCTGAAGTCTACGCACAACCCAATTTCTCCGTTCTTCTTCCTTACGGGCACCAAGATTTGCTAGCCATGAGGAATGCTTGATATGAAAAATTATGCAGGCCTCAATGAGATTGGTTAGCTCGTTATTCATCAATGGCTCAATTTTAGGATTAGTTGGCCTCTGTTTCTGAAGAACTAGCTTAGAATTTGGATCCATCTCAATGGTATTTTGAGCTAGACCTAGATCAAAACCATGCAGGTATTTGTAGCTCCATGGAAAAATATCATGATACTCTTGACATAGTTCAATGAAATCTTCCATCTCTTGAGCGGTACATACTTTTCCAATCTTTAGAAGCTTTTTGCTTACCACCTCAGCTTCTTTAAAATCTTCTTCTTTGATCAAAATATTAGTACCTTGCCATTTGACCTAGTCATCTATATTGAAGATGGATTCAAGAGTAACTAGGCCTTTTGGAAGTTTATTTCCTTTCAATAGTATAATTTGATCATCGTAGGAGTTTTGCAGTTTATCTTGGTGTTTGGCAGAAAAAACCACTTCTTGTTGTAGGAAAAGGACAATCTATTTTTTGCTATCGAACACTTGTCAGCTACTTATGTTATCTGGTACTATAGGATGGACTACCATTTTGACCATCTATTACCCTTCTTTCATAATGTCTGCAGGTATATCATATTGCGAGCCAATGGTAGCAAACCTATCAGCATCTTGATTTTGCTTTCTTGGAACTTCATGAATTCCAAAAGCTTTGAAATATTCTATCAAGTCCTAAAATTGATTCTTATATGATCTCAATAGATCATTTTTATGTGTTTTGGGTTGTTACCTGATGCACAAATAATTCCCTGTCACCAAAGATAATTAAGGCTTTGATTCCTTTCTTTTGGGCCAACTGAATCTCTTGTATGATGGCCTCATATTCGGCAACATTACTAGTACAACTAAAATATAACCAAAAGGATGAGAAGTATTTATCTCCTTCTGGAGAAATCAACATACCTCTCACACTAGATCCATTTATACGTCTCAAACCATTAAAGAATAGTTTCCCTAGAGCCTCTGAATTGTTGGATGTCTTAACCAACTAAGGTACGATTGTAAATTTTTCATGTATGCAGTATGTACCTCATCTAGTCTCTTCCAAAAACAACAGAATAGATTCTTTATTTACCAATAAATCAGCATAAGGATCATATTAATGATCTATGCTTACCTCATCAAGCATTGTATCAAGGACTTCCTCTATGAGAGTAGTTGCCCCATGATCTACATCTTCCTTGTCTAGGTCACAAATAGCACAATTCCCATTTATGGGTTTAGTAGTGTAAGGTTCCACATGATTATGAAAAATTGCTTATTCTCTTATAGTCACCTTTTTCCCATACTAAGTTCTAAGGATCATATCTGACAAGTCTGATGAAAAATAACCACCTATCCTGGAAGTGAAATCTCGTGACAAGAAAATGGAAAAAAGGGGAAGGAGATAAATAATGGATATGTCTTGTGTGAACGAAAAACTAGGACATGCATGGATAGTAAGCTAGATTCCCTTAATGACTCCAATAGTCTGAACAGTGGTACCATCTAACTAGAGAACTCCTTATATTAGAGTATATGGGATTCCCAATACATCTACAATTTTCTTGGGCATTACAGAACTACTGGCTCCAGAATCGATCATACAATTGTGCACCAAATGATTGCCAATTATTAGAGAGATATACAATGGTGGTGGTTTTTTGGCCTTAGGAATCACCTTCACTTTTAGTTGACATAGACTGGTCACTATTTTTGATCCATGACCCGATGATCTATCAGTAGTACCAAAACTACTCAAAGCCTCCCGCAACAAAATCCTTTGAGAATGAATTGAGAGTGCATCCCACATCTTGACACTCAAATTGGTCTTCTTCATTTGCTCCACAATGTTGAATGTAATTTCCTGAACTTTTTTTATACCCTTTTAGGCATTAGAGTCTTCTTTGGGAAATACCTATTATCACCGAATCACAGCACCCCTATGTTTATATAAGCGCATATACTTGAACTCATGGTGTGATTGGATAACATGGGTACTATCTCTAAGTTGTGGGACTTGCTACTTGAGATAGACCTCCGGAGAAAGCTGGTTCTTGCTCCTAAACAACCTGCCACAATCTACTCTAATGCAAAGGAAAAATAACTATTCTAATTTAAATTTCCAAGGGACCAGGAGAGATAATGCATAAAATGAAATCCTACACTAAAGTGGTTATACACCAAAAAAGGAGGGTGTGAGAGTAGTCTTCAAATGCATGAGATACAGAAGCAAAGTGCACACTAGAAGGGGTGATGACAGTTCTCCATAATCTAGCAAAATGCATTCACAACAATATTTCAAACATACACAATGATAATGTATCCCTGCAAGAACATAATAATAGACACAATATTCTTTTAATCAAGGTTGAAGAGGCAAGAAAAATGCAAGAAAACACAGTAGGGGAAGATACATCCACAAACTTATATTTTATTGCTTCCTGATATGCACAGTTCAATCGGTTACAAGATAAGGGCCTGGATCATCATGCAAGGAGTCCACAACAAAGGCCTGTAGCACATTGGCTTCAAAAAGCAATTTTGGCAGAGCTTTGCTACAAATACTATCTCCCTCTTACAATGAGCCCAACACTCCAATTTATAGAAAAATTGAGAAGAGAGAGAGAAGGAAAAAATGGAAATCCCGAAATCTTTCCTTCAACCACTTGTAAGAGGAATTAAATGGAGTAAAATGATTGTATATTACTTGTAAAAGTATCCCCATACTATCCCAGGTGTTGCAGCAGAGAAAGAATGGTGACCATGCCTCATAATTGCACTCCAACTACCAAATAAAACATTGTTATGAACCTGGCCACGTTTTATAAAAACTCCCCATTGATTTCTCATAAAATGCAAAATTTATTGATTGTTGTGCATTGGGCTCAGAGCCATGATTCCAATGGTACCAATTTTGTGTGATTTAGTTGTGAAACGCAAAAGTTATGGCCTTCTAAGTGCGGGCAGCTATTTTGGGTCTGACCGGCATTTTCTATCATTTGATGGGAATGAGCATTAACTGACTGGAGCCGAATATGTTTATTTTAATTAACTATATCTAACCTCAATAAAAATAATAAATTTAGTTTTTTTGGCGTAGAGGACGTCGTGCTCGTTCCAGAAAGTCCAATTTTGTGAAAATCGGAGCTCGGAGTCAAAAGTTATGGCCATTTGAAGTTCACGGGTCAAACGTTGACTTTTCTTCTTTGCTGCGGCTATTTCGGAAAAATCACGCCCCGCATGTACTTTTGTCCCGACTGTCCCAGAAGAATTCTCCCGCATCGGCCGATTCGGGCTTCCTTGTCCCTGCTTGTGGCTTTTTCACCTTTTCACGTCCCGCGCGTACTTTTGTCTCGGCTGTCCCGGACAAAAATCTCCGAACTACACGAAATGGACCATCTTTCGACAAATCGGCCAATTTGCATCCCACACGTACATTTGTCCCAACTGTCCCGAACTACGTGAAAAAAAAACTTGACGATTTTTATTACCTTCAGCCGCTTCGGCTTTTCGCGTCCCCCACGTACTTTTGTCCCAACTGTCCCGTGGACCACCTGGGACAAAAATATCCGACTTAGCTGATTTTCTTTGTATTTCGGCCGCAAACTTGGTACGAAGAACCTTGGTACGACCCGCACCCTTTAGACCCGAAATGCTTTAAAACAATCCTGCAACCTTATTTTTTGTATTTTTTCCATTTTTTCTAACTCATTGGGATTTTTCCTTGGATGGGAGAGTTAGAGAGAAACCAAGGGGGCCCCCAAAAACATGATTTTGGGCCTTGAATCAATCTACTTGCTCAGGACTGAATAATTTGATGCATGTTATCAAAATTACCTTAAGGGGTGAATTTTGGATAACAATACCTATTGGCACTGTGATACTTGAAGATTCGTCCTTCTTTGTAGACTGATCAGCAGATATTTCTGGTGATTTCTTTCCTATACCCTTATTAGCCAACACTTGTGCTTCAGGAAGTTAAGTAGATACCTGATAAATTTATAAATGTTGAGGATCTATTTCCCTCTTCTTAGAACGTATGTTTGATGCTGTAGTGGAGGCATCAGTGTTCAAACCCTGAAAATTTTCCGTTTGACAATTTAGTAGCATAGTTTCATCATAAGGTTGGTCTTGACTCTCTTGGGTAGTTGGTCCGACTGATGAATCAGATGGGGCGGATATACTTTGGACCGTAAGGGCTTGACTCAACACTCCATTTTGGGAAAATATTCTAGTTACGGGGCTGAGAACAAGGATAACACCATTCATAATCATGAATGAGGTTATTCTAGACTAGTACTATGGCTCTAGATTAACTAGCAGTAGAAGGATTCCAAAATTTCAAAGGCTTCACATTTGTAGCTTGGCTTTTATCCCAGTTTTGAGTCTGATTACTTCCTTAAAAACGAGGACGACCCATTTGGTATTGCGATTGGAACAGGCGAGTATATTGGAATTGTTGCCTTTTAATCGCCATGAACTCATTTATGAAATTCTGCAACAGTGATTTAACCTCAACCAAATCATTTGAGGGGCTTGATGCAAGAACAGTTGATTGATTGGAGGCTATTGGAACCAGAGAAAGGACTAGATTTTTTCCTACATCTTTTGCAAACAAAGGCATAGGAGGCCTAGGAGAAATTTTACCTACCTAAATTAGGGAATTTTCAGCCCTTATGGTGATCTCGTAGACATCAAGAACTATAGTTCCCTCCATAGACTAAACCATTACTGCTATATCATTGTTTAAGGCCCGTAAATAATATAAGAATGCATTGTTAGGAGATTGCCTACTGAGCGTTGGAGTCCTGTTCCAATTTTTGTCAAACTAAAAATTAAAATCACACATATATTTTTGAGGGGCTCGCTTTATGGTAGTGATTTGTTCCATAAGTGATAGGTGATCAATTTTGTCCTCAAATTGCTTATAGAGCTTAGTGCCTAAATTGTTTCAAGTAGTGATGTAACCAGCAATTAATCTTTGAAACCAATGGAGTGCTTTACCTATAAATGATGTAGCAAAAAATCTGACTTCCACGTTATCTTTTGTAATACTATGCACTACACAGATACTATCCACATCCAAAATGTTCTCCCAAGTGACATTGGTTTTTCGAGAATAAAATGGTAATATTTAAGGTCATTTCCAGTATAGCATCCATTTGGGCTAAGAGAAAGGGGTTGCTGGTGTTGAAAGGAGGACAAGCATTGGTTGCCATGGTGTCTAAGGGTCTATTGTGCATTGGTGGAAGAAATCTATTGTCAAAAGGAGTCGAATGCCTTATACAAGGTAAATCTGCAACTGTTGTTGTCTAAATGCCTTTTCTTCTTCTCTTTGGAGGAAATAAAGAAATTTTGGTATGTTGATAATTATGTTACTTTGAAGAAACTCTTGTCTGAATTCTTTGCATAAGTAATTACACTGAGACTTGAATCTAGATAAATGGAGTCGTCAGGTACTTTTATTCGTACAAGTGCGAAGAGAAGTACCAACTCATCCCACCGGGCGTGCTAACAATTGTTGTCGCCAAATCACTACACCATCTGAATGGCCATACTGTGAGTAGGACATTAAATGTGATTTGGACACATGGGATCACCTCTCAAGATTTGGGACTTGGGCTCAAGATGAACCTCCGGAGAAGGCTGACTTCCTCTTCCTAAAACTAAGTGTTGTACAACTCCTAGTGTAATAAAATGGTTATCTAGTCCTATGTTAATGTTGTCACGGGTTTTAGGGAAAGGGGTTTGCAAGAAGGAAATTATACTATGCATGGTGATGCACCAAATAAAGGGGTGTTTTTTAACCTCATGAAGGGTTAATGTGAGTAGGATGAGTGCATCATTAGTCACCTTCACCTACTGCAACTTAGGGAGGGTACAAAATACCATAGACTAAGAAGCATGCGTTACCAAAGAACACATAATAGATATATCAAATTTGATTAAACACACAATCAATTTACCATGAGGATAAAACACATGCACATGCCAAACATCCATTTCACTTATTTTAGCTAATGATAATACAACTTTTAACAATATAAGGAAAACAATTCTTTCATAATATGAAATGAGATAGTCTGAAATAAAGGTAAGCTAACCACTTACACTAAGGAATTATACATTCACAAAGCATATATTGATCAACCATTTAACACAATAAATCAAGTTCTTTAATGCAAGATATCACTCTACTGTAATTAAAAGTTTTTAAAATCCTTGAAGCACTCTTCCAAGCTTGAGAAGTAATTTCACCAAAATGATCAAATTTGTATATCCCCTAAGAATCCATGCACTTAAATTTTTAAAAGTTACTTAGGTTGAGTGATTAAATTTGGGCCTTAACTAACAAATAACTAAAAATAGAAATGTCATTAAATTCAAGGGAACATGCTCCCATAAAAATATCAAGTTTGACTCAATCAACCTTACAACTTTGACCGATCCAAAGTTGGGATTTGTCCTTCCATTGACACTTAGCTTTGGCCTGGCCCCGCAATAGCTTTGACATTGTTGCAAGGGTTTGACTCAATCAACCTTATAACTTTGACTGATCCAAAGTTGGGATTTGTCCTTCCATTGACACTTAGCTTTGGCCTGGCCCCGCAATGCTTTCTCCTTCTGTATTTTTTTGTTGTGCTTCCTCCCACACATCCATTCGATGTTTATATTCAATGAAACGCTTGATAATTCCCTAAATTTCTTCATCTCCCGGCCCACATGCATAGTGATTCACTACATCTATTGTCTCGATTTCCCTCATGACCTTGGCTAGAACTCTTCTAAGTTTACCCACAACTTTCTTTAGTCTCCCTATGAAATTTTGACATGACACCAATGTATCAATAGATTCATTTTTGAAATTCTTGGTAACCTCATCATCGCACTTCACCAAATCTTTGAAATTTTCCTTGAGCTAATCCACTGGAAGAGCATCAATGTTTTCATTGAAGAACTTACAATTAACAATATCAAATTATTTTTATATGTCATTCATAGAATCCATAATTTCCACTCGTTTATCATCCAACCTCTTTATTAAATCCTATAGCACTTGACATTAGAATTCCATGGCCCTTTGATATTCAAACAATTTGAAGCATCATTTATTACATCCTCCTAAAGGATTAGATCTGGATATTCTTCTTGGGTCTCACTCCATGTGGCCAAATTAAAGGATTTGATTCTTACATTATACACTCCATCCTTCCATTTACCGATCTCCCTTTCTGGTCTAGCTTCTCAATCTCATGATAAGAAAAAATTTTGATAGTAGACAAAACTATCAAAGCTGTGGTAGTTGAAACTTTAGTAGATGGAGTTGGTTGTGTTACTTTTCTTAATAACACAGTGATCTAATCAAATATTTCTTTAAGCTCATCTTTAAAATATTTATCCTTGTCATACATTTCTAACATATTTCCAAGAGTGGTTTGCACATCTTGATTAGATCCTTCATGAGTAGATTTTCCCAGTGAAAATATAGAAAGTTGATAATCCACAACTATAATAGTTTCCTTTGTTTTTCCCTCAATAGGAGTAGCAACCTCTACAACTCGTTCCCCAAATGGATTCATTGTCAGGCTAGAAACAATATTTGGTCTCTTGTCCTACCTTTTTGGTGTATGCTCCAACACACTCAGGTCTATGAAAACTACTAGAGGCACCTTCTTATTTTGTTTTGGAGTCTTTTGAAATAGCCATTCTAGAATGCTTGATGTTGATGGGAGTGGAACAATAGATTCATTAATTGAAACATTAGTCAAAACAAGAGCACCGATAACATTAGTTGGTATTTGAATGGATGGGGTGGATTTTAGGACATCCATAGGAGTGGATACAATGATATTAGAAGATGAGATGCAAGGAAATGGAAGTGTTAGAGGAAGTGAAGTAGAGATGGGTGACCCAATAGTTTCTCCTGTTGAGAGAACTGGAAGGGATGAGAACACCTGGGCCATAAAAGGAGATGGAAAAGAATGCATGATTGTAGAAGTGGGGGAAAATTATGTGGGAAGTGACAATTGAGGAAGAAGAAGAAATGACAGGTCCTTTGAGACACCTACAGAATCAATGACCTCCACTATTTTTGCTACTAGAACTACTGGAGACATGGCTTTTTCTGTAGGAGTCTTGGAGAGAGAAGATTTTTCAAGAACAAATGAAAGTGTTTTAGGGACTACATGGGCCTTTTGGATGGACCTCTTTCCCTTTTTAGGAGTTGGTAGATTTATGGCTAATGGAATTTCTATATTTGTAGGTTGGTCTAACCCTTTGGGTGAGATTCCCAAGGTAACCAACCAAATATAGGCTCTTTGTAGAATGGGACCCTCCATTTCCTTTATATTGCAACATTCTTCCACATACCAATCGATCCATGGCAATGGTTGATTGGAAACGTTAATAATTTTATATGTTACATCCAATAATTCATCATCATCTAGCATTTCTTTTGAAACCTCAGATATACCAAACTGCCAAATCTCATCCAAAGTTAACCTCTCATAATATCTTTTTCGTATGATGAATGCATCCCGAAAATGAAGCCAAATGCCTTCTAACTAAGGCACATGGGAACTAGATTGACTTATTTCATTAAATTTACCCCAGTATTCGAAGCTGGTCCATAGATGAAAATTCTACAGAGTTACTTCTGTCATTTCTACATCTACGTTCTTTGCCTTATAAATATTTAGGCAAGTTAATCTGCCAATTGAAATAGGGAATTTAACTCCCATCTTGTGTCAATTATTATGGATCTTATGGTATTCCGGCAATTTTCAAACCAATTCTAGTAAGACCCACTTGTCAATAGGGACATCTGGGAAGCTTTATGGGAGCACCTACGAAACTAGGAATCCAAATGTATGTAAAGTTAGGGAATCGTAGGTAGATAGCTCCCCACTCATGTACTTCCTTGAAGGATTCATCAGAAATCCTTATATTAAAGAACTTTTTGTCAAAATGGAAGAGAATAACAATAAAGAAAGAATCATTAATCTTATGGAAGTGCTTACTTCCTTCATCTAGTGTAAGTTGAGGATAGAAATCATTTATTTGAGAAGTACTTCAAATACCCTTAGTATTGAATCTGGTGAAGTCTCCCATGGCTATTGCAGCATAGACTGAAAAATATTTCATATAAAACTTTTTGAGGACAACACCTTGCTCAATTGAAAGAAAATGGAGTTGTTGATATGCTCCCCCCATCTGATAAATTCCTTATTTTTATTGATGGTGGGGATATATAGGAACATCCATTCATTTACTTCCCTTACTGAGGGAAGGCCTAAAAATCTACTCAATAACACAATAATATCATGGATTTCTTGAATAAAATATTACCTATACATTGCCTTGGGCAATTTGGTAACATTCTTGGCTAGATAACTTTTCAAATTGACCTTTGTGCATAAATTTGTTTCCTTACCCCATGGTTCCACTGCTAATTTTGGTGAAATTTTTACGTAGTCTTCAATGTCGGGGAGTTTGAACAAATATTCAAAGAAATTTGGGACCAAGCAGATTACAACCTTTCCATCTGCATCTTTAATTGTCTAAGATTCTTCATCGAAGTGGGCTGTTGTAGCTAATATGAACTCAGGAAATGCATGGATGCGGGAAAACTGGTAGCAAGAATAAGCCCACTGTCATATATGGCTTGCATCCAGGGTTTCTTGTTTGGGTCCTTCACTCTTGCCTAGAAGTCTGGAATATCAATTTTCTTAACATCAATGTCTCCTATACTTCCCAAGTCTCAAGACATACAAGAGTGAGGAGAAACTCCAAGGAACGTATACTTCATATTTTCCTTGCCCTTCATTGTAGAAGTAGACTTAAATTTTTTAATTTTGGAATCGAATGTCCTTCCGAATTCTAAAATTCCGACATTGAAAGTTCCGAAAAAGAGAATTCCAAAAACTCGAAGAACTTCAGCCTCTGAAAACCCAAAAGGCAAACCTCCAAAACGAAGAATTCTGAAAACCTGAAGTGAAAAGTTTCAAAAACTAAAAAATCTTCAACCTCCAAAAACCCAAAAATTGAACTTCTAAAACAAAGAAGTCTAAAAACCCAAAAAGTAGAGATTTGAAAGTTTGAAATAGAAAAGTATTCGAATCTCTGAAGATCTTAAAGTGTGACTAGAATAACTATGGTTCTAATCAAGGTCATTTTAATATTATCATACCCATGTAATGTGTTTCTTGTAGAGGAACAATTTGTCTCTCCATATCCCAAATTCTACAAGAAAGAGAAGGGAACCACATTTACAGCAGCCCCGTCATCAATCATGGCTCTCTCAATGTAATTTTTTTTAAACCCAAACTTATAAAATAAAGCAAGATCACCTCTTCAGGAAATTTCAGCATCAGATGGCATCTTGTCTATATTGAAAACAAACCCATTATCCCTATCATTCTGTCCTAGAGGATGTATGTCAAAGTCAGTACGATTTATTTGAGCTTTAGGAGGTGGCATAACATGGATTAGATGACCAAGACCCAGTGCATTGAGCAACACAGAACAATGCACAGGTGAATTCTTCAACAAATCTAGAAACAAAATGTGAGAAAAGGTCTTGTTTGAATCTTATATTAATTCACAGGCTCCTCTTGGTTTTGAGCATGTAGCAACATCATCCTATGGAAAGGAAAGAGCAGGTAGGGTTGTGAAATATAATCCTTTGTCCAAGTTTTTACATTAATTTCTGGCTCAACCTCTAGCTCGACTAACCCCAAGATTTTTGTATTATCATTTGAACCAAGGTTAGGAGAAACCTGAGATTTTTCATAAGTTGATGCTTCATGATCATTGGTTCTTATAGGAATACCCTTGTTTATATTTTGAGGATTCACTTGGGAATCCCCAGGATGTTTAGGGTTCACATTTTGAGGTGTGACAAGTCTAATATGACTAGGTTGTAGGTTTGTTTCAATATTTTCTAGAAACATATCTATAAAGAGTTGCCTCTGGTTTTTGGGAAGTATTTGCATAAACATTTTGCAATCACGGAAAGTCCTATCCTCATGACCTCAAACCTTAAGGAAACCACATTATACGTTAGGTTCGTAATCTCTTGGCCATTGATAAGTGTCTTACTATTGTCTATTATAACCTCGGTTGTAATTTTGAAATTGGTTCTTATAACCATGATTCACTGCCCCTTTGCCAGAGTTTTGACACTGGTTTGGGCCTTGGGTTTGATTTTTTTTTGCGGGGGTCAGTTTAAATCAACAGTGTTGAAAAAATACACATTGTTAGGGCCTCTTTAGTTTCCCAAGTTGTTTTTATTGTTATTGTTTCTATTTTTTGTAAAACCAACATTCTTGGCTTGATCATTAGCACTATTCGTGGTAGCACCATGATTACGATTCAAACCCTTAGGTCCCTAGTTTTCACCATTGTTTTGATAATTTGTATTATTTTGATTTGTGGATACTAATTTCCCACTAAGACCATAGATCTTACACCCACTGTCTTTAGCAGCTTGGTCAATCCAAATTGCACCCTCCAACACTTCCTTATAACTATGGAAAGAGAACTTCTGGACTTCCTCCCTAGTCTCTCGATTGAGCAATTGAAGGAAAAGATTACAAAGTTCCATCTGGTCCATGTTGGGTGCACTTGCAAAGGAATAGAGAACTTTCTGCCATCTTTGGATGAAATGGGTGGAAGATTCATTTTTCTCCTGTCTAATATGCAGAAACTCCCTAATCCCTATATGCAACAACTTGTTCATGTCAAATGATTTGATGAACTCGAAAAAAAGATGTTTAAATGAATGTATAGAAACTTATGGAATATGGTAATATGAATCCAATGTGATTCCTTCAAGAGTCTTTGTAAAGATCTTAGCCACTACATCATCCCAAGGAAGTAATTCCATGATAGCAGTAGCGTAGGCCTTGATATGAGCATTCAGGTCTCCTTCTCCCTTAAATTTTGGAAGATCCGGCAATGGGCATGGAATCATGACACCACGTATGGTGAATTCAAGAGGCTCCTTTAAGTACTCATTGTATCTACCAATTGTGTAAGATTCCACCATTGAAGATCCTTGATAAGTAAGTGGACAAGGATTTGGATAAGATGCATTATTAGCATTGGCGAGAACATACGAGGCCCCTTGATATGGCATGTAGGGAGCGGGAATGGCATATGGGTCCATTTGGGGAGTTTTTGAATACTTGTGCATGTAAGGTGGGTTAGTACTAGGATATCGACTAGCGGGCATAAAACCAAGGAATGTCACATTCCCTATTGTGGCAGCATTCGAGAACGCATTTCCGGCCAACCCTTGCATAGGATAAGGTTAAGAAGGATGAGGACCCATCCCTAGTGTATATAATCATATGAGAAGATCACCTAGATTTGAATGAACCAAATAACCTTGTTGTACCTGATATTGTGTTGGTTTCTCATTGGAAGGGATGTATCCTTTGTTGTCAACTAGATACCTCGTTTTCTACCTTAGTGCATGTGTTGGTTGTGAATTCTGGGAACTTTCTAGTTCTCCAATCCTCCCTACTAATGTATAAATGAGGTCTTTGGGAGAGGAATGATTCCCTTATTGGGGTGCCTGTGGCATAGGGTTTAATTGAGCAGGCTCATTATACCCTGTCATGAATTCTTCAGTGTTATAATTCTTATCTTCCTCAGAAGTAAAAATATTAGGATAGGCATTTGAAATCTCAGAGGTTGTAGCCTTCATTCTATCTAAAGACTCATCTATCTGATGAAGAGGATTTTTTATTCATGTAAATGTATTATCTTCTGTTGATTGCATGGAAATGTGAGGTCTTGACAAGACTCTACGGTAGGAACTTGTTCCATTTGTGATAACAATGTGGTTTGCATTGGGTCGATTGTATTGCATGTTTAATGGTTGATCAACCTCCTCCATCCATACATAGATAATGAGGTTTGAAGTGTAACTATGGTAGGTTTGAACATTGCTTGTGTAGTTATCGCCCCGCCTCGAAAGAGAAGGGGACTATTGTGGTTGAATGTTGGTGTAATATTTATCAGAGCCAAATTACCCACCAAACTCTCTTCCAGACATATTTTAGAAAGTATAAAATACCTACCAAAATAGGGGAAGAAACTGAGAGGTGATTTAATAACAATGAAATAAAAGGAAACAAGAATGAATTAATCCTTCATGTCGGGTTCACCATTTTTTATGAAAAAAAATCAACATGTGACCTTCTTCGCATCCAACCTCTCGAGGTCATGTTGGGACAACTGGTGTAATATGGAAATGGATGTATGTATGGTAGCGATGAACAAGATAATGAGGCAACCTTATGTCTTCAACACACAATATCAGGATCTGTGATTTCAAAGAAAAGAAATCTGTCTTAATCTGAAATGGTGTAAGGGAATGATCGAATAGAATAGCTACTCGAAGGCTCTACATGATATCGAGCTCTACCGAGATTATGTCTACTAGTTATGGAATATGTGGAAAGTGACCTGTAGATGCCTCGTATAGATTTCCAGACAAGGTCATGGAAGTGAGAACGAGAGGTGTAATAGAACCACATGGTCTATGGGAGATTTTTTGGTCTAGTCTAAAAATCCTTACCCGGATTAGCTCCTATATTCAACACAAATATTTTTGCAATGATGTCAGGTGGAAGTGGTGATGATCTAAATACCAATGCATGTAAACCAATGTCAATGTTTAATTGGTCAGCATGCTCGTTGGGTTGTGGGACCTGGGGATCACAACCATGAACTCGTGGAGGCTATGGTCTTTGTATGGTCATATGCATAATCAAGCCCTATTGTCAGGAATAGTCCAATAATAGTAGGATTGGTTAGTTGCAATGTTTAATGTGTTTAATTGTTATATATTCTCATAATACCTAGCAGGTGTGTGTAAAACTAACAAGCGTAAACCTGTATCAATTTCGGTAAACAACTCAAGCATGTTGGTTTGTGGGACTAATGGATCAAAACTGAACGTTTTCTCTTTTTGTGGACCTTTGATGGTCATGCGGAATGAATTAAATTTATCTTGATAAATCAAACTAAATATCAAATTAAATTTAAACTATGTTTTTGGTATTTTTCAATGTATATCTAAACAAAACAATGGAAGTAAACTACTCTAGCAAAAGTAAATATTTTTTATCTTTTCTAGGATTTTAAACAATACTTCTAATCTAATAAATGAAATTAAATACAAGTAATCATCTGGTTGTAGTTAATCACTTGTGCAAGTATGTGAATCTAGATCTAAAACAACTAAACTAATTTAATCAAAACCCTTTTAACCCTACCTCAGAGGTAGAGAACAAATCATAACTCTAGAAGAGCTATTATTCCCCATTACTTCCCCGGTAATGTCAAAGAGCAAAATTTATAATGATTTGTTGTATTTGTCATTGTTTGATTAACTGAAATGAACATTTTGTTACTCTATTTGATATGTATTTGAAATGAATAACTCAAAATTGATAACTTGAACAAATGAAGAAAACAAACAAATAATTCCAACCTAGATAAGAAAGATCTTTCGAAAATCTAGTTATATTTGTTCTTATCCCCTTGGTTTATCCATTCCTTCTCTGTGTGTCCATATGATTCCAAGGAATTGGAAATGCAAAGGAAGCAGTAGGATAAGGCGCTTGAGCAATGGAATCCACAAGGCAGTCTGGTTGTAATGCAGGTGGAAGAGGGATAGCACAAGTGAATAGAGTTTGGCTATGTAATTTCCAGAAAGATTGTGGCAGCAATATTATGCAAGATACAATAAATTCTCAGGGTCTTTTCTTGAATACAAGCATTGAATATATAGGAATTGGTTGGGATGTGCCTTCATGCACAAGGTAACCTTAGAATGCCAAATCATTGGGTGAAGAGGCAATTCAAACTAATTAAATCTATTTAAAAATAGAAGAGATAAGGAATACCATGCAATCAAGAATATCATTAGGAAATTTGGTTCACAAACGTGCCTTGGAAGTAAAGCTAAGTTAAATCATATGCGTTAAAACCACACATAAATAATTTTGGAAAATTCGTGAAGGACCGGCACCCCCTGTGCAGGACGGAGGTCACGGGACCATTATCCTTCCTGGGTGGTGGTTTTAGAACGACCGACTAGGCAGGGTGGCAATCCTGACACTAAAGGCCAAAACATGCACAGAAATGAATGGCAAGTTGGAAGAAAGTGTGGAAAATATAAGTACTAGCATCTATGTTACAAATATATACTTCGAATGAGCTTAGGAACTCAAACACCTTCTGAAAGAACATGAGTCATCATTTGGGACTTTTGTAACCATTTTCTGACAATGTAACACATGTAATTTTTGGTGTGTAAAGGTACCATGCATTGGATTTGAGCACAATAAAAATATTCTACATACAAATTTACCACCATAAAACCATGAGTATGACAAAGAGATCACATTAGATGCAGTGATTGATGATTGTTTGGTGAGTAACATTTTTATTGACACATGAAATGAGGTGAATTTCTTAAATTTGGATGCATTAAATTATATGGGGAGACCGCCATTACAGCCATCTTCCAATGTGTTGTATATTGAAAAAAATACAAGGGTTGTGCCTATTGGGGTATTGAAGAATGCTTAAATTACCATTCGGGCTGTAGAAACCAAATTTGGGTCTTACGACGCCCTGTGCCCCGCATCTCGTCTCGCAACCTAACCCTACCTCACCACCTAAACCTTACACACTTAATTATTTATTAATTACCTTATAATTAATAAATCCACATCTCCAACCCTGCCACCTCACCTCGCCACCTCACCATGACCTAGCCCTAACCCTAAACTAACCTAATTAAGACCTATAACTTGGTCCAGACCCACACCCATGACTCATCACCCCTCACCCGCACCAAAATGAACCTAATAATGACTTGACCAAGCCCACAACTGACCCCTCAGGAGAAAAGGAGGGAAAGTTGGCTATTTTACTAAAAATAGCCAACTTTGACCTAACCGACATCGGTCCCTACGCGACCGGCGTCGGTTAGGTAACCGCCATCGGTTCCCTATAAATGACCTCCCCCAACCAAAACAAAGGGATCCGAATTCATTTTACAAGAGAGGGACAAGTGAGAGAGAGAGAAGAGGTTGCAGAGAGGAGTATTGAGCCCAACACTGTAACTGAGCAACTAGATCACGGTCACACTCATCCAAACATTAGGAGAGTCGGAGGATAGTTTCATCAGCTCACTTCCAATTTCTGGATCATCCCAACTGATCCTTACCTTCGCCACTACATTCCATGGACCTACATCCACATCATAAACTAGTAGTCCTTCCCAGACAAAAAGGATCTCTTCACAATCGGTCTGATCTCTCTACGGTATGTGCACACCTTCCCAACACTCAATAGGTATTCCTCCTAGCCCTAACCCTTATCTTTTTCTCAAGAGAATGAAAATATAGAAATAACTCTATTCTAGAACAAAATTCTGTGTGAAACATTTTGGCACGCCCAGTGGGACCCTTCTCGGGTTTCTTTCTTTCTTGCTTGTTTTCATATAGGGAGCACACTTGCTATTTCTTTCTTCTAAATATTCACAAAATATTTTGTCATTTTGGTAAAATAACTTGTCTTTCTTTCGCATCTTTGCATTAGTGAAAGTCATCTTCTTAACCTCTTCTCTTTCTTTGCTTCATCGAATATCATTTTCGATTTGGGTTTAAAACACGTGCATCACATTCTTGCTTGTTGTTTTTAATTCTAGTGAACGTATATTAAGTAACAGGTCATACACATGGGGGTGATATCCACAGTATTGATGATAAATTAATCTTACTCTCACTGCACAACGCATACCAAATCACATCATAATCTACACAATATCTCAAACATCCCCCCTTCCCGTGGTATTCCTCTGCCTATTTGAGGTAGCCTTACAAGCCAAAACAAACTTGACATCTCCCTTAGGTCTTTTATTTATGATTGACATCATCTTGTGTCTAAGGCATAAGCCCAAAGTGATTAAAACTAATCCTAGGGTTAGTCTCTTGATTTGCTTGTGTATCTTGCTTGTTTTTTTACTTCCAGTTCTGTTTCTCTATTATACCATGTCCCAGTGATCACTTCAGATAGTTTGGTGGGTATACTAAGCCTTGTTATCCCCAAACCAGCAGCCTCTTACATTCTCTCTTTGCCTTCATAGTGACCGACACCGGTCCTCTTCTACCGACATCAGTTACACTGACCGACGCCGGCTACTGTCTGACTGACATCGGTTACCAGACCGATATCGGTTACTATGTTTCACAGTTCCTAACAAACCAGCAACCTACCAATTCCAACATTTTGTTGTTGTTTCTATTCCTGATTGACTAATTCTCTATGGTATCCTCTTGTCCATGGTTGTTATCACCCAGCAACAAGCCGCAGCCATGGTTTCACATGCTTGTTCCGTGTCTTTACCTGATTCACCCCCTTTGCATCCTATGGGGAATCCTACGGACACCAGTGCTTTTCCCAAAGATCTAGAATTTTCCAAAATTTTGGATGCTACTCCTAGCGCCATACAGTATTATTTTTCTCATACCCCTGACCATACACCCGACGGTCAGCTCCTCTTTGGTATGCCTATTAGTATAGCCACTCACTTAGCCCCTTCCCCACCTAATAACTCCACCTCACCATCTTCATCCTTAGCCCCGTCTCCCAGCTCAGTGGCTTTGGTGGTTCATACTGCACCAATTGGCCTTCCTTTGGTTAATCTGGGGCCCCACATATCACTACCGTCCACTGCCCCTACCTCATCTCTCCCACAGATTGCCTCTTTCATAACTCGCTCTCTACCATCTATCCACACGAGCTTTCCCTCTCAGGCTCTGCCCACCTTTTCATTTCCGCGGACTCATCCAGTGGCCTCAACATCTTATATAGGACACCCTTATTCGGCCACCCCAACACATTCATCATCATTACCTTATCAACATTCAACCCCATCATTGTCTAGTAGCAGATCTTGGCCCAATCCTCCTTTGTTTATGACAATAGCACCATCATCTGACCCAACCAATGATTTAATCAAACAGATGATGGACAAGATGCAAAATCTTGAGGCTTCTGTTTCAGGAAGCTGTAACACCCTGACATATGAGCAAGTTTTTTGGGAGCCTATTCATCCTTCTTCCCCCCTTCATACATATCCTCCTCAATGGGAATTACCAAAATTTACTCGCTTTAGTAGTAAGGAGGACCCTCAACAACACTTGTGATCGTTTAGACATGCCTGCTATCTGATTGCTCATGACGATGCCTTACTACTTCGTACCTTCCCCATGTCCTTATCAGGACCTGCCTTGGAGTGGTATAGTGCTTTAGCCCAGCACTCAATCTTCTCCTTTAACCAGTTAGCCCAATATTTCTTGGATCACTTCTCCATCAATATTTCCAAGAAAGTATCCATTACCAACCTCTATGCCATCCGACAATTTGAAGACGAGTCTATCGCCGATTTTGTTGGACGAATGGCGGGGCCTCATCAACCAACTTAATTATGCCTTGCCTCAGGCCGAGCTCATCAAACTCTTTACGCGGGCCTGCGCTAAACACATTTCTCCCACCCTCCAAATTCAAACTTTCTGCACCTTTGATGAGGCCTTTACTATGGCTCAGAAACTAGAGATTCGAGCCTTAGAGGAGGAGAAATTGAAGTTGCGCAACAAAAACTCAAATTTCCAAACCCAAGACTCCACCAACAAACCCAACACCACCAACTCTCATGCATCGGCTGCTTCGAAATCAGAAGGAGTTGTACACGCGGTGACGGTCAAATCTCAAGCACCGTCTAATACCCAGCTGAAACCCACCTATAAGTATAAAGCCGAGCCCATCAAGTACACTCCCTTGGGAGAAACTTATGATGTGATCTTGGAAAAATTGCTTAAAGCAGGAGCTATCACCTTGCCTCCTATTAAACCTCACTTTGGGTTTGATTCCACCCACGCTATACCTTCTTGGTATAAAGAAAATGACTTATGTAACTTCCATCGCATGAAGGGACACAGCCACGAAAATTGCAAGATGTTGAAAAACATAGTGCAGGAAATGGTTGATGCAGGGGATATAACCCTCGATAATCCTAATGCCCCTACTAATTGAAATTTAAAAAATCTTCAACAAACCATTTCCAAACCATTCATCTAATAGTAACACAAACTAAGAAACCTCAGCCGAGGAGAAGAGTGTGCATGAGATCCATGCGGTTTTCAACTCCTAACCAAGGGCTTCCATCGAGGAAATTCTGAATCGAGCCTCTTCACCAACGCAGGGGTCCTCACCCCCTTCTCCTTCATCAGGACAAGAGGACATCCCCGCTATTCCTTTACCCATAAAGGAATCAACCGCCCAGAGTTCTCTTCTCACAGAAGAGCCTTCTTACACCACATCCCTGTAAGACTGTGAGCGGATGTTATCCAACCTATCTATTTCCCAAACATCTCCTTCCACCACTCTTGCTGCAAAAGAGGAAGGATCACCACTTTTTCTGTCATCCTTAGAGGAGAAACCCCTCGAGCCTACATCACCAAACTCCTTAACCATGATGGATCCTCTAGAACATGCCCTCCTCCCTATCAGTTCTTCATCACCTAAATCTTTCCAGCAACCGGTTGACCTCTTAACACCCATTGATACAATGCCTCATTCACCCCCTATATCACACCCACAGTGGACCAGAATCACAGCCCACTTCTATCCCATACCAAAATTCCCGTCCACACATGAAGATTTTCATCCCCCAAAAGATATATGAGTCTTATGGGAACGTTTGAGTACACCATGCTCTACTCAAATGCAGACGACTAATCCAGACACCTCTACCATATCACTGAAGTTTTTACAAAAGCTCAAAATGCCTATGTCCTCACCTTCACCCCCCTCATCTCTACCAAATACCTCATCGACCTCTATCAACCTAGCCAAACCTTCCCCTGCACTTGGGACTTCACCAATACCCAACCTGATGCACCCACCTAAACGGTTAGATTTATCCAAAAATAAAGCCGTCAATCCACCTAGGAGACAGACCCAATCTCCTAAAGTCCAATATATGCCTCCACCACAACTAAAACCCTCGCCCCCGATCACACCGGTACAACAAGCATGGTTTCAACCCTCGCCGTCACACATACCTTCTATGTTGGGGCCTCACCCCTCCACCTTTCCTCAATACACCATGCCTCCCACGTCTTCTTTAACATGACTTGCACCTTCAGCACCCATACAGAAATCTACAGGCGTCTCAACACCATTGCCCCAAGTATCCTGCCTACCTACCAACCCTAAGCAAACTCGATCATTTAAGGACTCGTTTGCTATCACTCCTCTTTCCCCGTGGTTGTTTCCTGCCACCACGTCATCTGTGGCCTCATCATCTAACCAGCTAAACATGACTTCTACACAGAAGAAGCCACTCCTAGTTAAACCCAATCATCAAAATCCCTTGCCTAAACCACCACCCGTACGAACCACTCGCACCAAACCATTACAAAAACAATCAATAATCTCACCCACTCAATCAATAGCCTCATCTTCATCTGAATTTGACCCGCTCAAAGGATCTTATGCCAAGATCCTTGCTATGTTGGTAGGGGATGCGACCATTTCCCTACCCCCACTCATACCCTATGATCCATCTAAACCTCGACCTATTAGTTATGATGAATCTAAAATCTTTTCCTACCATTGCACACCAGGACACAATGGAGAAGGATGCAAAGCTTTGAAAGCCATCTTTCACCAATTGCCTATCTCAGATAGAAAATCTAAGAAAGACAACTTACGGAGAGAAAATCCCTTAGCTTCGATCCCTTCTCCTATACCACCTGTCCCCACCTCACCAAAATCTATCATCATTGCAACCCTGCATCTCAAGAACAATGACTTATCCCTGCCATCTTCCTCATCTTGTATTCATGAGATCAACATGATTAGCATTGCTACTCGAGGTCAGAAAAACAATGGAAAAGCTAAAGAGAGCACACCTGCGGCCTCTCTTTCTCCTTCCACCATCCCGATCGCACCACCACCTAAAGTGTTTATTTGTGGACCTACCTATCTAGTCTATGATGGAGTTTCCCATCACACCATGATAAAAAAACTTCACCAATCTCCTGTAAAAATGACACTCTATGATCTCATTCAAACATCTGAATCTCATCGGCAAGCTCTAATTGAGATCCTCCAAGGGATAGAGGTCCTACCTAACAAAACCCTGCCCGTTGCCTCCATCTTAACACCCAACCATTTCACTTCTCTCACCAAACAACCTACCTCCACAACCACCTCTATCCCTGTACAGCAAGCCATTGCTGTCAATTTTTCCGAAGACGAAATTGTTGTCTTTGGTGTAGAAGATTCTGACCACGCTCTTTTCATCTCGGCTTACGTCCAGGACATCCGGTAAGTCATGTTATGATTGACGGGGGTGCTAGCCTAAACATCATCTCTTCCAAATCCTTCCAACCGATGAATATCCCTCCTAACTGCATGTGTGCCAACACCACCATGTTGCATTCATTCAACGATGTTATTACTTCTACCCTAGGTACAATGATCCTTAACATTCATGTAGGGCCATGTACCTTGCCCGAAATCTTTTATGTCCTTGAGGGAGAGTTCCAATACAACATGTTGTTAGGCCTCCCTTGGATCTAGGCTATGGGATGCGTTCCCTCCACCTTACATAGATGCATAAAATTCGAGTATGAGGGGAAGTCATACACTGTCACAGCTGACGCTTCCCCCTTCAAAATTTGTAATATGTTATACCACCCTAATGATGTGCTTGTACCAGTCAAGGCACCCATTGATCCGACCCAACCATCTACTTCAACCACGCCTCAACCATCCACCTTAGCCGCACCCACACCTTTGACCAATGAAACCACCGACACGAATACCTCTTCCTTCCCCACGGACAACATCCCAACCTCAGATCCCTTGGTAGGTGTTTTTCAACACCTTACATTGGGGGAGTACCACCTATACAACGTTAGCACCTTCCATACCCCACAAGAGTATGGACAGTTACATGCGCATCCTACCTACGACCGTCGTGTGGGGGAGGTGATCTCCTACGGACCACCTAATTACTGCACCAACCTAACGTATGGGGGTGTCAATGCATCCTCTGTCACCCCTGAACCTCCCCTTGGTGTGGTTCCCTTCCAATCTGATTTTCAATATCTAACCAACCATCGTTTCGCCCTCACCTTCCTGACTCATTGTGCTTGGAAAGGTTTTGGTTTCGGTCTTTATGAACAAGGCCGACATACGATCATTCCCATGACTACACACAAACACAAAGATTGTAGTGGTCTTGGATTTTCTGAACCACCTACACCAAAGAAACCTCGTGTCAATTGTATCTAGGAACACAACGAAGTCACCCCTTCCGAACCATCAACGCCCATATTGCCATCTTCACCAAGTAAGTCGATAGACCCGGAATCTATCCCTCCTAACTTTTTTTTTCATGAATGCTATCTTCCTAGGTCCTCTAACTTATCAACGCGATGGTGAAGACCCATCTTCTCTCTCCCTTTTGTATCCAGACATGATCGAAGAAGACTCGCCTTCGATTAATGTTGTGGAGTGCTAGGATGACGAATCCATTCTCACCTACCTTGGTGCGGATGACTCTTATATTCAACTTGCCTTACCATCTGAAACCCAAACCATGTTGAATGAGTCGACTATAGAAATCAACATCCACATGGAGGACGATCCTCACATTGTAAAGATCAGACAATCTCTTGATGCATCAGAACAAGCCACCTTCACTACCTTCCTCTGTGCCCGCAATCAATCTTTTGCTTGGTCCTACGCCAACATGCCAGGAATCGATCCTGACATTGCTGTCCATAACATCACTCTGAAACCAGACTCCAAACCAGTTAAACAGAAACTGAGAAAAATGCATCCACGCATTGCCCTCTTGGTTAAAGAAGAGCTTCAATGACTCCTTTCTATTTCTTTCATCTTACCTATTGACTATCCTCAATGGATTTCTAATGTCGTACCTGTCACTAAAGCAACGGGGGGACTTCGGATATGTATGGATTTCCGGGACCTTAACCTCACTTTCCCAAAGGACGACTTCCCCCTACCTAGCATTGATCAACTTGTTGATCTCACTGCGGGCCATGAGATGCTTTCTCTCATGGATGATTTCTCGAGATACAATCAAATTTTAGTAGACCCGGCTGATCAACATAAAACCACCTTCATTATCCCCTAGGGGACCTTCTGCTATCATGTCATGCCATTTGGCCTTAAGAATGTTAGTGTGACCTATCAGTAGGCTATGACTTACATTTTTCATGACATTATGCACACTATCCTCAAGGATTATGTTGATGATCTTCTTGGAAAATCCAAACATCGCAGTGAACATCTCGATGTTTTAACCATTATTTTCGATCACCTGTTACAATACTGTGTTCATCTTCAACCAAATAAATGTGTCTTTAGCGTCCTTTTGGGAAAAATCCTTGGCTTTATCGTCTCTTTGCGTGGCATTGAGGTCGACCCACCTAAAGTCAAAGCTATCTTAGAAATTCCCCCACCCACTAACCTAAAACAATTGCGTAGGTTGCAGGGAAAACTCCAACCTATCCGGCGTTTCATCTCACAACTCTCGGATCGATGTCAACCTTTCCATCATCTCCTTAAAAAGGACATTGTCTTTTAATGGATCAAGGAGTGCCACCAAGCCTTTGAGGCTCTTAAAGCTTATCTCTTACAGCCACCCGTGCTTATCCCACCTCGGGATGATCACCCTTTCTACCTTTACCTTTTTACTACCGACCATGTTGTAGGAGCCATGCTCACAAATCGTGACTCCGAGCATCGAGAGAAAGTAGTTTATTACATAATCCGTACTCTTGTGGATTACGAGACTAGGTATACACACATAGAAAAGTTGTGCCTAGCCCTATCATTCATGGCCACCAAACTCCGACATTACCTCTTGAATCACAAAACTTTTTCCATCACCAATGTTGATCCCATACCTTATATGTACGCCAAACCTCATCTAAACCAACGCATCACCCGATGGCTTATACTCCTCGCTGACCTCGACCTTGAGTTTGTACACCAGAAATTAGTCAAAGGAAAAACTATCATGGATCAACTCGTGGAAACCCCCTTTACCTGGGGAACAATTTATCAATTTTAATTTCCCTGATGAACTCATCACAACCCTTTCACTCAGTGATGCGTCTTATCCGATGACCCTCTTCTTCAATGGATCTCAATGTCAGCACGGCGGAGGGGCGAGCGTTGTTCTCATTCCTCTTGATGGTGAACCTATGCCTCTTTCATTTAGGCTTGATTTCCCCTACACTAACAATACAGCGGAATACGAGGCCCTTGTTTTGGGTCTCCACGTTGCGTTACACTTAGGTGTGAAGTCTATTAAAGTTTTCGGTGACTCTCAGTTGGTAGTAAATCAAGTTACTGGCAGCTACCAATGTAAAAATGAGGAACTTCAAAAGTACAAACGTTACGTGGATTCACTTTTGACCTTATTTACTCATTATTCTATCCAAACCGTTCCATGCTCAACTAATAAATTTGCGGATACTATGGCTTGCTTGGTCTCACAAATTCCTGCCTCACCAACTGACTTTGACTTATTTGTCTTGGTCCAACAACTCTTTACCCCATCTTACTTAGTCCCAGATGTTTGTATGGTAAATAATGTATCTGCTGATTCACAGGATACCTGGTATCACCAATTTCATGACTACCTTACAACCTTTGTTCTCCCACCTGACCTTACTAGTAATGGAAAACATGCTTTTCTTAAAAGTGTTTCTTGTTATGTCGTCATAAGGGGACTCCTCTATAAATGTGGCTTCAATGGTATCCTCCTTCAATGTCTAACTGGTGTTGAAGTCACCCATACCATCCAATAAGCCCATGACGGAATTTGTGGTGGGCACTTTAGTGGTCTTGTCATGGCCAAGCAGATCCTTCGCCTAGGATATTATTGGCCTACTCTTAAGAAAGACTGCTACGAATATGTTAAGCATTGTGTTATGTGTCAACAGCATTGCAACCTTCAACATACTCCCAGCCACCCGTTACAGGTCGCACGAGATCTTTGGCCTTTCTCATAATGGGGTTTAGACCTTATTGGTGAGATTCACCCGCCTTCTTCGCAATGTCACCGTGGATCATCACAGCAACCGAATATTACACTAAATGGGTGGAGGTCATTCCACTCATTTCAACCAAAAAAAAGAAAATCATTGAGTTCATCAATCATCACATTATCTGTCATTTTGGTGTTCCTCATCGCCTGATAACCAATAATGGCAAATATTTCAAGAATAAGCTATTACGAGCCCTTTGTGACAACTTTGGTATCAAACTTAGCTTCTCGTCACCCTACTATCCATAAGAAAATGGTCAAGTTGAATCTTCTAACAAAACCTTAACCAAAATTCTCATGAAATTCGTTAACGATTCTGGGAAAAACTGGCATGATCACATCCCCTTTGCCCTTTGGGCTTATCGTACCAGCATTTGTACTTCCACTAATGCCACACCATTCTCTTTGGTGTATGGTATTGAGGCTGTCTTTCCTCTCGAAATACAAATCCCTTCCCTCATAATATCTCTCCAGGATGTTCTCACCAATGATGACTTCCGCCAAGAGCGGTTAGCCAAATTAGAGCTCTTGACCACCTTCAAATTTATCAAAAGCGCATCAAGTGTGCTTATGATAAGCGAATTCATGAGCGTAACTTTAAGATTGGTGATCTTGTCCTCAAAGAGAATCAACATGTAACCAAACTAGAAAAGAGAAAATGTAGAAAATTTGCTCCTAATTGGATTGGGCCTTACATTATCACTCACACTTATGGATCAGATACTTATCATTTAGCTTCACTTAATGGTAAACCTGAGCCTGAACCCCTTAATTTCTTGCATCTCCAACCATTCTACTGTTGAATTTAATGTTACATCACTTCTTATCTACCTTGCGCTCGTCCCTTGAGCTCATTTACCACCTCATACACCTTATTTTGTGCATCTCAAAGTAGAATCAAACTCACGTGGTTTGATCATCATCTCCTCTTAAAGATGCCTTCCCCTTTTTAGTCTGGTCCATGACTTAAAAGTATCAAAATAACAAGTTCTCAATTATACAATTCTGGGATATTCTTGAGTCAAACTTCCTGCAAAACTAGATGCTTCATGCCAAAGCCACATCTGATACTATAAGTAGACTACTCCCTTGAAGGACAACTATACAAATTCAGCCTCTATCAGAAGCTTCTTGCATTGATCAGCTTCGTGAAGACCTCAAGAACAACAAAATGCATATCCCATATAGACTTCCCGCATCAATCATTCTATACCCAGAAAAATAAAAGCAGTATTCAAAAGAACTTTTGAGTCATGGACTTGTCTATTTAGGTTTGGTTCTCTTTTGTCAGAATAATCACCTTATAACAAGTTCTTTGTTCCCTAGCTATACCATCCACCTCACCTCACTATTCTTCAAAGCAACAAAACTCAAGGGACATGACGTATATCTGATATATTGTGATTATACAACTCTTTTCACCTATCGACTTCTCACCTATGCAAGGTACCTAGGGATTCAAACTCATCCTACGATAATACGTGGTTTGTTTAAGCTCTTTCCAACTATGGGACACTTTTTCCTCTTTTACCCGAATCTAGGATTATGTGTTGACCTTAATTAGGACACGTTTTCCTATGCTTGGGTAAGCTAACCCTCACTTCACCTATACCCACACCAACACCGCCAATACCTTACCAACACCAAAAACATTACCCTACCAACATCAAACTTTTACCAACCAACAAATTGTCTAACCACAACCAAATTGCCTGAATTCACCTCTCCCTGGTCATAAGGGAGAACTACATCGGTCTGAGGCCCCTCCTTGCTTTGTGCAATGGGCTATGTAGGTAGCACTTAGGAGACATGGGGTCTCCCAAGGTTAGCTCGACCATACCCTACCATAACCTATCATGTGTTGTGTTTTCCTAAAAATATAAATATTTTCACATATTTATATTGATAACACTCACCTTTGTCCCGACCTAAGGCCGCAACCAACCAATCGACCCGACCCAAGGCATCAACTAATCAATCACCTAACCCAAGGCCACAACCAACCAATCGGCCCAACCCAAGACCGTAACCAACCAATCAGCCCGACCCAAGGCCGCAACCAACCAATCAGCCTGACCCAAGGCTGCAACCAATCAATCGGCCCGACCCAAGGCCGCAACCAACCAATCGGCCCGACCCACGGCCATACCCAACCAATCAGCCCAACCCAAGACCACACCAATTAAGTACCTCGACCGAGGCCCACAAATTACAATTCTATCCACCCATCATGTAGCTATTTGTTCAATCGAGCTCACCTGTTCGTGTTTTAGCATGACTAGGATACTTGAATTGATCAGCCGACCAGCTTTCCCTAGATCGAGACCGTGATGTTTATCTCAACCAAACTAACCATTTGGTACTGTCGAACATGCCGTAATGTTCTAGTACCTTACCCGTTATATCCCCTGGAGCTACTTCTTATGCCTTGGATACCAAGATTATATCAACCTTGTTTGGATAAACTATCGACCTTTGCCTATGAATTGCTTGTTTGCTCTTCAAATCATGTACCCTGGTCGCACTACTATATTTCAACGTGCGTCTGCTTCCTTGAACTTACCCAACCATCTTACCATCATCTCATCATCATTCACCCTTTATCAACCCTATCCCTGCTTTCACGTCACCTCAATATGTGATAGATTTGAAGGGGATTACCTATACCCTTAACTCGGGCAACCACTTCTTATTATTGTCAGTACAACTTTACAAGACAAGCTACATGACAACAAGGGGCAAATGTAGACACCAAATTTGGGTCTTACGACGCCCTGTGCCTTGCATCTTGTCTTGCAACCTAACCCTACCTCACCACCTAAACCTTACACACTTAATTATTTATTAATTACCTTATAATTAATAAATCCACATCTCCAACCCTGCCACCTCACCTCGCCACCTCACCATGACCTAGCCCTAACCTTAAACTAACCTAATTAAGACCTATAACTTGGTCCAGACCCACACCCATGACTCATCACCCCTCACCCGCACCAAAACGAACCTAATAATGACTTGACCAAGCCCACAACTGACCCCTCGGGAGAAAAGGAGGGAAAGTTGGTTATTTTACTAAAAATAGCCAACTTTGACCTAACCGACATCGGTCCTTATGCGACCGGCATTGGTTAGGTAACCACCATCGGTTCCCTGTAAATGACCTCCCCTAACCAAAACAAAGGGATCCAAATTCATTTTGCAAGAGAGGGACAAGTGAGAGAGAGAAGAGGTTGCAGAGAGGAGTATTGAGCCCAACACTGTAACTGAGCAACTAGATCACTGTCACACTCATCCAAACATTGGGAGAGTCGGAGGATAGTTTCATTAACTCACTTCTGATTTCTGGATCATCCCAACTGAGCCTTGCCTTCACCACTACATTCCTTGGACCTACATCTGCATCAGAAACTAGTAGTCCTTCCCAGACAAAAAGGAGCTCTTCACAATCGGTCTGATCTCTCTATGGTACACGCACACCTTCCCAACACTCAATAGGTATTCCTCCAAGCCCTAACCCTTATCTATTTCTCAAGAGAATGAAAAGATAGAAATAACTCTATTCTAGAACAAAATTCTGTGTGAAACAAGGGTATCTAATTTTACTGGAGACTTTGAAGCGTTAGAGCTAGCTAAGGTAGAAAACTTTGTAGTGCTACTTGGAAAGCCTTGATCTTATGCAAACAATGCAGACCTACATTTCAACAAAGGGCATATTAGTTTTGTGAACAAGAATGAGCATGTAATCATACCTCTAGATGATGTGAAGGTTTTTCCCTATACTGAGTTAGTGAGAGAATAAGAGATGAATAGGATTTATGCATGTATAGTGCATGATCCTAAAAATATGGATCCCTCTAAGGAATGTATACTTCATTGGGAAGATGCACATTCAGTTAACAAAACCATCAATATTGTTTGTGATATATGAGCCCATGGTACATATAATATTGTGAGTCATGATATAAAGGGTAGAGTAACTAGAATGATTAGTTATGCAAGGTTAGGCACTTGTGAAAACCTTAGTTACCTATATATAATGGTGAGGAGAAGCCCGATTTGTTCTTTCATGCCATGGAGAACCAGTGGCTGAATAAGGGTGATAGGAGGAATATCTTGGTGTATACTTTATGAGGAATAACAACGTGTTAGTGGGAAATAAACAGAGATAACTTGTTGGGCTGGTAAAAAGTGAGAATAGCCTTTTCAACAATGTTTAATTGGATTAATTTTCCTATGCTTGTACATAAGTATGATGGGAAAACTCCTACTTTGTTACATGTTCATAACTGTGAGAGATAATGGACATAAGGTCAGAAAGCTTTACCACCATCTCTTTGGATCCATAAGTTCTATTCAACTCTACGTGGATGCATGCGGGCATAATATGTGCATGCTCAACTCAAGAAAGAGACTGTAAGATGGCACGAGATGACTGAAGGTATTGTGCATACCCTTGACTATTTTTCTATTAAGCCACATGTAAATGAGGCTTTGTAGATTCTGAAATGCATCACATTGGGGGATAGCATGAAAGAAGAAGAGCTCATTCTTCAATTACTTAGATAAATTACTCCCAAGGCACGTGTGGATATAGTGGAGAAAGATGAGATACAACTGAGCCATGCCTAGAAAGAGAAAGAAAAAGGGAAGCTAGTATACCTGATTGATGATGAAGAGGTGGAGAATTTTGGTACTATCCATATAGAAGGTGTGTGCAAGGTAATGGATTTTGCATATGAAAAGAAAGACACATAACATGCTCCTATGAAGACAAAAAAGGTTAACATTGATACTGAGGATGTGGCTAAGGAATCCATCATTGGATACTACTGGTCAGATCAAGAGGTAACAAAGATCATTAAGCTATTTCCTAACTTCTAGGAATTTTTCTCAAATGGTTAACATGAGTTGAATGGAGTACACCCCTCATTAGGAGAGACAGACAATATGCTTAAATCTGGAATCATTGAACCAATTGAAGAGTCTGATTGGGTTATCCCTAGGGTAAATGCAGCAATATGGGGGTCCAAAAGGGGGTCTTAAGTGGACGCATTTTTCTCAAAAATAAAAAAACTTCAACTTGTACGAGTTTTTTGAAATATTTACACTCAAAATTGGAAGATGTAGTATGAACATGAATCATAGAATTTTGAGTTTAGTTTCTAAGCTACTAAATTTTATTGAAAACGGATAAATTTAAGTGGGTCAAATAACTAAAATACCAACAGGTGCTCCTATTTTTGTTAAAAAAACATAATAGAGTGACTTTCATTCCCCCCACCATTTTTTGAGCACAATTTAGTATTTTTGAAAACCCTTTAGTAGAAAGATAGCTAGGAGCATCTAGTTTGGGCTCCATTTTTTTTAGATTTTTTTAGCGAGTATATTTTTTTATGATTTTCTAGTACAGGAATTTTAAATTTAAAAACATAATGGAGCTCCAACCATGTCCCCCCTAACTACCTAAAAAATATTGAAAAACTAGAATTTTTTTTGAATATGTATAGAATTAGGTCTAGTTTGGACTAGTATAAGTTTTTTTCAATTTCGATGGGCCAAAAAAATATACATGATGAAAGATAGATATGTTTAAAATTCAAAAAATAGATATAAAAAGGCATAGTTAGAAAATAAATAATATGGAAACCTTATATTAGTCAGGAATTTTGAAATATTATATTTTTAGAAAGAAGAAACTCTATTCTACATCGTGGTATAATGTTTTTAAATGAATCCATCATTTTATGTTGATTATTCATGGCGAAAGTAGAATTTTTGCATTTTCTTGTAAAAACACATTGTTTGTTGTGTTTGTACAGGTCCATGCCTCAGGGTTGGGGATCCAAACTGGATCCAAGCCTTGAGGCATGGCTTGGAAAAAGTAAAAAACAAAAAATGTGTACGTGTTATAATGTGTACGCATTCTTCATAGTATGAACATTATATGTGCTTTTGGCATGCTTCTATTTACAAAAATAAATGTTTAAGTATAAGAAATAATAAAATATAAATAATAATACAATAATTTTGTATAGTATAATTTGGTCAGTACATAGGTATTTTTTCAAATTTTCAGCATTCAGCCTCAAGCTTTTATCATTTAAATTCTACAAACAAAACCCTAAATCCTAAACCCTAAACATCCATCCCTTACTCGTGAGCCATAAACCATAAACCATGAGCCTTAAGCCCTAAACCCTAAGCCATAAGCCATAAACCCTAAACCCTAAAAAATAAATCCTAACCCCTAAACTGTAAACTGTAAAACCTAAACATTGAATCATAAACCCTAAACTCTAAACCCTAAACCCTAAACCCTAAACCCTGATCCCTAAACCCTAAACCGTAAGCCCTAAATCCTAAACACTAAACCCTAAACCCTAAACCCTGTGACCTAAACCATTTACCATGAAACCTAAACCATAAACTATAAACTATAAACTATAAACCCTAAAACTAAAATAATAAACCCTCAACCATGAACACTAAATCATAAACCCTAAACCATTAACTCTTACCCCTAAACCCTAAACCCTAAACACTAAATCCAGAGCTCTGAGCTCTAACCCCTAAACCTTAAACCTGTATCTCCTAACCCTAAACCTTGATCCATAAACCCTTAACCATGAATCATAAACCCTAATCCATAAACCCTAAACCCTAAGCCTTGAACCCTACACCATGATCCATGAGCCCTAAACCCTAGACCCTAAACCCTAAACCATAAACCCTAAATCTAAAGCTTTGAGCTCTAACCCCTAAACCTTAAACTCATAACTATGAACCCTGAACCCTAAGCCATAAACCCTGAATCATACACACAAAACCCTAATCCTTGAACCCTACACCCTTATCCATGATCCCTAAACCCTAAACCATGTACCCTAATCCCTAAACCTTAAACCCTGAACCTTGATCCCTAAACCATAAACCCTAAACCATTATCCCTAAATGATAAATCCTAAACCCTAAACCCTAAACCATGATCCCTCAATGTTAAACCATAAACCCTGACCCATAAACCCTAAACATCAAATCCTAAACCCTAAACCCTAATCCCTAAACCTTAAACCTTAAACCCTAAACCATGAGCCTTAAACACTAAACCTTAAACCCTAAAATTCGTGACCTAAACCCTTAACCCTCAACCCTTAACCCTGAGACCTAAACCCTAAACCATAAACCCTAAACCTTGAATTGTGAACCCTAAGCCCTAAACCCTAAACACTAAATCCAGAGCCCTAAGCTCTAACCCCTAAACATCATATATTTCCAGTAGGTCTCATGAGTGAGTTCATCTTTTTGAATATCAATATTAGGACCATATTTCCTAGTCTCGTTCTTAGAACCATCATTGAATATGTTTGTACAACAACCTTGTTTATGAGAGGTGGAATAAGCAACTAAATGGATATGACATACCTTGTGCCTTGTAATGCATATTACACATCTCTATCAAACATGTTTCTACCCAAATATACTTGTGCTCTTGAATGTCAAATTCACACTCCAAAATAAATTTCACATTTCACATATTTCCATGTATGGTATTATGCAAGACAAGATGACGCATTGGAAGCTAGAAAAAGTAACCATCACAACACAAAAATTAATCTCAAAGGAAATGGAAGAGACATAGAGAAGATACCAATGCGTAGGTGTAGGATTAAAACAAAATTTCCCGTAGTATCCTCTCCTTTGGAAAATGAGAAAGATCTTCTACTACTGGAATGGATAGAAAATTTGACAGAAGTTCCTAAAGTGTTCAGAATAAGCATAACAACTAGGTAATGGCTAATAACACAAAGGGTTTATCAATCACCTAGTAAATGTTTCTTGTTTAGTTATGAATGGGATTCAACTGGCCTATGACTTAGTGACCTTTCATTCATTAATAATTCCTTCTATGATAAACCTGTGGATGCTTTCAAAAGTGCCTTCAAAAAGATAGGGGTAGTCATCAAGCCTAGTGAATGGTGTGATGTGACTTCCAAACAACTTGAAATTCATATAGATTTAGAGGTCATAACATGAATTTACAAATATATATATATTGTTATAAATAGAAGCCAAGTAACGGTGTCTCCCTATATCCAAGGATCGATGACTACTGGGGTCTATGGTGGTATTGGACATTCAGGAATCAGTGAGTGTCTGAATTAGAATTTATTTGCATTTGGAGAAAAAATTTCAAACATTGAAGTAATGCATCTAAGAAAATAAACTTTGACCTCATAAATCCTCTCAAATTGTCAGCTTACACAAGCATTGGACATATCAAGCTTTGTTCTTCATGTAGAAACCTATAATTTAGCTTTAGCAATTTAAATACTCAAATTACGCTAATTATCCCCTTTCCCACAAATTGATGACATATTGTCAATATCACACATTTTCACTTCTATCATCATTATTTAACTACATTATGCTAGTTAATTGGCCCTTCTATCCAGTAAAGACAACAATTAACAACCTTTCATTAAATAAACCCCTTTTTACCTACATAAATTAAGTATTCTTTATTAGTTAAGTTTCCTCTTCTATTGGATCAATAAATCGTCATTTATTTTATTAAACCCTTCTTATTCCCTAAATCATACTAATTATTCCTCTAAAAATCTTCTATAAGCTTGCTCACCTATTAATTAATCACTTTGGTTAATTAATAAATCCCCTCAAACCCCATGAGCCAATAAAAGACAAAATAAACTCTCTTAAGGTTGACTCAACCCTCTTTCAACTATGATCATCCCCAACTAACTCAACCTTGCTATTATCCCACATGTAAAGGGTTGTAAAGCTTCTTTTATCCATTAGGCTATATAAGGAGCCTTCCTCCTACCTTTCTATTCACACCTAAATGAGTATAGAGCCTATACTATAGCCATTTTATCATATTAGAGCATTCTTCCATTAGAGGAGCTAGCAATATTCATTTCTTACATTCATCCATCCAAGTTTTAATTCATTTGGAGATATGTCAAGTGGTCTTGTAGCCATGGATTAACAAGACTCCATTCTTGAAACCTTGGGATACAAACATAAAATCAACCTTATTTATTGCTAAGGATCTAAATAGGTTCATTTCGTTGATTAGCATTCAATAGAGATAGAGATTAATTGCTTAGCATATTATTTTGGATGGTTATTCATGTTATAATGCAAACATGTTGGTAGATTAGTCTTGTTTAAGATCTAAGCATGATGGTGCCTAGATTTTAGCTAAGATTTGTTTTAGGACTACTAGGTATTAGTTATAATTCAATTTGCATAACTAATTAATTCTTGCACACATTTGGCATGCCTGATGGGATGGATCCTCAGTCCCTTGGCATTGTGGTTCAAATTTTTTTGTTATTTCAATTTTTGGCTAACCCTTGATATGCACATGTGTGAATTAATGTTGAATTTCTTATGATTTTTACTAAATTTACATGTGTTGAGTATTTGTTATCCCCGTTTTGAGTAAACGACAAAACGATCGGATAACCCCTACAAAATTTTTGAAGTGATTTTGCATTATGACCTCTTTTAGAGCAAATCGGGTTTTCGGGTGTTACTAGCAGCTTGACATAAGTTTTAACATGCTTTATGTCTTATGACCTCCGAAACCCGAAACCCGCTTTGTATTGAAAAATCCTTTGAAATCGGGTTTTCGGAAATTCAACGCATCGGAACGTACTTGTGTTAAAACATGCTTTGTGTCGCGTGACTTCCGAAACCCGAGACCCGCCTTGTGTTAAGACAATCCTTTGTAATCGGGTTTTCGGAAGTTCAATGCATCGGGACATTCATGTTCCAAAACATGTTTTATGCGCCATGTTCCCCGATTCCCGAATTCCGCTCAAGCCTTTGTAATCGGGTTTTCGGAAGTTCAATGCATCGGAACATTCGTGATTCAAAACATGTTTTGTGCTCCATGTTTTCCGAAGCCCAAAACCCGAAATGCACTAAATCTCCTCGTGTCGGGTTTTCGGACTCCTCCAACATACTGACCTGGCATTCAAGCCGAATGGTTGGTAAGTTGGCACGTGCCGAGCTGAAGTGTATTTATTGCCATTTTCGTATAAAAATGCGGATTTCCACGTCGTTCTTACTGTTCATATTTTTAACTCGTG
Organism: Taxus chinensis; assembly: GCA_019776745.2. Classification (NCBI taxonomy): domain Eukaryota; kingdom Viridiplantae; phylum Streptophyta; class Pinopsida; order Cupressales; family Taxaceae; genus Taxus; species Taxus chinensis. Next base: position 178,310,628 of record CM034151.1, read on the forward strand.
GATTTTTGCGCATGTTCTCCTGCTCCCAAAACCCGCAAGCTCGCGTTATCATACTGGATCGATTGTTTTCATTTTCACCTGTCTCGATTGGAAGGTATTAATCGTTCCTCCTTTGTTCTTGATTTAAGAAACGTTTTCCGTGTACTTCCTTGCCGATTGTTGAAGATTTTTCTTCCTTATTTCCTCTGAATCGTTTTCGAAAGCATTTTGGGGTTTTCTAGGGTTTATTTTCTTCTTGCAAATATCAGTTGGTGCTGTTCCTCCCAAATTCCAAATACTTGCATGATGTATGGGATATGAATAACAAAAAAGAAAGGAAGATGTGTATGTAGAAATTCAAAGGAAAGGCTCTGTTTTTGTTTCTCGGTTTTTGGAAGACTGTTTTGCAGATTCAAAAGTCTGAAATACAAAGGAAGCTCGCGGTGACGGGGTTTATCAACTTTCCGACCTCAACACTAAGTGCCGGGCATCTCCGAAGTTCCGTCATCAAAAGTGGGCGCCGGATTTCCTCCCGTGTCCGCCATTAACAGTGAGTGTCGGGTTTTCTCCTGTTTCCGCCATTTAAAGCAAGTGTCGGGCTTGGCCGAGGTTCCGACAGAACAAACTTGTCGGGTTCCTCAAAGTTCCGACATCCTCTTCAGCGTGTTGGTTTCATCTCTTCTTCCAGCGCATTCATTCAATCGGGGTTTCCAGTTTGAACAGCATCACCTGAGTTCTGAGCCTTTCTCCCTCCAACATTCTTCATGTCGGACCCTGTTCCATTTCAGGAGAAGGCCGAGAAGTCAGCAGAGATGAGCTTAAGGAAAAAGTGGAGCAGTTGACAGAGATTTTGATTAAACTTTCAAAACCTCTTGAATCCATAACACCTTCTTCTGTTTCTGCCGGATTCGATTTCTCATCGGTGCCTACGATTGAGAAGATTGCTAATGGATCCAAAAGTTATTCCAACAGGGGAAGGAAGTAGTTCAAGATGATGATTCAGATTAAGTCCAGATGTCACATGCCATTTCTATTTTTAGAATGACATATCTTTTATTTCCGTTTTATCATTATTTTTAATTCATACTTTGACTTGATCTCCTGCGTGAGAGTCATGCAAAGTTGAAGCTCCAGTTAACAGGCTACTCTTTAGGATCTGTCCTGTTTGATCTCTAGCTTCTTTTGTTATAAATAAGGGATGCTTGTGCATTCTAAAGGGTCGAGAATTCTTGAAGCATTAAGAGGCTATTGGAAAGGAGAAAAACTTTGTGTTTTCTTTCAATCATTTCAAAGAATAGAAGCTGATATTGTTTTACAGACTTTGTGTTGTGAAATATATCTTATTTAAGACAGTGTTCTTATGTCCATAATCTTAAAGCTATTCTTTGCATAGAATCTCAGTGTTTCTAATTATCTCGGACACTATATTTGTGATCTAAAACTCGTATGATTATTTCGTGCTCTGTGTTTACTCGAAAGAAAATACGTTTCTCCCATTTCTTTTCTACCGTGCTTCTTTCACTGTAATAGTTTCTAACCTATTTCACGTACGAAAGCAATATCCTTGAATCGTGTGAATGTGGATTTCGGGATTTCATCCCAACCCCCAATGGTTAGATTAGTGTGAATATTGTATATATTATTTACTGTGTTTTAGATTAGCAATAAACAGGCAGCCTCACCTGTCTTTGAGGAGGGATTAAATCTCATGTACTGTGGTTGAACCTCATATTTTGGTTTGACAAAATATCCAACCAACAGTATTACATATAGATCTAATTTAGTTGGGTTCTTGTCAATTTTGAGCTAACTTGCCAAAAAATTGAGATTTTTTAGATCGATTACATCATTTTCCATGTTTTGACATCACTTCCAGGTATAGGAATACACAAAATTGATAGAGGTGCGTACATGTCCTGATACAGGTGCACATGTCCAAAGGCCAGCATAGGTGTCTAAAGGCTAGTGTATACATCATTCTTCCACCATACATGATATTCTCTTCTTTTTCTGTCATTTTGTCTGTCAGTGCATATGCCTGAGCCCAAGTGTACACATTCATACTTAGGCATACCCATCTATTTGTTCTTCTGTTTCACCCTTTTTGACTCTATGAGGTTACATGTCCAAAGTCTAACATATACATCTCACTGTTGGCATACCTGAATTTCTATCTTATGTGTTTTCTGACCTTTTTGTCTGCTAGCGTATGCGTTTAGACCCTAGTGTACATGCCTATACCTTAGTGTACCTATCTACTAGTGTTATTGCTTTGAGAATTCTATTTGTGAGCGTATACATCCAAAAGATATCATACATAATTCTGTGGCCATGTACCCATTGGCTCATTATTAGTTTCCACATTGGGGTGTAAACATCTTGAGGCAAGCGTACACACCCAAAGTTGAGCGTACTCATCACAGTTTAAATTTTAGATTTACTTTAAAATTTGTAAAAAATGTGTTTTTGAGATTTATTGACTCCTTGCATGTTTTTATTGAGGATTAACTTCTGTTTTGTAGGTATTATTTATCTATTTTTGCTAACTTGATTTGATTTGTTTAAAGAGGTTGAATGAACATTACATTTTTAATCATGAGATTGGAGTCATGCATGCTCTTCCCTCACACCTTTTAGGTGATCTTGGGAATTAGAAGTGATTGGAGTCGTGTATTTTCCATTGTTTGTTTCATACTTGGATTTTACATCATGTATGCTCTTCTCTTGCATCTTAGGATGATCTTGAGAATTAGAAACAACATTCACCCTCTTTATGTGTATGGAAAACTAATAAACCCTTTGTGTAGGACCTAAATTCTTATCAAATAACAAAGGACCAAGACAAAAAAAACTACTAATATAGTTTCCATGTAGGTTTCCAAATGGTGTTCAAGCAAACCACATGAAGTATAAAACATAAATAACACACCACAATCAAAATACTATATTTGCAGGTTCGGATAAGGGTACTCCCCTTCCGCTTACCTAGGACATAACCCCTTTGGCATATCCCTTAAGCTACAACAATGGGAGTGGTCCTAGGAACCCCAAAGTAGTCCATGAAAGAGGGAACCTTCTGGAAGAAACGGGAAGTGTTCCGCACTACCTACTTGACTAGTGATACACGTGAGAATTAGCGTCAAAGTTATCTGTATCATGACCGTAGTGATAGTACACAATGGATGCATTTATTTCCCATTCTACTTGAAGGGGGTAAAGTAAATCCGGAATACTCCTTGGGAAACCTTAGCAAACCGAGATTACATCTAGATAACTTGTGACACCTAGTTGAGTGAACCACCTAGGAAGCTATCTTTTCTAGGATCCAACTACAAAACCAATTTTAGTTGAGAGCCGTCATAAGGGGAGAAATTTCTCGGAATAAAAATCTTGTTTGTCGAACAATAGAAGATTCCATTAAATTTCAAACGGCGCGTCATTCATCACAAATATTATGAAGCATTACTTTTTATTATTTTGTCACTCGCCCTAAGGTGAGGTGAAACTCTACCAAAGTGATGCCAAACTCTCTTCAACCCCAATTGATCTACTTCCTTCACTTTCTTTTGACACTTTTTTATCAAAATAAGAGTGACTACCCTTGTGTTACTAATTGATTGTATTTTCCACTTTTCTATTTATGCTCATCCACGTTTGCGGTTGAGTTGTTAAATTTCTAAAGTGTGTGGAGATGTTTTCATATCATTGGTATCCTTTTTTATCTTGATACCCAAGTCAATATTTTCAATCGTAGTTAGGCTTGATTTATAATCATAAATATCCTTTGAGCCGTTATCTTGTTTGTATTGTATCGCAATAACTTTGATATTGACTTCTTATTTCTTGCAAACTTGGCCCTAAGTATCTAGATTGTAACGTTACGATACGCACATTCTAACAATTCCTTGGTATACTCTAGCATTAGTTTGTTTTCAAACATTACCTCAATTTTAAAAGGTGTTGATTGTTACCATTCATGCGTATTATATAAATATAATTTTGATATTAATACCATATTTTTATAAAAAAATTGGTTAACATATCTTAGTGGTATTGTTGTGTCACTCACAACCGTAACTACCACTTTTTGAGATATAGGTCTTGATTGGATTCAAGCTCACTTTTAGTATACTTTGTTTGGTAATCGAATTAAAAAAAATTATTACTTATGCCTTGTTCATTTCTTTGAACTTGACATAAGTGGTGACAATTTATTAATCATCTTAAACACCAACTACCGTTTAAAACAAAAACTTAGGAAGTATGACATTTTGATTGATTGGTCTAAAATGAGCATTGTTTGATTGTATCTTGTTTGTCACTTTTGACTTATTCTTTTAATACAATGACTTTGACACATTGATCCTTTGACATTCATCATTCTTTGAACTATTGAAATTCTTTTATATTTGTACAACTTTCACTTGGGTTTGATCAATACATTTTGAAGTAAAATCAAAACACCTTAGTGAATTTTTCGTACATCATGGCCCCTAAAACGAGACTGAGAGTTAGAAAACAAGTCATTGAAAAATAAGCATGGGAAATATCGAACAAACAAGGGTCAAATCCCTTTATTGGTCATGATTTAGGGTCTTTATTTTCCTTAGAAAAGGAAACATAAGAGATGATAGATCATAATGGTGATGAGGAAAGATCGCCATTCACAGAGTTTGACTTTGACCCCGCCCTATTAGATGAATTCCTTTTCATAAACAAAGATAGGGTGCTTATGAGAGTGGTGGAATTAGGTGTTAGAATTTCAACAAAACGTGAAACTATTCCACCCAAAAATGAGGCTAATGAGGAATAACCACTTCTTATTAACATGGATGACATCTTAACACATGGACATGCTTTTACATCAAACACAGAAAACAACAACATCGTGGGTTATAAAATTACCATTCATTAAGGTACCACGTAGAGTATGGATAGAACATGAAAACATGGAACAACACCCATGAAATGAAAATGATGAAAAACTTTATGAAGAATAAGTCACTATACCACAACAAATTCAGAACCTTAGTTGAAAATTAGCTTTACTGACATCTCATGTACAAAAATAAAAAAAGAAAAATGTACATGGGGAGAAACCTAAGGACAAAAATAGTGAACTTCACATAGAAAACCAATAGGGAGGAACATTGAAATATAGTCACGTGTATTTTCCATCTTCCCCTACTCAAGAGAAACTTCTTTCGCAATAACTACAATCTATGAAAGAAATGCTCACAAGCCTTCAAAAAGTAACAGGGGAAATATAAAAATATATCAATACGAAGAGTTATGCCCCCATCCATTTGATAAGGAAGCGTTACTTCAACCTTTTCCTAAAAAATTTGACATGCCAAAATTTGACAAGTATAGAGGGAAAGGTGATCCACATGATAATGTGAAATATTTTTACATGGCATACCAAGAAGTTGCCTACAGTGACAACTACCTTATACATATCTTTCCAAAAAGCCTAGAAGGAAAATCCTTGGAATGGTTTACTCACTTACTTCGTGGATAATTTTTCACATGGCCTGAACTGGCAGAGAGGTTTGTATGACATTTCTCATATAACATGGAAAGTGACAAACCATGTAAGACTTATGTAACACCAAACAATGTCCAAATGAAACCTTCGCAAGTTTCCTAGAAAGATGGCGGGGGCTAGCTAGCCACTTCCCTTGCTCAATACCTAAAAAGCATCTTGTTATCATATTTGTACCAAATCTAAATCCAAACATCTCTTTTCATTTACAAATGGATTGTTTTCAAATCTTTGAAGAGGTCATTGAGAATGGCATACACATAGAAAAATCCCTTATTTCAAAATAAACAATCAAATCATCTTCCAGGGATAATCAATCTACCAAACCAACAGACAAGCCAAAGATCTTTAACAAAAAAAAGAATGTGGTAGGAGACGGATTCATGGATTCCAAACATATACAAGCGGTCCAAGTTGGTCAACCTTTTAAACTAACCAAAGGGTTAATTCAACCACTAGCCAAGCATAGAATGTTCACTCTTCTTAATGATTCTTTGTCTTAAATCTTCAAATAATTAGATGTAGTCCATATGGTGACTTATCCTCTAACACAACCCTTTGATGACAAGGCTCCTAAACCTTCATGGTATAAATAGCATGAATATTTTTTATTTTCATCATGTAAAGGAACACAAGACAAACAAGTGCCTAAGACTTCACCACTACATCCAAGATCTTATTGATAATGGAGATATAGAAGTTGATCCACCAGAGAAAAATCAAACACCAAATGAAAAGATGGGGATATTCAAAAAATCATTCCCTAAGCATGGTAAGACAAATGAGAAAAATCTAGATCAAGGAGAGTCGTCCCAAAGTTACAAAGCCACAAATTATTTGTATATCAAAAGTGATAACAATCATTATGAATCACTCATTGGATGTGTTCACTCTCCTGATGACCATGTGAATACCATTAGGATCAAGGGAAAAGATTACGCTGTGGTAACAAGGTGTGCTCATCTCACGATCTCAAAACCTCCTCTATCTACCCCTCAGGATGGTCAGTATAACATCTTAGAGAAAGTTGAGTAGACATCTGTGAAGATTTTAATCTTGGACCTTCTTAAAATATCAAATGTACATAAGAAAATCTTATATAAAACTCTCTAGGGGTCAAGAGTGCCAATGGAAGTAGACCCTTCACATTTACAAACCGCGGTGGAAAACATTGCACTGGCTGAACACATCTCATTTAATCATAAGGAAATCCCTGACGACGATCACACACATAATCTTCCTCTGTATATACAGGTATTCTTTACCTGTCGGAAGATAAAACAAGTGCTTATGGACAATGGGTCAGGGTTTAATATATGTAATTTTGAAACTAACCAAATAGTTGGGACATATAGAGGAAAATATAGATTCCCACATTATCACCATAACCACTTACGAAAACATAGAGTGGGAGTCAGCTGGAACAATAACACTGCCAATAGAAGTAGGTCCTACTCGCCACAACATGAAGTTTCATGTATTAGATTTGTAACTTCCATAGAACATGTTTCTTGGTTTCCCATGGATTCATTCCATGCATACCATACCATCAATGTTTCATCATTGTATTAAATTGAAACAAGAGGGACACCTTGTTACCATTCAAGGTGATGTAGAACACTTCACTCACTATAGAGCTCTCAATAGCTTTGCATGTACGGGTAAATATACATGTCCCTCCATGCATATTGTTATTCCCATCTATTAATAAGCTCTTAAATCATGGGTAGACTCGGACTCCCTAATTTCTTATGCTCATGAGACTTCTACATCTACTTCTCCCTTTGATTCATGGGAGATGAAAATCCTTGAGTGTTTTTATGGAGAATAAAATGTACAATAGGCTCTCCTAGTTTCATATATGTCTTTGTCACCAAAAATAAGATGTAGACCCAACTACCACTTTAAACAGCCTAGGGATGTAGTGACTATTAGGAAATTCTTACCTAGTGGAATGCTTGCAGGAAGAGAAATTATTGGACCTGCCTACAACTTGAGTCCCTAAGGACACTAAGCCTACCTATTATGAAGCCCCAAAATATGCCAAATCTAATAGAATTATGTATTTCATGGGTTATAAAGGAATCAGATGTGGAAAATTTGAGCAAGGAGCAGTAGAATCGGTCCCACTTCCACATTTAAAAATAGAATGTTATGGTATTGGTATTCGGCCATATGGGTCACATCCCATGGATTGAGATGCTACCTACTCTGAACATGAGAATATATATGCTTATTCAGATAGTGACACAAAGTCCTACTGTAGCCAATACAACGATCTTGCCTCTATGAACCTCTTCATTGATATTGTTATCCTTACCATAACCCCCACCGATCCTAAATTTGACCTTGTATACCCTACCCTTGTCGATTAGGACCAAAAATTTCATGTGCCATTAGACCTATTTGAAAATGATGAGGCTATTGCATAATTTATGGGCATACACAATACCACTCCTATTACATATCATAAAAAAGGATTCTTCATTGACTTAGATACCTGTGCATATTTCAACAAGAAATTTGAGCTTCATGGTCAACAAAATTTAAGAAAAAGCGAGGGAAAAAGTTCCAAACAAAAACCTCAGAAAAAACATATGTCCAAGTCACACAGTGAAAACCTCTTTGAGGCACTGGATGACAAACAATTAAAAAAATCAATGGAAAAAATAAGTGACCATGTTGAGGGTGAAAATCTCATAGAGACGCCCTTGGAAAAAGATCTCAACCTTCCTCCTGATCCTAATCCTAAGAGGATATGTCAAAAATTCTCGTAGAGGAAACCAGTTATGTGAATATTGGAACAAAAGAAGACTCAAAGATAGTCAAGCTGGGAGTTTTTCTTTAAGCACAAGAATAGAATACATTCACCTTTCTTATCATAGAATTTGTGGATATATTTGCATGGTCTTATAAAGATATGTCAGGCTTAGATCCAACTTTGGTGGTGCACAACTTAGTAGTGCATCCAAAAGCAAAGCCTATTAAACAAAAGCTAAGAAAATACATCTGTGACTGGTCCTTTTGGTTAAAGAATAATTAGAGAGACTATTAGCAACAGGGTTCATCTAACCCATTGACTACTCCAAGTGGATATCAAACATAGTTCTAGTATAGAAAAAACATATTGGAATTAGAATTTGTACAGACTTTCGAGACATCAACAAGGCATGTCCAAAAGATGATTTTCCTTTACCTAATATCAACATGATTATCGATTCAACTGCGGTATATGAAATTTTATTTCTTATGGATGGATTTTTAGGCTACAACCAAATCAAAATATCATAAGAAGGTCAACATAAATTGGCCTTTACAACCCCTGTGGGAACATTCTATTATCAGGTAATGCCCTTCGGCCTCAAAAATATCAGTGCAACTTATCAAAGGGAAATGACTATGATATTTCACAATATGCTTCATGAAATTATGAAGGACTATGTAAATGATATCCTTAGGAAATCAAAGACAAGAGAAGACCACACTAAAGTAATGTGGCACATCTTTGAATGGCTACAGGAATATAAGGTCATATTGAATCAAAAAAATGTGGGTTTGGGGTATTATCAAGGAATCTACTAGGATTTATTATATCAAGGAGATGGATTGAGGTGGACCTAGAAAAATTTTCTGCCATTACTGAAATGCCTCCTCCCAAGAATATCAAACAGCTGCGTAAACTATTAGGAAAATACAAGCCATTTTCCACTTCATTTCACAACTTGCTGAAAAATGTCATTCATTCACCCATCTACTTAAGAAAAATGTTGACTTCATTTGGGGAACAGAGTAATAGCAGGCCTTCACCTTGCTTAAAAATTACTTGGACAATATGCTTGTCCTCATGCCTCCAACTCTAGGGGAGCCACTTTTCCTATACATATATGTTACCCAATTTGATATTGGTGCATTGCTTGCACAATATGACCTAGGCCAAAAAGATAAATCCATATACTATCTCAGTCATACTTTAATTTTCTATGAGCTTAGCTATCTTCAAAGTTAAAAATCTTGTCTAGCTATAATTTTTAGCTTCCAAAAACTTTGCCATTACCTATTGAGTACTAAAACCAATATTATATCTAAATTTTACCCACTCAAGTACATGTTTTTGAAACCCATCCTTATGGATAGAATGGCTAATTGGATAATTCTACTAAGTGAATTTGACTTTGAGTATGTACACCAGAAGTCATTTAAAGGACAAGTGCATGCCAACCAATTAGCAAAAGCACCTTTACCTGGAATAGAGCCTGTGTGTCTAGATCTACTTGATGCATCGTTAATGTATATTAAATAATTTATTATGTGGCAAGTACATTTTGATGGATCATTTACTTTCCATGGTTTAGGGGAAGGTGTAGTGCTAATCACTCCTTTAGGAGACCCCATACCATGTAAGTTTTTAATCTTGGCTTTCCTTACACAAATAACATTGCATAGTATGAGGCACTCATCGATGGAATGAAGTTGGCTATAAAATGGAATATCCACCACCTTAAGGTCATTGGCAACTCATAATTAATTATCAAGCAAGTCAAGGATGAGTACAAGGTCAAGGATGAAAAACTCATCCCATATAGAAATTTGGTGGAAACTCTGAAATAATATTTTGTGTGCATCACCTTTGAACAAATTCCAAGGGCACAAAACTAATCTGTAGATGCAATGGCAACAATGGGTTCTATGCTATGGATTCCACCAGAAACCAATGATAGGCCATTTTTTGTTGAAAATCTACGTCAGCTTGCATACGATATGTTAGATTATTTCCTGGCATGTGAAGTTGTTGGTCCCCACTCCTCATGGTATGCCCATATTTTTAACTACCTGCAAAGTGGTACCTTTCCTCATAACATTACATGTTCCAAAAAAAAAAATCTTTATCCACCAAATAGCCCATTACACCCTCTTAGGAGGCACGCTTTATCATTGTGGCTACGATGGGAATTTGTTGCATTGTCTAGATGTAGCAGAGTCAATCCAAGCATTCAAGGAGGTACATGAAGGACTATGTGGTGCCCATACAAATAGAATGGTATTAGCAAAAAAATTGTTAAGGGTAGGCTATTATTGGCCTACTATGGAGATAGATTGTTGCAACCATGTAAAGAAGTGTGTTCTATGTCAAAATTATGGAAATTTCATTCATGCACCGTCGCAACCTTTGCAGCCAATAACAACACCATGGCCATTTTCTAAATGGGGATTAGACTTAATAGGGAAGCTCACCCCTACCTCATCTGATGGTAATACCCACATCATCATGGCCATATAATACTTCACTAAGTGGGTGGAAGTCATTTCGTTGACATATGTTACAGGTTCTCAAATATCAAAGTTCATCATGAATCACCTTATTTTTCAGTATGGCATTCCGGCTACCATTGTTACTGATAACAACAAGTCATTCAAGAACAATATGGTTAAGGATCTCTGTCATCTCTTTTAGATAAGATTAAAGTGTTCCACACCATATTACCCACAAGGTAATGGGCAAGTAGAAGCCACTAACAAAATACTGGTCCAAATCATGGAGAAGATGGTGAGTAAGATAGGTCGCAACTAGAATTTACAAATTCACCCAGCCCTTTGGGCTTATAGGACTTCCATTCACACTCCTACTAGTGTGACACCCTACTCCCTAGTATTTAGAATTGAATCTATCATCCCATTAGAAATCTATCTCCCTTCTCCAAGAATATCTCTTAGGGATTACCTAGATAAGGATGAGGATTACAGAGTGGTCAAGCTTACAAAATTAGAGCTCTTAGATGAAATATGCATCTGTGCTCTCAACCATCTCAAGGTGTATCAAAAAATAGTAGCTCAGAACTACAACAAAAGGATCATACCTCATCAGTTTGAGGTTAGAGATTTGGTAATGAAAGAGAATCAATTGAACACAAGGATAGAAAGGGAGAATAAAGGAAAGTTTGAAACTCATTGGTTGGGACCTTATGTCATTGTGACCAAATATGGGTCAGGAGCATACAATCTTGCCCATCCAAATGGATATGAGCTCTGTGAACAATTGAATGTCATGCATCTCAAGTGGTTCTATGCTTGAGCATGGTTTTAAAGTCAGAAAATACCCAAAAACAAAAGTGAAAAATCATAAAAATAGGAAAAAAAATCAAAACAACAAAGGTGAAAAAGAAAAAGAGAGAAAACACGTCATCTAAATGTGAAAACCATGTAATTGTGGCACTTTGGATAGGTCCCTTGGTGAAAACTGGTTTCTGACACTTTGGTAAGATTCTTTGTTCACAAGCATCCTGTATCTAGGGGGTACTTCTACTTTACCTAGGGCTAGTTCTGCACTTGCATCTGAGATTCTTTGTGAACCTATCTTTTCAAGCCTTGATCTAGTTAATTCTCCTCTTGTAAATTGGTGAAGGGATTTTCCTTTGTATCTTCCTCATCTAACATTGGGTGGGACCTTCACACTTTCATCTTTATGTATATAGCATGTGGTACCTACCCTTGTGTATTCCCATCTAATGTTGGGGGCATCCATGTTTCTCGGTTTCCTATACATAGCTTTGGAAAATCCTTTGAAAATTTCAAAAACATTCAAATATGTTTGGAAAACACAAAAATGTTCAAAAATTTCAAAATTCACATAATACTTGAACAACCCAAATATAGAAAAATAGAAAATACAAAAACAATAGAAAATTTATTTCACAAAACTCCCAAAAACAACGCAAAACACATTGAAAATAGTACTACAAAAACATATTTTTAGTTTACTTGCTTTGTTTCTTTGTTTTGTTTCATGTTTTGCTTGTTTTGTTACATGTACATTGTTTGTATAGTTTTTTTTGCTTGTTTGTATGTTCATATAGCATCTTGCTTAAACATACCACTTGAGATTGATCTTTTCTTACTCATAATAGATTTATTTGTATATGTTCCTATGGAGTATGTTTTTACATGTTTGTAAATAGTTGTACATAGTTGCTTTGGTTTAGAATTGTTTTCATGTGTACATTTGGTAGATTTGTTAGCATTTTCTTGTGCTTGTTTGTTACTTGTACATAGTTTTGTTATCACATCATCATATATCCATCTATATCATCACATCTAACATCATCTATACATCATATATAAATAAAATGCTAAGTTTACATCATACATGTATGCTAAGATAATAATCACATATCGTATCATCAAATGGGGGCAAGAGGGATCGCAATTATCAAAATTTATCCCCACTCTGCACCAGTATCATCATATCATCATGTGAAATAAATCAAAACAACATCACATATACAATAACAAATGATAGCATCTTCGGATATATTATAAATCAATAAGCATGTGAATACATCATCAATAACATAGACTCCATAATCATCATCATCATCATAAATATCAAAGGGAAAATGTCTATATACATGTATGTCTTAGGATGTACATCATCTAGATACAAAATCTACCATCATGGGCCTCGATCAAAATAAGCCTTCATAAGAGGCATACAAAATAATACATATACATCAATACAATGAAAATAAGCCTTCATAAGAGGCATACATCATATACATCTACAAAAATAAGTCAAAGAGGAAGAGTCATCCATGACTCTCTCCCTCACCTAGACTACCTGGCCTGAGGCATTGAGGTGGCATCTGCTAATGCTAGTAAGAAGGCCCTACCACTGTACTTTGTTACACAACTGGTTGTTGTACTGAGTGAATAGATCTAGGTGTCCTATGGGATCTAGTCCCCAACCTACTAATAGAAAGCTGCTCAAAAGGCACAATCCTCTAACCCTCCAAAACTACCTTGAGGTAATCTTCTTTATAATAGGTAGCTTCCCCACTGGCTCTCATGATACTAGACAACATATTTTTCTATCCAACGGTTGTGGCTGCCTCTATAGCTCCATCACACTCTCTTGTAACCTGGGATACATCAACCTGTTCTTGTGTCAATAATGTAACCTATCTATCCCTATGTCTGCAGTAGTAGTGAGGACCTGATCATGTGCCTATTATAAGGTACTCATAATCTATGACTTCTGAGTCACCATCTACCTGTATCTACTGTGAACCATGTCACACCATCACCTCCCTAGCCAACTTGTTCCCTGGCCTCATCGTTGTTAGCTGTGAGTGTCTGTACTCCTAGCATCATTTTTCATGTAGCTACTATGAACCAAAATAAAGGCAACTACGTTGTCATCTCATATCTCTACCAGTTGTGAGTGTCCACCTTGTATCCCTGGGCCCTAGGAGGTCCCTATTGTGGTCCCTCTCTACCCTATGGCACCTATAGACACCTACTAGAGTGGACATCTAGTCCTACAACCATGCCTACTTGGGGAAGCTACAATCTCCAACTCAGCAGCTATCTGTACCCCCATCTGTTGCTCCTCCTCCTCTTCTTCCATCTCTTCCATCATCTGCTCTCCACCTCCGCCATCCCTCGACTAGCTAGGAGGTGGCCCCTAATGTGGAAATACTCCTACAAGAAGACCTTATGGAACTCTCTATATGAGCACCTACTACAGTGGGACATCTAGTCCTCTAACCATGCCCACTCGGGGAATCTCAATCTGTTGTACCTAGACATGTTGCCTATGTACCTATTATTTTATAGTTAGGACCCTATCCCCCAACATTGGCCATTGTCCCTCATCCTCCTCCTCCATCCTCCTCCTCCCCATCAAAATCCTCCCACTCACCCTCTGTAGGTACCCTAACCCCTGTGGCCCATGCTACGTACGGAATAGTAAGATGACGCGATAACACTGTCAAATACCAAGGAGCATACTGAATAGTGGTCCCAACATCTCTGATGTGCCTCAATGGAAGCCACTGTTGCAAAACCATCTAATCGAAACTAGCCTGGGCCCTGGCTGGCTGAATATGGGGCCCCATGTTGAATCTCTTGGAAGCCCTATGGGCATACCATGTGTTTGGGCCGGGAACATCTTGAATGCCCCCAAACTATCAGTCACATCAGTCTATGTAATAATACTCCATAATCTATCCCCTTCTGCCTATCAAAAAGTTCTCAACCATCTCTATGCTGAGCTCATCAACATCCTTAGCCCACTGATAATAGCAGTAGGGCCTCCACACTATCATCTATTGTGTAAGCTCATCAAACTCTCACCTATAGTGGTAGGTGCTACCTGTGTGCCCTTGAATATCACCACCTGTCGAGACCCATCCCATAACATATGGCTCCTCTAGGTCTCAAGCCCATAACTCACCTACAAGGCGAAAACAATAGCTATGTGGTCCCATGACCAGATCTGTAACAAAAGCACTGGGCCCATGGTCTTCTGACCATGGTATGAAATAAGATGCAGGTCCCAATACATATGTGCTAACATACATTGTCCCCAACAATATCTCTCACCTTGTAATAAACCTACTATAACTCCAATGAGGCCAAGCAGAAAGGTAACACCTATCTTGTCAGGGACAAGAATGCCACTAACAAGTGCCATCAAGTATACAGTAATGTGATGAAAACGTGGCTCTATAATGCAACGGTTCAGATAAACCGTTATCCCTTGGTGAGGTATATCCAAGCAACCAAACACCTCAATGAGACACCCTATAATATCCTCATCATCAGTAGTATACTCAACTAACTGGCCAACTATGGGAACACGGAATATACGCCAGACATCCTCAAGTGTAATAGTCATCTCCCCTATTGGGAGTCAGAAAACACTGGCTCTCTGAGTGTCATCTCTCAACTAAAAGGTTATAAGGAGACCATGGTTTAAGGTGATCATAGGCATCTGCACCACATAATACAGTCCAGTCACATCTAACAAGATAGCCAACATCCACCGGTCACACAAATGGAAGTCAGCCTCTATGGTGACTATTCAGTTGTGTCACTCCCTCGTCTGAAGTGATGGTAAGTGAACCTACAAAAGGAAAATACACATGTTACAAATTTCTTTAATTCTAATTATTTATTTTTTTCTTCTATCTAACTAATTTTTCATCTAAAAATTTCCTTTCTTTCTGTACTAACAATTCTTCTTAAAACTCAAAAAGTTGGGATTTTTCCCTTCTTTGGCGCATATGCACCCTTTGGATGTGTAAGTGCCTCTTTGGGTGTATACGCGTTTAGTTGTATACACCTTTCTTAGCACATACACGTACTCATGTGTGTGTGTGTACCCTAGCCTATGACCTAACCCTTACACATACGCGACCATTTTGCCACATACGTGCCCTCTTTCGCGTGTACACCTAGGCATACACAGGTTCTACTACTGAGCATGTACACTCCCCTATTGATGCCTACACATATGCGTACATGACATTTTGGCATGTACGCCTGTGTGTACATAGTTTTGGGTGTGAATGCTAACCTTTGGACGCATGCATGCCCCAAGCCACGTGTACACATTTTTAACCTAGTTACTAACGGTAATAAATGTAAAATTAATGCTAAAGGGACAAAGCAAGGTTAGGCACTCACGAATGGTCCATCATCATCATATCGGGCATACTCCCAGATGGTTTCATCTCGTCTATGGTGGCTCTGAACTCTGGCCATCTTGCTAATCGCTCATTGTATCTCACAGTAATAATTCGGCAGAGCTCGGTAATAATTAAACTGCTCACGATGATTTACCCCCTCGGGAGGGGTATATATCTTGCCATTTTCCCTGGCCGTGATGCCCTAGGGGCATGTTTTGAATGTCGTGATTCTTTTAACACTTCTTCTATCCTCCATGATGATTATTTTTATTAAATAATCATTTTTAACTAATTTTCACCATGCTGGGGCATATTTTTATTACCTAGCACCCTTTTCTTCTCCTTGGGGAAATTTTCTTGCTTCCCGGCGATCTTCTACCTTCTTATTTCTTCTATTAAAAATAAAAAATCCATAAAAAATTATAAAAATCAAACTTTTCCAAAAAAAAATCAAGAAAATAGAAAAATCCTAAACATTTTCAAAAATCCTAAAAATTGTAAAAACAATCCAAAAATTTGCAAAAATTGGTGACATGCCCATATCGGTTGAAACTCGTATCTGGCGCATGGTATTCATCCCATATCTTGCTAGTATTTCCACGTGTTCATGAATCAAACGACTCATAGATCATCATATCCACAACCGTTTGCATAGCTAGCCTGCATCCTTCATCAGTACTCTGGGGCACATCTTGTTGCCTGGTATTGTTTCATTGTGCACAAAGCTTTATCATTGGACCTTGTGTCCTTCATCATTTTCCCTCGTATGTATCCTTTCTTGGGGCATCATTTTTAACCCTTGTCATTAATCATGAACATTTGGGGATCTTCAACTTGATAACAAAACATTTGTGCAACCATCTTGACCATTGTTGGTTTGAGTATGTGTGTTTGTACTTGTTTCCCTGTTAAATGAGCTTGTTTCCTTCTTGTATTGCATTGCTTTTGGTATGTTGCAGTGAGTTGGTGTTTTCAGCAATGGATAATTATTCATAGTACGGATTTTCATGTCATTCTACTTTTTTCATATGCTTACATTTTTAATAAGGACCGATGACGTAGATCCTTGGAAATATGATGATACGACAGTTGTTCTACGATGGATGCAAGACTAATTCTTCCCTGGACTTCTTCCTCTCTTTCTTCTCGATCATTCCCCTCTCAACACTATTCTTCTAATTCTCCCAGGGCATCCTACCCCTACCCATTCTTCTATCCATTTTATCACCTTTTTTCGATCGTCGATCACCTTCTTTCATCACCCCATCGACACTCAGGGGGCATCTCTCACTTCTACTAATTTTTCTTCTATCCCTTCAAAATTCTACATGTCTACTATCTTTGAAGTGGTACGTGACTTATTCCACCCCAAAGAGGGGAAAATGTATACACCTATAATTTAGCTAAAACAATTTAAATGCTTAAATTGTGCTAATTATGCCCTTTCCCACAAATTGATGACATATGTCAATATCGCACATTTTCTCTTCTATCATCATTAATTAACTACATTACGCTAATTAATTGACCCTTCTATCTAGCAAAGATGAAAATTAATGACCTTCCATTAATTAAACCCCTTTCTACTTGAATTAATTAATTATTCTTAATTAATTAAGTTTCCTCTTCTATTAGATAAATAAATCGTCATTTATTTAGCCTAAACCCTTCTTATTCCCTAAATCATATTAATTTTTCTTCTAAAAGCTTCTATAAATATTGCTCACCTATTAATTAATCACTTGGGTTAATTAATAAATCCCCTCAAACCCCATGAGTCACTAAAGGACAAACTAAACTCTCCTAAAGTTGACTCAACCCCTTTTTCAACCATAGTCACCCCAAAAATAACTCAACCTATCTATTATTCCACATATAAAGGAATGTAGAGATTCTTTTATCCACTGGGCTATATAAGGAACCCTCCTCTTACCATTCTATTTACACCTAAATGAGCATAAATCCTACACTATAGCCATTTTATCATCTTAGAGCATTCTTCCATTAGAGGAGATAGCTATATTCATTTCTTGCATTCATCCATCCAAGTTTGAAGTCATATGGAGATATGTCAAGTGGTCTTATAGCCATGGATTGACAAGACTCCATTCTTGAAACCTTGGGATTCAAACATACAATCAACCCTTTTGATTGCTAAGGATCTAAATAGGTTCATTCCATTGATTAACATTCAATAGAGATAGAGATTAATTTCTTAGCATATTAGTTTGAATTGTTTATTCATGTTCTAATGCAAATATGTTGGTAGATTAGTCTTGTTTAAGCTCTAAGCATGATGGTGCATAGATTTTAGTTTAGCTTTGTTTTAGAACTACTAGGTGTTAGTTCTAATTATTTTTGCATAGCTAATTAATTCTTGCACACACTTCGAATGAAACCTTTGTTCTCAATAGCTTGCAACTGAAAGAATTATTCAAAAGAGCATCAAAAAAATTTCTTTGTACCAAATTATTCTTGGATATCTAGAATTTCCCTCCTTAAAAATATCAACAAATGAAAGACATCAAATTTGGATGACTCTCTTTGAATGTTCTACCTATGAAGCAGATGAACCCTTTTCAGTTGAATACTCTGTGTTAATACTAATAAGAATGGGTAAGACACAAAACATTATAGTGAGTGAAATAGTTCGCATGAGATGGGGAAAAGAAAGATTTATTGGGTAACATTTATTTGTACCGAATTGTTCTCAGATATCTATAATATTCCTCCTTTAAAATATTAGTAGATGAAAGGCATCAAATTGTGATGACCTCTTTTGAATGCTCTGCCTATGAAGAAGATGAACCCTTTTTAGTTAAATACTTTCAGTCAATACTAATAAGAATGGTTAAGACACATAACATTATAGTGAGTGAATGGGTGAGATTAAACCTTAAGCCCTAAAGCCCAAGCCTTAAACCCTGAGCCCTAAACCTTAAATCCTAAACCCTAAACCCTAAACCCTGTGCCCTAAACCCTGAACCCCAACCCTTAAACCTTAAACCCTAATCCATAAACCCTAAACCCTAAACCCTAAACCTTAAACCCTAAGCCCTAAACCCTCAACACTGAGCCCTAAACCCTAAACCCTAAACCTAAACCTTAAACCCTGAGCCCTAAACCATAAACCCTGAGCCCTAAACCCTCAACCCTCAACCCTAAACCCCCAACCTTAAACCCTCAACCCTAAACTATACACCCTAAACCCTGAACCCCCAACCTTAAACCCTAAACCCTAAACTATACGCCCTAAACCCTAAACCCTTAACCGTTAACCCTAAACTCTTAATCATAAATCCTAAAGCCTAAGTCTAAATCCTAAACCCTATTTCTACTACCTAAAACCCTAATCCCTAATCCTTAAACCCTAAACCTTGAGAGCTAAACCCTAAACCCTAAACCACAAAACCTAAACCCTAAACCATGAGCCATAAACCCTAAACCCTAAATCCTAAATACAAAACCCTAAACCCTAAGCCCTAAATCCTAAACCCTAAACCCTAAACCCTAAACCCTAAACCCTCAAGCCTTAACCCCTACCCTAAAACCTAAACCCTGAGCCCTAAATCCTAAACCCTAAACCTTGAGCCCTAAACACTAAACCCTAATCCTTGAACCATAAGCCCTAAGCCCTAACCCCAAACCCTAAACCCTGAACCCTCAAACTTGAACCCTCAACCCTAACCCCTAAACACTAAACCCTAAACCCCGATCCCTAAACCTTGAACCCTCAACCCTCAACCCTAAACCCTTAACCCTGAGACCTAAACCCTAAACCCTAAACCCTGAGCTCTAAACCTTGAACTATGAGCCCTCAAACCCAAACCCTGAGCCTAAAAACCTAAACCCTAAACCCTAAACACTAAATCCTAAACCCTTAGCCCTAAAGCCTCAACCTCGAGCCCTGATCCCTAAGGAAGAGGCACATTATAGTCATCTCATTTTTGCCATAGGATAGGAATCCCATTCAAGGAGCAATCCTCTATCTATAAAGTGAGGATCTCATTTTAGTAAGAAGTAGACAAGCATCATAGAGCTGATTCATGGTCACTAAAGTGAATTATGGACCAAATTTTAAAATTAGTACCAATTAAAGCAGCGGTAGGGCCAAAATCCAATCCAAAAGGTCAAAAACCCTACAAAACGACTATATGTTTTCACAAAACAAAGACCAACTACAATATATATGGCCTGAAATTTTTAGGTCATTGCTGAAATTCTAAAAATGAGTAAGTACTTACTAGATTAGATTTTGAAAAACTATCTTCTAGATTATAACTATCAGAGCTATGGGACCACTTCCGTTAGGTGCAGAGTGACCCTAACTTATTATATATACTAAAATAAATTTAAAGTATAAGATTTTTTTTATTATTTCTTTATAGTTTTATTATTTCTTCTACTTAACATTTATTTTAGTAAATATGACTCCTTTAGGCCCTCATAAACTTCATATAGCCCAAAATGCGTACGCATTTCATAGCACTAGAAATGCATACGTGTTTTAACATAAGTGCACTATAACGTGTATGAATTTTAGGTTCGTGAATTCCCAAGCCTAAGAAAACATAATGCGACCGCAATATTGTAAAACGTAACTGTGTTTTATTCATTTTCAGATTTTTGTCCACTTTTTGTCCCCCCAACTTGGTGCACTTACCCATGGTTATTAGCATCAAGAAGGTGTAGACACACAAAAAATTCATACCTCGACTCAAATCTATATTTTCTTCACCTTGATAATGCATCATATTATGCGACACTTCACCAGGCTTCGATTGTATTTTATTGAGGTATCTCTATGGTGAGATATCAATCACAGGATCAATGTGAGACCTTACTGAATCATCACATTCCATGAGAATCACTGTGATGCTTCTCTTTGTTGAAAATTTGGCACTGGATTGAAAGTAACCTTCCTGAGTTGTCTAAATAGGGAAAGGCCTTCAAAGGATTGTGACCCCCTTTAGGGTATGTGGAAGGTGTTTCTTCTAGAGTTAGACTCTCCTAAGGGTAACTTGTTCAAGATCCATCACATCTAGTTCACACAAAGCAAGAAATTGTCTCTTCTAACTCACCTTGATAATATCATCTGCAATCACCGGTGATTTTGGCTGAATTATTGGCAATGCTCCCATCACTATGTGCATTCAGAACTTCTTTAGACAGGAGGCATTCTTATATATCTACTTATACATTTCTGTCTCATTTGTGATGGATCAAAGTATCAACTTGTATGCCTCCATTGAGTTTCTCACTAGAACCCACAAAAATGCATTCATAATTGTCTGACCTTTTTCATCAAGATTTTTTATTCTCATTATTCTGGCATCATCCTTCATATGTTAATCACATCCATTTTGATCTTCAAGTGTGAATCAACCCTTTCTTGTTGGTTTTGAATCACAATGTTGTTAGGTAGTATGGACCTTAGTTTGTTTACTCATGACCTATCTTGCTTCACCAATTCCTATTATGTCATAGTTTTGCATCCTTGTTTTAATAAATTGTTGGAATTAATAGTAATCTCTAGCGAATACCCTAATCACAAGAGATTCATGTGTAATATTGCCTTTTTGCATATTTTTCCTAATTTGCATAACATATCTCTTGCATTTTTGGTTATCTACTAATATTTTGTCCGAAATGGTGATTGTACAGACTTGCAATAGCCTGGTAATAAGCTTCCCACTATTGATTCCTTCCAAAAATGCATGATTCCTTCCCCGTTCTATGACATCAAGTCTATTGGAAGCAATATCTTCTTTCTTCATGGACATAGAGCATATGCACAGTCTTGAATGCATCCAAATACCATCTTGAAGCTATCTTCGAAACAACTCAATGCATCTTATGTCGCTACTGGAGATATTTTTTTGGAACTCGGTCCTACAACAAACTTAAAAGACTCCATGGACATCTAATTTAATACAAGCACAATTCCACAAGCTCAGCCTAGACCTTCCAATCCAATAATATTTTGGACAGATGCTTCTGAACTTAACACCCACATCCACATTATGACTGTCTAGTACCATGATTGTTCAATTTTTCTCACCTCTTTGACACCCTAGAGGATTCCTTTTATTTCTGTTGTGGTGTGACTACATGGTTGTAAACTTGACTTCTTAATACCACCGATATTTGCAAGAGAAAGAAGTAATTGACTCTGTAGGATGTAATGTGCCTAAGAACCTATATCCATGGAAAAGAGTTGGATCTTTGGATCTCAGGTCACTTTGAATAGTAATGGCTACATTGTATATCCATCTAAACCAGTGACCTTAAATTCTCATGAAAAAACTAAAAAACCTAGGATCACAATCCTTGAAGATCAATAAACCCATAATTATTTCTGAGTTATGGTTTATCAACCACCAAGTGAAAAAATCATATGGGCTTTCTGGGACCTATCAAGGGGGTTTTCATAGCTCCACATAAGTCTAAGTCCCAATGAGTTCTAATAATATCATCTTTCTCTATATGATTTTCCTACTATAAAGAGATTGATCAATGTTTTCTACATGGTGTGCTAAAATCACATAGCTCTCATTGTGGGTATGACTGGGATGACCTTGCAATTACTGGTAAGTTGAGTTCAGCCATATTCTTCTTATTGTAGTGACAATCCAAGTCTTTAAAGTTCAGAACCGTGGTTGACATCTTAGGTGCACACCCGATAGGACACTAGTCCCTTAAAAAAAGACTTCATTTAAGCATTAATTTGATGACTAATTGCTTCAATTGCCATTGATTGACATCTTTCACTCTACGATTATCCCAATCGCTTATAATTCCCCTGTACTGGAATTTATTTTTTATCATTTCATAATCAATTAACAACTTGTTTTTTGTTTCTTCTAATCTAATTACATGCTATTTTTCCTCTATAATTATACATTTTGTATTTTCTAAGGACATCCTCCAGAAATTGCTAAAATTTGGAAAAATAAAAAATGAAATAAAAACACTCTCATGGAAAGTTTTTGAAAACCATTCTTTTTGTTTTCCGCATCGCATCTTTGTTCACTTGTTCTCAAAGAAATTAAACATTTCATTTTGGGACTTTTAAATGAATCATTGCATACTTGTTGATCATATAGTACTAAATAGAGGAATTAATTCATCACATTCACTTATCTTTCCTCACACACAACAAAACCACTCATTAATCCAAAACAGATTCAAATGTTTCCCACCCATGTGAAACTGATTGGGATTTCATCACTGAATAGGGAAATTGGATTGGTATTTTGGCTGAGTATAAACATCTTCTTCTTGCTATATTTTTTCTTAGCAACTGAATTCCTTATCGCAGTGTGACCGTGAAGTGAGGGAGAAAGCCCTAATACCACGCCCATACTGACAACAATACAGAGTTGGGCCTCTTGGTACCTTTAGGGTATATTGAGGACATCTACCCTTAAACATACCTGAGGCCAATGATAGATTGACCATTTCTTAGAAACCTCGTTATCTGGCATTGGGACATTTTAATCATTTGAAATATTTGACTCAAGATAATTGGATAAACAACACTTTGTATGTTCTTTCCTATGAGAATAAGTGGAAAACAACTCAACTACTTATTTTACATAAAGGATGGACCATTTATGAAGTGGGAGTTTGTGAGTGACAAGCTATCATGTAGACTCATTTAAATGCACAACTTTGACATACTCACAACGACAAGAGTCTTGAGAGGACATTTCGTACATTTCCATTACCACCTCAACAATAGGAAACACTTCATACTACACCACTTACATGCACCCTTTTCTTCACCAATGTAACCTACGTAGCATTACCCTTTCAAATGAGCATACCCAACGCTCATCAGGTTATGCTTGAAATCACAGGAACAAAATAAACATCAAGAATGATGGACCCTTTATCAGCCATTTGTTGTAGGAAAGATGAGTTGATCCCTTGTCCATTACAAACATTATTGACAAAATCTTTATACGCCAAAATCAGCACACTCAATTTTACTCGTGACATCTCAACATCCTTTTTACAATAAAGGAGACCCTATCTTTTAAGAAATGTTATACATGAATACCATTGAAATGAATTCCTACTTAGCAACAAGAAATGTTCAAATGAAACCATTCACACCCCAAAATACTCCATACACTTATAACCCTTCATCTACCATGTGCGACAACTGGCAAGTAATCAAACATAAAGACAATAGAATTGTCCTTACAGCTGATATCCCTACACTTAAAATAATTACATTTTATTTTCACTAAAAAAAATTCAACAATATATTTTTATAAGCTCTAATAATAATCCTATCAAAACATCCAATGAATAATTATTCACTAGTCATGATGAAATACTCAATGTTCAATGAATAATTATTCACTAGTCATGATAAAACACTCAATGTCTTGTCAGATCCTGTCTATGATCTTCACATGATCTCATCACAAAAAAATAAAATTTCAACAATCTGCATCCTCACAGAGTCCTTATATGCAATCCACACTTCCTCTATGTAGTACTTTTTCTTCATCGTCAACTCCTTCAACCTCCTCATAGGTCCTGACACTCCCTTCGAGTGTCGTCACTCCTTTTACAATTATGCCTTCCCAACTGGTTACAAATTCCATCTAGAACATCACTATGTCCATCTCCATAATGACACTATTTTTTAATACTAATTCTATTTATAGTATGTACCTCATCTCGCAAAACATGCCAAAATCATCACAACCATTGATCTCTGCACCACAAACCTTATCTCAAAGGACTATCCCATAATATAAAATTCCACAACAAAGTGTACCATAAACGACACCATCCTTTTCCACTTCGTCCACACCTTTCCAAAAAACATCTACATATTCACTACCTCTCATGCATCCATCAATGCCATTACAGTATCAGTATGTTCGAACCTCACAGTCTCCTGTTTCGCAGCATGGCTCCTTATCCCATCAAAACACCCCATAGCAAAACATTCCTTACTATCAAAAAATCCCCCAACAAAATGTCCCATATCAACAACACATAGCTCAGTATTACCTACCTCAACAAAACATTTCTCAATACCATTTCCCACAACAGAATAACCCTTAATAACATAATGTTCCATATTAATAGAACGTACCTCAACAAAACACCTCCTGTCAACAAAAAATCCCATAGAAATATCAAGCGTACTCACAACCCAATCATTCTTTGTATCAACCCAGCTCATCCCTACAACAGTCAATGCAAATTGACCCCTTTCATGTTCTATTGAGTTGCATATCTAGTTTGGAAGCCACTTCATTAACATCCAAGAATGTGATCTCCTATTATCATATTTGCAATGAGCCCATCCATCCTTCCATACCATATAAATTATATCCACCTCACTGGAAACTTCCTAAAATTACTAAGTTTTATAGAAAATAAGATCCCCAACAATACATATGTGTTTTCCATCATGCATGTTATCTAAAATCTCATGATTAGGACCTCATGCTAAGGACATTTCCAGCCTTGCCTTAGACTCATACAAAAACATTCCATAGCACTCACTATTTTCTTTCACACAACTTGCGCAACATTTCTTAGACCACTTCTCCATAAACATAGCCTGTAAAATTGTTATCAATTATTTGTATGCCATTAGAGAGTTTGAAGACGAATCCATTATTGATTTTTCCACCCATTGGAGAGCCACTAATAATCAATTATCCTTCATGTTATCATAGCCAGAGTTAATAGAGATCTTTTGTCGTAATTGTGCCAAGCATATCTCATCCACTTTACAAATTCAAACCTTCTAAACTTTTGATGAGGCCTTTACCAGTTCCCAAATTAGAGTTGAGAGCCCTAGAAGATGGATGGGTAAAGCTTCATCCTAAGAAGAAAAAAGTAGAATTCCCATCCAAGTCAGT
Organism: Taxus chinensis; assembly: GCA_019776745.2. Classification (NCBI taxonomy): domain Eukaryota; kingdom Viridiplantae; phylum Streptophyta; class Pinopsida; order Cupressales; family Taxaceae; genus Taxus; species Taxus chinensis. The sequence goes on from CM034151.1 coordinate 178,336,517, forward strand.
ACCCAACTTAGATAAGTCTAAATCATATACAAATGCAATCATAGTCAAATCAGCTCCTAAAGAAAATCCTACCACTGAACACATCCGTCAGCAACACAACTATAAACCCATAACAAAATCTTATGGTATAATTTTTGATCAATTTCTTTCCTCCAACGTGATATCACTTCCCCCCATTTGACACATCGATATATCAGTTTCCAAACCCATTTGGTATCGAGATAATGATTATTGCAAATACCATAGGGTCAATGGTCATGACATTAAAAGGTATCACACATTTCGTAATGTGCTTCAGGACTTGATTGACAAAGGTGACCTTCACTTAGACAATCCAAACTCGCCTCCTAATTATAGTTTGTACATATTTAAACATCCTTTTCAAAATCACCTTTCTTCTTCCGAGAAGCCAAAAACGAACATAATTCACACCATTAATATAGTAACTAAAATTGAACTAGTCTCTTTGTCTACCTTATCACTTGATGAAATAAGACCCGCAGAATCGACATCACTACCCAATGAGCCTAAAACCACGACTACATATTTTTCCCCTAATGAAATCATCTTTCAAATCCTTCCTATGTCTTTAACACCTACCAAGTCGACACCTGTAGAATCCGTGCCATAATCTGACAAGCTTGACATTTCCAAACCACTGCTTGCTAATGAGAACATTCCTACATCTTCGCCATATACTATTAACAAACTCATACTCCTACCCTCTGGCATAACTCCACCAACACCACCACCTAAGTTTGCAAATATAGCCATGATACCACTTGAAACATTCTTAGCGTAACCACCTCCACCTAAGTCGATCAGGGGTCGTAGTTGTTCTCAACCTAGAAAAAAAAAATCCAAAATCTGTTAATCATTTAGAACACACCATTTAATATTATCCCTCTTCATTAGCTTCAGCCTCGATGAATACACCTAGTCCATCTAAATTTTTGAAAGGACCTAACAAACACGGTGTAGTTCTGGTCTTTAGAATTCATTATTATGATGAGACTATTGTTTCCGTTGTCCACCATTTCATCTATCATTTCATCCAAGAAGCATATCTAATTTTGAAGATCCTCTTCTCATGTCAAAACCAAGACCTATGAGACCACCTGAATAGAAAATTATTCAAAATCCTCAAGACCCTCATTATATCCTTGTAGATTGGAATCTCATGCATGACCGTTCTCTCATCATACTGGTTAATCACCCCATTTTTAAACGGGAAAAACCCATGCATCAGTCCCCCACCGTGAGTCCATATTCCACATCTGTCATTCTGTAATCGGCATCCGCATGTGATTCTTTCTCCCTATCTCCTGCATAATCATGTTATTCTCCACAACCATTACTTGTACAAAATCCTAGTTCTCCACCTATCAAAATAGCTAGAAATCTTCCACGACTACCAAGTAAAAAATCTATTACCAAAAAAATCACTGCAAAGAAAAATAAATGTTTGACTACGTTTGGACCTAAACGGCATTATGCCACCATTTTGGATAACTTATGAGAGCATTCACTAATCAAATTACCATCTCCCAAACCATCAGATCATCATGGATGGAGACTGGTCCGGTATGACTTTAGTTGCCTTCTATGATTACCATAGAACATCGAGGCCACTCCAGTAGAGGAGTGCAAAGATTTTCATCAGAAATGTTGTGAAGATTAGTAGTTTTGATCCTTCTTATTCCTCCTCAATCAAACATCGCATCGATATCAACATTAGACATCACCAGAATGAGTCCATCCCTGAGCCATTGAATTCGCTAAGTGGATTCTTGATCCACGTCACTACTCATTCACAACATTTATGATGAAGGATCATCTTAAGCCTCCAAAAAGTAAGGGCTTATCGTCACCATACCTCCACTCCCTCAGTTATCAACTCCACTAAACATGAGTTGAAGGTGTCCATTTCTTTAGTTCCTAAAGAATCCAATCAAACACCTTCATCAAAAGCTAAATTTTCCATACAAACAACAACACCACTTTCAACTGTGATACAGAAGGTCATTGTTTAACAATTACACCAATCTACCATCCAGATGTCACTTTATGAGCTTGTCTAAACATCGCCTAGTCATAAACTTTCCATGATTGAAGCTCTCCAATCCATTACTGTACCAACTAATGACTCAACCCCATTCATAAACTTTATGGGTACTCTAAAAGAATCTACCTAAATATCATTCAATCCATCTAAAATTCCTTCACTTAGATCGGAGGATCACGACTTACCGCTCTTCATTACCACTCAGATCAAAGATATCTCTATTAATATGGTCATGATCAATAGTGGCATAGCCATTATTATCATTATCCTCTCTCACCTTTAACCAGATCAAATTTCCCAACACAGTTGTTGCTCAAACCCCAGTCCTATTACGATCCTTTAATGACACTATTGCACCCACATTAGGTGTCGTTGTTCTACCACTTAAATTTGGTGTCAATAATTTACCTGAACACTTATACATTATATAAGGAGAGTTCTAATACCATATGTTGTTAGGATGCCCTTGGATACACACCATGCATTACATTCTTTCCACTCTCCATCGTTGTCTTAAATATGAACATGAAGGTAAGACTTATATTGTCCCTATCGATCCGAATCCATTTTGCTAATTGTTACATGATGTACCGCCCAAACGATGTGCTTGTACCTGTTAGTGCAGATTCACAGCACCCCCAAATCAACCCTCAGATCTTCTGTAGAAAAATGGCCAATTCAGTGTGAATGCACAACATGGAGTTTTCCCTAAGTATGGGACCTTGCAAATTGGGAAAACTCTCCAGATTGAAGTTGGTTCTTACTCCTCTATTTAGGTGTATGCATGTAATTTTTATAGAGGTTCCAATTCAAAATTCCTACTCTAAAACTACCAAGGAGACAGGGTTGAGAGAAAACATGGAAATGGAAACAAAACTAAGAAAAAATAGAATGGTGATACACCAAAGGAGTGCTGAACTTCTTGTTTTGCAAAATAGACACAGATCATGGAGATGCGGCATCAAAACATGCACAGATTGCTAAAATATAATGAAATATCAAAAGACAATAATAAAAGCATGAGAGGATTGGAAAATCATTCACAGAACATCCATTATCATTCCCAAGTTTGATACAATGCATTACACTAGAAGAGAGGGAAAAAATGTGCTACAGTCTTCATGGGAGGTTTGAAACTCCTTCAAATCCACCTACTAAGGAGAAAAGAAGAGCTTGTAAGAGCAAGGACATCCAACCCTTACAAAATGAGCCAAAATTGGCTTTTAACGATGAAGCAAAATGAAGAAAGGTGAAAAAATGTAGGAAAATTTATTTGACATCTCCAGCCACCAACAAGATTCATTAAAACAGCAAGGGCACCCTCAAAAATCCATTTTTGATACATTCGGCCATGCTAGAGAAGAAACGGATGCCATACTTCATCAATTTTGGTGGTTGGGGGTCAATTCTACATTTTTTCCCGTGTCAGAGACATTTCTCCAAATTTCTCCCTCAAACTTTGCCCAAAACTCAAAATTGAATCTTCCAGGGTGTAGAGGACGTTGATAGCTTTCCAATGGTACCAAGTTTGATGAATTTCAACCACTAGATTGAAAGATATGACCTTTTGAATTCTGCGGCCAAATTAGGGAAAATTAGGGCAAAAACGGGTTCGTGGGGCAAAATCCTAATTTTTCCCTCTTTTTTCAAATTGGGAAAAATTCCCAAAAACTCTTTGTGCCCCACTCCTTCAATGACACATGGTGCCTTCTGGTTGATCCGCGGCTTCAAAACAACATTTTTTCCCTTTTCGTAAAAATGGAAACTTCTCCCACAATTCTCTATGACCCCGTCGGTCCGAGGACATGTGGCATCATTTGATTGGCTATGGGCCTTAAGCAATCTCTTTTCCTTTCCCTTTTTCAGATCCATGGACTGATTTTCAATGTTTATTTTTTAGCCAAAAAATGCTAAGTGTCACAAATTCTTCCTTGGCCCCACGAGTCCGTTCCCTTCCTTCGTTGGGCCTGCGGGCCAAAATATTCCTTTGTGCCTTTTTTCCCCAAAAAGGGCTAAGTGACAAATTTATCTTCATGCCTCTACCAACACACCAATTTCCTTTGAAATTTTTCCTTCTCCACTGGCCTGAGACTCCCTGGAAAATTTTCCTCCTTACCTCCGCGTGCCCGCCCAGGTAAAATTTTCACTATTAACTGGACCGCCGAGCCATAACTCAAAAAATACAAGTTAGGATGACTTCTTTACCTTTCTGGAAATGTGGAAAAATTCTTTATCTGATGAAGGCATACCTAGAAAATTTTGAGTTCCTGAAGTGTGCAAAAAAATCATTTTAAGTACTAGTAAAGGAAAAGGAGGAGGAGTTAACCAAAATAAGCATGGGCTCATTTTGGATAACAGTACTTAAATCTTCATCTGAGACATCTGATCAAGCCTCTACTAGCACACCGATATCTTCTTCTAAATTACCTTATGATTTTTTTGTCGCTCAAGCCTTAAAGCATCTTACCTTAGGGGAGTATCATCTCCTCATGCTCAATTCCATCCCTTCACCTAAAACATATGGTTTCCCTAAAAAAACAACCCATGTACGACCCCAATGTCGGAGATGTTATCTCCTACGGACCAGCCTATCTCAAAACAAACCTAGTTTATGGTGGATTCGATAATCCACCATCCCATCCGAGTTAACCCATATCATGCCATGCCATTTTCATTAAAATTTAAATCCCTATTGACAACCCAAAATTTTCCCACATGTATCTCCATTGTTGTGCCTCGAAAGGTTTTAGCCTTATACATTATGAACAAGGCATTAATGATCAACCTATCCTATGTACCCTCAAAACTCATGAGAAAAGTCAGGTAGGTGATAAGAGATTCACCTACTGACATGTACGAAGCCACTACATATGAAATTTCTACATTCCTAACCATCTATTAACTAGAAATAGCATTGTCAAATGAACCCTGAAAAACCCCATGAACATGGATGACACTGTACCCATCCCACCTAATTTTTTTTAATCAATACTATATCGACTAGGATCACTCACTTATCAATCTGGTCACTCCATTAAAACACTACCACTTTTTCATCTAGAAATGGTTAAGGAAGATTTACCTACCATAAATATCCTTTAATGTTAGAATGACCAGGATATCCTATCTCACATGGGAGTTGAGGATTGTTATCTTTAGAAGTCCTTACCATATGAAACACCCACTCTTCTTAACGAATTTACCATCGATGTAAAATAGGAACACTTCAGGATCCTCGTATAGTTAAGGTCATTCAATCACTTGATCCACAAGAATTGAATGATTTTACCTCATTCTTAACAAAATATCACCAAGCCTTTACCTGGTCATATAGTGATATGCCTGGGATCGATCCCAACATTTTTCTACACAACATAGTCACATACCCTGATGCTAAACCTATCCAAAAAAAAAAATTGTAAAATGCACCCACGTATAGCTCTCCTTGTCAAAGAAGAGTTACAAGATCTTTTATCTGCCAATTTCATCATAACCATTGACTATCCATAGTGGGTCTCCAACATCGTCCTAGTAACTAAAGCCTCAAGAAATATTCGCATCTGCACAAATTTCAAGGATCTCAATCTTGCTTGTCCAAAGGATGATTTCCCTCTCCCAAACATATATCATTTTTTCGACCTCACAACCTACAATGAAATTCTCTCCCTTATGGATGGTTTTTTTTGTTATAATCAGATTCTTATCAACCCTGGAGATCAACATAAAACCACTTTTATCACCCCTTGGGGGACCTTTTGTTACCGTGTCATGCCATTTGGTCTCACAAATGCTAGGGTAATGTATCAATGTGCAATGACCTACATTCTCCATGATATTATCCACAAAATTGTGGAATATTACGTTAACGACCTTATTGGGAAATCTAAATCACAAAAGGATCATCTTAGTGTCCTTGAATCATCCTTCACCCCTCTTATTCAATTTTATCTTCGTCTAAATATTGCAAAGTGTATTTTGGTGTTCTCACTAGAAACATTTTGGGATTTATCATATATCTTCATGGAATTGAAGTCAATCCTGTAAAATTCAAGGAAATCGTCGATATGCCTCCGCCTTCTAATCTCAAACAACTACACAGTCTGCAAGGAAAACTAGACTTCATCTAACGTTTTATATCACATATGTCCAATCATTGTCAACCATTTCACCATATTCTCCAAAAGGACATAGTATTTCATTGATATTCTAACTACCAAAATGTCTTTAATGAAATAAAACAATATTTAGTATAACCCCTCGTACTTACGCCACCTCGTGAAGGGGATCCATTTTATCTCTACCGCAAAACATGCCCTAGGGGCCATACTTGTCCACCGTAATGATCAAGGTCATGAAAAGGTCATGTACTACATTATTCACATGCTTCATGAATATAAAACATGATACTCTGAAGCTAAAAAACTTTGTTGTGCATTGTACTTCACTACTTCCAAACTCCGACATTATCTCCTCAACCAAAAAACGTATATTGTAACTATTTTTAATCCACTTAAATCTATGCACGCTAAACCATATCATAATGATCGTATAACCTGATGGTTGATGTTAATGAATGAATTTGATCTTGAAATTATACCACAAAATTCCATTAAAGGTCAGGCCATAGTCGATCAACTTGTTGAAGCACCTCTTCCGGATGATCAACCACCTCATGAATACTTTCCTGATGAATCTATCAATAACATTAATGAATCTGACTTCACCCCCATCAAAATGACCCTCTTCTTTGACGGTGCTAAATTTCAGGAAGGTGGAGGGGCTAGTGTCATTATCTTACCACCCTGGAACATTCCCATTCCATTATCATTCAAACTCAACTTTGAATGCACTAATAATATGGCAGAATACAAAGCCTTAATAATGGGCCTTACTACCACTATTCTCCTATGTGTCCATGATCTAGAAATCTTTAGAGATTCACAACTTGTCATCATTCAAGTCAAAGGAGAATATCAATGTAAAAATGAGGTCCTTCAGAAGTACAATGTCATTATTTATTTTCTCCTTGGCGCATTTGAACATTACACCATTCAAGTTATTCCACGATCTTCTAATAGATTTGTAGACATCATGGCGTCTCTCGGCTCTCTTATCCCTTTTGAGACAAAAAAATCAAAGGATAATACTAAGATGTTAATATTCATTCAGAATTTGGATCACCCTTCACATCAAAATGAGCTACCATCCATTAATGTCATTGACGACAGCTCGCCTAATCTTTGGTACTCACAAATATATGATCACCTTTCTAAATGAAAAATCCCATCAGATATATCACAATCCACTAAACGATCATTTATCCAATGTGCCACACATTTCATCATCATAGGTGGTATTCTCTATAAATGTTATTTTGATGACATACTACTACAATGTCTTAAAACACATGAGTCAAACAGAGAAATTCAAGAGGTGCATGATGGCATATGTGGTGGTCACTTTAGTGGCAATGCCATTGCTAAACGTATTATATGGTTGGGGTATTACTAGCATACTATCACCAAGGATTGTTGTATGTACGTGGAAAAGTGTGTTAAATTTCAACTTTATTATGATCTTATTCATATTCTGATTCAAGCGCTACAACCCGCACGAGACATGTGGCCTTTCTCTCAATGGGGATTAGACCTCATAGGCTCGATCAATCTAAAATCATCTCAACAACATCATTCAATCATCACTGAAATTGAATACTTCATTAAGTGGGTTGAGGAAATTTCTTTAACATCAAAAAAATATGGACCTATCATTAATTTCATATATCAAAAAATTATATGTCATTTTGGCAGCCCACATAAGCTTATCATAGATAATGGAAAGTCTTTTAAAAACAAGGAAGTCAAAAAGCTATGTGATACATTCAACATCAAACTTAGCTTTTCTTCACCATACTACCCTCAAGAAAATAGACAAGTAGAGGCCTCTAATAAAACACTCAACAAAATATTAATGAAAATTACAAATGATGCAGGTAAAAAATGGCACACTCAAATCACGTTCACTCTCGGGGCTTATCAAACCAGCATTCACATACCTACCGACGCAACACCATACCCACTCGTTTATGAATCTGAAGCCATTATGCCTCTCGAAGTTCAAATTATGTCACTATGTGTATCTCTCAAGGATTTCATCCCTGACAAAGAATATCGCCAGGATCGTTTGGCACAATTGGAATTGTTAGATGAAAAATGTCAAGCAGCTCTTGATCATCACCAGGTTTATCAACAATGCATTATTAGGGCATGCAACAAACATGTTAAAGAACGATATTTTAAAATTGGTGATCCCATCCTTAAATAAAATCATAATGTGACTACATTGGAGCATAGTAAACATGGAAATATATCCCCCAACTGGATTGGCCCTTATGTTATCACTCACAAATATGGGTTGGGAGCATATCATCTCACTTCTCTTGATGGGGAATATGAGGTGGAACCCTTAAATGTTCCGCACTTGTGGCCTTTCTAGTATTAAATAATTGACCATCATGACGTCATTTTTAGTTAAATCCTATTCATTCTGTCACTGTGCCAAATTCCTAAAAGTCACTACACTTATCCATTAGCATCACGAACATTGGGTATAGGGCATGTGGATATAGGTTACATGTGCATTTATCCCCTCCTATAAAAAGGTTTGTTAGGGTTATCTTCCCTCAACTTAACAAAATGAAATAAATCCATTTGATGCAAAAAATAACAATAGACTGATCCCTCGAAGGATAGTTATTCACAAAATTTAAATTATCAAGAAAGTAGACAGATCCTCCAAAGGACAGCTAGTTATCTCAATTATGGACTAATCCAACGAAAGATGCCCTTTCAAAGCAAAGTCATCAAAAATGTAGACATACCCTTGAAGGATAGCTACTCATATATAAGGCCTCCTGCATCGATCAACATTTCAAAATGCAAAGCATCCAAGAAATCTTCCAACATTGATTAGCTTTCCCGTCATAAAGCAAATTTCTTGCATTGATCAATTTGCTTCAAAATATTATAAAAGTTGGGGCATTGATTCCCTATAAACCCATTGAAAAGGAGAACCTTTTTTTACTTATAATGGCATGTATTGACATGGTCTTCTTCTCTCTTTTATCTTAGCAAAAAAATATTTTATTCGAATCCATTTTGATTTACCCAAAATGTCTAGTGACAGTCTTATTTAACATCTTAGAAGGCTACAAGTGCAAGTGTTATAAAAACCCATTATACACATTAAAATTCAGTGGGGTGTTCTATCCACTTTTACTATGTTTTATTTAATCACATCTTGATACACTCTGATGGCTCACATTTTCCAAAGTTATTTAAACATCAAAAATAGTAATCAAAACATAAACATTTCTAGATATTAATATATCCAACACATATAACATACAACACGCACATATCAAAACCAAAGACAAAGGCCACATTATCATCATCATCATCATATATAAAATTCTGAATACAAAGTAACCTCAAGGGATTTCATGAGCCTATCAACATAAGTATAGAAATCATCACCATCATATATATGTCAAAAATGTCCATATAATCAAAATGACATCATACATAAAGAAAATGGGCTTCCACAAGCCTATATACAATCATATGGTAAATTCCATCAAACTAGGATCAGGAGTACCTCCCACTACATAACCACCACCACTGGTTCCTCCCTCGTTGTCTCCTCCTCTCGACGGTCTCTGAGGTGGATGTCCCATGCTCACTACATTATCATTAGGCCTAGCCACTATTGTAGTACCCCCTTGTATAGCTACATGATCTACATATAAAGTGGCATTAGGGTAGTTCCTGATGATCATATCCACATAGTAGTCCCTCTCTGCTTGTATAGCCTCGTAATGAGATGCCACAATCATGCCAGGAGAAGGTGCCATAGATGCCCCTCTCTGTCTAACCATTTCTGATAGCTAGGTGCCAGAAATAGAAGGCCCCGTGATCTCTAAGGCCTTCCTAAAGGTCTCTCTCTGACTCTTGTACATGTATCTATCAGAAGAGACATGTACAAGTTGTTCCTAGAGGCTATCCTGCTCCACTATTAATCCATCTCTCTCTACAATTAGAGTATCATGAACTCCCAATAAGTCATCATCCTCTCTCCAAGTGGAGTCTCTCTCTACCTCCAGTGTAGCCTTCTCAGTCATCACTGTCATAATATCAGGAGATGCAACAATAGGCTCAATCCTCTCCTCGTAAGCCTCACCACCCTCCTTTTTTCCTCCCTCTTCTCATTCCTGCACCCATCTAACCACCTATTCAGATATCTCTAATTCCCTCATCCGCATAAAGGCCCTCAATGACTGGGACCACCATGTAGTAAAATCTGGGGTCACCCCCGCATCATCAATCGTAACAATATGACCATCCTTATCTAGACCCATCACACCTAGTTGCTCAATAATGACTACATGCCCTACCACAATAGCATGTGGGGCCTTAGTGTCCCCATCTTCTAACCTATACAAAAACAGATCCTCGGGTATATCTTGAACAAGGCCAAACTGTCTCATGACTCGCCTAAAACGTATCAACTCATCCTCTCCATCTTTGGGGCCCTGAACCCATATGTCTTGTTGTAAGTATAATAAATCCTTAGAAAACTCAACCTAATCAGGAAATTCCACATACAGCCTCCACACCTGGTCACCAACCTGTAATCCAGATATTAAGTCTCTTTAATAAGTAGGCCCCTTGGCCTTCCTGGCCCAACCTAAGCTCTGGCTCCACCTCATAAAACATGGTTGCCTCACCTCAAGAATACTAGGCACTCCCAATGGACAATCAATAACAATGTGCTCATGTGCCCAACACTGTAATAAGAATCCAACATCTATCGTGTAGCATTTGTGGGTAGTCTAAGCCCACAACCCTCTGTTTGTCTTTACCAACAAAGTAGAAGCCCACTCAAAAATTGTACCATGCTACATCATCTCTGTAACTACCCATGTCATCATCCATGGGAACCACCCACCTTCTAAATCTAGCAGTTTAAAACATGAGATCCCCATCATCATCATGGTCATCTGTGGACAACCATCACTTCTAGCATCATATAAGGCATAGTAATTAAAGGCTCCAGAAAAATATCTAACACCCTGAGCCTCACCCCTATATAACCGTTGCATACTATCTTCCCTCTCTACATCCAAAGTACAATAAACAAGCTCCCCCCTAACCATAATTCTAGTAATCTAATGAACATCCTTGAGATTGAAGCTCATATCTCCTGTGGGTAGCCAAAAAGTAAGGTGGAAGGATTCCACCTCTCTATTGAATCCAGAATCAAGTTGTGACATCTATGTACTCTCATGTAAAATCTCATCCCACCAAATCCAATAGCCTCCAAGTTCTCCCAATCATCATCACATAATTCCTCTCTAACCTCATCCAGCATCAAGGGGATGCAGTCTTGAATGGTCAACTAAGCATCCACCTGCAAAATATACAAGAAAGTAAACATTAATAATGTTTAAGAATTATGAAAAATAAAAATTTTACACTCATAGCATGAGCTTAACATTTAGAAAAGATATAATACAACCCTAAACATTCCACAAAGTCCAAAACATCTATCAGAAAGCATAGTTTTTAACTTAAAAACATAATTTTTTTTATTGCAAGTGAATCGTTAGCAATTCACCTCAATCACTAGCGATTGAAGGAATTGCCAATGATTCCTATAAATCTAACCTAGAGAATATACATGCCCCATTACAGATTTGAATCCCCAAAACTTACAAAAAAATCACAAAAAACAAACAAAATTACAAAGAAACTTACCTCTACCAACACGGGTTTCCGTTTCTGACTCGAAGAAGCCATATGGATAGTCTTTTTGTTTTCCTCACCAAGTAGCATTTTGGCATATTTTTGCCACATACAGTGGCAATGTGACAAATAAATCATACATTTTGGGTATTTATACCCCCAATTTTCCACGTGATGAAATCACCAGTGATTGAGGAAATCACTGACGATTTACCTAATCGCCAACGATTCCCTTGTTTTAGTCTTTCATGCCTACATTGCCCAAAAACATATCACTTTACCCTTTGCACAAGTGTGCCATGCTTCTAAAAAAGGTCTTATCCATTAGGATCTTTCATCAAAAACAACGCAAACACAACATCGGGAGTTGCCACATGTTCATGGGAGATGATCCCTTTGGCCCCCATTACTTGGTTTTCTCAACAACTTTACTGGTAAGTGGAATATGTCTACCAACATCGAGCCCTTTGGCCACCTTGTCAATTGACTCTCCAACACTGTGCTTTGAACCACGTCCAATCAGGGGCAATCCTTTTAGAAACAAAACACACCATTGTTCGTTGTATTACACTACATGTTTGTTGTATTGTGCTATAATAGACTCGCCCATATCAACACAAATCTTCTTTATTTTATTTTCTAATGATTTGCCAAAAATTTCCAGACAAAAAGGGGAAAATTTAGACACCAAAAATTTGCATCCCTCGATTCAGACACATTCGCGACTAAAAGTAACACATTTGCAACACTTCACCATTTCAATCATCTTTTAATTAATTTATTTCACACACCCCTCACACCTTATTATGACACCTTACTAACTACCTTCCAAAAATCACTAACAAATCACCTTCAAAAAATCACTAACAAACTACCTTCCAAAAATCACTAACAAACTAACCTTCCAAAAATCACTAACTAACTAAATTTTCCAAAAAAGCTAACCCCCTTCATCTAAAACGAATTTGTTTATGCTTTTTTACCCGCTCCTCATCCTAACTACTTCAAAATACATCATATCTAGTTCAAAAATTAGGAAAATCACCCGTCTAACCAACATAGTTAAGATTTTCCGTAATCACTAGTGATTTACCTGATCGTCGACAATCTAATAATATGTGCATTCAGACCTCCTTTATACAAGAGGCATTCACACATTTTTACAGGTACATTTTGTCTCATTTCCAACGTATCAGCTATCAAGCCATCCTCCGTTAGTTTTCACCAACTTCACGCTGCTTCAAAATCATCAAATTGATCGTCAAACCACTCATTTTCATCGTTAGAATATCATCCTTCATCATTCAATCAAATCATTTTGTTATTCAAGGTAATCAACCCTTTCTTGTTTGTTTTTAATCATGGTTTTGAAGGTTATATCTACCTTGTTTATTTATCATGTCATATAATGCTTCAAATTCATCTTAAATCATAGTTTCTTGTCCCTGTTTTAATAAATTGTTGTAATTAACAATAATCACTAGCGAATACCCTAATCGTTAGAGATTCCTATGTAATATTGCCTTTTTACATATTTTTCCTAATCTGCATAACATATCTCTTGTTTTTTCTTTTGTCTACTAATATTTTGTCCAAGATGGTGATTTCAGATGGCAATAGATGGTAATAACCTCCCCATTATTGATTCATTTCTCGTTGTTTTACATCCACTCTATTGGGAGCAATATGAAATCCTTCACAACTTAGAGCTCTACATAGTCTTGAATTCATCCTTCAAGCATCTTAAAGTTATCTTCAAAACAAATCAGTGCATCCGAGAGGCTACTAGAGCATTTTGGAATACATACGACGAAGCTATAAGACTCCATAAAGATATAATACAATACGAGCACAACTACGAGGTCAACCTAGACCTCCCAGACAAAGACTAACGCATTGCTTCAGAACTTAACACCCACAACCACATCAGCATATCTATTACCGATGCTACACTTGCTCACCTTTTTGACACCCCAAAGGAATCCTTTTATTTCTTTACGAAGGAATACATTTATATTCCCAATTCTAACACCACCAGAGAAGAGAAAGAAGTAATTGACTTTATAGGATCTAATGTGTCTTATAACCTATATCCTAGCTAAGATTCTGATCTATGGATCTAGGTCATGTCATTAGTATCTATGTGTATATTCATCTAATTAAGTGATGTTAGCCTATAATGTTTTCATTTCATCACATTGTATCGCAATCTTAATATCAATAAAAGATTAATTGTTTTTAGCAGGTTTATAACTGCCAAGGAAAGTCATTGGGCTTTCTGGGGACTGGCTTTTTCTAGATAACCTGCCAATTTATTTACTAATATCATATTTTTTAAATTCTCTCACTTGTAGGCTTACTTGCAGGAGAATGAACCTTGTTTTCTACATGGTGCACAATATCACATAGCCCACATTGCGGGTCTCCTAGAAACCCCGCTATACTGAGGTTGAGTTAGGTGATTACCTTATTGAATGACAAGAAAACCTAAGGTTATAACCATGCCCAATAGAAGGATGGGTAGATCATAATTTGTGTGGATTATAGGGAATTGAATGCGTCATGTGTCATAAAACCTTTTCCTATGCCATTCACGAGATACTTGAGGGACTTTCACAACACAAGATTTATTCTTTCACAGACGGGTTATTAGGATATCATCAGGTGCATATTACATGTGAGGATCAGGAAAAGACTACCTTCGCCACTAAATGGGGAAGTTTTTCATATACTATGATGCCTTTTGGAATGAATAATGTGCCAGCAGTATTCTCGCACATAGTTATACATGATTTTCATGACTTCATTCACAAGTTTTTACAGGTTTATCAAGATGATTGGACTATTAATGGGTTGGTAAAGGATCATTGTGATAATATCTAGCTTACGTTTGAGAGATGCAGGTAGTTAAGCATCTCTCTGAATATTAAGAAGCATATTTTTGTTGCACCCTTTGGAAATTTTCTTGGGCACATCATTTGTAAGGATGGATTATTGGTAGATCTAGAAAAGATAGCAGTGATTTTGGGATTATAAGTGCCTACAAATAAGAGTGAAGTGCACAGAATCCTAGGGCATATAGGGTATTATAGAAATTTTATCAAGGGATATACAAATATTGATGCGCCCCTAGAAGAATTACTCAAATCCAAAGGAAATTTTGACTAGGGTGATGTGCAACGGCAAACATTTGATACTTTGAGATAAATATTGACTATTTCCCCTATCTTGCGCTTTACTTCCTGGAATAAAGTGTCCTATGTACATGTTAATGCCTCTGGTATGGCTACTAGCACAATTGTGGTGTAACTTGGAGAGGGTAATGTGGATCACCCCACATGCATTTCAAGCAAGAATTTAACACTAGCAAACCAAAACTATACTACAACAGAGAGTGAAGCATTGTCTATGATCTACATGCTTCATAAATTTTAACAGTACTTGTTGGCCACCTCGTTTATCTTTTATATAGATCATATGACATTGAAGTATTTGGTCAACAAACCTATTTTGCAAGGGCGAATGTGTTGGTGGATACCTCTCTTTCAGGAGTTTGATTTTTCAGTTGTAGTTAATCTTGGAAAGAGTAATCTGGGACCTTATCACTTATCAAGGATCACTTGTGGGGAGGACGCGCAAAGTATTACAGACACTATGCCTGGTGCACAGTTGTTTAGGTTAAATCATGTGCTCACAAATTTAGAATATATTCCAGTATTCATGTGCACTAGAATTATGCCAAAGGGGATGAAAACATTAGAGAAGAAGAAACTTGTAATTCGGGTTGCACCTTACCAGCTCATTGGAGGAGACTTGTATAAAATGGGCCGCGATGAGGTCTTGTGCAGGTGTCTTTTGGAGCATGAGCACAGAGCAATTATGGAGGTATCATTGGAGGACATTATGCATCAGATGTGACTGCGTGCAAGATCCCTCTAACTAGATTATGGTGGGAGACGTTGTACAAGGATACCAAGGATTATGTTAAAGCATGCAATCATTGTCAGTGCCTTGGAAAACCTAGAAATAGAGATGAAATACCCTTGCGACACATAGCAAGCATGAAAACTTTTGACAAGTTGGCTATTGCTTTTGTAGGACCTATTGCACCACCCAGGCATAGGACTGGGGCACGCTACATAATTACATGCATAGACTATTTGACATGGTGGGTAAAGGTTGCACCTACAAAGGATTGCATAATAGCTACAACAGCAAGGTTCCTTTGGGAGAATATTATAAGCAGGTATGGATTCCCATTGAGCTTGACTAGTGATAGAGGAACTCATTTCTTGAATGAGAAAATTAGAATTATAGTGGCAGAATTTATGGTGGCGCACCATAAAACTACCCTTTATCACCCTCAAGTTAATGGTACTGCTAAAGCTTTCAACAAGATCTTGGGAAAAAATTTGAAAAATATTTTTGATGTTGGAAGAAAGGAATGGAATGATAAATTATCAACTATAATTTGGGCTTACAGGACCACCTATAAAAATTTGAACAAGGCTACACCCTTCCAGTCGGTGTTTGGCACAGAGGTGATACTACTTGTGGAATTTTTATTACCATCCATGTGTATTGTGCACGCTGGCGGTTTATCAGATGAAAAGGATGTGGAAGAGTGCATTGATAAATTGATGCAATCAGATGAGTGGCGCACCATTGCATGTTGGAGATAGAATACTGAGAAGGCATGATAGAATTATTGCAATGATAAGCACATTAAGAGAAAGTATTTTGTAGTTGCGAATATGGTCCTTCTGTATGACTCCAAGTTTGTGCGTCACCCAGGGAAGTTGAAGGTACATTGGTTGGGACCTTTGGTAGTAACCAAGATACTTGAATCAGGCACATGTTAATTACAGGAACTGGATGGCAACATGTTTCCCAGTTACTTCAATGGGAATATACTGAAGCCCTACTATAAATAAGTTTATTCTATTTTTTCTAATAAGGCAGTATTACCATTTAGATTAGATTCCCCTTTCATGACTTTTTTTTTGCTCTACTTGTTTTGTTATAATAAGTGTGCTTGAATGCAGGAAGTTGATTACTATTTATTGAGATGATGCATAGAGGACCACACATACTTTTAGTGTGGGGTGAACCATGTCTGAGTGCACAAGAAATTTGGTGCATATGTACAATGGTAGAAAGGTGGGAATTTTTTTAAATTTGCACATGAGAAAAAGAAAAAGGTGTTTTAGGTGCTAAGAATAATGGTGATAGTAAAAAAAATTCTGATTAAAGACCACATGAGGAAGATGTTGTGTAGTGTAAGAAAGGTAGGTAGTAACAGGATGGGCTACTTAGTATATGGCACAGAGGAAGAAATCTTGTGGCATAAAAGAGTGTGCGTGAGGATGTCTACGGCCCAAAAGTAGTAAGGAGCCTTAATGTAGTGAATGTCATGCATGGAAGAAAGTAGAGTAAAGCACAGAAAAATACAAATACATATTTAAAGTTGTAGTAAGCTGGTAGGTGAGAAACAATAAATGTGATTAAAAAATGGAAATCTATAAAAGGGGCACTGAAGAGACTTCAATTTCAGCTCACCTTGTAAAAAACTTGAGCATTTGAAGGGTGTGAATTTATGCAAACTTATGTAAATTTTCAAAGAAACTTGAAGAATCGAAACAACACAGATTAAAAATCACATGGCCTAGTTAAGAAGCTCCTTCAAGTGGATGTTTATAGCTTGGGAAAGTCATGGAAATTAGTATTCAACATGTTAGGGTTTACATTCCTCAAGCTAGGGTTTGTAGATAAACAGGTATACAGAATTCAAGTTAGGGCACAAAGTTGGTAGATCATAAGGCGTAGAGCAAGGGGGTGATGGAGTGAACACTTTACGTGGATATCAAGCACCTAGGGCACAAAATTTCTGATTCAAAAGTTACACAATTGGAAAAATGACACCAAGAACAACATCCACTATGTCACCTAAGGGAAAAGGAAAGGGCAAAGGAAAGAAGGCCAAAGTTGAGGACACACCGAAGGATTGGTACTTGAAAATGTAGTCTCCGAAGGACGTGATTATGGGGCACAAATGGGAGTCTCACTTAAGAAAGTGCAAGGTCAGTGACTACAATCATCACTCGGATGCAAACAAGCACAAAAAAAAAAATTAATACAGAAGATAGACGAGAGGACTTCTAATGGAAAATAGATTTATGATGACAAGGGTTATAAGGACTTGGAGAGCACGGGAGTTCTCTAACTCTATGAGCTACCTTAATTTGGTGATCCTGAGTGCTTCTATCAATGGTTGATGTCATGAGTCCACGAGGACTATTTCTATTTCACAAGAAGTAGGGTGTGCCTTACCATGCAACTAATTTGGAGAGTCACTAGTTTGCGCAGTTCAAGTGTTGAAATAGAAATTGATCTAGATGATGATGCTGGAGTGGAGGTCATTGTTGTTTCCTTAAAGTATCAAATAGGGGGTTGTGCGATGGACATCAGTAAACTCACTGACCCTGTTATAAGAGTCCTCGTGCGTCTAATCACTTGTAAGTTTGGAGCACAAGAAATATGGACTAAAGTAAACGATAGGTGGATTCATATTACGCAAAAAATGGCTAACACAGCCGCATTCAAAATTTTGGGTTTCATTTTTGAGGAAATCATAGAAGAAGCATGCACAAGAGACAAAATAACTTGGGGAGAAATTCTCCTTTTGATCATCTTTTCAAAAATTCAGGTACCTGGTGGACTGAATGACAATATGTGGAAGTATCCCTCGAAGAACAAGTCCCCCATGAAGATACTTGTTGAATACACATGTCATGGGATTAATAATGCTTATAATTTGAGGATGGGTAGATGGTATAGGAGAATGTGAGAGGCATTCAAACATGAGTGGTGCATTCCAAGTGAGTTTCCCTCATTCTTAAAGGAGAAAGTGAAGTTTTCAGTGTATCAACACTTCTACCTTGGGAGATTTTATTTTAAGACTGGAGGGAAGAGCCCTTGGTGTAAACTCTCTTTTTATTTTACATCAAGGTACCTCCAAGCATCGATAAACAGGTTTTTCGAAGCGCGCTACCTAAATTTTGATGCAGACAAGGTGTATTTTGATCACCACATTTTGCGCAAGAAGTATGTCTACGCTGGAAAGACAACATACGTAGAAATGGTGATATCAAATGATATCAGTATTAACTCCATGAATTTGCAAATAGGAAATGAATATGTGGTGAAATTATATATCTACTTGAATCCCAAGATGGCCAATAGTAAGTATGTTGATGAAGAATATCTCACAACCCCATAACCACCTAAAGGAAAGCAAACGGTGGGTATCAAAAGGAAGCATGAAAATACCACTCCCCATCGAGAAGAAGAAGAAGGAAAGAGTGACAACGAGGAGGAATGGAAAGAAGAATGGGTGACCATTGATCAAGGTGCAAGGAAAAAGAAACAACAAGAGCGCATGGAGTTAGGCCATAGCGCAAGCACGTCCAGAGCAACCAAAAAGTATCTAAAAAATAAAAAGAAGAAGAATTTTCCAGTGAAGAAGAAACGCAAAGTGGTTTCGAGAGAGGAAAAAGAGGAAGCAGAGAAGTCAGGGGGAGAAGAGATACCACATATATCTTTGATAATTCACACTCTCTAGAACACATATGAGGAAGAGCGCAATGCGCATGAAGAATAAGGGCCAAGAAATAATAATGAAGAAGGGAAAGGGAATAATGACGAGGAAGAAGGCCCTAACGAGCCCTTAAAATAAAACATAGGTGGAGACAAGGAGGTTGAAGAAGAGCACGATGTCAAGTGCGAGGAGGAGGAAGCGAAAAATAACGACACAACTACAGGAGAGGATACGTGCATGGGGGAAGGAAGTGGCATGCTTCACTCTATTGCATGGGAGTTACTAAGGGGAAACTGGGGCAAGGGAAGAAAACAAACTCACACCCCATAGGACCCTCTGCTGAAGTATACCAATGATCCTATAAAGGTCTTACGAGTGTGATATCAGAGTTTGGTGGCCATAGAAGATCTCTTCTATTGGTCATTCTTTGATAAGAACAAGGCCCTACCACGCACCAGAAAGATGTTATCTTGGGAATATCAGTCACACATGGAGGAGCCGGATTTCAAGGTCAGTGTGCATTTATTGTTGGAGACTCAGATTAAGTCTGCACCAGGTGAAGCATTTCCAGTAGTGGATGCGTAGCTACTTATTGATGAAAAATCTTGTAATGTGCTTAACAAACTGGTTTCGGAGGTAGGGTGTGGATTTTTTTTATAAAGACCATATTATCAAGATACTGCATGAGGAGATGCAGGAAAAGGATGAAACCATTGTGCAATTGAAGCGAGAGTTAAGGGAAGAGAAGGGCAGAACACGCATAACATACAAGAAAGTGGGGTGTATTGTAAATATTGTCAATGTCGTGTATCCAAGCCTCGCCATGAATTCCAAGGAATAATATGAAACAACACTAAATTACCTAGAGGACTTAGCATGGATGCTCTCTCATGAGAAAAGAAAGGGTACAAAGCTGACATTCAAGGAGTTAGATGCGCAGAAGAAATCTGATAGGGAGAAGATAGAGGAACATCTTGCATAGTATAAGGTGCTAGCTGTAGAGGCTAAGGAGGCTATGCACAAGGACGAATTTATTTTCAAAAAATACCAAGATTTTGATCAACTTGTGAGTGCACTTGCTGCGAATGATGAGGCAGAGTTGAAAGAGATTCAAGCCAAGCTGAGAAATAATAGGGCCAAGCGAGAAAATATTTTGGTTGAAGTACAAAAGAAGAGGGATTTTATATTAGTTCTAAAGGCTACACTCAAGGATAGACTAAATGAGCTCTTCCCCAAGTAACACACAGAATAGATGCATTGGATGATATAGCGAAAAAAATTGAAAAATTACTTGCAAGACTTAAGGGGAAAATTAATGAGTTGACTCGCACAGAGGTCCCTGATATTGTTGATGTTGCGTCGGTTAAGGAAACCAAAGAGCTGGAAGGATGGAGAGAGTTAGAGAATATTTTAGACAAGGAATTTCCAGGACTCCTTCCACCTAAAAAGTCATGAAGTCTTGATTCTATGATTCTTTGACGCAAGCCATATTCTTTCATTCATTCATTCATCATAGGCATTCTTGAGTCATGCATTCTTTGGTGGGATATTCTTTGATTTGGTGTTGTTGAGGACAGACAACATACCTAATGTGAGGTAATGTTGGTCGGGGAATTTGTTAAGTATTGGAACAACACAGAGTCAACACGCAATGGAACGTGTGCGTAGGTAGAACCATAGCACTGGGTAGAAGGTTGCACACAAATATTAAACAGGGTAGCACATGGGACTGCGGACACAAACAGAAGGAACAAGGACTTAGCCATTTTCCAAATCACAGGATAAAAATAAGAAAATCATAGTTTGAGTGCCAACCAAGCAAAGGACTAAAAAACATGATGACTTGTAAGCTAAGTAAAGGTTATATTAGGAAAAAACACATGCAAATCAAGATAAGGCAACCCATGGAGAAAGATCTAATAATAATATTAAAAGCATGACATATATTTAGATAATCTATTATTAGCAGGCCCTGTAGAATCATGCAAGTTATTTTTGTGAGAACACCTATTATTAGGAGAGTGCATAGATAGTGAAGGGAAATTCCCCACCCCTATATCTGATGTATGTCATTGTTTAAGGGAGCAAGAAAGAGTGGAGACCGTGTATGTTGTAGTAGAGTTATGCTATTTTGATAAAGATCTAGGGCTTGATGGTCACGTGCATGGTCCTACACACTATTGTAATGACTAATGATCATCTTCCATGTTATGTAATTTCATAAGGTTCCTAATGGATAATTGTGGTTGGATAACGGTAGTTCATGGATTTGATCATTGTGATTTAATAATGCAATTGATATTAGTTTTTGTTTACATGGATAAAGTGTTTCCTTATTATATGTGTTTCCAAATTGCTACATTAATTGTTATGCATGAATGAATATCTTAATGGAAACAAGCATGCTAACCTTTTGATAAGTATAGCAAATGAGGGACATGGTGGTTGTGCGCGCTTTCGATGAGCGTTCAGTTTTTTCTTAATGAAGTGTCAGCACTCTAGTTGGGGTAACAAAAGACTACATACATCCTCTATGATCTCATGATTTTTATCAAAGCATTTATTAATCATTGGTCCAAATTAGGCTCTTGTTGATCTTTGTTCCTTGTGCTTTGTTCAAATTTCATCATTTTTACCTTTATATTATTCCTTTCAACTTTAGGTTTCTCTTTTTGCTCTAATAATACTCGTTGTTTGGTCATGTCTCCTCCTTTTCATGTTTTCTCTCTTCTCGTCATTTTCTAACTCTTTTCCCTATTTTTCATAATTTCTATATTCCCACCATATCTATAGCAGTGTATTTCTGACTCATTCAAATTTTACTACTATAATTATGGCTAAGTATTGTGTATGGGCACTTTAACCCTTTTTTTAGTTGCTCAAGGGTGTTTCCCTTTTCTTATCTTTTCCCACCCATTGTTTGACATCATGTAGGATAACAATTTGAATTCAAAAATTTGATAAAGACATATGTGAGTTCTATAGATACATATGTGCATTAGCACGTTTAGGAGACATGTGATGAATAGATGAATTGAATTATTACATGCAAATTTATATTGAATTTGTAAAAGTAATAAATTAATTTTTTTTCTGCATCCTTTATCAAATGCATGATTTAAACATTTACAAAAGAACATCTAACATTTATTATTTGTTGGATCTATTTGAAAGAATAAAAATTGGGATACATGTATTACTTTAGATAACATATACTTATATATTTATTGCTAAATTATTCAGTGTTATAGGCTTAATAGGTGCAATTTCAAATTATCATATGGGCTTATTTTCTAATTCATGTTTCTACCGACTTTGTTTAAATTTGTGAATGGACGTATATCACTCTAAAAGCTTAAGTGTCAAGTACTTTTAAAGCATTTCAATTATTCTTATGTTATATTGTTTAAGATTGAGTAGAATATGTTCATAGTTCATTTTACATGTTAGTTGAAACCACTTTTCACATGCACACTTATAAAAATAAAATATATAAAAAAATGTCATAAATAATTTTCTATTGGAATAAATATTCATAATTTTTTAAAATAATTGATCAAAAAATGTAATTATAAAATATATACAAATGTTTAATTTGAAGTTGTAATGATAAATAAATTTGATGTTGAAAATATATTACAAAATTAATTAATTAATTAAAATATATATTTTATATAAATAAAAAATGTTTTAAAAATAATCAAAACATTTTATGTTCCGAATTATATATGGGACATGTCACCGAATTAAAAAATAATTTTAAAAAAATTGTAAATAAAAAGGATCCACGAGTACCAAAAACTCATGATTTCAAAAAATGAAACTCTAATACAAAATCAACATTATATATGTTTCAACAACCCAACCCATACGTTGGATAAACATCTCTATGTACAAATAAGCCTCAATTCAAACATGGCGGTTTTTTCTAATTTTTATTGTTAAATATCTAGGTTCTTTATTGGAAAAAAATAACTAAAATTACACTCTGCTGGAGGAAAACTATAAACATAAAGAATATGAATGTATAATGTATTTTATATATAGCATGAATTCAGTTAATACGTGGCTTTGGTCTCCATTCTGTACTTCCCCTCACAATCTCCACTCCATTGTCTTGCAATCGAAGCAAGTGTAATGCTAATACAGATTTGCTCGCTTGAGAGAGTCCATCTGTACAATCTGAAACAAGTGGCGCCGACGAGGAGTGGTGAGAAGCGTCATCATCGTTCACGCTGGTCAGCGACTCGAGGACGTGTGTTTGCCCACATTCTCTTCTGAATTCCAATGTAAGGTTCGCCAGTTCACTGTTCTCCAAAATGTACACAGGTACACTCTGTAGATTGTATTATGTAGACCACAATGCAAATTAAGTACTTGTTCAGCTTAAATCTCACATATATGTTTGTAAGGCTGACTGGTTAACTAACATTTATAATTAAAATTTAACAAGTGATTAGAATTTAAATAATTACCTGTAAAATCCACCCTACGTACTTGACGTTGTTCACATGACAATTTGTGTCCAAGTCTCTCCATTTTGGCTACACATAAAGTCAATATTACGCTATGTCCAAAACACAACTAAGTGCATAAGACCTCCTTTTTTATTTTTTGGTATCAGATAAACTATATAAGACACACCCCGTCAAATAGATAATCATTTTTTATTCTTTAAAATCGAATAAGTTATAAACTAGATAGGTGTCAAAGTTATTAGGAATCCAACATCAATGGATCATACTGAACCACAACCTTTAAGTTAGTGTGGAACCCAAAAGATGTATGTTATATAAAATCAGATTTATTTAAATGGAATACAGATCACAGAATTATAAAAAAAAATACAAATTGAAAAAATTGAGTAAGGAGGTAATCCTAATATATATTCAAAATTGTGAGATTTATCAGAACTTACTGTCAAATCCGAAACGACGTGTTGAGCAGAAGCTTTT
This sequence comes from Taxus chinensis, assembly GCA_019776745.2. NCBI lineage: Eukaryota > Viridiplantae > Streptophyta > Pinopsida > Cupressales > Taxaceae > Taxus > Taxus chinensis. The sequence goes on from CM034151.1 coordinate 178,360,937, forward strand.
GCAAGTTTTTCGATCTTTTTAGCATCGGTATGCGCAATCACTGATCTGTCTAAATAGTATGGGCATATCTCCTTTTGAACTGCTTCTGGGAATTTGACGAGTTTCCTGCTCTCTTTGTTCATCATAACCCAGGTGCTGCCAAATGAACAGTGAATTTTAGCACACGTTGGCGATGATTTAAGGACAAACAGACACTCAAATGTAGTTGTAAATAAATGTTCAAGATCGGATACGTAGGAGAGAATTTCGTGTTAAAAAATAGGATGAAAATCTGCGAGTGAGTTTTCTGAGTTGACTGTGAGAGAAGTTTTTATACACAATGTTTCGGATCAGATTTCTGATCTATCATCAAGATGAAAGTCTATTTATCACATAGGTTCGCAGTTACTAAAAACTTTGATTCTATGTCCTACTTTTCATAATGTCTACGTCTTACTATTCAAGAGCATGTTCCAGTTTGAAATGCTATGATACGTGTTCTGTTTTACTTTTAACCAAGTAACAACATATTACGTTGTTATCTTTTTCAATAAATTTGATCGATGAGAAATATTTTTTGATAAATAGAATCTTCCAACAAAAATTATATAGAAACTTTACATTATAAATAGACTATTCCAAAAAAAATTATATTAGAATAATAATAATAGGTTTTTACACTCCACGATGCCAAGCGGCCTGTTTTTAGGTTTACAAGTGGGTTATAGCATATGAGACTACCTCATACTCACGTGCAGGGGGCAACTAACTTTGCTACAAATGAGGCGTACATACCCTACCCCCTTCAAGATTTGAACATGTGACCTCTATTTCAAGAGCACATGTTCTTCACCATTAAGCCAACTCGTGTACAAGGCAACTTGGTTGTACAAGAAATGAGAAAAGAGATGTAATGGCAGATGATGCAAAACTTGTACAATAATATGTGTATTTCACAACGTTTATATTTATAATATATGTAAAAATTCATTTACATAAACTTGCGAAGTTTCTGCGTATGATAGAAACTGTCAAATTTAACTTCTCCAAAAGATTTAACCGACATTACAAAAAGATATATTTTAATTTTTAAGTATATATTATATTTTAGTATATAATTTATTTTTTAATTATCCAACATTATTTAATATTTTAATATCAAATTTCCAAACTTAAATTTATCAAAATAAAATATATATAAAAGCGGTAGGAAAGGTAATTTCAAGTGAAAAGAAAATGTAGTACCTAATTTTGTTTTAAATATAAGAGTACATGATTTATTGTCTAAAAAATTGTTGTCTAAACATTTGGAATTTATGTAAAAAACATATTTAAATGAGACTCTCGTCATATTTTTATAATGCAAATCCATACAAATTTCATATACTCAAAAAGAAAAAAAGAAAAAAATTATAATTTAAAAATAATTTAAAAAAAAAAAAAATGGATTTGTTTGGTAATTCTCTATCAGTTTTCTGTTTATAATAAAACTAAATTGATATCAAATATAGGTTGAGTGTAGGTAAATTAGATTAAAGTGTAGATGAATAATGGGGCCTGATTTATTCCCTGGAATTTTGTTAGGTTAATGAACCACCATCAAACAAGAAAAAAGCACAGCTCTTTAGCGTGAATGAAGGCTGATTTTGGTGCAATATTGGTGGGAAAATTACAACCATCCTCATCCAAATACCCAAAACGTTGGTAATGATATTAGTATTTTAAATGGTAGGATAATCTTGTCATTCACTGCTAAACAGTTGGTAAGTAGGGGAATAAAATAGTATATTCTTATTGATTGTCTATGAATTAACATAATATAAATTCTGTTGACTCTAAGTATATGGAAAAAAAGTGATGCACCAGCAAGATACACACTTTTTCTGTAAACTCTAGGAAGAGTCTATATTAAACATATGTGATGTTTAGGTAAAGCGTAACCAGTTAAAGCAAATACATACCTGGTAGCTCGTGCAAGTGTGCATCCAGTTTTACAGTCGCGAACAAGCCAATCACGTCTCATACCATTTTTTCCAGATGAAGCTATCCATGTATCAATTTCCACCACATCACCCCTGCAAATAAATTGTTCTACAAAAGTGTTAAAGAGGCCCTTCCATTTTGAAAAACAGAGCACTCATAGCAAAAAAATACAAACTAGATATAATTCTACACACATACCAACAGGGATAACGATCAACTTGAACTTGCATCCGAGTGACTACCCAAATAAGATTTAGACGAGCCATCTCATGGGTGGATCCAAAGCCATCTTTGCATACGCCTCCTACATATGCATGGTTCACTGCAGTTTCCTACACAATAGCATTATACATATATTAAAGATATTCAAACCACTTTCCTTTTTCCAAACATTCACATAGAAGACATAATTCAAACCTAATGTACCTTACCACCCCTGCCCCAGTGCTTCCCTAAACAGACCATTTTCTTTTTCCAAACACCCAGTTATAATTGTATAAAATAGGTTTATGGAAGACTCAAGCCCATGGAAAGCCAAATCCAAGCGCATAGTCTTAACCGACTGCTCGACAGCACGCGTAAATGTTAAATATAAATCTCGACTGCATATATTTCGACCTGTTTTTAAATCCACCCAAACAGGAACGCACCAACAAGATAGGGACTTCCCCGTATCGCCAGTGCATTCAATCTATGCATATCTCTGACGTGTATTTAGCACTTTATGGTGTTGGTGCTTGTTAAAGACCGGTGAGTCGGCACTTTTTAACGCTAACACACCAGTGGGATAAGATCATTCCAAAGAAGTTCTCACATAAAAAAGTCAGTACATTGAATGTGCAGGCAATTTACCTCACACACACAAATGTAATGAGTAGTCAATATATTCAGTCAATCAACAATGAATGTGCCTAGTCTATAAGCTCTTTTACTTTGGAGCTCTGCCCTAAGACAAACCAAGTTCACCCCATATTCCTTACTAGCTCTGCCTTGATGGACCTAAGCCCGCCCAAATCCAACATGCTACAGAGAAATCCAATGAAAGAATTTACCAAATCAAAGAGAAAAGTAGAGAATCACAATCCAAAGATTACTCCACAAGTACTACTTAACAATGACTTGTTACCTGAAATAGATTGAGAAAAGTCTCAATTGAGCCGGTCATGTCTGCTCCAACCTCATAAGATCTGATAGCAAAACTCTCCCTATAAACCATATGCCCTTCTATAAGTCTCCCAAACCTGTTGGAATATGCATCTTTTGCAAAACTGGCAAAATCCTTCAAAGCAGTCCCATTAGCCCAAGATGTTTCTAGCACCTCTTTGCCCTTGGGTTTACTGTATCCATTGACTAATTTAGGGGCTCCTTGAACATTGGAAACCACTTTCAGGATCTTGTGATGTTTTGGAAACCTGAAAAACAGAGTCTTTGCATAATTTTTACAAGGTTTCATCTGAATCATGCATTTGGGTGTGGCAGAATTAGACAGTGAACACAAATTCCTGATTGCCCCTGTCTCCATCACTGTACCAAATTGTATGAACAGAATCAGATTTGTATAAAATGAATCAGAAGTATGCGCACAGTCTGATCTCAGAATTCAGAAATTCAAATGAAATGAACAAAGAGAGATTGTGGACTTCACTGTCATACAGCAATGATTTATATAAAAATATAAGGTCGACTACCTAAAACTATCTAAACAAATAATTGGGCACTTCCTGCTTTCCGTGCAAGTTCACTAAATGGTCCAGTCAATGTGCTTTTCTTCCACACAAAAAACACTTCACAGAGCACCCCACAAGAAAACCTTTAACTTCTTGTTATGTTGTTACACATTCAGTTCTGTTCTTCTGACTGGTGGGATTTGTATGGGAATAAAGACGAGCGATTAATCCACGTAACAAATCGTCTACATCTGCTTTCATACACCAACCATCCAACCAACACCATATTAATCAGGTAAAGGGTATGAACAATTTTTGTAAAGCTTAGATGGCATTTGTATGGGCTTCCAGGCACATGTTTGATATTACTATAAAATAAATGGTAGATGGGAATTTAGGTGTGTGGCTCAAACAACCTTTGCTACCATTGCCGGCTTCAAACTTCTGGATGTTATAGTCAAATTTTGCCACACAATGAGAGGAATTTAGACTTTTCTCAAAGTCAAAAATGATACGTTCTAAAAATTTTTCCATTAAATTTATAAGTCAACAGATCCGAGTACAGCTAGGAGTTGTACCATACGTGCATTTTTTGTCATCAAGCTTGACACTGAATGTGAAGGGAAAAGGGGAGATCATCATATAACAGTGCATCTTAACTTTAGGGGTTATGTAGAGTCTTCATTAGTGCAAAAAATATATATCATTGTGTAGTGGATGACCTTATCACATCATTATAAACCCTATAAAAATTTTATTAGGTATTTATTAGTTGTTAAAATTGTATATGTGCTGATTATTACTCTTTACATTAAGTGTATTGTTGGATTTTGTAACTTGTTTAGACATTTTTAGTCATTGTAGATGTCAAAATACAATCATTTTTAAAATGTGACTGTCATAAGTGACAGATGAAAATATAATTTAAACTTCAAAATGATACGTATGTTCAAAATTTAACCCCCACAAACACTATACAAATTTTTTGGATATATACACTTCTAAATTTCAAAATATTAAGTTTAAAATAATTATAAATTAAATTTACACATTGTGAATTGTGAATTTGTGAGATTCATGACAATTAGTTAGAATGAAAATTGAATATAATAAATTTAAAAAATAGAAACACTTTAATACCTTATTAATAAAATATAAACTTCTAAAATTTCATTAATAAATTACAAACATCTATTAATTTTAGTTTTTTAATTAGTTGTATTTGTTTGAATTCTTATAAATATAGATTAATCTACACATAACAGATCTAGGATTTTGTAAAAAAGTTGAAACTTCAAGGTTGGTTTTAGAAAATTGGAAGTCATTTTCTACATAGTTGCAAGCTTGCACTAGTAAGTCATTTCCATGATTTTTTACAATAATTTTATTTTTTTATATAATTTGAATAGTGTTTTAATCCTCTCATAAATTTTAATTCAATGTTTATCTTCAAATTTATTAATGTAACATTGTTTTTTATGAGATTTAGAGAGGGGAAAAGTAAAGAAGGGCACAACATTTTTTAAAAGCATGATTGATTAATATAATTTTTAGTTCTTTGATATACTAGATTTTTTTCTAATTTAAGTTTTCAATAGAACGTTTTATTTGGCATAATGTTTATATTATACTAGATATCTAAAAATATTGTAATTTTAAAAATTATAATTTTCTATTTCAATTTAAAAATTAAAATTGAAAACTATTTATTTATTTTAAATCTATTATTTAAGTTTTCTATTTGATGTGTATATTAAATTTTGAACTCAAGTGATACCTATACAATTTTTTGGATTGTCACCTAATTTGATTACGACATTTAACATTGAATGTCAAAATCCAAAATTGATTAGGTATTATTTACATGTTTGTAGGCATATAATGGTTCATGTCTCTAGTACCCCTCCAATTCTCATTTTGTTCCTTTCAGGCCCCACAACCCCCCCCCGCCGCCCCCCCCCACCTTCCCCCTCATAGATATAGAGGGAACTCTCTTGGGGTCTCCCCCACCCCTACCCCAAACATCTGGCTCTTTGGAGGGACTCCCTCGTCTCCACGATGGAAGGCCTCTCCTGCCCTGATAGTGTAGTGTCCATATTTTACACACACAATTACAACAGTAAAATAACAGGATAATTTGTTTTTGACTTACATTACTCACTACACACAACACAGTGAGGGCTCCAAGAATAGAAACTCGACTCGCATACGACAATCACATAAGTCATCGACTCACATAGACACACGAAAACAACATAGGCATGTCGACGCTACACTTTTCCCAATGAATGGTTACTAGTAAGGACCCAACCACAAGAAAAATGACTTCAGGAATGGCGAACCCACAACACATCATTTCTTTAATTGTATTTTTGTTACGATTAACATTCTAAGAACATTATTGTGCAAGGGTAACTTTCTCCTTTTTTCCATCTACAAAAACTTTAAATTCATTCCACATTTAATTTACAGTTCGACCATTTTAAGTTGACTTCTTATTCTTTACAAAATTTTCCATAACTTGCTTACTTGTTTGGCATAATTCAAATGCATATAAAGTACTTAATTACCTTGTTCTTATGTTAAGAATATTCTTCTCGGACAGATATTCAATGTCTACCTTTTTTTACTCTTACGACTCAAGTGAATGTGACTTGGTGTCCATATAGCGATATTAGGATTTAACGAAAATTTAAATACAAGATAGCTTTTTACCACAAAACATTCCTCGATCACGGGTTAGTTATTCCCCTACCATAGTTATTCTAATTCAATGACTTGTGAAATACCATTTTGATTTATATATGTATTTTATTTTCTCGAAGGTTGATCACACTAAGGCATCTCATATTCCTAGAAACAAAAGAAATATTTAATTGAGATATAAGGTCTCCGAGAGCGGCATTATTCTGAACCTCAATCTTGTTCTTACTCTTATATACTTTATTTTCTACATCACATTAGGATCTTATTTTTAGCATTGTCTTGTAAAAGGAGCTACGAAGTGTTTGTCTAACCTCTTGAAGACATAAAAGACTAGAAGACTTGTAGCTACACATGAACACTAAGCCAACATCCAAATCAAACGAGGTTTAGATTAATTCCCAACTTCACCTAAGGGTCTATCCCTCAACTATATATGATTTTTAAGTGAGAGGACAAATTTATGTTAAACCACCTTCCAGAAGGGACCAAGGTGTTATGTTGAGAGAAACCAAGGTAGCACATTTAGCTGTGCGGAGCCAAGGGGTTTCATTAATGAGAGTTTAAGACCTAGAACAACTAAGTCACATCCTCCATTTATGTCGTCTGGATCCAATAGGGATTTCACTCAATGAAGAACTTTAATTTTAATTCTATCTTCAGATGACAAGGTAGTCCACTAGGCTATGAAGGAGGAGTTAGGTCTACGTACTCCAAGAAAGGTTTGACTATGTCGCTCCTATCTACCAGGTTTATGACAATGTCACTAAACATTTCAACTAAGATGATAAACCCATTCTTGGGCTCTTTACTCAAACTAGGAGGTTCCATCGAGTGTAGAGTTTAAGTCCATCCTACAGTTTTCAATGTCTTCTACGACAAGGAGCATCACACATGAAAACAAGTTGTGCTTCGATATTGAACAGGGGTAGAGTGTTTCGATTAAATCTCTTTATTACATTTACAAAGTATGAATACACAAGATGACTCGTTATTCATTTATTGAACACTAAATATGCACTACAAGATATTACTTCAAATTCATTTACCTTATATAAATATCAACCCTTTTACCATATGTACTATGAATCTAAATTGAACCTAAGATTTAATGCACATTTCCTAGATGTCCTTGAAACCAGCATCTCATACATATCAACAAATTATCAAATATAATAGTCTGTAACATGAGACAACATTATACATTTATTCATTTAACAATGAACTATAGAATTTACAAAGAGAAATAAATGGATTACACATCACCTTTTTGTCGTCATTCTTTCATCCTGCAAAACCACGTGAGCATGATATCAGCGATAATTCGTTGGCATGGCATCCACCCTAATCAATCATAATTATCATTTTTCAATTTCCCATTTACATATGATAATAATTACAATTAGCAATCGAAATAAAAGGTTTAGAGACATGTATTCATTACATTTCATTTTACTTCTTTTTGTAACCCAAGAGAGAGAAAGAGGAGGAAAGAGAGAGAAAACACCATTTTGTCAAAAGTTCTATTTTACACAACAAGTTACACTATAGAGTTTTAAACAGTTATTTACTTGTGTCAAAAGTATCTACGGGGTTGGGCAACCCGCCGAGGGTCCCGCAGCTTCCTACTTTTACAATTTCTTAATAGCTACAAAAACATTCAAAACAGGCTCAGAGGCTAAGAAACCACTTCCAAAAGTTGTCTTCCGATGAGAACACACACCACGATTAAATTTATATGTGTCCCCAGATATACCAAGAGTTCATAGCAACTGACAGAATTGGGATAAAGCGAACGGTTCGTGTTTGGCGGATAGTTTTCCCGGGCCACTGGTCGTAGATGGCCCAGTGCAAAATGAACAAAAGTTAGCTCAAGGACTCGAAAAGCCACATCCAAAACTGACGTTCGATGGATGAGCACGCAATGAGACACTTCCTACAAGTTCCCCTATATAAGGAGAATTCATTAGAGTTGACGGGACTGAGAACTAGAATACCATTTTCAAACGGTGACCAGTTTTCTGGAGTGACAAGTTGAAATTGGTCCAGTTTGACCTCGTCAAACTACGACCAGAGGCCTACAAAATGGCTTTGCCAAAATATCCAGAAAAGTGTTTTTCCCTAAAATAAAGGTTCCATACAATTTTCTAGTAAGAACACTAGAGGTTTGCGAAGGCGGGAAGTAATTTCTCTATCTAGGTTTCAAATGGCAGTTCAAAACGAAAGCCAACTTTCTAGATTTGATAGCTTTCTATTGCTATAAACCAGTGTAACAGGGCTCCTATAAGAGCGTCAAAAGATCTAATATATTCGTTCGGGGTCAATCCAAAGGTCAAGGAGACTCCTCACACAACAAGTACACGAATGAAGCTTAACATCTCATTTTCAGAGTTATGAAGGGTACTTAATGAGTCTCCAAAAAATGCAAAAATTAACTATTTAAACCGGGTGATGATCAACATTATTACTGGAAAGTCAATTTCGTCTGGTCAATAAACAATGTTATAGCGATCCAGTTGGGTAGGAAGTTTTCTACATCACCTCAGAATGAGGGTGGAAGTTCATGTTTTAATGCAAACGGGTTATTTTGACTTCGTGAGTTTCGACACGACATTTCATTGTTTTTGCAACAAGTTGAAAAAAAATATTTAACGGTATTAAAATCCTAATATTTTAAAATTCTATTAAGTTGCAAAAGAGAACTAAAACATGAGAATTATGAGAGGTAAGGGAAGATGAACCATGCCTGGAAGGAACGGAGTCGGTCAAACCCGCAAGCTTCGGTTCAGCATCTCGCTTGGGCACTTCGTCAACCAATTCACGAGCCTCAATCTAACCTCCACAATGTCACAAAAACTTCCCGATCACTTGAAGTTTTTTTCCAACAGAATAAGTTTCCCATTATGTTCTGACAATTTTCTAGGGCCTGCATAAGGCTCCATTCTTGCACACGGGCTGAGAGAATGTAGGCAATGGACAGGAGGCTCTATACCTGCGAGTGTAGTTGCCTAAAATTTTCTAAAGCCTTTTGAACCGATCCATTATGTGCATATCCTGGAATCATGGCATTCCATGAGACAACATTTCTTTGAGGCATCCTATCAAACAGTTCACACGCCTTTTCAACAAATCATTTTGTGCATATCCAGCAATCATGGCACTCCATGAGACCGCATTTCTTTGAGTCATTCTATCAAACAGTTCATGCACCTTCTCAACAAATCCATTTTGTGCATATCCTGCTATCATTGTTGTCTAGGAGAACACATTTTTTTTGGGGTATTCTGTCAAACAATACACGTGCTGTCTATTCCTCTACATTTTGCATACATGTCTACCAGGGCAGTTGCAACTACAACATCTGACAAAATCCCTCTATCTTCTAAGCTTTGATGGATGTCCACGCAGGTCTGGGGGGCTCATTTTTTTTTTACACAAGCTGGGAGGATGCTGGCACAGGTCGCAGCAACAATGGCACTCCAAATAAAATGTATGACAAAAAATCCCTTTTCAATATGTTGTGACGAGTATCCACACCATGTTCTAAGCTTTTTTTTCGGCCCAAGCGGGGAGTATGCTAGCAAAAGTGACTTATTAGGTTTGATACCTGTTTATTGCATCTAGTGAAACAATCCCCCAATACTCCAAGAGGACATGTTTCCATAACCTCCCCCCACGTGCCTACCAAGCAACACTAATACAACAGCAAACAGACAAAAGAAATACTTTTTTTTCTCTCTGCTATGATGAACACGTAGGTAGGGAAGGTGCAGCAAGGGCTACATTGCACGTAGCACAGGTTTAAAAGAAGAAAAAGAAGCTAAATTTCTATGGCTAGATGCCACACAAGCCTGAAACGCCTCCCAAATCTCACGTGTTTTCTTCTTTTTCTTCTTAAAACAAACAAAACAGAGGTAGGGAAATACTTTCTTCTTCTACAAAAAAAAATAACCAACCAACGGTAGGAAGTAGTTCTCTCAAAGACAATTCATTCCTGCTTCAAAATACATATACAGATTCAGATCCGTCAATTAGTTTGTATAAAGTAAAATGAGAAGAAATTTGGGTTTCGTATTATCCTTAGAGTGCAATGTTGAATTAACCCGCGATGGGACTGATCTTTAGACGACTATTGGTGACAACCCTGTTTAGCACAGTTTTCCCTGTAGCGTTCTATTTGTTAATTATGAGAGTACATAAATCTACTCTTGTTGCAACTATCAAATCACTGATAAACTCCAAACATAAACTTGGGTTCCTCATGAGTAATGTCTATGGACCTCAAATAAAGTGCTTGTATTATTATGCCAAGAAATTGACAGGATGCAGGTCCTTCCACCTGCCACTCCTAACAAAGGTGTCTCATTGTCTTAAATTGAGGGGGCATTACAGATAGTGGGCATATCTCATATGTCATGATTATCCTCTCTAGAACATTTGTATAATCATAGAATTTGTGCGCTCTTGTTACGTGTTTTTTGTAGTCCCTTGTGGCAAGTGTCGTCGTTCCCACTTTTTTCATTTTTTAATTGTTGGAAGTTAGCGTAAGTGAACATAATAAGGTCTCAATTTGATTTTAATTTTTCTATACGTTGATCAAAGCATACTAATTTCTCATAATATGTGGTATAAAGAGGACACCAATAAATACAAATTTATACATTTCTCAACTTTCATAGGTGATATGACTAAACCATCAAAAATGTGGAAATTTCATATAAGAAATGAAAATGTTACATTTTAGTGTAGATTCTAATTATATATTTTTAAAAATAATAATAATATAAGATGAGAAACTTGAAAATGATAAATAAATTTACCATCCGTTCCCCTAATAATAAATATTAACGGTGCTTACTCTATATTAAGTGTATCCCCTCACCTTTAATTATTACCATAAAAACATAATAAATTTTCATGGTGCTTACACTATACTAAATGTATCCCCTCACCTTTAATTATTACCATAAAAACATAATAAATATTCATGGTGCTTACACTTTACTAAGTATATCCCCTCACCTTTGATTATTACCATAAAAATTTAAGGATAAATTTCATTAGTGTAATGACTATTTATGAACATCATTCACACAGGTAAAATTCCCTCATTAAACAATTATCTAATTAAAATAAGAATAATTTCTAATTTTTTGGTTGCCTAAATTACACAGCAAGTATGTTTTATGTATATAAAGTTCTATCAATTGGTCGATCTTCCACGTACATAATGTTTTCAATACATAATATTTTTTCACAATTTCTTGGTTATATCTCGTTGAGACATGCACATAGTGGAAAATTAATTTTATGTAAAAAAATTGATAGATATTGAATTTGAATTTAAATTTTTATTGATCGGCAAAAAAAAACATGACACTTGGGAGATCTCATGGAGATATTTCTTTGTATATATTTGCAAATGGAGCTTTTTTTGACATCTTGTATATATTTGCAAATGGAACATTTCTTGTCATTGAAACAAGAACATTAAAAGCTACTCAGTGCGTTTTTCCAATTAATATGAATATCTTCTCATTTTTTCATGGTGCATAAATAAGTTTATAAATAGAAATGGTTGATTAAAAAAATTAAAATAGTAAAATTTATTTAAATATAAAAAAATGGAAAGTTCATAAATAAAGTTATTTACACATGTTTTCATTTTATTATTTGACCTTAAATTGTGGTTATTGATGTGGAAATTTTAATCCAATCAAACCTTTACACTTGGTTGCCTAAAGTTTCCATGTCACATAAAGGGGGTTTTGAACAAAAGGGTTTCAAAAAAAATCCATTTGTTTGAAACCGTTTTGTTGAAACATATTTCCATAACTTTGCTTTCTTCTTTCTCCCACCCTTTCGCCACCAACGCTCCACTTTGCATATTTTTAAGGAATTTACATATTTGTAAGGACTATAATTATACATGTTATTTTATTATTATTTATATGTGTTATTATTTATGATTAAATTTTCTAATTTAGGTAGGGAGAGATCCTTAGTCTACCAAAAAAAACATAAAACACCATAAATTATTAGCCCAAGTCACAATAATTCTAAAAATTTTGGGCACATTATCATGTCAATAACTAAAACTTGAAACAATTTAAACATAAAGGAGCTCTAAATGTGTCTTTGCCACATCATTTCTCATTTTTCATCTTTTTTTCTCTTTACATCAAGTTGGTTTCTTCTCTAGGCACTTTCCTCTTCCTATTTCATCTTTCTAGGTATCTCCTTAGACAATATTACGACCTTTTCAATAGGGAGTTCTTGTAGGAGTAAGGTTTTAGCTTCCTCTTGATGTTATTCAAGTATCCTAACAATTAACACTTCCTCTGAACTTCTTCCAACCTCCAAGTCTCCACCTTATCTTTCTCACTTTATCTTCTCCGTGTTAGGCTAGAAAATTGGAATGCAAAAATGAATTATATTGGTGCAAACCAAACATGCATTCAACTAACATAAATGATAAGAAAAATGACAATACAAATATCACAAATGTGGTTGTTCAGTTTATCTTCTAAGATGATTGTTCTTACCCTACTACACAACAAAAGAAGCTACACCTGATTAAATAATATTACACCCACCTTAATCTATAGGGGTTATATACTGAGACCAAACATGTCTCTAAACTTTTCAAATTTGTCTTTTCCAAGCACTTTTGTTAAGATATGGGTTGGTTTCTCTATAGTATAGATTTAACGCTCTTGTAAAAAAATTTGAATCAAATGATATTTATTTTTTATGTGCTTAGTTCAGAGGTGAAATATTGGATTCTCATCCATTTGGATTTTTGGAATTGTTATCGACCATTAAATGTGTAGAAACAACCTATTTTAAGTAAAAATCTATCAGAATCATTTTGAGCCATAATATTTCCCTATTATCTTTGAAATTGCCATGTATTCTACGTTTGCTAATAAAAATTTTGGCACCAACTTTTTCTTTTGGACGCAGTGTAAAAATGGACCCTAATAATATGTAGTGGTAAATCCTAAAAATAAGGAGTAATATTTAGAATCCCATGATCACATGTGTTCTGGACTTTGTTTACCAAGATAATTCCTCATGTCTCAAAGAAACATTATACATAAATAAATGAGAAGGATTTATATTAGATGAACAAGAGAAAAACTTATGCAAGTCAGAGAATTTTTTTTGTGGGTTCAAATATGTCCCCACAGTGTAGTATGAAAATATTACTGAATGCCTCTTGAATGTGAACTTTATTCATTTTGAATTTGAAGATGCAACTCTATTTGTTAAAAAAATGGTTATATTTCTTACTAATATGTTTATGATCTGCCCCTAATAGAAAAAATGAAAGATACGCTACAAAATTCAAATCATAATTTATGAAAGGATTTGAAATGTTAGATGTGATGTGACTTTATTATTATTATGGTATTGAAGTAATTAAAAAATAAAAGTATATCTTCATCACACAACCAAAATACATTAGTGAAATTGTAAGAAAATTGGAACGATGGACTCTAAATCACTCAACATGCTCATGGAACATAATTTCATTGTAACATCATATGATACTTTAGAGCTTTTATATCTAACTAAGTATAGATAACTCCTTGAAAATTTCATCTATATAACCACAACTAGACCATACATTTACTTTGTAGCTTTTGTTCTTTCTAGGTTCATGCAATAACCTAGGGAAATTCACTAGGAAGAAAAATAGAGAGTGATTTGAAATACAAAGGGAATACATAATTTTGGACTCAAATAAGCTAGGGAATCATACTTCAAAATAGTCAATTATTCAAATTCAAATCATGTTAAATATTTTGAATATTTTACATTGGATTGGCAATACCTTGTCCAAATTTCCTCAAACCATAGCCTTTCCATCCTTGATAGAGTAGGAATTGCATTGCATGGTCACGTTTGGAAAGATGTGAAATGTCAGTATCAAATTTCTATTTTGAGACGGATACATTATTAACCAAAGGGGAGTCCACAATGTCATGTACTCCATACGTGAAGAAGGGTTGTTGGCAAGGCGGGAGGGGATGTTAAATAATACTAAAGACCCTTTGTCAAGTTTGATAGAAGTTAGTCTACACATTTTTTTAATAGTTGGAATATTGGGAAGGGATCTCATAGCCTAAGGGGTTTTGTATTCTTTAACTCTGATATATTTTGAATCATTAGTCATGGGAGATTTGTCGTAATCTTATGATGGTTTCATAGTTTACATGTTTACCACTAGAAGGAATAGATTTCAAATTTTATGGTGGAAAAGAGGATGAGGATGGAGATTTGAAGGGAATAATGATTACTTTGGGGAGTTATGATGATGGTTTCTCATGAGATGTTAAAGATGAAGATGATATATCTTGCAGTTGAGGTAAGTGCGGACATTGTGTTAAAGGAGATTACTATGTTGCGTTAGGAGTGTGAGTGAATGCATTAGATATATCAATGGGATTTGGAACAACCAGTGTAACTTGAGTATCAAATGTAATCCTACTAGTGAGAATGTGATATTATTTTAATATTTGAACGGTTCAAATTCACGGTGACAAAATATCCAATTCAATATTGTTCATACTTGAGGTATAGATGGAGAGTGGACAGAATACAGTTTATCTCATGAATCCAAGGAAGACATAATAATATGTTATATTTCAATTCCACTTCTATGACATATAGAATAACATGGAATGTTTTGGACCAAAAAAATAGTGGTAACACAATTATGCTCAAGGCGGTGTTAGGAGCATCCTTGAAATATTTTAATTGTAGCATGGATTCCTAAAGGTGATACAATGGTATATTGAGATGACGAAGGGATGTAGAGGATAGATTTTTGATACTAGATATGTTATCAATTATAATACGTTTTAAAAAAATCAGTGTCAACAATGATAAAATAAATTATAGATCATGTGTTTCAAATCCCCCTTGTTTCATGACAAGGGCCTTGGACTTTATGTCATAATCTAGAATGTAATAGATGAGGAATCCGAAGTCTAAATGTTGCCCAAAAAAATTGAATAAGTGTTTGGGTTTCGAGTGGACAATTCGCTTGATTTTAGGGATTCATTAAGGACCTCACGGTGATTGGAATATTGGATGATAAGATCATATAATAAAATTTTAGTTTTTGTGCTCTTTAGTTGGTTAATGAGGTTTTTTTAGCATAATAGTTTGTTATGAGTGTTGAGCTATGTTAGGTGATGATGTTCGCATGGGTGTCGATATAGGTGTTGGTTTGGATTTATTGTTTATTTTTTGTTTACCTCTTACTAATCCACCTCCTACATTCCCCATCTCCATCACCCTCATATGCACTCCTCGCCATGCATTCCCTGGTCCTCTCTCATATGTGTTCCACCATACATGCTCCCTAGTTTTCCCTCACACATGTTTTACCCCATGCATTCTATGGTCCTCCCTTTCATGCACTCTTTCCCATACTTTCCCCATCCACCCTCACACAAACTCCTCGACATGCACTCCCCAATATTCCCTAGTGCACACTCCATCCCACATGTTCCCCATGCATCTCTTACACACTCTCCACCTTGAAAATTATATGTTCTATATATCTTCTCATTATCCCTCTTCTTTTCTCTACTATCATTCCTTTTTCACCACCATCTTCACTTTTTTTCTCAAATTTATTAACTGTCACCTTTTTTCCTGTTGGGCTAACCTGAGGCATCCAAACATCTATCACTTGAGGGGGGATATAACATAAAACCATTCTTATTAATATTATGACATAAAATCATCCTCCATCTTAGTCAATGGACAAACTAACTTATATCTTGTGAAATAAATCTATTGATCCCTTCAAAAATTTTGGCTGAAGTGGCCCGTTAATCACATTTCCAAGTCCTTTTCCAGTCACCATCTAGGTTTACGTGTGTGGCAGACATTTTCATAGGATTGGATGACTAATTTAAAACTAAGGAATTTGTAAAACCCTTATTGTAGAGTCATGTATGATAAATGAATGCTAAAGTATAGATCTGACACAAGCAATAAGCTAAGGAAATATGAAACCCTAAGTGTAAGAGAGATTAGAAGACTTACCTAATTTCACACTTGACCCCGAAGTATTATGGACTGGAAGACTATTGAAAAAAAAGAGCAAACTATCTCAATCACACATAGAAAATCTTGGAATCGTCGGATGAACCTGGATTAGGGCACCTGGAACGGGACTAGGGCACCTAGGTGCTAGAGACATTTACTAGGCACATGTGACCGCGCAAGAGCTCAGAAACTTTTTTTCACTTTTTCATGCAAGTGTTGCTAACCATCACTTTTGGTCTCCTGTATGTCATTGGATGATCGTCGAGTTCACATCTAACCTACAAAACAAAAACCCCAAACTACATCAAATCCTAAAAAATAAGTATGCAAATGGGGAGTCGAACTGAACCCATTAATCACCTAACAGAGTGAACTTACGCTTG
Organism: Taxus chinensis; assembly: GCA_019776745.2. Lineage (NCBI taxonomy): Eukaryota > Viridiplantae > Streptophyta > Pinopsida > Cupressales > Taxaceae > Taxus > Taxus chinensis. The sequence continues at coordinate 178,377,723 of CM034151.1, forward strand.
AGCACTGCACTACATCTCAAACTCTATGTAGTTCTTGTGCGCGTGTGTATAAATCATGTCCTAGGAATCCCTTGTGCAAGTGCACATGATAGCAGGGAAATAACTAGATGTAGTAATGTAAATGGATGTGTGGATGAAAAAATGAACATCCCCTCCTATGCGTGTATGCAGGAAATGCAGTCCCTTGTTGCTTGAGTGAAAGCTAAATGGATGCATTGATGCTCTTAGAATGCCCTTGGATGCAACCTTATGTGGTGATAGTAGATGCTTATAGCTTGATTCTTTATTGTGATCACATAACTTTGTATTTATATGATTCCCTTGTTTGAATTTCGTAATTGACAACTAAAAGGCCGAACCATAAGAAAACAAGATGCCCAAAGGATAAAAGAGGCACATAAGAGGTGAGCAAGATACAAAGAGGTCGAGGGCACCCAAAGGGGATGAGGGTGCCTGGGTGTTGGCGTCCTAGTTGGGCGTTGGTGTCCAGTGTCAAAAATGATAAAGTAATAAAGATCAGACTGGGTTGTGGGGTTTGCAAGTCCAAAGAGGAAACCAAAAAGACAGAAAAGAGGCCAAAGATAGATGACAATTATTAGTTTACTCATTTATGAATCATTTAAATAGTAGTATGTGATTAGGACCTAGAAAGGTACCCAAGTGCGTGATGTTGTGTATACAATGACCCCCACCTTGTCTTCATTTATTTGTTACATCTCATCTACTACAAAATGCTCTTGAAAAGGGGGCAAAATGTGGAGACCAAAAAAATGCACCTTGTGTATAAAGGTATCCTGAGCTAAAATACCAAAAACATAATAAAACAATAATAATCCCTCAAAATAAAATAATCACATTAATGCAAATAAAGATAAAAAATCTCACAAAAGGTGATAAAATACACCTCATCACTCATTTACTCATCCTCACCCACTCACATTTAATTTCATCCACTCCACCTACCCATTTGCACTTTCTATGCACAATACACCCTTATCATCTTACCCCTTTATGTACATTACACCCCTATATGTCATAATATTTTTATGCACTTAAAAACTCTAAAATAACACTCAACCCCTTATTCCAATCACACGACTCTTTATGCACTTGAGCCCATATTATATAGTATTTTGTTTCTTTTGTCACATATTTCGATATTACAAGTTATTGGAGAGGTGAAGTGTTATCTCAGAGGATTGTTGCATCTCGGGGCATTTGTATTTTTGAAAAAATCCAATATAAGTGTCAGTCGCACCCGCAACTCACTTACGACCTTCTTGCACTTTTTGTTCAATCACAGTTGCAACTGGATTGAGATTGAATCGGTAGATCATATGTCTTCATTTATTTATTTTGTCATTTTATTGTGATAAAATGTACTTTATCGCCTTAAAATTGGTTATCAATCTAACCGAGGTGGATCCCTTAACCACCAAAAATAACCAACATTGTTATAGGTGTTTGTATGCATATTTAGATTTAGATCTTGGAAGTTTAGCCCATTTATTTCAATGAAAGAACCTACAATTGTCCCTCACATATTCAATGGTGGTAGTGTAAGCCTATTTTATATTAGTATCATTGATTTAAGATTTGATATGTTTTCATCTAATACATTTTGAAGGGTGATCCAAATCTAGGCATTCAGATGAAATCCAGGATTTTGAATCTAGAATGTTCTCATTTTAAAGATAAAATTAAAAAAATTGTATACATTTTTCCATATTTTCTAAAATACAATAATTTATTTGTACAAATAAGCACATGGGCTAACAAAATAGTGCACTCGTGTATGGTCATTAAAAATTAATATTAAAACAAGATTTTCTGAATACATAATGTATTTTCAAAGTTTTAGCTCTATATAATGTTTTTAGAATTTTCAGATAGATATTGAAATTTGTATTAATTTTATAATATCATTTTATATGGATTTTAAAGCAATGCTATAGCATGCCAAATATCTTAAATTCAAAAATTTCTAGTTAGAAAAATTTATATAGCTATATTAAGATACTTTTTTCCTAGTATCGGGTCTTTTTTTAAATATTAATAATTTATTTTTTTAATTTTTAATGCATGTACTAAAATTGGTGAACAAAGTCAAAAAAAATATCAATTTCATTAAAATTTATAAGAATAGAAAATAAGATTATTTTTTAAAAAATATGGGTAGGTGAATTGAAAATAGGGCTACAAAACCCATATTTTGAATTTTTGAAAAGTTTTAATAGAACCTATTTTTGAAGAGGTGAAGTGGTATCAATGTGGAAAGAAAAATGTGACATCCATTTTCTTGGCACATAGGCTACCACTGGATACTTGCAGTCGTAAAATCTTAAATCTGTAAGGGGTTAAGACCTAACATTTGCAATGGTTATGGTTGTAACCTTAGCAGATGTTATGATCGTAATACTTATGGATGTAAATAATTATGGTCATACCCTTCTCAACCAAAAATCAATCTTATGTGTTGCAAACTCACTATTTGAATCATTTGAAGATATTTTCTTCTTGTTAAGGTATGTCAATATTCTTCTCCTTTTACAAACTTTTTTTATTTTGTTTAATTGTTAATTCATAGTTTTCTTACAAGCTTGTATTGGAATTTATTTCAAGATTTTGGTCTTCTTTGCATCTCATATAATAAGAGTAGTGTACTTTTTGTAAATCCAAATACAATAATGATTTAAACAATGTCATAATATATTGAGATAAAATTTAATCACATCCAAATTTTTACAAGGATGAAATATCAATACTATACAAATATATACAACCAATACAATTTAATAGTTACAATCATAATAAATAAGTCAAAAATAATCCTTTCAAACCATAACTAAGAACTCCAAGTCACATATAGTTTGATCAAAATTCAACTTTAAAAACGCAAGATGCATTCACCATTTGAATGATACACTACATGTTGTGGGATTATGTTAATAGAAGTCATTGGATCATGACATCAATACTTGCAACAAGTTATATTCTAGATTAATGCATGTTGTATTCATTAAGCAGTATGCACTGGACTTATTGGGCCTTAATTCATAATTTTGCAATAGCTACATAAAGGACATAATTCAAGGAAAGAAGAGACAACGAACTGAATAATAGGAATGCTTAATACTAAATCAGAATACATACATACTTTAAGAAGGGAAGAAATTAAGGAATTAAGATAGATTTCTATTAAGATCTAATATCAAGATTTTACACATAGTTCTTACATACTTTTATACATCATGAGGTGACTATTTAGTCATCAGTCCCTTCTTCTTCGTATTGTGAAAAAGGAGGCTCTTCACATTTTCTATTTATTCGAAGAGAGCACTACATATTCTACCATTTGTCTTATCTATACTATACATTATAATGGGATTTCTCAATCATAAAAAAAATATTCATGTCAACTTTCTAATCCTTTTTACTTTACAACATTTTCCCAAACTTAAATAGTTGTCTCATCTAAAGACGAAAGCTACTAAGTGATTCGATTATTTGTTAAGTTAGTTGTGCTTTTATTTATAAATTGTGCTAAATATTGATTACATTGCACAGTGTGATAATCTGCTCATAGTCATCATAGAGGACATCATTTATCAGTTTTCATCCTCTACGCACCGATACCATTGTTAGAAAAGGTGCCTAGATCATGACATTGATACTTGCAATAGATTGTAGTGTAGATTAATGCATATTAAGTTCATTAAACATTATGCATAGGACTAATTAGGCCTTAATTCATAGTTGTGCAATATCTACATAAAGGACATAATTCAATGAAAGAAAAGACAATGAAAGGAAAAATGCATAAAATAACAGGAATACTTAATAATGAATCAAAACACAGACATGCTTTAAGAAAGGAAGGAATTAATATAAATTTTTTGTTAGGATCCAAGATCAACCTTCTGCGCATAGTGCTTACATAATTCTATACATCATGAGGTGATTGTTGAGCTACTAGTCCCTTATTTTTCTTATGAAAAAAGAAGCTCTTCACATTCTCTATCTATTTGAAGAGAGCACTTTATATTCTACCCTTTTTCTTATTTAAACTATGCATTACAATGGGATTGCACAATCATACAAAATATATTCATGTCTTCTTTCTAATCCTTTTTACACTCCAACATTTTTTCAAACTTAAATAGTTGTCTCGTCTTGAGACAAAAGTTGCTTCGATTATTTGTGAAGTTGGTTGTGTTTTTATTTTTGAATTGTGTTGAGTATTGTTTTCATTTCCCAACATGATAATCTTCTTGAAGTCAACACATAGGATATCATTTATCGGTTTTCATCCACTGTGCACCATGATCATTGTTAGCAAAGGTATTTGGAATAGGGCATCAACACTTGCAACAGGTTGTAGTATAAATTAATTAATATTAATTCTGTTAAGAAGTATGAATGGAAATTATTAGGTCTTAATTCACAGTTTTGTAATAGCTACATAAAGGACATAATTCAAGGAAATAAGAGATAAAGAACTGGAAATGCATAAAATAACATGAATACTTAATATTGAATCAGAACATAGACATGCTTTAAAAATGGAAAGAATTAAAATAGATTTATATTTGGATCCAAGATCAACCTTATATACATAGTGCTTACATGATTTTATACATCATGAGGTGACTATTGAGTTATTAGTCCCTTCTTCTCATTCTTGTGCAAAAAAGTCTCTTTGAATTTTCTATATATATTTATTGTCCAAAATTACACCCCATGTAATTTTGAACAACTCATCTAAAGGACTTAACCATTTTCACACTCTATAAAATTATTAAGAGACTAGTTTAGTCTCATGCGGAGTGCAGGAACCTAGTGTTCCACAGGTTCTCCTAACCCATGGAACAAAGAAAAGAGCAACACATTGATTCAAATAGAAATTGATGAAGTTTAGTGTTGCACAGTATATTTCATCATTTTTGAAACACTAGAGGAGTAAGTCCCTGACACAATAATTCGTACGAGGTACCATAGAGTTGTTTATCTGTAGAGGAATAAATGAATCGGCTAAGCTCAAAATCTGCGTAGCACTAGTTTAGAATTTTGTGGGCTCACTAAATCATAACATCCTGTGGATTTTCTCAAACCTGTGGAATGAAGGGAAATAGTCATGGATCGAGAAGTTAGACCCTCATATGTGGCATGGATGATTTCCGCTCACTAAGTTTTTGGGGAAAGTATGAGGATCCACAGGCCAGAAAATCTAAAAGGTTGTGGTAGAATCCATGAAACAAAACAGAAGTCATGGAAGGAAGAAAAACCACGTCGAGCTAGGACTAGAGTGCCAGCCACCCCAACCATTGAAATTTAGTGGAGTATGGCACTATTATGACCAGTTTAATGATGTGTGATATACTCAAAGGGGTTCGTGTTATAGTTTTTGATCGCATTTGGAGGTGACCATACCTGTACTACGAATAAACTAAAAATAAATCCTGCAAGATCTCATGGCACCCACACTTATTCAATGCATATTTCAAACACATTCAGTTCCATCTTGGCGGTCCTTTTCCCTCTCTTTCCTATATTTATTTATGTTACAACTTGTATAAATATAAGTTCTTATGCACTTTGAAAGGGTTCTTCTCCCTCTTTCCTTAGCATATTTTTGAGCTCTTATTTGTGAAACTCGAAACTTCATGTTGTTGACCTTTGTAAGCCATGATTGGTGTTTTCTTGCCTCATCTTTGTATGTAAGCTCTTAAATAATTATTAATGCAAGTGTGGATTACTTCTTTCCCTTGAGTACAATTTTTTTGGTGTGAATACTTTTCCCTTTTGCATTTTTCTTGTTCTTTTATCTCTCTTCATTTGATCTGAGTGCATTTTTACAACCCCAGACTCAAGATTCTGACATATGTGTCATCTGGATATGGGAAAAGTTCCACCTTCTTTCTGGTGTTATCACTGCCCCTGTTAGCTTAGGATTTACTTTTCTTTCACCCCTCTTTCCCTGGTCCCTTGGAATTGTTAATGTAGGATTAGCTAAAGCATTATTTTTAGTATTAGAACTAGCTTATGTTATGTAGGTTTTCTCAAACCCATGTAATGAGAAATTCATCATTCTCTAAAGATATGTCTCAAGTCGTAAGCCCCACACTTGGAGACAGTCCCATGTTGCCTCAAAATCCTAAATCTGTGTGATTTGGGGAAGGGTGTAATTTTGAGCTCTAACAATTTTGACACACCCATTGGGACAACTTGATAAAGTTTAAATTCATTATTGCTAATTTTTGATGTGTGACTTAGTGATTTCATCCTTTTAAGGTAGTTCTTCAACACATCTTATGACTCCTAAGTTCAATCCTCTAACTAAGCATCCCAATGCCTCTTTTCATGAGAAAATATAAGCAAGACAAATTGTGGAAAGAAGCGAGTCTTTTAAGTACTTGTAGTTGTCACCAAGAATAAGAAGAAGAGGTAGAGAATTTCAGAGATCATTGTCTCCTCCAAATAGAACTCTTTCTACTCCTCCTCGTGGTAGGAATTTTTTGTCCTCTGGGTTCTTAAGACCCATTCCATCATGACACAACAGAGAAATATTCTCTTTGTCATCTTTAATGGTGGTAGTCCTTTAGTGCTTAGTGTCCAACATTATATACTAGTGTTTTCCCTTAAAATTAATCCCTCCTTCACTGATGAAAATTATACCACTCCAACTAATCATATTCAAGATGTTGCAAATATTTTTTTAGTTCATTTAGCTATAGAATATTATTTTGTAGTTAGGATTCTTTCTTCTTCATTAAAAGGTAAAGCACTTCAATGGTATAGAACCTTAAGACCTACTTCTATTCACAGTTGGGATGAACTTGGCACAACTCTTTATCAGTTGTTTAGGAGAAAGCGGATAAGATATCTTTGTTAGAGAAACTCGCATCAATCAAGTGAGCCCCAAGTGAGCTCATGGTGGACTTCAACTTTAGATTCCATTGAACATGGGACAGAATTCCATTGTTGTTAAGACCAACTCCAGAAGGTGTATTCTTATATTTTCTTAGAGCTTTAAATTATGATATAGCAGTCATGATTCAATATATGGGTGTTAATCAATTACTAAACACCTATGAAATAGTCGTTAAGCATTAAAATTGTCTTATTCAAGAAGGAAAGTTATCCCCTAGATTGCATATGTCCATTTTTCCTAAATTTTCAGATGAGACTCGGCTCATTGTTACTTTTGTTCCTCAACCATTTGCTTCATCTCCTACTTCCACAATTGGTTCCTCTATCAAAAAAGAAGAAATTGAAATTCTTATTGTTCAACTTAGAAATCTAATAAATGATATTTTCTCTCTTAAGATACATCAAGCTCAAGCTCCTAAAATTTATCCTAACCCTTCTCAGGGTCATTCGCAACAAGTCTTTCAATATCCAAATCAACGATTTCCTCATATCTATCCTCCAAAAAAACCACCAAATGAAAATCCACAACCCTCACTTGCTCTTCACTTAAGAAAATCCATTGTTCTTGTCCATAATATCATGACAGAAGGCTTTTAGTGGTGTTATCTATGTGATCATCGACATATTCAATATACATGTGAGGTTGGAATGAAATCCTTGTGGGAAAATGATATTATGGTCCAAACTCCATTATACTCGTAAGAGAAGGCCGCAGACCCTTCTATAATTAATGTAGATGACATTCAATAGTCTACTCCTTAACCCAATTTCATGGTCTTTGGACCTAAAGAATTCTATGGTACCAATTAATTCGCGGGTAACTCAAATAGGTTGCAACTTCATGTGGCGGATCATACAAGATCTATGAAGTTGTATATGGATGTGATATCCCCTCCTCCTGTTGCTCTAGTTCCGCGTGACAATTACAATCAATATGTGGAATTGAGTGGAAACTCAACTTCATCCAGTTTTATGTGGGTCACTCAACAACCTCAAAATGAACAAGTGTCATGGAATATTCAAAACCTGGAAATCAAAGAGCCTATGTGGGTAGAGAATAGAAACAAATAAAATGACATACATTCATTACTAAAATATGCAGGTATTCCTCTCAACATTGTGGAACAAATGAAGAAAATAAATCTCAATGTCACAATGTGGGATGGCTTGTCTATCCCATATCAAAGGGATTTGTTACAAGAAGTATTGAAGTAACTTCCACCTCTGGAAGCCGCCATGCACAGAGCATACTCTGATGTCATAATTTTTCAACCAAAGTAGGAACATGCAAGTTCAATTGTCAAGCCTCCTCCTTTCTACATGTCTCTCATAATTGGAAAGTACCTTGTTCATAATTACATGATAGATTCTAGTGCTAATATTCCATTCATGCCGAAGAAGACAGAAAATATCTTAGGGATTGAGTACAATCCAACCCTTAAGGGTGTCCTACAACTTGATGGATCAAAAGTGCAAATATTGGGCATAGTAAGAGAGCTGACATTAAATTTTCATGTTTTTCCAAGTCTAACCATAATGCAGGTCATCTCTCTGATTGACTTGCCACCTCTATTTTCCATTTTCCTCTCCAAATATTTCACAGCCAAGATGGGAGGATAATTGTCTTCATATTGGTCTTATATGCTACTTAGAACAAGGTATGGAACTAGGTTTATAATTAAGGTTGAACATGTCCCATCTTATCATGTGGAATTTTATGACCCTAGTCCTATCAATGTTAATTGTAGACACAAAATCACACACATACTACTATTTTACTATACCACCAAGTATGTTGTTTTATATATGGATCTTGTGTAAGAAAAGTATTCGTTAGTTTCCCACTATCTAGTCCATTTTTTTTATTTTCTTGTTCCTATTGGTTTATCTCTCGCATTTGTCACTTCTACACCCATTTCTAGTCAGGTCATAGGGATCCTTGTCTATCAGTAATCACACATTTATCTTCAGTTTTCTCTAGATGCCAGTGTCGAGGACTAGACACTAGTACCCAGACGCTCCTGTCCATCCTGGGCACCCGTGTCCTCTTTTTTCTTGCTTACATTTTTCATATTTGTAGTCATCCTTTTGAGTTTTCTTATTCCTACCCTAAGGTCATAGTCGACATATCAGGTCATTAGTGTCAAAATTCAAGCAAGAGATCCCTATATAAACACAACATACATACCATTATGAGAGCGGGTAATTTTTATCAAGGGTTATCTTTCCACATATCAAAGGGACTATATTTTGGGCACTTTATACTACATACACACTGCATAGGAAGGGGAAGTTTCTGAATTCCATCCCACACATTTACATTCTATCTAGTTATCGTTTGTTATCTTGGCATAATTGGCGCGAGGGTAACCTAGGAGCACTATTACACACACAAGCACATAGAACTACATTGGATCTGAGATGTAGTGCAGTGTTTGGTCATAAGTTCACTTATTTGACAATAGAGGATAGTCTAACCCCTCATTTTGCATCTTTCTTTATAGGATTTGATGTAGTTTGAGGGTTTTTTTAGGAGATTATTTTTGTTACAAATTTACACATACTTCAGCAATCTAAGTGCAACATATGGGCGATCGTCGGTGAACAAGTGTGAAACCCTAGCGATAGCGATGAAATCAGGTTCCGACATTTTTGGTAGACTACAGTTCCCCACAGAGGTCTAGGACACCCGCGGGTCCCCTCACCCCTACCTAGGTGCCTGTGTCCTGACATTCCCAACACCTCTGCATTTTTTTAAGCACGGTTACGACATCTTGAGTTGTTGTTTCATTGGTTTTTCCATTCCAGACACACTTTGGCATAAGAAAAATCAAGATAAGTTCCCTATCCTTCTCATTTTCTTTCATAGTCACATCTCTAGAAATTGCTTAGCATTTTGTATCTTATTGTACATTATTATAACAGTTTTCTCACTTCAAATTTTAATAAAATATTTAGATTTTATTGAATTGCTAATTGTATGATCCAAGAAGAAGTAACCAGTGATCTTGAACCAATTGAAACAGTGCATTCATTAACTTCAATTCCTGATATTATGCTAGATGAATAGGAAAAATAGGACTATGAATTTGATCCCTATGATATATCTATGCAAACTAGTCTGGGTATTTATTATATCCATGAACAAAACTTCACTACTCCCATGTCACACAAAGAAGAAAACAATGATGTTATTGGTATATGGAAGTTATACTTTGATGGTTCAAGAAGAAGAAATGGAGTTGGGGTGGGTGTAGTTCTTGTTTCTCCGATGGGTAAGAAAATTTTATTTTCCTGTGGACTACAATTTGCATGCTCCAACAATATTGCGGAGTATGAAGCATTAGTTCATGGTTTGTTAATAGTGGAAAAGAGACAAATAAAATCTCTGCAAGTCTTTTAGGACACTGCAATTGCCATTCACCAAGTCAAAGGTAGATGTGTGGCTAAGAACAAGCTTCTAAAATATTATATGCATCGATTTTGATATCTTCTGGAAAGATTTGAAGCTCTCAATCTTCATGTGGTGTTGCGGAAGTATAACAAGGAGGAATATCAAATGGAAACCATTAGTTCATAGTTATCTCCTGCATAAGGTCTTGTCTAAGGAAAACAACATGTCAAAACAGTTGTAAGACCATCCATTCCAGATAATGATGTCCACTGGAATTTTTTTGAGAATGATGAGCAAATTTTTCAGTTCATTAAATAATGAAGTAGAATTTTCTTCCAACTTGCAACACGTTTTGCAAGGTAGTTACGGTGATCAGATTATCCAGTTGAGGACAAATAAGATACCCAAAGCATTGATCACCCTTGAAGGTATATTCAATTCAGATGATGATATAAAAGAGAAATGCATAGGCATGTCCGTGGGTCAGGAAGGTTATAAATCAGTCACCATTGCTGAAGGAAAAGAGATTTTGTTGGCAAAGGTATGTAGTACTAAAGAGGAACAATCTTTTATTTCTCTTTGTCAGAAAATTTATGATGTATTCTCATGGAGTTATGACGATCTAAAAGGTTTTGATCCCAACATTGCTCAACATGCTATTGATTTGGACCCTAAAGCCAAGCTAGTAAGACAAAAATAAAGTCCTTTGAACCCTGGGATTGAGCCCCTAATGAGGAATGAGTTATCTAAACTCATTGAGTTAATAATAATATTTCCTATCAATTAATCCTCTTGGGTGGCCAATTTGGTTCTGGTAAGAAAGAAGAATGGAGAGATTAGGCTCAATGTGGATTTCAGGAATTTGAACAAGGCTTCTTTAAAAAGTCATCATCCCCTACCTTCTATTAAACAAATAATTCAAATAGTGGTTGGATATGAGAGATTTTCTATGCTTGATGGCTATTTAGGTTTCAACCAAATTAATATCAAAGAGCAGGATCAGTACAAAACCGTGTTTTCAACCAAATGGGGAATATATGCATATCAGAAAAAGCCTTTTGGTTTGTCAAACGTGGGTGCCACATTTCATAAATCAATGGAAACTTATTTCCATGAAATCATCAATCAGTTTATCTTGGTGTATCTAGATGACATCACGGTTTTCTCTAAACAAGAAAAACAACACATGGAGCCTTTGGAGAAAGTGTTCGAGAAGTGCAAAGAGTTTGGAGCATCATTGAACCCCAAGAAATTCAATTTTTTAGTTCCGTAGGGTAAGCTATTGGGTTGCATTGTCTCACAAGATGGAATTGCAATTCACCCAGAGAGAGTTTTTGTTATCCTTTCCCTCTCTTTTCCAACTCACAAGAAGGCTCTCTAATATTTCCTTGACATGATTATTTTTGTTAGGAAGTTTTTTCCTAACTTTGTTGGACTAGTAAGACCAATCACCATGATGTTGAGGAAAGACATGGCTTTCAAATAGACCACAAAAGGAAGAGAAATATTTGACAAGATCAAATCTATAATAACGCAAGTGCCAACACTATGTGGTGCCTCGTCCCACTACACCTGGCTAGCAAGTTTGTTTTACGGCCACCAATTTGTTAGCAATGTCGTTATAGGTGACAAGTTTAGAATAACTGAATCTATCATCGTAAACTATGGTCATTGACTGTTAATTTTAAAAAGTATTATTTACTCACATGGCATCGTCCACAATTTTCGGTTTCTATTGCACTATGGTGTGGTATTTGTGTAACGGTCGATTAATAGTTGGGGTGTCCGTTAGACATCCCCTAAATTTTTATTGTATCGCCTATGAGCCCTTCTATAGATCATTGTGTTGAATCCGCCCTATAAAATGTCTTAACGATTGCTTGATTCACAACTTCAAGATTGTTATAATGATGATAATATTAGACAATTTTTAAAATAAATTAATAAATAAAAATAAGATTTCAAAAATAAGTAAAGTTCAATAAAAATAGAAAGGGGGGCATGTGACTTGTTTGACCAAATGTAAAAGTGAGGACGTGACGTGGAGGTGTCTGAAGTACCTGAAAAAGTGCGTTAAAGAAATGCAGCCTGCTTGGTTGTTTGCCTGCACACTCTGACTGAGGAAAACACCAAGCAAATTAAATTTTTGGAGAAGAAAAAAACGCATCTTAGCTCTGACAAAAAAATGTCTTAAAGAATGTGATGTTGTTTTTATTTATTTTTGGTTTGAAAGGGTGTTTGTATTTGACTACAGCATGGAAATATGGGCTCAAAGGAATATTTGTTGTTTATCTTTTAGAATCGTCAGCTATGGCCACCCTAAAGTGCAGAGATGGCCACCCAATGTAACTTTTCCAAATGTCTCTGGGATATGAAAATTGGAGTTTTGGCATCAGAGTATGGACATCCATCAAAGCATAATGTATGTTTTTTTACCAGTAGCATGAAGGGATAATACTGCAAACCACATGTATGTGTTAGATAGGAGCTTTGGGAAAAATATTGGATGCATGTTGGTTGCATTTGGTGAAACATTGTCAATGCTTTGTGAGGATTTTTGTTTGATGTTGTAGTTTGTTTTTTTTTCTGGTCAATATGTTGGCAAAATGAAAAATGATAGGAGCACAACTAAACCTTCCCATGCCAACACTCCTCCACGCACCAGTTATAAAATGGGAATGTTTTGACAAGAAGTAGACGCATCTGCTACAACGTAGTGGAAAGGGGATTTAAGTTAGTTGTTTTTTTGTGAGGAGGCGTAGCAGGTAGTGAGACCATTCAACCAAGCACCACAAGGAAACTGACTGTGTAAGCTTCATTTTTATTATTTTAGTAATGAAAAAATTGTGTAGGGCTGTGAGCAGGGTGTGTGGACCTGTCAAAACATGGAGGATAGAGGAATATTGTCTAACATTTTGTTTTAATGGTTGCATGTTATACAAAAATTGGTTTACTAAAAAAAACTGTTTGGTAATGTGCCTCAAGAATATCCCTTGACCATGGAAGATTCATTTTTGTTTTATTCTAGTGGGTAAATATGTGCATGTATATGGAAGAAGCTCGATACTATATTATCAATATACCATTTAAACATGTGGTGGTTGCATGTATTTTTATGCCGAGATTGACAGTTTGATAGTGAGGTTTATCTTAAGGAAACTCCAAACCAATTTCATTAACAAGATAGTTAAACTTGTGATGGTTGTGTGGATATGTTTGCTAGTGCATGTAGAGGAATCTAGATGACTATGTGGAGGCATGCTTAAAGCATGTGAACTATTAGATAAAATGTCCCAAAGGAGTGTGATCACATTGAATGTGATAGTTGCAAGACATGCTCTAAATGGAGACATGAATAAGCCTTGGAACCCCATAAGCAAATGCAACTGATACGTGTAATATCAACCCCACTTCCATTACCCCAGACATGGTTTTATTACATATTCCTAACATATTTTCGCATGTAATTGTCTTTCTTCCTTAGTGGTTTTGGAAAATTAAACCAAATAAAATTATTGCTTAAATTTGATATTTAAATGTTTGGTAGTGCGAAAGTATTTGAAATTGTATTTTCTACACAAATGAAAAGATTATTGTCAATGTAAATTGGGCCCTAGATCTCACCCCGTAATAATGGAAACACGGTTGGTAAGTGTTAATTTTACAAGTTTCCCTTTCCAAGAGGACTTTTGAATTTTTCTTGCATCTTTTTACCTTATACCAATTTTTATTCTTCCCAAAAATTTGTCAAAAATTGCCTAAGTGTTGAAATTTCATCGGATTTTTTATTTTTGAAGTCAACATGCAGTTTGCATGCAAACTACACGTTGAGTTCCAAAACCCGAAACATGCCCCATACAAGGAAAATGCGGAAGTCGGAAGTCGAAACTCAAGCTACAGTTTGCATGTAAGCTCTATGTCGAGTTATGAAGTCTGATCCCCCACTTACATTTCGGAACTCGGAATTTGATGTGTAGTTCGCATGCAAATTGTACGCGGACTTCCAAATTCCTCCCCCGACCATTTCAAAGGCATTTCAGAGTTTGGAGTCTGATGCAGTTTGCATACAAACTGCACACGGATTTCTGACTTCCAACCTCTAACGACAAGTTAGTAGTTAATGCCAACTACCCACACGTACCAACTTCTAAGTAATTAATTTTTAATTTTCTCTTTAAGGGCAAGTTTTACTTGTCATTTTCACCTGACAAACAGGTACATTAACTTGTTGACGCCACTTTGATCTCCGACCGTACTACTTAGGTGGATTTTTAGGGAAATTTTCATTTTTTTCTCATCTAGAATTTAAGTAAGTTTGCAAGTTCCTTTTGCATTTTTGTTTTAGTGTTTTCTTGCCAAGTTTACACCTGGTTTCATGGGGACCCTTTACGGTTTTTCCCTTGTGTTATTTTTCTAGGGTTTTATCCTTCTACAATGGACTTACTTGTTTTATGGATTTTTTTCCTTCATGGATTTTATTCTTCTGGAGCTTACGCTTCAAAACATCATTTGGATATGTGAAGAATAAATTGGTGCGAGGATTGAAAGACTACGGAACAAGGTTTGACTTCTACCATCAGAGATTCACGATCACAGTGCAGATCAGACTTCAGGGTCGGAATTGCAACATTATACTGCAGACAGATTTTAACGGCGGAAGTGCAGTTCAGAATTGCAAGATTGCATTACAATTCCCAACCTCCATCAGCAGAACTCTAGAACGGAATTGCATAGTGGAAGTGCAGATCAGGTTTACAAGGCTACATTGTAGGGGTGAACTTCCGTCCCCAAAGTTTCTAATTCTCAT
This sequence comes from Taxus chinensis, assembly GCA_019776745.2. Classification (NCBI taxonomy): domain Eukaryota; kingdom Viridiplantae; phylum Streptophyta; class Pinopsida; order Cupressales; family Taxaceae; genus Taxus; species Taxus chinensis. The sequence goes on from CM034151.1 coordinate 178,392,854, forward strand.
TCCAGGGAATTTTTCAAATAATTCTCCTAAGATAAAGGTCTAGATTGTCCTCAAAGGGAAAAGAGAAGATGAAATACAATTTTCAACTGGTAGATCCCCTTCCAGCATCACATCAGATGTCGACAATATTGGAGATACAGACCTAGAGGATATCGACCTCCCTCAATTTGAGGAGATGGTTAGATCTCCAAACAAAAATTCATGGATGTAAGGAATCTTCAACAGTGGGCTTTATTTGGCTGTTGATTTTCCTCCATCAATGCAATTCCCAAAGTTTGTGCTCGTTGTTGCCACACTCTATGAAAAAGATTCATGAACAATGAGAGACGACAATGTGATAGTTGTGATTAAACTGGATAGAAAATATTTTGAAGACTTGCTGAAACTTCCCGATGTCGAGGAATATGCCAAAATTTCCCCAGAATCTACTCTTGAGCACTGGGAATTGGAGATAGATACTTGCACTAGGGTTCTCAATAAAATTTACTTGATAAAATCCAAAGTTTAATTATCTAGGGTTCCTAAAACTATTCCACGATCGAATTAAATCCAGGAATTGAATGATATCATCACTTACTGAGTAGAGTCACAGGACTTCATTCTTCTAAGGATTTCCAAGAGTGGATGTATTTATGCATTGCTACTATTCGGAAGAATTCTGATCTTATCCGATGTGAAGAACATATCAGTAATGCCATTTTTTCCAATTATCAAACGTCCTAACCTCTAGGAATTTCTTCATGACTTTCTATCTTTTATATGTGGTTATAGGAATGAGGAATTATCCAGGGTTGTCACCTACGGGATCAAGAAGTGCCTCTCAAATCTATGATTTTTTACCCTCAGCTCACAATGAAGGAAGGGGCTAAACATTTTTGAAGGGGGAATGATGCTTTCTTCGTTGTTATTTTGTACTTCCTCGACAAATAATTATACAACCAAAGAATTTTTATGATGCCTGGAAAGAAGTCAAAGAATGGGGAGGTATTTATTTTCAATTCCCAACATTCACATATATTAGGGTGCCCAGATTCTCAGGTTCTCCTTACAAGTTACCTAGGTTCCCTACAAATAAGTGGGTATTAATGGAGTTGGTTCGACAATTGTTTCATTATCATAAGATCGAACATGACAGACACAAGATAGGAGCTCATTTCCCCATAACTTTGGAAAGATACACATGTGCTACCATGTATAAAGTAAAAAATGTCAAAGGGGAAATGCAAAAAATTACTCTGAAGACCTTTCACCCACATTTTTTTAAGTATTGGGATAATTCGATGGACACACCTGACAGTCAGCATTCATGTGCCATAATTGGAGGATATCTTATACAACTTCAGGGATGGGATCACCATAAGGGAAAGGGACTTTGAAAGGTTAACTCTCTAAGAGGTATCCCAGTGCGGAATTAAAAATGTCCTTGAAGGTCTCCAAGATGATGGACAAGTTTTATACCCCTTTTATGAGAAGAATAATGTTAGAGATCAACCATTTCCATGGATTGATTGGTCGCTTGAGGAATGTAGTAGCACAAAATAAAGCATGGTTCCTATTCTCAATCGGACCTACCAGTGGCTGACATCATTGGGAATCATGCCAAAAACATCATATCACCTCCTTGGTGAGACAATTCAGGTACAACCACTAGTGGTCCATTCCACCCCTTCAAAAGGAAGAATATCTACTCCCAAACCTGCTCCAAAATCTTGTAGAATCACCATTATCTACAGGGGTTTAAGATCTTCCTCCAGGGTCTCCACAACATAAGTTTCATCATCCATAGTGCCCTCCACATAGGTCATTGACCTTAGTGTTTCTCCATCTCAAATGTTGCATACACCATCTTCTCCACCTCTTCCCTCTTCACCATTCTCATTTTCTCCTTCCCCTCCACCTCTCACTCTTCCTTTAGCCACATCCTTCATTTCTTATACTCTCATTTCCCCCACGCTCCTCACTTCATCCCCTTCCATGGCACAATTATTCTCCTCTCTTCCTTCTTTTTCATCTGAAGATGTTCTGGCTTTAGGATCTCCTTTTGGGACTCCTCTTCCTCAACAAGATCCCTTTGTTTCCACTCCAATTACATCCATGCCTACGGTCATTCTCTCCACTCCACCTCCTATTTTCACCACATCATTTCCCCTCAAAATACAACAAGTGCTTTAGTAACACCAACACAATCTATTGTCTCAGTAACATTTCTTATGTCATCTACTGAATCTTCTTCTTCTATCCCCACATGGCTGAATAGGTAGACTCCTAAGAAGAAGAAGAATATTCTCATTGTTGATGTTTTTGATCTCAATGTCCTAGATCCAACTCCCTAGAGACAAGCAAAGAGGCCAAGGGTCATTTCTAACCTATTAGTCAATCAAACTGGGGAGAGATTTGTTGAAATAGAAACCCCGGCTACTGGTAAAACCAAAGAAACTATCACTGCATTAGATTATCAAATCTCGTGGTTTTCCCTTGGAAAGGCTACTCATGAGGGAGCCAGGCTGGATGTTCAGGTTTCCCTAGGTAATCTTTTGGATAAGTTTGACAAGGAAAAGGTGACCAAAGATGAACACAAGAACAAGGTCAAACAATTGACTTCCATTCTTACTAAGATCACAGAGCTTGTTCATACCACTACCCTTTTCGTGCCCCCAAGATTTGATGACACCTCTTTCTCTGTAGTCGATAAAATTGGACAACAACGTCGGGAAATAGGAGCATGGATCAAAATCTTGATTCAGGATAGAGAGTAGGTGATCAAAGATGCTATTAATATTTATAATGAGTTGTACTATGGAAAAGATATTGTCTCTAAAATGGATGGAATTATTACAAAAGAAAGTGATTATTTGGAGTTCACACTCGAAGCCTGGAAAGAGGTATGGAAAATCAGGTTTGATCTACTTATGATAGAAGTGATCATTGATGATTCCTCAAAATTGTCCGAATATAGTGAATCCATGGAGTTCTGGGTTTGGATATTGCAGGAGGCAATATCTAAGTTAAATGAGAAGAGAATAGAGGCAATTGATAGCCTCAATTACATTATAGACGAATTTGATAAAATCCATTGTAGGTTTCTAGATGAGAGTGTTGATGCATTTTAAGTTGAACAAATTATTTCCCAATTTAAGATCTTGGTAAATTAGGATGACGAAGAAACCAAATCCTTCGGTCTCAATTCTATCCAGAGTTTGTTGTTATACCAAAATTTATTGATCCAACTCAAGAAATTACAAATCCTACCAAGAAGTTACTTGGGAAGTTAGTCAAAGCAGTGGAATTGGTCAGGGTTCTGAATTGCTATGCGTGCAGACCATATGTTAAAGAAGTTCACGAAATCATCAAATGCTTTCTTGACTACATGAAAAAAATATCCAATGAAGAAGAAAGAAAGAATCAGATCAAGGAACGGGTGCCGCCAACCCTAACTGAACATGGCTTCCATTTTTGCAATCTCCAAGCTGCAGAACCGTTTCAAGTTACAGATTTGACCCAGTCAAACCTGCACAACTACTTCATTATTTTTGTGGGAGATTTTTTCTTAGTGTAACTACATTCTATTTTTAGCATTTAATGATTAAGAAGGGTAGCTATAATTTCTCAACTCTCCTAATCTATAAATACAAGAATACATTTTGTAATCCATGACTTTTTGGATCTTTGTGTAAGGAGGCTCTACAAATTGTTGAGCTCTCATATGCAGGATTTAGCCTTAGTACTGAATATGGAACAATATTTTTTTCATCTATTTGATGTTTTGTGTATTTAAATATTTCATTGTATACTTGTGAATTTTTTCGTTCCTTGTATTTAATGATCTATCTTACCTTCAAATTGATTAATTTTCTTCATATAAGATTTTAGTTGTAATTAGTGAAATTTACTCACCTCAGTTGTGGAGCAAAAAATCCCTTCTATTATTTCTAAATCTCATAATCATTTAAAAGTCTTGTTGAAATATATAATAAGTTATGCATGCAATATATTCTTCTGTGAAGGTATTATGTGTTTAATAATCTGATCTATTTGTCCTTTAGATTATTAGTGCATCACCTCCTTTTTGTTTATTTTCAAGTCTTCCTTCTCCCCCTTTTCTTCAAGAATCAGATAGAGTAGTTTATTTTAAATATTTTATTTTTGCACCTTGATCTTCAATTAGATGCACATAGCATAGTAGGAATTCGGCCTTCTCTAGAGGTTCATCCCAAGGAGCCAAGGTCCCATGCCTTGGGGATGTTCCCATGTTGCACTGGATCATCTAACAATTCAATAGGTGCACGATCCAAGTGACAACAATAAGCTATGATAATGGGTAGCCTCCAAAGTGAAAATTTTAAACTTGAAACTTAGTGTTAACTTGTCATTTTTTCACTTAGAAAAAAAGTTAACGAAACATGTTTTTCTCATATGCACAAAACACCCCTTCAAACCTTGTAACAAAAAATTAATGATTTAGCTGTGTTCCTTAGCCATGTGGGATGCATATCAACCTATATAACATCTATAGATTTTTTTTTCCATTTTTAGGCACGTGTTTAGGATCCCAGTTGGCCATTTCGCAGCATTGGACAACTGCTAAAAGAGGAAAGTAGAGTTTAGTTTGGGCCCGCGGTTTGGGCCCTTGTATCAAGAATTAAAATTTTGTTACAATATTTATTTAGGAAAATAATAATAAATTAATAGTTTCAATAAAATCATGGTATAATTTTGTTTTGCAAGGGAGTTTTATGGGCCTCCGATCGTTGGTTGACAAGGTCAAATTGGTGAAATTACAATAAGTAGCTCTAGAAAGGAAGTCTTAATTTGAAGCCTATTCATCATATTTGAATTTTTTCTACTTCAAGGGATTCCCTATGGATAGAAGATTTGGTAGAAATTTACTCATGGTTTGTTCAAGTCTCGAAAAATGGGTTTCAAACTCATTTTTGGGACTTTCGCCAAATTGGTCATTTTTATAATCTTGTGGCCCTAACGAGAAAATTTCCATGGAAGATTCTCCTAGCCGAATAGCTATTGGAAAACCTTTAAACACTATCACACGAATCTATATATCTCTTTCATGACACTTTTTTTGTATGTATTGCTTGTGGGAAATTTGATATTTTCTCTCTCCTCTCTTTATCTCTCTCTAACTTGAAAGAGAACTGAAAATACATTTGTGTTCTTACCCTTGTTTCTCATAAAAGTGTTTAAATGTATTGTAAACTGAATATTCTATATATACATGAAAATTTTAGTCGTAGGGGAAATCCATGCCAGTGTCCTTTCGTTGACCATGTTTACACTAGATTGACAGGTTGTAGGTAGCGTAAGCAGGATTAAAATGGATGGTAAAAATATAATTTTAATGTTTATTACTAAAAATGTGTAATAAAGATGGAATTAGAATAATCTTCTATTCTACCAATAGTACTTTTTGTATTATTAAAGAAATAAGAGCTCATTGCATTGCATGCATGTGTTAAATAAAGTGATGGTGAAATTTTACTTGTAACCTTATAATTCAACTGTATTGTAGAATAGCACATTTAGTTAACTATGTTGAATCCTCATAATTTTTATGTTGGCATGGTAGTGAGCTAAAAGATGAAAAGTATTTATGTCGTAAGCATGTAAAGAAAAAGGTTTTTAATTGATAGTATGAATTGTGATGGTTCATTGAAACCTTTTTGCACCCTTTTCCACCTTGAATAAAAAATCATGTGTTTCCAACATAACATAGTGCACTTAGCATCTTGCATAGCATTTTTATAGTAATTAGTAGATAGGAACAATAATATTTAACTGATAGATGTTGCAATGACATTCGATATGTAGTTGTCATGGTTGTATTATAATGCACTCAAATCGTGCTTCCTACATGAAATAGCTGTGATCAACCCTTCCTCTTCCAAAGGTAAAATATGTTGCCTCTAGGATAATTTGACATCTTGGTTGTACACAATATGGAATATTTGTAATAGGTAAAGTGGTTGTTCCATTAAAGGGTGCTTTAACTCCATTTGAATTGTAAGTGTGCATGGTTATCTTAATTTTCACTTTAAAAAAAATATTCCCTGCCCACCGTCGCCATGAACAAATCCCAAATTTCACAAAATAAAACACTTTCAACTCTGGAGAAAGATAGTGGTGGGTTATAGGTGTTGTGAGAAAAATTTGAATAGACATAAATTTCACCACAAGAAAAAACGGGGATTTAATCATAACGGACTTTTGTCTTTTCAAATAATTAATAAAGGACATCCATGAGGAGCGAAACTTTCATGATATGCTTACCATGAATGGGCATGTTCCTTTTGAATCAAGATGAATTATTCTCAAGACCACTTAATAAGATTTCAGTGAATGAAAACTCGATGTATATTTCTTATTGCTTGGAATGATGCCCTAAGGAAACCTTAGATTGTTGTATGTGGATTTTCTTCTCTCTTATCATATGTCTTTTAATACTTGGGTGTCTAAATATTAATGAAAATAATCTCTTATATGGGACTATGCCCTTTTGAGCTCCTAAATATCTAAATTGGAAACTAAAACTTCATCATTTTGCATTCTTCTTTTAAACAATGTTAATGGATGACTTAACTACACAATGTAAAGGTGGAAAGAATACAAATTAAAGAGAATAACCTTGGAAATGTATGGTTTCTTAGAACATAAACACCCTAAATTTTATCTAGTGAATAAAATGCAAACATGATTGTAATACGAATAAAAGTAAAGGAAATTACTCTTTATGAGATAACACAAAGATGAGGAAACTCGTAAATTGTAAATGATAATGGATGGTTTGAAGATTTTTATAAATGGGACAACATGGTGTGTTAACATAACGAAATATAATGAAAAATCTAAATCTTGAGACCTATGTGAATGATTATTAAGAACTCAATATTTCCTTCTTGTAATCCTTTATATTTCTATTAGACTATGTATGTATGAGTGATTGTGGTTGACAAGGTCACCTTGTTTGTGGAATGAATGTGCTCATGAGGCTTGGTTATCAATAACCCCTATTATTTACCAATTGATAGAAGAATAAAATTTTATTCGTGATATAGGTTAGATTACCTTACCTCCCTCTTTTTTTGGTTGTGCTTATTTCCTTCACTTTAGCTCAATGAATATGTGAAATGTGTAGGGGGTAGTGGAACTTTCTCACTTGAGGAATCTAACTAATGGGTCTAATTATGATAGTAGTGGAAAATGGTTGTAAATACCTGATATGCATACCATCCTAAGGGGATTGTTATGCCACACTTTGGGAGGGAAAAAACGAGGTAAATTTTGTGAGATTGCAATGAATATTGGGTGATGATGACACCTCGAGGATTTAGGGATAGTACTTGCATGCTCCTAAATAGTGAGTTAATCCTCTTTATCAATAGTTTGTGGAATAAATATCCTTTAAATTTAAGTGAACTTTGTTGTCACACACCTCGAATAATTAAGACACACATATATGTTATTAGATGAGTTTTTCTTCTTTAATTGTTGTTGTGGAATGACTTAGAATTTTATGTGTGAAAGGTAATGTAAACCAAGTTTGTTCTTACCCCGTGAGGACTTCCTATAAGAATCCTTGTGGTATATAACTGATCTTATCTTCAACCTTTGCACCTATGTTAGGCTTATGTGAATGATAGCTTATGGAGGATTGTTTTGGTTTCTTCGTGGAATTGGTGGACTTTTCCCTGTTTAGTGTAGGTATAGTGTGTTTTTTGGGTTCCGTAAAATTGGCTTACAGACTTGGACCCAACCCTTGTATTGTGGATCTAATTTTAATTTCTGATTTGAAAGAGATAACGCAAAAAAAATTTGGAATGTAATACATGATCAAACCATAGAGTAAAATTAACCTCCTCTATTGTGTGGTATTGAGATCCATGATGGTTATAACGGTGTTTCTACAAGGATATTACTCTTGAACTATCAAGATGTGATGCATACAAAAGTATGATGGTACACCTTGGGTAATTTGATATATTGCAAAGGAAAGTGTTAGTGTTATTTGTGTCTGGTGAATTGGGCTAGTATCTTTAGTGTTAAATTTATTAATGAAAAAAATTGCTATATTTTACAGTTACTTTTTGGTTGGTAAAATTATGGGCATTACAACTCATTAACCCATATTTCACAAAGGAATCTATCCTTTATGTATACGGCGTATATCTTAGTGTAGTTGAAGTTCTCACTCAAAATAACAATGAAGGTTTGGAGCATTTTATGGCTTTATTTATCCAAACATTGAAAGACTTTGAACTCAGATACATTCATTTAGAAAAACATGTCTTCTCCATCTTACGAGCTCTCAAGAAATTCAATCCTCTCATAACCACCAACCACATCAAATTTCTAGTCTCACATCCTAGTGTGAGAAATTTCATTATGGGTGTGGAAATTTGTGAAAGGAGAGCCAGATGGGTAACCAAAATAATGAAGTTCAATATAACCATCAAGGCCACAAAATTGTTTAGAGGCAGAGCCTTATGTGAGCAAATTTCTTTGGGTGCTCAAAGTGACCATGAGACTTCTTTATTTATCGAAGAAGAGCAAGAACAAATAACAAATAATCCACATGGTAAAGGAATTCAACCTATCTGTGGCATTTGGATGAATTACATTATTAGTTTCTTAGCAATTGGTGGCTATCCTCCAGGTTTGAGCAAGAAAAAGAGAAAAACCCTCAAGTTATAATCAATTCCTTATGATTTAATTGATGGTATTCTTTTCAAAAGAAATATTAATGGTGTCTTGATAAGGTGGATTGATGGAGAACAAGTAGATAAATTCTTGGAAAAATTTCATGATGGTTCATCCAGTGGACATTTCTCATCCAAGAATACATCAATGAAAATCCTTGTAACATGATAAGGGGGCACTGTGTTGACTTCAGATGGCAGAACAAGGTAATAGTGAAGAAACATTATCCTCTTCCCCGTATAGATGAATTGTTTGATCAAATGAGGATAGAAGGAGTGTTCTCCAAGATATATCGAAAGTCTGATTATGTTGGGTTTTAAAATGGTACTTTAACAAAACCACAGTCAGGGGACAACAAGTCCCTCCTCTTTATGGGAGAGGTTCCCTTATTGAAAGCAAGTAGCAAAGCTTATATACAAATGTACAACTTTCATCTTAAGGCTGGACTTCTGACATCTTGAAATGTTTTTTTTACCAAAATAGCTTATCAATACAAATGAATGGAAGAAACTGAAGAAAGGGAAGAGCATAATATAACAGTACTTTCAAGAAATATAGATAGCAAAGTATAACCTTATACGTATTGAGAAAAGGTGATACAGAATATAATCATTCACATTCACAACATAAGATATCATTCCATAGACACAAAGTTCTAGAAATCATATCAATAAGAACACAAAGTTTCTTATTGCAGAAGATAAATGATCCACATATTTCAGGCAAGCAAGAAGAGACAATAGATGAAGATAGAGAGAAAGGGGAAATTCTTCTGTATTGATTGCTTTCAATTCTATTTACACTTCAAAAGTATCAGAGTCCAACATTTTGCAATGAGCCAAGCTCTTACATTTATAGATGAAGTGAAGAGAGGAGAAGAAGAGAAGGAAAGAAATCTGATTTGGAAGCTCAACCACCAACCATCAATGCCCTTGCAAATCAGCTTACAATCTGTCAAATCTGGTTCTGCATGTCTTTGGCATGCTGAAGAAGGAAGGATGGAAGATCAGATCAAATCTGATCTAGTTGAAGCAGTCAAATCACATATTAATGGTGTGAAAGATGGTTTCTAGATTTTCACCCAAATCAAGACATCCAATCAGTTCTTCATGTTGTTTGGCGTGTAGCAGACGTCGAGATTTTTCCAAACAATCTTCCCTTGCCCAAATCCAAGCTTCCAATTGAAAGATATGGCCATTTGAAATTATGCATCGAATCCATACAAAAATGGCAAAAATGCAGTTTTTTTTAAAATGGATCCGTGGGCCCGAAATTCACTTTTGCGCCTTTTGGGAAAACACAAAATTATAAAAACCTCCCATAGCCCCGCAAGCCCACAACTTCACTTTTGATATAGGTCTGACACGTGGCTTTACCTAAGTGTCAACGGAGTCGCGGCTCACTTTATAATTTTACTTCTTTTGGAAACAAAGCCAAGATTCCCAAAAAGCTCTGACGACCCGCCTTCCCGCTTTGACTTTTGATGCGGGCTCAACATTTGGCTTTTTCTGGTGCACCGATGGGGTCGCACATTACCTTTACACTTTATTCCTTGTACGAAATAAAGACAAATACTCCAAAGTGCTCTGGCGATCTGCCTCCCCGCTTTGAATTTTCAACGTATATTCATTACCTGGCTTCAGTGGGGTTGCGGCTCATTTTGTAACTTTAATCCTTTTGGCAATAAAGCCAAAATTCCCAAAAGGCTCCAACGACCCGCCTTCCCACTTCAAACTTTAAAATGGCCATGTGTCCCTTTGCGGTCCTGTTCTGTATTTTTGTGTTTTGACTAAGTCCTTCTATTTGGTGAAGGCTTTATGTCTGACTCGGGACACATGGAGGCTTCCTGCTCATTTGGAGACCTATTTGACCTGACCTTCAAAGGTACACCAATTGGACACATGGAGAGATGGCACACATTTGGGACCTATTTTTATATTTGCCCCTTGAAAGAGCGTTGAAGGGGCATGTGTGGCTTTCCACTGGTTCTCCTTTCCTTAGCCAATTCAACGGCTAGTTCTGCCCCTTTTGAATTTTTCTGGACCCTAGACACATGGAGAGTTGGCACTTGTTTGGGAACCACCTTTAGCTTCGACCCTTAAAGGTGCACTGATGAGACACATGGCATCGTCCGTTGGCCTTATACTTTTCAACGGACCAATTTATACTTTTTGAGGCTCTGACCACGTGGAGGGTCTGTCCCTTGGGTCTCACTTCTGAATTTACACCGATGAGACATGTGGCGCCTTCCACAGGTCCATTGCTTTGCCTCGAGTTGAGCTCGTATGCGAATTCTGAAAACTTCGAGCCCTTTTTTCAATCTTCTCATGAGTGCTTTGATCTCCTTTGACGTCATTGGCCTCCTTCACTGACCCTGCCCCTTCATTGTTGGATTTGGAATGTGGGCTCGCATGACTGAACTACCCCTTCCTAATTTTCTTTTGTGTGGGGTCGTGTTTGATCAATTTTTCCGGGGGAAAAATTGGGATAACATGGCACCAACTCAAATTTTTCAAACTTGACTTGAAAAATGAGGGGAATTTTGAGGGTGACAACAACTGGCTCTTTCTAGGGATGACTTGGCTAGGACAGAGGAACGAGGCAAGATCAAGAACCATAGAAAAACTCTGGGAAAGTAGACCAGTGCCTTATCCATTGGGAAAATAGAGTCAAAGGAAAAACCAATACAGAAGACAACACACACGGAAGGGAAACAAACCAAAAGGAAAGACAAAAACAAAAGACAACAGACAACAAGGAACAGGAAAGGAAACAAGCCAAAACAAGGAAAGTATATACAAAGAAAGAAGAGGATATTTACAGGGGAAAGAAGGAGGATTGCATGAAACTTACACAACTCTAGAGACATGCTGAGAAAAATAAGTACCTTTGTGGAACAACATGGTGAAAGTATGAGGCACCCATGAATTGAAGATGAGCAGTTGGGTGTACCAAAATATCATGGGAACACTATGTGGCTTGAAAAGAAAAATTGAGGAAAGAAGACCATCCAGATAGTGATACTCCATACTAAAAACATTCAGTCCTTGTGAAGAACTGAATATCTTCTTGAGGCTCCTCTTCTGTGGATGAATAGTTCCATACAAAGACTTGTACGACCCTCGACTACGTTCATATTGATTTCTACACATCACCAAACTTTGACAACTGGATCCATGAGAAAATCCAATCCCAATATTGTCAACTCCCTGTTTTGATGGAATGATGCTAGCATATGAATGAAGATTGCAATTATCACCATGGCACATCTCATGAGAAACATAAACTTCCATTGAATTTTCCTTGTAACCATATTCAAGAGGAATTTGGAAAAAGGTACTGGATGGTTTACCATTAGGTGTAATCTTGACCATGTTTTTGAAAAACATACCTGTTGTTTTTGCAAAATCAGCACCTGATTCTAGAAGATCATGACTCTTAGGTACAAGTTGCATTGTTGATTTGTCTTCATGATTAGCAGGAAATTAAAATGTTGTCAGACTAAGTAAATATTAATCAGCAACATCATCCTCTTCCTTTTGTTTGCATTTTGAAGGGTGAGCTGAGACAAGACTGTCATAGTTGTGAAGAAAAGATTCCAAGCAGGGCTCTCCATTTTCTATTTGTTTTGAAGGACTGCAAAAAGGCTCATGTGTGCTCATCTCATCCATAGATATAACATGGGAACTAGTGATCTCATTAATTTATTTTTCTTTGGGTAAAGGCACTTGCTTATCTTTGAGAGAACTTAAAACAACAAGAGAATGGTCTACAGTGATCTTCATCTCAGTGCATTGAAATTCTTCAATCATAGGAGAGAGAGGGATCTTGTCCATTTTGTTATGATGAACATCCACTTCCACCAGCATAGGGGCACTTCTTTCAAAACAAGAACATTCAACCTTGGTACATGACATATCTTCTACAGACTCTATTTCAGGTTGAAAGAAAGCCTCAAGTTGTTTGTCTTCTTCATTATTTGAAGGAATATTAAATTGACATGCATCAGGTGGAGCAACAAGAAGACATTCATTGGTGGAATTGAGATAATGTTGAGGAATGAATACCTGATCATGAGTAGCTTCTAGAACTTGAATGTTCTCCTCTTTGTTACAAGGTGTCTCAAATTCATTGACTGAGTGTTCTTCAGCTTGTTTGAAAAGTTTTTGCAATGTTTATGGAAACAATCTTGGATTTACACCTCTATAGAAGTTCTGCAGAAACCGAGCATGTTCTAGATTGAATGGAGCTTGAAAACATTTAATAAGGAGATATACATCATCATCCTCACTATCACTATCACTTGGTGATGTGGGCGAAAAAGTTTTTTTCATTTTCCTTTCGTTCCTGGGAAGGTTCCTAGATCAAGAGAATGAACATGACAGGAGTTCATTCCCTAGTGGTATTTTTCCCACTTGTATACTATAGAGTCGCTAGACCAAAAATGATCTTGAAGTTGTTCTTTTAGAAAGGGATACGTTTGAAATGAAATCCCCAATGGAGTCACCAAAAACTGTTGGGTTTTAAAATGGTACTTTAACAAAACCACAGTCAGGGGACAGCAAGTCCCTCCTCTTTATGGGAGAGGTTCCCTTATTGAAAGCAAGCAGCAAAGCTTATATACAAATGTACAACTTTCATCTTAAGGCTGGACTTCTGACATCTTGAAATATTTTTTTACCAAAATAGCTTATCAATACAAACGAATGGAAGAAACTGAAGAAAGGGAAGAGCAGAATATAACAGTACTTTCAGGAAATATAGATAACAGAGTATAACCTTATACGTACTGAGCAAAGGTGATACAGAACCGAATCATTCACATTCACAACATAAGATATCATTCCATAGACACAAATTTCTAGAAATCATATCAATAAGAACACAAAGTTTCTTATTGCAGAAGATAAATGATCCACATATTTCAGGAAAGCAAGAAGAGACAATAGATGAAGATAGAGAGAAAGGGGAAATTCTTCTGTATTGATTGCTTTTGATTCTATTTACACTTCAAAAGTATCAGAGTCCAATGTTTTGCAATGAGCCAAGCTCTTACATTTATAGATGAAGCGAAGAGAGGAGAAGAAGAGAAGGAAAGAAATCTGATTTGGAAGCTCAACCACCAACCATCAATGCCCCTGTAAATCAGCTTACAAACTGTCAAATCTGGTTCTACGCATGTCTTTGGCATGCTGAAGAAGGAAGGATGGAAGATCATATCAAATTTGATCTAGTTGAAGCAGTCAAATCACATATTAATGGCGTGAAAGATGTTTTCTAGATTTTAACCAAAATAAAGACATCAAGTCGGTTCTCCATGTCATTTGGCGTATAGTAGACGTCAAGAGTTTTCCAAAAATTTTCCTCCCTTTCCCAAATCTGAGCTTGTAGAGGAGGACCAATTGAAAGATATGGCCATTTTAAATTTTGCATCGAATCTGTACAAAAATGGCGAAAATGTAGTCTTTTCAAAATGGATCTGCGGGCCCGAAATTCACTTTTGCACCTTTTGCAAAAATTCAAAATTATAAAAACCTCCCGCATCCCCACAAGCTTGCACAACTTCACTTTGGATATAGGTCTAACACGTGCCTTTACCTTAGTGGCAACAGAGTCACGGCTCACTTTATAATTTTACTTCTTTTGGAAACAAAGCCAAGATTCCCAAAAAACTCTGACGACCCACCTTCCCGCTTTGAATTTTAATGCGAGCTCAATATTTGACTTTTTCTGGTACACTGATGGGGTTGCACTTTACTTTTACACTTTATTCCTTTTACGAAATAAAGCCAAAAACTCCAAAGTGCTCTGGCCATCTGCCTCCCCGCTTTGATTTTTTAACACATATTCATTACCTAGCTTCAACGAGGTTACAGCTCATTTTGTAATTTTACTCCTTTTGGAAATAAAGCCAAAATTCCCAAAAGGCTCTGACGACCCGCCTTCCCGCTTCGAACTTAAAAATGGTCATGTGTCTGACCCAAGACACATGGATGCTTCCCGCTCATTTGGAGACTCTGTTTGGACCTGACCTTCACAGGTGCGCCGACTGGACACATGGAGAGTTGGCACACATTTGGGACCTACTTTTGGATTTTCCCCTGAAAGAGCACTGAAGGGACACGTGGGGCTTTCTACTAGTTCTCCTTTCCTTAGTCGATTCAATGACTGGTTCTGCCCCTTCTGACTTCTGTTGGACCCTAGACACGTGGAGATCTAGTGCTTGTTTGGGGAATCATCTTTGGCTTTGACCCTTGAAGGTGCACTAATGACACACGTGGTGTCATCCGCTAGCCTTAGACTTTTCAACGGCCAATTTAACTTTTTGAGGCTCTGACCACATGGAGCATTGGCACTCATTTGGGGTTTGTCCCTTGGGTCTCACTTCTGAATTTGCGTCGATGAGGCACATGGCGCCTTTCGTGGGTCCGTTTCTTTGCCCCGAGTTGACTCACACGCGAAGTCTGAAAACTTCAAGCCCCTTCTTCAATCTTCTCCTATGCGCTCTGATCTCCTTTGACGTTGGTGGCCTCCTTCGCTGACCCTGCCCCTTCATTGTTGGATTTGGAATGTGGGCCCGCATGATTGAACCGCTCCTTCCAATTTTCTTTTGTGCAGGGTCGTGTTTGATCATTTTTTTGGGGGGGGGGGAAATTGGGATAACAGGCACCAACTCAAAAAATTTGAAACTTGACTTGAAAAATGACGGGAATTTTGAGGGTGACAACAGGTTACCATCAACTACAGATCACATAGGTGAATATTCACAAGAAATTTTTTTGGATTCGATATGGGCATTACAAGCTCACAGTGGTCCCTTTCGATCTGATGAATGCACCTACAGTATTATCAGCATCATAAATGTGGTTTTTAGGAACTTCTTAGGAAGATTTATCATTTTGTTTCTAGAGATGTTTTGATTTATTCATGCTCAATAGAGGTGCACCAGGAGCACTTGATACAGGTATTACAAGTTTTGAGGAAATGCCAAATTTTTGGGAATTTGGAGAAGTTTTCCTTCTTTCATACTAAGATTCATTATTTAGGGCACATTATCACATATGAGGGTATCTCAGTAGATCCCTCAAAGGTTTGAGTTATCATTGATTGTCCATCCCCCACCACAACGGTTGAGGTTAGGAGTTTTATGGGGTTAGTTGGTTATTACCGCATATTTTTTTAGGATTGCTAATCCTATCACTTCCCTTCAACGTAAAGGGAAGAAGTTTTGTTGGTCAGAGAAGTGTAAGCAAACCTTTCATTTTCTCAAGGAAGAATTGATGAATATACCCATATTTACAATTCCTGGTCCTTATTTTGAATTTTTGGTTTGCACAGATGCATCGATAAACGGACTTGGAGCAGTGCTCATGCAGGAGCATTGCATCATTACTTTTGAGTCCTGAAAACTCAAGGATTACGAACTTAACTATCCTACCCATGATCTTGAGCTTGTAGAAGTAGTTCATGCATTGGTTCATTGGAGGCATTTTCTTTTATTCAGGTCATTTGTTTTGACGACAGATCATTTGAGCCTTTAACATATATTTACGCAACCTAACCTCAATGCCCAACAACATATTTGGATGGAGTTCCTCTATGAGTACAATATAGACATCCAGTACATCAAGGGTAAGTAAAATTTCATTAATGATGCTTTGAGTAGGTGATGACATGATATTTCTACCTTGACTTTACCATTAGACCTCAGAGGCAAGATACTTCTACATATTTTAGGAGACAGATTCTATGAGGGTTCCAGGCGAGTGGTAGATTCTAACGGGTCCTTAGAGGGAAAGTATACAGGTTACACCTTAGATTCAGATGGTCTTCTTCAATTTTAGAGATGCATATATGTGCCTAAAGCGGGATTTTTATGTAGTTTTATTATTTCAAAGGCATATTGAGCTCCTTATTTGGCTCATACAAGGGTTAAGAAGATGCATGTGCACTTAAGATAGCTTTAATTTTGGCCTAGGTTACGCCACGATATTATAAATTGTGTATCATGTTGTCATTAGTGCCATAGGGTGAAGGCAAGCTATTCTCACTCGATAGGCCTTGTTTACTCGCATGATATTCCAAAGTGGAATTGGGACGTGTTTTCCATGGATTTTATAGTTGGTCTTCCTAATTCATCGTTTCATCATGATGTCATCATGGTGACGGTGCACAACTTGACCAAGGTTTCTCACTTCTCTCTGATGAAGGTCTTTTATAGTGTAGTTCCCATTGCACAGGTGTGTATGGATGATGTGATAAGGTTACATGGTATTCCTAGGACGATCATTTGTGATCATGACACTATTTACACTTTTGAGTTATAGACATCTTTATAGTCAGCCTTGGGGACTCAAATTATTTTCAGTTCAACATGCCACCCTCATAAAAATGGATAGATAAAGAGGGTGAACCAAGTGCTGGAGGATATGTTGTAGATGTATGTGATGGATCAGCAAAAGAATTGGGAGCATTATTTGTATGTGGTTGAGTTTTTTTCATAACAATTTTCACAATTCCATCGGCATGGCACCTTATCATGCCTTATATAAGAGACCTTGTAGGACATCATGAGTTAGGATAGATTGGATGATATGATTATTCTTGGCCCTGTTTATCTTCAAGATGTGGAGCAACAAGTTATTCTCATCTGGTAGTGTTTGAAGAAGGCTCGTGCACGTTATAAGTTGTATCTTGACACAAAGAGGGTAGAGCATCACTTATTTGTATATGACAAGGTATTTTTTAGATTGCGTCTACACAAGAGTCCAGTCCATTATTGAAAGGGCTCTAAGTTATTCCCTCAATTTATTGGGCCTGTCAAGATTTTGGATGTTATTGGTCTAGTTGCCTATCGCTTAGCTTTTCCGCCACACCTATCCCATGCCCACGACATGTTTCACATCTCAATGTTGTAAAAGTACATTCCTAACACATTTCATGTTTTTTATTGGTTGGCATTGCATGTGGAGGTCGAAGGATAGTGGATTTTGGATGCCATGCATATTTTGGAGCACTGGAGGTTGGCCCTTCAGGGGTGATACCTAGACCAAGTTAAATTCTAGTATGACATGTATGATGAGGCTGCATCTACTTAGGAGGATGTGACACCATTATAGGCCCGATACACTTACCGCTTTTAGTGACTTCCTGGAGGAAGTCAATTCCTAGAAGAGGGGGATGTAGTGCCCACCTATTTTCTTATTCTCATTTTGAGCTATATAGACTCCTTATATCTTGATTATCTGGATTGACAGGGATATTACTACTATGTTCTATCATTTTGATGTGACATTGCTTCATGATATGGTTATTTGATAGCACTAGGATGTTAACTCTTGTTGAAAAGTTATCGATGGGGCATACAATGTCATGCTCATTGATCAACTATATGTGTTAAGATGATATCATGATTTGATTTGATCACGATCTTGTACTATTATTGGATTTATACTTGATGCATGGCTGTAAACCTTCTTACTATGTTGATGATTCGTTTCTATGATATATTTCTTAGCTAGCATGATTATGTATTGATGATTGTTATGATGCATATGGATATTATCGTATTTTGATTTTTGATATTGGACATGTATGAGGTTTTCCTTTACTGTGTAGGTGATAGGTATTGGGCTATGTGAGAGATGTGAGATCCAAGAAACATATTCCAACTAGCAAGGCATGCCTTAAAGGGCCAAACCTTTCCTCTCTTATCAATTGTGACACTCTATGCATCTTGTTTATACATTGTCGTAAGTTTGGAAATTCATTCCTATTGTAATTATATTATCCATCTTCTATCAGTATGCAATGTGCTCATCTTGTTATAGTTCTATGGGTTGAATTTAACCCTCTTGTTTAATGTTTACCTAGTTTGTAATGTTCCCTCTATTTGGATTGTGCATTTTTATTGGCTCAGGATGTTTTTCATAGGTTAAGGAGGGATTAGGAAACCTAATCATGGATTAGATGAGGCTAATTTCCCCTCATAAATGCCATATTTTTCCAAACTCGGATTTGAAAAAAATGTGCCATTTAGGAAGGGTAAAAGGCAAGCAAATAACCTCATTTTCCTTGAAAAGAAGCCCTAGCCCCTATCCCTATGGTTGGGTGGGATCGTTTCAAAGCAAATGAATCCTAATGGCTTGATTTTCCTCTTACTCACTTCTTCATTATGAAATTTTGAATTTGGGGAATGTGTTGGAATTAGGAAATCCTAATGAGTATTTTGAGCTTAATTTTGTTTCCTCTCATTTTACATTTGAATGCAATTTCAAAGGGTTGGCATTGGTTATATTTTTGGTGGAGGGTGACACTTGTCACCCTACCATTGGATTGTATGGTGGTTATTTTCCCGTCATAATCCCTCTTGTTCATGGTTAGGGGGTTCTTTTGCTTGGAAAAATTTAGGAGAGCATTGTTTTGGGGAAAATCTTGGTGAGCATTTGGAGAATTGGTGAACCAACTTGGATTGGATTTTGGCCTTGAAATTACACGGTAGGATCTTACACATTTTTACTTCCTCTTTGGCTATGTGATTGAATTCGTTACATGTGAAATGTTGCTCATAAAAATGGAAATTTGGATGTTTAAATTTTGGTTCATTTTACTCCATCCACCCTTGAGGGGTGTGGATTTTGGAGCTTGTTGGGAAGAGGGAGGAATCCCTTCCTTATTCACTTTTAATGCTTGATTGGAAATCTTTAAATCATCTTGGTTTACCCTACTAAATTTGGTTTGTATGTAGGGATGCAAGGGGAATGGAGAGAGAGATAAGGGGAGTATAATGAAGTGATAAGGGGCAAATTTTGTATGGAGAGATAAAGAGAAAATTTATGCTTCATTTGGAGGTTTTTGGCTATCTATTTGGGACCTTTCCATCCCCTCTTCTCATGAATGAAGCTTGGTGCTTCTCTTGTTGTTTTTCCATGGTGTATTTGGCTTGAATGTTGTTTTTGAAACCATGTTTTGAATGTGAGTAAATTATTTTCACCTAGTGCTGGTTGGATTTATGTTGCCTCTTTCCCATGGTCTTGGGGGAGGCTAGTATTCCTTATTGCTTCTCTTAGAGGCATGTGATAATGTCATTTGGGTGGGTGATCAACCAAGATTTCATCTATGGTTTTTTGGATTTTCTCTTATGTTGTTTTGGAGATGGAATGATTTTTTTTGGAGGGCCAACTACAAGTTTAATTTGTTAAAAAATTTGCTCAAATTTCGGCAAAAATGTCATGCTATCTCAAATTTAATAGAGGGCTTATAGACTTGTATTTAATGTTGTTTTTCCTTCTTATTATTTATAAGAAAAATGTATAAAATTGACATCTAAACTGAATTGTTTTGATGTTAAAATTTTGTTTAAAAGACTCACGAAAAGATTGGTATTTGTTGTTTAAAAATGTATCCTAGTTGTGTATAAAATGGGATTCCACCTTGTTTTTAAAGGTTTTAAGTTGCTTTTTTAATCTCAGTTTTTCTTGTTTAAATCATTTTTGAAAATGAAAGAGATCCGATTAAAGGATAAAGGAAATTTAGAGTGTTTATGGAAAATCTGAAATGAAATTTATCTCTCTTCCTCATAATTAAAATCTGAAACTTCCGCACTTAATTTTTTTTCCATGGAATCATGAAACAATTTGAATACTTGTTTTAAAGTCTCCTAAGATTTGTTGTTGCATTGATCAAGTTTAGGAGATGAAATAGTTGTGTTACAAGTTACATCTTGTTAGTTCAAAGTGAAAAATATTGATGTTATACATTAAATTATGTAATAACTCATATTTCCAAATTGGTAGTGCATGATCATGTTTAAGCTTGTTTATACTTAACAAAATGTCTTAGGATTGTCCTTATTGAAACATATATTTTGTCCTCTCCCAAAATTGTGATAAGTTGAAACAAATTATTTTACTTTATTGAGAAATATCTTCCATGTGTGTGTGTGTGTAGTTGTGTCATGTATTTCTCTTATTGAAAAATTGCTAAGTTGAGAGTTAGAAATCTTAAAACTTCCTATTCTTCATAAAATAGTACTAATGTATAAATAACCCAGTTATCAGGAAAATTATTCATTTGAATGGAAACTATCTATATAAATATATGTATGTATATGTATATGTATATATATACAAATATACACACAAATAAATAAATAAAATTATATTATCAAAGGAGAGATTGTAAACCTTTTATTAAAAAAAAGGGCATTGATAGTTTTTTAGCTAAGTGTTTATTTAAAAGAAATATATATATGTGTGTATATATATGTATATATGTATATGTGTATATATATATGTATATGTATATATACATATATCAAGTGGATATTCCATCACTTCCCGCCACAATTTAATTGTTTAATGTAATTAGATCTTTTTTCCAATAGGAAGTATTAGTTTCTAGTGAAAGTTGAATGCAAGTTCCGATCATTACATCTCTCTTTATTCCCGGATAATAAATAGGAAATTGCTCATTTTTATTTTTCTTTATGGTATTTACTTTTGCAACGACAACACTTAGTCAATGTTCTAAACAATATCTTGTTCAATGATCATTATATATTATATCAAAAAACTAGATAGTCATATGGGTGATATCAAATAGTTTGCAAATTTGCAGTAAGATGATTGAGCCCCATCCCCCATGTACAAGAGTGAAACACACACACACACCACACACACACACACACACACACACACACACACACACACACACACACACACACACACACACACACACACACACACACACACACACACATGGGAGAGGGGCGGTTGGAACGACTGTCCCAGCCCATCCCCCTCTTCACTTTTGCTACAAATACCCTCCCTTAAACCCCACATCCATGAAATTGTCGTGCCTCCCCCCTCTACACATGATGACTATGGCCCCCTTTAGCCGTCCAAATTCCACCACATAGTCTCTAAGGCCTTAAAACACACAGACCGCCCATAAGGCGTATTAACCATTTCAGCTTGCTTCTTTCAATAACACACACACACACTTAAACCTGAAAATGGGTTTATATTTTCATTTAAATAAAATAACCGATTTCAAATATGCTCTGAAGAATATCTTCTTTTAAAAAATAAATAAATTGGAAAATTAGCATATCCATTCAAGGATCAAATTTTAAACAAATGAATAACTATGGATTTCTATTTTAACAGAAACAGTATCCAAATCGCACCTTAATGGGTTTCAAACAGATTGAGAATAATAAATTGAATGTTTCTACCATTGATCTTCATACTTGAGCTTCATTCTCCATCCTATAAACCCAATACACAAAACCAAACAAATTTGTAATTGAATGAAATGAGATGAGATAAAAGAATAAATGATTTTAGGTTTTATTGATATCCATATAAGATTTTAAGGTTATAACATCCTACAATAGAGATATTTTAAATCTAAGGGATCACATTTAATTTGATTTTGACTTAAAATTTATAAGGTTGCCCTCCTTTTTGGAATATTAATTAATTAATCTCTTTTAGTACTTATGTATTAAACCTTTAAAGGAATGGGTCTATTTAGGAAACTAAATAGGACCCGTGACCATATTAGCCAACTAATGGGCTTCCCATAAATTTTTTTATCATTTTCAAAATGATTTTCTATTGTCATATTTAATTAAATCCTTTTAATCTCCTGAAGCGATAATTTTAATTATTATTTTAAAACGTATCCTTATACTCCGTCACAATTAACTTATCATGGAATGACTTTTTAAAACCACCTTATTATTATAAATCATGAAAGTGACGTTATGCCAACTCTTCACCTTATAATGTCGAAAATGTGACGTGGTCGTACAACGACGTAAAAAATATTCATATTGTACCTTGCCTTTTTCGTGTAAGTGGTTTGGAGCCTCTTCGACATGTTTGCGACTTAGTTGCATTATTATCGTTATGTGTTAGTCTTAATCACTCTTGTTTTATATACCTTTTTTATACTCATATTATTACTATTCATATCATTGCTTCAATTATTTTGGTTATCTTTTGGATGTTTTGGATCTCACGCTGAACAGGGTGCGACACCTTTGTTATGCATACGGTCATATAACTCCCTTTCATTAGATGTGTTCTCGGTTAGTTTCATCATCGTGTCAATAATAGTTCTACTTATAATATCTTTTAATTTACCTCGCAAAATCAAAATGATGAAATATTCATAGCGTTTCCAATAAAATCATTATATTTTATAAGCAAAAATTGAAGTTAATCATGACTTCTTCAAATATTTTCTATAAAAATCTATATCATATATGCTACATCCTTTAAAAATACAACAAATACATAACACGACTTGCTTTAAAATACGACAAAGACATAAAGCATAGATGTTTTGATGCCCCACTATTGGGTTCACTAATACATAGATATAGAAAGTTGTTTTCCTTACCAGTCCACTACTTTAACCACGCTACATAGAAACTAGGTTTTATTCAAATATAAATTCATAAAGCATACTTAATTTAAAAATTAAATCACCTAGCCGATGGGGTTTGGGTGGAGCGGTTAAGTCGAATGGTTGTTTCCGGCTCCACCCAGGTTCAAATCCCACTAAGGCATGATCTTCATTCGAGGTGCTAAAGTCTGAGGTAGCGCGGCTGGCAGGTTGGCTTTCACAAAGGTAGTTTCTGAATCAAGAAGAGATGCGCTAGATGTGTGTTCAAGCATGGCGAATCGTGGTTCGCTTGTGGTGTGTGCATGTGTGGCAGCTCATGATTCTCTAGACATGTGTTCTAATGTGGCAGCTCGTGGTTCGCTTGTGGTGAGTGCGTGTGTGGCAGCTTGTGATTCACTTAACGTGTGTGTGTGTGTGGCGGCTCGTGATTCACCAATTGTTGAGCTTAATTGATTTATCTTGGTTGATTGTACTCTGGTTCATAGGTCCAATCAAAAGTGTTAATCCTGGTTCATAGCTCTGGTCAAAAGTGTTTATCTATTAAAAAAATTGAAGTAAATCACCTAGAACATAGAAAAAATAGAATAGTATTTAAAATATTATAGATATTTACATTTTTTAGGAAAATACTTGATTCTTTTCTAATATAGAGATAGTTGTCAATAACACACAATGAAAAGCATGTCCATACACCAAAGCGGACAAAGCCCAAAAAAAATTATATTGAATGGAAAACCTATAACAAGAAGCCAAAAATATACAAGTATAGAACTGTAAGAGACAAAATCGTAGAAGTACATGGTTATGTCACCTTTCTTCAACTACTTAAAAAAACTAGATAAATATGAACAAATACTCCTAAATTGTGTAGAACTCACTCCCTTTTTCTTTAATGTAAATTACGAATCACTAGGAAAAAAATTTCCTTCCTTCTAACCCTAAAATGACATCAACATTGTGTAAAATAATAAAAAAGAGCTTTAAATTAAAGGGCATGTCACAATCGAGCCCCTTTGAGGAAATTTCTTGGAAAATAACACTTGATAGTATTCAACAGACAATCCAATGTATGCAACTGTCTCGACCCTTTTTATTTTAAATGGATGAAACAAGTAATAAATGTTAGATGTTTTTTTAATAAATGTTTGAGCTCCTTTTTGGCACATGGATGCTTAAAAAATAGAATATATTATTTACTATTATAACTTTGATATACTTCACTTGAAATTGTTTTTTGCTTGTGTGCAGTAATGCATATATATCAATATAAACTTCTTGATTCCAATCTAAGACCATGTGGCACACAATGACAACACACACTAGGAAAAATGCTAACAAATAAGGTTCAAATCTCAAGGCACCCAAAACATGGGTCACATGGCCAACAAAAAAATGTGGCAAGAACTTCATGATTGTGGATATGGTGAGCCAAAAACATACTTCTACGGCTCTAGAAAAAGTCTAGAAAAATAAAATGGGGAAGAAAGGATAAAAAGGAGGATGGAGAAAACAAGAAGAATGAAGAAGGAAATATGGTCAAACATGGAAGAGTAAAGTGTTGATAAGTGAGACATAGAGTCATATTAGTAAATCACACAATTAAAAGTGTTGAGAGTACCATGGAACACTATAAAAACATTGAAATTCATGTAAATTACAAAGAGAACAAGTTAGAAGTCAAATTATACACTTGGACTAAGATATTAAGAAATTATATAGTTAGTGCTCGATTGGTAAATAATAATTACGTTAGTAATTATTATAATGTAATTTTGTGTTAGTAAATATGTTCGTAATTTGTTAAATAGTTGTTATATAAAACAACTTATAACAAATACAGGTGAGTGAGTTTTGACAACTCATGTAGGTAGGTTAGAGAGTTGTTATAGCTACTTCCTATAATTTACGTTCAGGGTATTTCCTATATATGGATGTGTATGTAATGAAGTTTCATTGGAAACATTGAATATCATTCGTATTGTTTTTATGTTGTATTCTCTTAAATCTGGTGTATAGCCTTGATAATAATCAATAAACACATAAATACAATAGCACAACATTTACATTTATTTATGTAATTAAGTTTGATTTGTTGTGTTATATGTAATTTATCTAATTATAAAAATATGTTGTTAGTTTAATACTTTATCACGGGAAAAGAACTTTACACGATGGAGTGACGACTGGGTGTTAAATTTGAGGGTCATATAAATGTATAAGTTTTTCCATCATAAAATAAGTGGAATTTTTTTGAAGACCGTAGGCCATGAAAGGGGAACTTTTGAGTGAGATGTTGAAAATTCTAAATAAATATGAATGAGGATGATGATAGATAGATTTTTGGATTACCTGTGTGCAGATTCTCAAATTTATCAGGTATATTTAGACTGAAAAACTACACATAATAAATCCAAAAACCTATCTATCATTTCAATAGTGTGCAAAAATATTAAATCTTTGATAATTGAGAATTTTGAATGAATGAAAATTTTAAAGTTGTCAAAACAATAGTACAATAAATATATATTTCATCTAAAATATAAAAAAGTGAGCACTCCTTTTTAAAAGGTAGATAATGTTGACTTACTTTTAAAATATTTTCTAACCATATTCTTAGTTCTAGAAAGGAAGATGTATCTACAATACATCCCTCACTGTCCTAAGTCTATAAATATAAAATGGGGAAGAAAGGATAGGAGGATGATGGAGAAAAGTAGAAGAATGAATGAAGGAAATATGGTCAAACATGGAAAAATAAAGTGTTCACAAGCAAGACATAGAGTTATAACAGTAAATAACACAAATAAAAGTGTTGAAAGTCCCATGGAACACAAGAAAAACATTAAAATTCGTATAAAATACAAAGAGAACAAGTTGGAAGTCACACTGTATAGAGAACACATGCCGACAAGAGCTCAGCTTGAATTAATAATCAATAAACACATAAATACATTAGCACAACAATTACATTTATTTATGTACTTAAGTTTGATTTGTTGTGTTATATGTAATTAATCTAATTATAAAAAGATGTAAATTTAATACTTTATCAAGGGGAAAAAACCTTATAAGATGGAGTGACAACACGAGCTAAATTTGATGGTCATATAAATGTATAAGTTTTTCCATCATAAAATAAGTGGGTTTTCTTTTAATACCATAGGTCATGAAAGGGGGACTTTTGAGTGAGATGTCGAAAATTCTAAAGAAATATGAATAAAGATGATGATAGATAGATTTTTGGATTAACTTTGTGCGGTCTTTCAATTTATCTAACATATCTAAACTGAACATTTACACATAATAAATCCAAAAATATATCTATCATTTCTATAATATGCAAAAAAAAAAAAAAAATCTTTGATAATTGATAATGTTGAATGAACGGAAATTTTAAAGTCATCAAAACAAGAGAACAATAAATATATATATTTCTTCTAAAATATTAAAAAGTGAACATTCCTTTTTAAAGAGAAGATTATGTTGACTCGACTTCAAAAGTATTTTCCAATCATATTCTTAGTTCTAGAAAGGAAGATGTTTCTGCAAGACATATCTCACTACCCCAAATTGAACCCTAAAAAACAAAAACAAAAATCCAAAAAACAAAAAAACTTTCGCCACCTACTACCATAAAAATTGTTTTGTACCACCATAAAAATCCAAAAAACCAAAAAAAAAAATAGAGAGAGAGTTGGTATTGATACGCGTGACGCGTCTACCTACTCAAACTTCTTAGACGTTCTACGTGACCCGTTACAGTCAAAGTCAATTCACCAAAACTCAGTCTTTGGAACGACTGAAGTAGATATTCATTGTGTATATTTACATATATATGCTCCTGACCGCATTTCCATGGAGGAGGAAGGGTTTGAAAGGGCTTTGTACAGCAATATGTGGCCGGAAAATTCAAATACTGTAACTTCTGTGTAGTGGATAAGAAGGTTTTTTTCCGATCCAACTGAACATCGAACGATGGCGAGCAGAGAGTGCAACGAAGCATTGGCTGCGTGGAAATTTGAGCTCCGCGGCACCGGCGGAGAAAAAGATTGGATTGTGCAGGCCTCCGAGAGAGACATGGAATGTGTTGTGAGGGCACTGCAAAGGGAATTGAATTCCGCGGCTCCGGATCGCTCGAATTGCGACAATGTTTTCATCAACATGAATATGAAAAGGGGGAATGGAAATGACATCGCCCTGCAACTGACTCAGAAACCCCACTCCATGCCTGCGGGCGGAATTAAGAGACGCCCTACCAGGAATTCTCCCGTCACGTTTGTAACGGCAGAACCCAATAACTTCCGCGCCTTGGTTCAGCATGTGACCGGGGGCGTGGACGACACTGCGATGAGAGGGGCTGAAGTTTTGAAGCCGAGGCCGAAACGGCCATGCACATCTTCTCGTGTT
This sequence comes from Taxus chinensis, assembly GCA_019776745.2. Lineage (NCBI taxonomy): Eukaryota > Viridiplantae > Streptophyta > Pinopsida > Cupressales > Taxaceae > Taxus > Taxus chinensis. Next base: position 178,420,388 of record CM034151.1, read on the forward strand.
CTGAATGATTCGGTTCCCTTTCTCTCTCACAGTCGCAAACCCTCTTTTTCTGTCTTCCCCGCTGCGCTTCCCAGCGTTTTTAATGGATCTTCTCCTGCGCTGCACAATCCTTTACCTGAATCCTCTCCCTCCTCGTATTTATTTCCAGAGCATTTTGTTTCTATCAACCCCCTGATGGAATTCTGGAATTCAATATTGTCGCAGCCTCCGGATGGATCGACGTTTCAAAATTCTCAAAAATATGTTATAAATCGATGATGATCTTCAACCATATGTCGATGCATTCTCTTCAAAATTTTATTTCAATAAGGGCATGGTCCCATTGGGGAGAGGGGTGCTCCATAAATAATTTAAGGTCCCATGGTTTTAATTACTTTCTTTAGCAATGTGTGCGAAGATATTATAAGATCCTATTGTAATTTTATGATAATTTGTATGTACATAAAAATCATATTTCCCTCTAAAATCATCATAAATGATTGGTAGGAATGCATGTTATGTTCTACATGGGTGAAAATCAGCCTAAACTATAAGGGGAAACAGTAATATCCCTTATAGGATACCACTGTAAAATATGCAAAAGATAGACAAAACGCAGCCAAACAGAAATCTGGTTTTTTTGCAGAAAATTACAGCTAGGGTAGCGAACAGTAAAATATGAATAACTCCTAAAATATCCACTCAAATCACTTGAAAATTTAAAGGGAACTAGATAATAGTATAAAGAACACAAGGAAACTATTTTTGGAATTTTTCAGTCAATATAACGTTGCCAGAAAATTACAGCGTGCCCTAAACAACTGGAAAATTTCTAAAATTCATATCCTCCCTAATACAAATGCAAAAATTATGAAACTTGGGAAATAACATATACAAATATAGAAGATGATTTTCCAACCTTCGGATCTGAAAACAGCTAACTGGAAACCCTCCAAAATAGGGCTGCAATCTCCCAAACAAGTCACCCTTTTTGGTAGATGGCTAAAACCCTTGTGAAATCCTCTAAAAATGATGCCAAACCCTTCCTTTATTACTGTCCTAAGTCTGATCCGAAAATTCACTGATTATCTCCACAAAAACCCTCAAAAACCTATCTCTGAAAACCCTGAAAATATCTCTGTGAATCAGCCCTGAAAACAACTCCAAATGACAAGTTGGGGTAGATCTCTCACTACAGAAGAATGTTCTACTAGCTAGGGATGGATCTCTCACCACCGAAGCTAGGGTTCCCGTGGGATCTTACTCCACAAGCTAAATAGTTGCAAACAGCAGTTGCACCTGAAAAGAAATATAAGTGTATGCATGAATGAATTTCCTTTCACCCCTCTTCTCCTTTTATAACCTTTCCCACGCCAAGGAAACCCTAAAACCCCAAGTCACACTTTCTCCTAGAGAAGACCCAAATAATAAAGTAACTTAAAGTTACTTTTTCCCCTTCAAGTCGCCATGGCCCAAAAAGGTGACCCCAACACAAAATTAGAACGTTAGGAGTTAAGTGGCACCTCCCAATGATAAAACATAACATCTAGTCCCTTCGAAAGCACTTTATAACCCTGTCAATGGAAAATAATAACAACTGGACTAGATATTCATACCCAATAGCTCATAGTGTCCGTAACCCCTTGGGCATGACTAGGGTTAGGTCCCGCACTGGTCCTCATGCCTTGGACGAGGGAAAGGGGACATTACAGTCCTCCCTTCCCAAAATTTGCTTGTCCCCAAGCAAATGCAAACTAGGATGTTGTAGAATCTGTTCTCCTTCCCAAGTAGCATCCTCAAGAGGCAAACCCTTCCAACGTACCAAGTATTCTTTAATATCTCTACTCCTGAGCTTCCTTTGTCTGACCTCAATAATAGAGTCTAGTTCTAAAATCAGCTTCCCCTCCTCGTCCAATGGTGGCAACTTTGTAGAAGGTACAATGTGCTGTCCTAGTGCCTTCTTAAGGCATGACACATGGAAGACATTATGTATCTTATTGTGCTCTGGAAGATCCAACTCATATGTAACTGCACCCACTCGCCAGACTACCCTGTATGGACCATAAAACCGTGGTTTTAGCTTTTCTGCCCCCTTCTGCTTGAGTGACGACTGCATGTACGGTTGCAAACATAGGAACACCAAGTCTCCTACCTCGAAGGACCTCTCTATCTTGTGGTGATCCGCATAAACCTTCTGCTGATTATGCGCCTTTTGGAGGTTCTCCTTAAGAGCTCGCAGGATATCCTGGTTCTCCTGTAACCAATCTCGAGCTTTGGGAGCTTGACTATCTGGGAATACCAAATCAGCAAATGACATGGCATCATATCCATACAAAGATCTTAAAGGAGTCATGTTGATGCTCATCTGATATGTGGTATTGTAGCAATACTCACCCATATGCAACCATCTGATCCATGCCTACTGATGTCTGGTCACATAACTTCGCAAATAGCCCTCTATCCATTTGTTAACAATCTTCGTTTGCCCGTCAGTCTGAGGGTGGTAGCTCGTGCTAGGAGTCAACTCTATACCGGAAAGTCTGAATATCTCCTGCCAAAAGGTGCTCATGAAGATCTTATCCCTGTCACTAATAATATTTTTAGGCAACCCATGAAGCCTAAAAATCCATGTATAAAATACCTGAGCCACATCAGCTGCCTCATGCTTCTTAGGTAGAGAAAATAAATGTGCATACTTGGTCAATCGATCAAGTACCACATAAATGCAATTGTGCCCATTCACCATAGGGAGTCCTATGATGAAGTCCATCGATATGCTCTCCCACTTCTACTCAAGGATGGGAAGAGGCTGAAGTAACCCTGCAGGAAAAGAATGCTCCGATTTGGTTTGTTGGCAAACCATACACTCTCTGACATGATTAAGGACATCGTCTTTCATCCCCTTCCAAGTGAATCTCTCCCTGATGTACCTATATGTTTTGAAATATTCGGGGTGTTCAGCTAGTGGTGTATCATGTACTGCACGAAGGATTTTGTCCTTCATCTTAGACCCCGGTACAAGGAAAATCCGATCCTTCTAGAAAATGAGATCATCTACCACCCTGTATCGGTCATCCTTGATAATACCATCCATGATCTTGCATGCAGACTGATTCTTGGAGTACTCGACAAGTATGTGAGCCTTCCAATCTGCTGAAATCTCGGACATAAAACTCAACATAGTAGTAAGGTAAGGCCTCCTAGATAAAGCATCAGCAACAACATTATTCTTACCTCTAGTGTATTCTATGTCAAATTCATACGTTTGTACCTTGTTCACCCATCTCTGCTGGCAGTCGTTGAGATCCTTCTACCCCAAAAAGAACCTCAAACTATTGTGATCTGTATGTACCACGAATTTGTTGCCCACAAGGTACTGTCTAAATTTGGCCAAGGCATGCATGATGGCCAACATCTCCTTGTCGTAAATTGAATACCATCTCTCCACTGGGCTCAATTTCTGACTCTCATAAGCAATGGGATGCCTATCCTACATAAGCACTGATCCAACCCCCTCACCTGATGCATCACACTCTAGAACAAATGGCCAAGAAAAATCTGGTAATGCGAGGATGGGGCATGAACTCATCACCTCCTTGAGATGATCAAAAATCTGTTGTGTTGCTCCTGACCAAGCAAAAGCTCCCTTCTTGGTCAAATATGTCAGTGGTGCAGTCGACCGTGAGAAGTTCTTCATGAACCTCCTGTAATAGGTGCACAATCCCAAGAATGCCCTCAGATGTGTCAATGGCCTGGGTGGTGGCCAATCCAAAATTGCCTATATTTTCTCTTTGTCCACCTTTACTCCCCCTCCACCAATCACATATCCCAAATATAACAACTCTGTCATGCCAAACTCACATTTAGAAGCTTTTACATATAGCAAATTAGCTTCTAATATTCCCAATATCTCATCAAGGTGGCGGATATGGCTCTCCCAAGTCCTGTTGTAGACCAATATATCATCAAAGAAAACCAATACAAACTTCCGCAAATGGAAGTTGAACACATGGTTCATGCAAGACTGGAATGTAGCTGGTGCATTAGATAGTCCGAATGACATCACTAGAAACTCAAAATGTCCATAATGGTATCTGAAAGCGGTCTTATGCACATCCTGCTCCCTAACCTTGATCTGGTGATATCCAAATCGCAAATCTATTTTAGAAAAATAGATTGCCTCCTGTAGCTCATCTAGTAGCTCATCAATACGTGGCACTGGATATTTGTTCTTGATTATCTTCTTGTTCAATGCCCGGTAGTCAATGCACATCCGCATGGTCCCATCCTTCTTCTTCACCAATACCATCGAAGAAGCAAAAGGACTGGAACTCGGCCTAATGTGTCCCATTTCAATAAGCTCATGGATAATCATCTCTATCTCATCCTTAAACCGTTTGGGGTGACGGTAAGGAGAAGTAACTACTAGTCTAGTGTCCTCGAGCTCAATCACATGCTCAAATCCCCTATTTGGAGGTACACCAGGGGGTATGTCACTAAAAACTGCACTGTGCTTATCCAATAGCCCCTGTATATCCACATGATACTTTGGCTATCCATCCTCTGATTTCTTTGTAGAAACTAAGCACTATACTACCCAATCAACTCCATTGTGCCTGTGAATCCTCTCGATCCTCTTTGCTGAAACAACCCTGGGTGCATCTGAAGATAAACCCCTCAAGGTTACATTCTTCCCCTCGGACTTGAACTTGAGTTCCATCGTCTGAAAGTTAGTCTGAAATTCTCCAAGAGAATGGAGCCATTGTACACCGAGCACAAGGTTGGTCTCTCCAATACCAACCACATAGAAGTCATCAGTAACTGTATGGTTACCCATGGTGATACTCAACTGCGAAACTCGTTGCATGCATCTCATGGACTCACCATTGGCTACCACTACATTGAAGCCCTCAAAATCTTCTACTTGTAATTCCCGCTTCTCTACCAAAGATGCATCAATGAAGTTGTGGGTTGCCCCACTATCAATGAGTACTACTACTCTCTGACCCTGTAATACTCCCCTGACTCTGAATGCCTTGTACCTCGGGGTACTCGACAAAGTAGCAATAGTCTCATGGGGAAAAGTCTCCTCCTCCTGTTCAACCCCTGCACTATCCAATGTTTCTTCATCTTCATCCTCCAACTCCTGAGCGTCCCGCTCCTCCTCGCTCTCGCTCTCCTCGAAGACCTCTATGAATTGGGCCTTCCCTTTTCCTCTACAATCATGTCCTGGAACCCATGGTGTGCAGCAATCAAAACATAGTTTCTTTCACCTCAACTCCTCCCTTTCCTCTCTCGATACAAATGGTCTCCTTGCGGTATCCTACCTAGGTGGGGGCCCCTTCGGCTGTGAACCATTAGCTCTCGAAGGAAATACTTTAGGCTAAATTCGAGGGGGAAACCTCGATTTTGGAGTGGACAACTCCAAATCACATGCTCGCCTAATCGCCTCATGTAGGGAGGAAGGCTCAAATGTCTTCACAAATCCTGCTAAAGCGTCAGTCAACCCTGCCATAAAGAGTGAAGTCAACCTCATCTCTGAAACATCAGATACCATCACTAATAACCTTTGAAACTCTGCAATGTACTGATCTAGAGAACATGTCTGTCTCAAGTGAGTCAACTCTCTGAAGTTCCTATCTGGGTCCCTCCTGTTGAACCTGTTCATCAACCTCTGTGTAAAATCTGCATAAGTAGTGATATGCATGTGCCCCTGTGTGATCAATCCATGATGCCACCAGTCATGAGCATCTCCCTCGAGGTGTAGGATAGAAAACTTAATTGCATCCTCTTCGCGCATGGGATTCAAGTCGAAGTAAGTCTTCAACTTCTGAATCCAAGATTGTGTGGTACACTTCTCAGAGCCATCGAAGTGTGGAATAGAGATTTGTCCTAATCTCCTCTGAAACTCAAGTGCCTATGTCTGGTAATCTCTCCTGGGCTTGCTGCCAATCTTCATTTTACAATACTCCTGAAATGGCATGTTGTCCCGGAAACCTTCACTAAATGTCTGGTACTTCTCCCAACAAGATTCCTCATCCACAACGTCTGTGGGCTGTCGTGTCTGCGAAATTTCTGGATCCTTCAAGAAACAAGGCTCGTGGAGTCCCAAGGGCCTGACAGAAGCATGAGGGGACCCTTGTCCCAAATGTCCACTCTCACCTCTATTACCATGATGTCCCATATTTCTAGCTTCTCCTTTCTCCGCATGAGCCTCAATCCTACCCTTTGCTAACCTCTCAGTGAGCTGGCTCAAATAGAGGTTGGTAGTCTCCTGCTGCTTCACCATATTGGTGAACAGTTGTTTCATTAGATCGACTCCCATCTCTTCACTGTATCTGTCTCTGTCTCCCATCTTCCAACCCCAATAGGTTAGAGGAACAACAGCTCTAATACCACTATAATATACCTTATAGGATACCACTGTAAAATATTCAAAAGATAGACAAAACACAGCCAAACAGAAATCTAGTTTTTTTATAGAAAATTACAGCTAGGGCAGTGAACAGTAAAACATGAATAACTCCCAAAATATCCACTCAAATCACTTGAAAATTTAAAGGGAGCTAGATAATAATATAAAGAACACAAGGAAGCTATTTTTAAAAAATTTCAGTTAATATAACGCTGCCAAAAAATTACAGTGTGCCCTAAACAGCTGGAAAACTTCTAAAATTCATATCCTCCCGAATACAAGTGCAAAAATTATGAAACTTGGGAAATAACATATACAAATATAGAAGATTTTCCAACCTTCAGATCTAAAAATGGCCAAATGGAAACCCTCTAAAATAGGGTTGCAATCTCCAAACAAGTCACCATTTTTGGTAGATGGCTGAAACCCTTGTGAAATCCTCTGAAAATGATGCCAAACCCTTCCTTTATTGCTGTCGTAAGTCTGATCCAAAAACCCACTGATTGTCTCCACAAAAACCCTCAAAACCCTATCTCTGAAAACCTTGAAAATATCTCTGTGAATCAGCCCTGAAAACAACTCCAAATGACAAGCTAGGGTAGATCTCTCACTACCAAAGAATGTACTGCTAGCTAGGGATGGATCTCTCACCACCGAAGCTAGGGTTCCCGTGGGATCTTACTCCACAAGCTAAATAGTTATTAACAGCAGTTGCACGTGAAAAGAAATATAAGTGTATGCATGAATGAATTTCCTTTCACCCCTCTTCTCTTTTTATGACCTTTCCCACGCCAAGGAAACCCTAAAACTCCAAGTCGCACTTTCTCCTAGAGAAGACCTAAATAATAAAGTAACTTAAAGTTACTTTTTCCCCTTCAAGTCGTCATGGCCCAAAAAGGTGACCCCAACGCAAAGTTAGAATGTTAGGAGTTCAGTGGCCCCTCCCAATGATAAAACATAACATCTAGTCCCTTCGAAAGCACTTTATAACCCTGTCAATGGAAAATAATAACAACTGGACTAGATATTCATACCCACTAGGTCATAGCATCTGTAACCCCTTGGGCATGACTAGGGTTAGGTCCCACACTGGTCCTCATGTCTTGGACGAGGGAAAGGGGAAATTACCGAAAATCCCAATCCCCCCTCTCAAGCAACATTTTAACTTTAGGGGGCAAAAAAAGTGGACCTCCTATTTTTTAAGCCTATATTCTATTATTTCCTGTACCTGGCTTCAAAAATAATCATGAGACCAATTGCTACAAGAAAATAGGAGTGGAAGCCCCTCCATGGGACAATGCTCTAATATATGCATGATGTCCTTCTATTTTAAGGTGTTATGTTAAAGTCCTTGCATTCTAATTCATGTTCCAATTTGTGGAGGATAAATTTTGCACAGAAATTGTTATTGCAAAAAAAAGTCATAAAATTGGTAGTTAACTTCCACTACAAGAAGTTTTGTGTTTGTATTTTAGATTAAATATTAAAAAAAATGAATTATACTAAATTTTAATAAATTTTAATGACTTTCATTTGTAATAGATAGCAATCTGTTGTTTTTCGACCCGATCAATGAGATTTTGTTTGATTGGTTCAAACTATAGTTTTGATTAATACTTTTATTTTTTAATTTTCTAAAATTTGATTTATGTGGACATTGATTGGTCAAGGGCTAATTCCCTAACCATGTGATTCCACTTTTCAATTAGTTTTATTGGGAAAAAAATGACCAGTACGAAGGCAAGATTATGTTGGGTTGGGTCGGACTATAATTTTAATTTTTGCAAAAAATTATAGTTGTACAACTTTGATGCAAGAAAAGCATTTAGTGATTTTTCAAGTGGTAGTTTAGTGTAGAATTTTTAAGAGCTTTAATTAAGGCCATATAATGCAGTCATGGTTGGTGGCATGCACGTGTACTTGTGTTATTCTAGCTTAGGTGTTTGTGTTTGATGTTGCCACGTCAAGTGAAAATCTTTGCAGGAATATTTTCTTGGGAGAGGCGGTTGATGGAGTTGTGTAGTCAGTGTTGAACCCTAGTCATTGGTGTTGTCATTGATGTCAAGTGGCATTGATGACAAACCAGTGAAGTGAGACCTAGTAAGGAAGTTCATGATGGTCTCAGTGTTTTATAGGCTTGGTTGGCGAGGCAGGAATCCAGTGGAAGCATGGAAATGGAAAGAATGGATAGTTTAGATGTGGTATAAGTTATATATGATGATGTTAGCATGATAACAAGATTCTTCAATGAATATCAAGTCAGTTGATGAAAGTCTCATTTCAAACTAGCCCATTTAGGCCTATTTCTTGAGTTTAATGACGTATAAAAGGCTAGTAAAGGTCATGACAAGACCATGAGAGTATGGAAGTAGCCTAGTAATGTTGTCTAGAGCATATTTGAGCAAAAATAAATCTTATTCTAGGTCGTGAAGGTAAAATTCGAAAGTTAGCCAAAACAACCCGTTGGGAACCCAGTTATTCTTACATGCAAATGAAATGGGTTAGACAATTTCAGACATATTCCTTTCAAAAAAATCATGGGAGATGATGGAGGACGGTGTCCTGGTGCTTCATGCAAAATTTCAAGTCATTGTGAGGTCATTTGAGCAAGTTATGGGAGTTTTTGCAAAACAGGTCTATTGAAAAGCTCATTTTGAGTTGCCTAGCTTCTTAGCAGTCATGCAAAAATATAGAGACTCCTTCAGATAAGTCATAGAAGGGATCTTTGGAGAAAATTTTACTAGAATTCATGTGCAAAAAGTTTCAAGTCAATTGGAGGTGTCTTTAAATATTTGTGAGCATTTTTCAGAGGTGGTTCTTCTTTATTATGGCATGTGCTTTGAACTCCAAGGTGTAGTTGAGTGTTTATTTATCTTTGGTCATTTCTCAAGTGCTCAGACCTTCTCTAGATCTCATGTTCAAGGTTTCTTGAGCATCTAAATTGTTTGGAAAGTAAATTTTTTCATATGTTGTTGTCCTCTTTATGTTGTTCTAGAAGTGTGAGATCAAGAAATTGGTCCAATTCTCCTACAAGCTACTACTCTAAGCATAATTCACGTTCATTCCTTGTTTCTACTCATAATTGGCATCGTAAGTGTTAAGAGAAGAGACATTTTATATCACAAGTGTGAAGTCTTTTACTTAATGACTGTTGTCATGCAAATGTGCAACAAGGAAATTGACAATTTCCAAGCACGACAACGATACCCCAGTGTTAATTTTTTCAAGTCCCATCATTCCAAGACACCCCAAGTTTATCCATTTATTCCAAATGACCTCCTAAATAACGTAATCTCATCCCCCTAGGTGATTTAGGTAAGTCTATTCATCACCCCTAGGTGATTTTAGGGAGTTCTGAAAAGATACTATCTTCTGGCAATATTGGGAAGGGCTATCGCTAGCCTTCCCGGGACTGGATTCAACTCCCTGGAGTAGAATGGAAGGTAAAAATTCAACACAGAGATGAAATGAAGACATTAAAACATAATGTAAATGATTTTTTAAGGTTTGAGGAATTTTTTCAATACTTGGAGCAGTCTGAGTAAAAAACAGGGTTCACAAGCCTAGGCGGTACACAGGCCTAAAACAACTGTTGAGCTTCAGAAGAAGATTACAGGAGCTCCGGATGGAATTAGGAGAAAAAAAAAATATCTCCAGAAATAGGATTCCAAGGCCTACATTATGGTGAAATAATATTTTTCACAACACTTTGGAGCATCAGGTCTGCATGCAGTTTTTCTCAGGCACAAGTGGAGTACAAAATCAAAAATCTGAATTTTCAGGATCAAATGGAATAATCAAAACATGATACCCACACCATTTCATTTAAAATTTCATTTCCAGTTAGGATCATATAAAAAATTTCCAAAAAATTCCATCAAGAGCTCACGTTATCACTGTTACAAGTTCAGGACTTAGCCAAATTTTTAGGAGGACACGTGTCAGCACGAGGAGCCTAGCGGGATTTTGTGTCCCTCACGTCCCCCAAGATCAGGGACACCAAGGTTGGAAAAGTGCACCCAGACCCCTTGAAGCCCTTTCATCCCTCATATGACCTCTTGGACCCTCATGAGACCTCCAGACTTGACAGTTCAACCCCTAGGTGCTTTTTTGAAGCATTTATCCCCTGCCATCGGATCGGGTGCCACGTGTCAGCTCCAGGACCACCGTGGAATTTTATGTCCCTTATGCACTTGAGGTGGGGGACATCAAACCTTGAAAAATGTGCCCATCCCCTATGGGGAGTCTTTTGGACACCCACGTGACCATAGTTCATCCCCCAAGTGCTTATTTGGAGCGTGCATTCCCTGCCGTCGGATTGGGTGCCACGTGTCATGCTCTTGACCACCGTGGAATTTGATGTCCCTTATGCACCTGAGGTGGGGGACATCAAACCTTGAAAAATTTTCCCAGCCCTCATAAGGAGTCATTTGGACACCCATGTGACCTCCTTTCAGCTCTCAATGCTTTAAATCAGCTTTTTCCTCTTTGATTCACTGTTGTTGGATCTAGTGCCATGTGTCACCGTCTTGCTCATTGTGGAAATTGATATCCCTCACATCCCTAAGGTTAGGGACATCAAGCATGGAAAAATGTTCCCAAGCCCTACCTGTGGATATATTTTTGAAATTTTTCCAAGTGCCACTTTTTTCGCTTCTAACTTCTAGCAGTTGTGTGTGCACTTTATTCCTCCATACTTCCCTGCAACTTTCTTCCATCACTCCACCATTACAAGAACTCAAACCAAACCTACTAAAAATTCACTCCCCTCCCACTCCATGAAAGTATGCAGATCTCAGAAGGAATCCTCATCAAACACAGAAGGAGAAGCACGAAGCACGGAACGAGAAAACTCCATAGCCATGAAATGAGAAGTTGAAGAAATATCCCAAACGGATGCATGAAACAACAAGATATATTTTTCTGCTCATTCCTCTACCCAAGGCCATCAAGAAGACACCTTCAAACTCCCCCCATGTGCGATATAGAATCCACAATGAAGAAATCTCCTTTCTAGCTTTACGAAGAAATAAGTGGGATTTCCTATCAAACCAGTTGCCGGATCGAAGTAAGATTGCACGTGAAGCACTAGAAGAAAAAACCCACATGAAAAATACAATTTTATTCACAAACGGAGGAGAAAACCAGCCCTACAATGTTGAGGTCCATTAATTGTTTTCGTACCTAGAAGCACTGTCAGGTCTGAAAATTAAAACTTTAAAATCTCTTGGATTAATAAGCGGGTGGGCCCGAAATTTCAGAGGGAGGATATTGGGCAAAAACACATATCAAAAAATTTGTTCCACGTCAATCTGACTCCCAGTGGTAAACTTTCTAAAAACAGTAGGTCTACTACATAAGAACTGCTATTTTGGGAAATTCATCGATAGAAGAACCTGCAAAGAAGATGAAGACATTGGAGGTGCACTACAGCTGAGAATCCACCAGAACAAACATTTTTGGCACTTACTAAAAATAGTAAGTGTGTCCTTAAGCACCTGTTAAAAATAGAAAGTTGATCCAGAAGGAATGAGGAACGTAGGGAGAAAGAGGAAAACTGAGCCGCAGCATCCAATTGAAGATCGGGGACCTGATTTCTCATACTTACTAAAAATAGTAAGTTAATTTTTTGGATAGGTCAGAAGCCTTCTCAAGATTACGAAGTGGAGAACAGTTAGAGAATAGAGCCAAATCCGCTGTAGCAACTCATCCTTCGGCATAATTCTTCTTCTTCTACTTCTTCCTCTTCTTCTTCTCTCTCTCTTTCTCTCTCCTCTTCCCCCAACTTTCTCTCACTTTCAAATGTTCTAATTCTTCGTTGGAGTTTGCACTTTTTGATATGCCTTTAAGTCACTCAAAAGTGACTTTGGAAACATAATGTAAATTAAGTCACCTTGCTATTATAAAAGGGACTTAAATATTTAAAGTGGAATATGAATAGTCTTAAGTCATATTAAGGCATATGGAGGGTCATGAGGAAGATGATAAGTCACCTCTCATTCTATAAATTGTAATGACATTCCCATTCAAAAGGGTTGGCAATTGATCTTGTAGACTCAAGAGTGCATTGTACCTAGAGAAAGCAAAGGAGACAGCCATTTTCTTCTACTCTCTTCCCCTCTCAAATTTCTTCCATTCCCACATTATGTACAACTTTGATTTGAGAAATCAATATAAGAAGAAGGAATTTCTAGCTTTCTTTGACTAAGGGGTTTCTTGATACTTGGTGATCAATAAATTATATTTAGTCTTGTTGTTATTCACAGAGTTGTTTCTTCCCATAAATGCATGTGTTGAAGTTTCTAACTAGTGTGTGTGTAGGAATATGATTTTCTACCTACAGCATTAGTTCTCCTACCTCTTTTCTCACTCCCCTTTCCCTCTCTATAGACGAAGACTTCCCTAGAAAGAGATTGCTAGCTTTGTCGCAGGGTCAGTGGAGTGCCCCTGTTAGATCCCCGGTCGAAAGGCAACCACAGAAATACACCTTTTCATGTGCATGCACATACAGCAACTGCACCAATTAAGTAGAGGGACTTATATTCCCATAGCGTTGGCAAGAAATCCACAAGTTTGTCCACCCGACAAATTTTCTCGCCACCAATTACCTTTGTCTTGTATGTATTGTTTAAGGTGTTTGAGAAGCAAAGTCTCAAGACAATCATGAGAGTCTTGTAAAATTGACAACTTGGAATGTTTTGCTCCTCCTCATTTTTCTAGAACCCCTATAAAGGTACAATAATGATATAAATTCCATTAGTAAGCTCTCAAATGATGTACAACAATGATGGCCTACAAAACTATCAAGGATATCACTTTCTCACAAAACTGTATACTACAAATCTTCTTCACTGGGAAATAATGGATTTCAAGACAAATTATTGGTTGGAATAGATGGAGGGGGTAAGTAGAAGCAACAAGAAAAAGAATTTTCAAGATTCATTCAAAAATGACCAAGAAATTGAATTTTTCCCTTCTCAGGATTCTCTACAAACCTAAGGTTTGCTTGAAAGTGTTTTCCTTCATTCTCAACATTTCTCCGGCCAGAGTTCATGAAATTTGAATAGTATCTCTGTGCGAGGTACGATAAAATGTTACAAAAGTAATTTTATTGTTTGACTAAGTATACAAGGAGAATTTCTTAGCAGAATTTCTGTAACCTGTATACAGTTGCTTAGTTGGCAATTGCATTAAGTTTTACATTCTTTATTACAAATTGAGGTTAGTTTTGGATTGGATCAAGTTCAAAAGACTTGAGTAATTGTTTGAAGATCTCTTGCATCATATGAACATGCCTATACCAGTTTGAAATGCTCATAGCTCATGAAAATTATTGAAAACTCAAAACAGTCTACTAGATATGCTCATGTAATTGTGCAGTTCATAGAGTTGTAGTGAATTGGCATAAAACATTGGGATGGTAGTGCTCTTGCTTCCTTAACAGAGTATCTAGAACTTCACTTGAGTCACTTGAATGTAAAATGAATATGTCTCAGTCTAAATTCATGTGAAAAGGCTAAGGAACCTTGTGTCTTCATAGTGTTTGAAGGTAAGGGTTGTGTTTAATGCCTTGAGCTGAAAATGATACATTTGACAAAGAATGTGATAAGCCAATTTCAATCCTCAAACACCATAACCAACCTCTTAACTTGAATGAGACATTGAAAGATCTTCTCTTGTGGACTGTTACAAGTTGATTTGTCTCTTCAAATTCAAAGAGAAGGTCAAAAGACTATTTTGTCTAACTTAATACATTAAAAAGGTAAAAGCTACTTATTTAGAGCTTGAAACAAAATAGGGAAATGTGAAAAGACATTTGTTTCAAAGTGTGATTGAAAAATGAGACAAAAGGTGAAGAGTTTCATAGATAAGAAGACATCAAATTTGAAAAATAAGTGCAAACATTGTGAAGATTTTTGCTTGTGTGTGTAAGCTAGAAGTAAAAGAGTGAAAAATTGGAGATGAGATAGTTTTATTTTGTGATAGAAAGAATGTGTTGAAAAAAAAAATAGGGAAAATAAAATATGCAGAGAGGTGAATACATCTTGTGTTAAGATCATGAAAGGGGAGTTACTAGGCAAATGCAATCAAGAGCAGGTTTAAGATGCAAGAAATTTGATAACAATGTTTGTGTAGAAGTGAATGCATGAACACAAGCAGACTATAAACTGAAACAAAGACTCCATTGCTCGAGGACAACAATCCAGAACCAGTAGTCATGAAGGGCATGATAAAAAAAATGATATGAACATCAAGCTATAAGGTCCAAACCTAAGAAACCAGGTGAATGATAAATGAAGATCCAGAAAGGGATCATAATCAGTTGAGTTAGCAACATGAAGCTAAATGATCAAGGTGAAAAAATTGTAATTGTAATTTCCTAAACAGGTGCTTAGGTTACAAGGGTAGGAACTCCTTGGAAGTTATCATTTGCTAAACCAGTCTAGTGGGTTCTAGACAAAACATATGTTAGGAAATAAGAGATAAAATATGTGGAATAATCCCTCACAAAATCGCAACAGTAGAAACTAATATGCAAAAAATATTACAGATCTCAAATAAAAGTGCAGAATAAAATAACACAACACAAAGAGACAATATTTAATGTGGTTCACCCAATTTGGGCTACGTCCACCAAGAATCACTTGCTCAAATTTTATTACAAGCCACCGCTCTCTCAATACAATACCCAGATCTATTTGGAGCTATGCTCAACAAACTCTACAGAATTCACACCCGAATTCAAAACACATCTGCAATGTTACATGATCCCTACCATATGCATAAAACCATATAAGTAGACAACTGCTTAAGCAGTTTTACAAAACCGTGGGTATTAAAACCATGGGCCAAAACTGTCCCATAAACCTATGGGTCAAAAATCCCGCCCATATGAGAAAAGCACGTTTCCTGATATATCGGGCACGTGCTGCGCCCCCAAATCTCAAAACCCCGACGAGACAACTATGGAAAGTGTATAGTACTCTTAGTGTACAGTCTTCAACACTTTCTCACATGAAAATAGGCTCCACAACCTAACAATCTCCCACTTGGAGACTAGTTTTCCTCTGAGCAAGCTTCTCAACCCTTCACTAGTTTCCATGAAGACCAACCAAAGCTGAACACAACTTCAGTTTTTCCCTTGTGACCACCTTGGTCATCATGTCTACAAGATTCTGACTGGTATGAATCTTCTCCAGCTTCAACTTCTCTTCCTCCAAAGTTGTCCTGATGAAATGGTACCTTAACTGTATATGCTTTGTCCTAGAGTGGAAAGTAGAGTTCTTAGCTAGGTGTATAACACTCTGACTATCACTATGCAGCTTTCCTTCCTCCTACTTATGCCCCAACTCCTCAAGAAATTGTTGTAACCAAATCATTTCTTTGTTTGCCTTTGTGGCAGCAACATACTCAACCTCTGTGGTTGACAAAGCCACCAGCTTCTGTAGTCGTGAAATCCATCTCATTGTTGTCCCACCTACAATGTAAACATAACCTTTCATGCTCCTCCTGCTGTCTACATCTCTAGCCATATCTGAATCTACATAACCACACAAAGTGGTGTCTGATCCACTGTAGCACAAAATTGTCCCCATGGTCCCTCTCAAATACCGAAGGATCCACTTTACTACCTGCCAATGATCTCTACCTGGATCACTCATAAATCTACTCACCACTCCCACTTGCATGGGCAATATCAGGCCTGGTGCACACCATGGCATACATCAAACTACCCACCGCTGATGAGTAAGGTACCTTGGACATCTGGTTTCTCTCTTGCTCTGTCTTGGGACACTGCTCCTTTGATAACTTGAAATGGCCTGCCAAAGGAGTCCCAACCGGTTTAGCATCTTGCATATTAAACCTCTCCAAGACTTTCTTAATGTACTCTTCCTGAGATAAAGTCAGCTTCCATTCCTTCCTATCCCGAGATATCCTCATACCAAGGATTTGTTTGGCTGCCCCCAAATCCTTCATAGCAAAGGATTCACTTAGCTGCTTCTTGAGTACTTTTATTTCCTGCATGTTTTTACCTTGCAACCAACATGTCATCCACATACAGACATAGGATAATATAACTGCCATCCTCAAATTTCTTTGTATACACGTAATGGTCAGAATGACATCTAATATAACCTTGCTCCATCATGAAGCTATCAAATTTCTTATACCATTAACATGGAGCTTGTTTCAAGCCATACAAGCTCTTCTTCAGTTTGCACACCATCTCCTCTTTACCTTTGACCTCATAGCCCTCTGGCTGCTGCATATATAGATCCTCCTCCAAATCACCATGGAGAAATGTAGTCTTTACATCAAGCTGCTCTAAGTGCAAGTCTTCTACTACAACTATTCCAAGAACAGTTCTAATAGAAGTCATTTTTACTACAAGGAGAAAAAATCTCATCAAAATCTATACCTTTTTTCTGTGCAAACCCCTTGACCACCAACCGGGCCTTGTATCTTTTCTTGCCTCCTTCTTCCTCTTTGACTCTGAACACCCACTTGTTTTGTAATGCTCTTTTTCCTTCAGGTAGCTTCACCAAATCCCATGTCTGGTTCTCCATGAGAGTTGTATGCTCCTCATCCATGGCTTGCTCCCACTTCTTCCTGGCATCTACCTACATTGCTTCATCAAAGCTCTCTGGCTCTCCACTATCAGTGAGTAATAAATAATAAAGAGAAGGAGAAAAATGTTCAGGTTCTCTTCTTACCCTATAAGACCTCCTCAATATAGGAGTTTGGGGTTCCTGTTGAGGAGGTTCCTGAACTGATTCATGTGTCACTTTCCCATCCAGAAGATCCTCTACCGCTGCATATTCTTTCTTGGATTCTTCCCTATTTTCCTGCAACTATTACTTATACATGACTTTCTCATTAAAGACCACATCCCTAGATCAAATGATTTTCTTGTCCTTAATACTCCAACATTTATATCCAAATTCATCACCACCATAACCAATGAAAGTACATTTTTCTGATTTAGCCTCTAGCTTGGTCCTATCATCCTTGTCTATATGGACAAACACCTCACATCCAAAGACTCTAAGAAATGAATAATCAAATTTCTTACCATACCAAGCCTCCTCAGGTATGCCTCCATCCAAGGCACTTGAAGGTCCTCTATTTATCAAGTACACAACTATGCTCACCGCTTCTGCCCAAAAAGAAAGAGGCAGTCCTGCATGTAACCTCATGCTCCTAGCACGTTCCATTATTGTTTTGTTCATCCTTTCTGACACCCCATTCTGCTGTGGAGTTCCTGGAACCATATTTTGCCTGTGGATTCCATTCTTAGAACAATAATCATCAAATTCATTGTTGTAATACTCCCCTCCATTATCTGACCTGAGACATTTTAGCTTAAGACTTGTTTCATTCTCTACCAAGGCTTTCCATTTAACAAAAGTGTCAAATACATCAGATTTGTTTCTAATACAATAAACCCAAATTTCCTTGTTGCATCATCAATAAAAGTAACATAATAACTTGAACCCCCAAGAGATGATACCTGAGCTGGCCCCCACACATCAGAATGCACCAGCTCTAACTTACTCTCTTTCTTTGTAGGTCCAACCTTGAGAAACCTTACTCACTTTGTTTCCCATATATGCAGTCCTCACAGAACTCCAAACCTATTTCTGTATATCTAGGCAAATCCTTCTTTATGATCTCCATGCCCTTATGGCTCATATGACCGAGCCTATAGTGCCACAATGTTGTATCTACTTCTGAAGCCACAAGATTACAAACATTAGTGCTATAAGTGGTTAAATACAAGGTTCCAACCTTCTTACCTCTTGCCACCACAAGAGCACCCTTGGTAACCTTCCAAGAGTCCACTGTAAATATCACAGTACAACCATCACTTCCCAACTGCCCTGCCGATATCAAATTTCGTCTTAATGTAGGCACATGTCTGACATCCTTCAATAGCCAAGTATTCCCATTCTGCATCTTAACCTGAACAGAACCTTTTCCAACTATGCTACAAGGCTCATCATCACCAAGAAAAACATGCCCAAAATCTCCTTGAACATAATCAACAAAATAATGCCTATGTGGAGTAGCATGGAAAGAAGCCCCCGAATCTAAAACCCAAGATTCAGTAATATTGTGCAAAGAAAGAATCAAAGCATCCTGACATACATTACATGTTGCCACATTTGCCTCCTTGTTTTCTTCCTGTTGTTTCTTCTTGTCCCGAAGTTCCCAACAATCCTTCTTTGCATGCCCAGACTTTCCACAGTGCCAACATACTATCTTGCTTTTGGATTTTGACCTTGCCCGATCCTTTGATTTTCCACGGCTTCCTCTATTCTTTTGTCTCCCTCTAGTTTCCACTGTCAAAGCATTCCCTGAAGTAGAAGATTCCCCAGAGATTTTTCTTCACATTTCCTCACTTAGAATCACCCCTACAACATCCTCAAACTTAAACTTTGAGTTAGCTGAACTAAGTTGCTTACCGCCATTACTAGGCTATTCCAACTCTCAGGTAAAGAGCACAAAACTAATAAATCCCTAACTTCTTCATCAAATTCTATTGTAACCAAAGCTAGCATATTTACAACCGTATTAAAATCATTTAAATGATCTGCTACTGAACCATTCTCAAACATCTTCATATTAAACAACTTTTTCATTAAAAATATCTTATTTGAGGCAGAGGGTTTTTCATACAACTTCCCTAATGCATCCATCAGTTCTTTTGTAGTCTTTTCCTTTGAAACATTAAATAATACTGAAGATGCAAGACACAACCGGATTGTCCCAAGTGCCTTCCTATCCAGCAAATCACATTCCGCATCCGTCATGCTCGAGGGTTTGTTCACCTTCTCAGACAGTGGAATATAAAGATCCTTCTGATAAAGGTAATCTTCCATCTGCATCTTCCAAAGACTGAAATTCTACCCATTGAATTTATCAACCCTTGATCTTCCATCATCTGCCATAGCTCCCACTAAAGATAAAACTTTCCCTGCGATTCAACACTTCAACAAACCAAACCAGGCTCTGATACCAATTGTTAGGAAATAAGGGATAAAATATGTGGAATAATCCCTCACATAATCGCAATAGTAGAAACTAATATGCAGAAAATATTACAGATCTCAAATAAAAGTGCAGAATAAAATAACACAACACAAAGAGACAATATTTAACGTGGTTCACCCAATTTGGGCTACGTCCACCAAGAATCACTTGCTCAAATTTTATTACAAGCCACCACTCTCTCAATACAATACCCAGATCTGTTTGGAGCTATGCTCAACAAACTCTACAGAATTCACACCCGAATTCAAAACACATCTACAATGTTACATTGATACCTACCATATGCATAAAACCATATAAGTAGATAACTGCTTAAGCAGTTTTACAAAAATAGTGGGTATTAAAACCATGGGCCAAAACCGTCCCATAAACCTATGGGTCAAAAATCCCACCCATATGAGAAAAGCACGTTTCCTGATATATCGGGCACGTTTTAAGGCCAAAACCCCGACGAGACAACTGTGGAAAGTGTACAGTACTCTTAGTGTATAGTCTTCAACACTTTCTCACATAAAAACATGATCCACATTCTAACAACATAGAAGTGGGTGCTTCATATTTTGAGTGGGTGCTCAAACAAGGTGAGATCATTGTAAGAATTTGGAATGGGTGTTCCTAACTAAAGCCTTTGATTTCAGTGTGTTTTCTCCCTTTAAGGGTTTCCCACCATAAACTTGGTGTCTTGTGTACTTATGGTCTTGCATGCACCTTAATTTGTATTCATGGTTTGAATGTTAGTTCTTTTCAAGAAGTTTTAATTGATGATAATCTGATCAGCACTAATTCACCCCCCCTCTCAGTGCTTGTGATATCCAACAGTAGGCGGTGCAAGTGTTATGAGCATGGATTAGTAAGATATATCCAAGCGAGTGTTGTTTTAATGTGAATGTGTTTGATCTCGTATCTTTCACTATACTTATGGTGTCATGTTGCGATGTATTCATTTAGATATCCTTGGTGATGGTTGGTAGTGGTTTGGTTTATTTACATGTTTAATCATTATTTTATAAATATATTTGTTAATATTTAAATTCGATAATATTTAATATTGGTAACAATTTTTAGTTTCAATTTTGATTTCAAAATTTTGATTTAATTTTTTTCTAATATTTTAATGGCAGGGGCAATTACTTGTATATATCTTCTTAAAATTAAATATCTTGCGAGTAGGATCTTAAGTTGGTTTGTAGTTCTACAAGTGGGAAGATTAAAATTTGAAGACTTGGTGATTTAAGGCTTGAAGAAGATAATTCCTTATGGAGTATTTATACATAGACTTTACTCTAATTTTCTTCTTCAATGTGTTATGTTTAATCACAAGTTGTCTACCATGCTGCAAGGTAATGCAATTTTAGCCAAACAATTAGCTAAAGTTCAATATCAAGTTTCTCAAGTCGCTGAAAATAATGACTTGTATAAGAAATTAAAAGATCTATGGCTCTTGGGACTCAATTGTACTACACAATTCTTTTTGTTATTATCCTTGTTCTGCTTGGAGACGATTTCTCACGAGTTGTCTACTTGCATGGCTTTATTATTTTTGTTCTATTAGTGCTTTGTACTCTTTTTTATGTATGTATGTATGTATGTATGCACATACACACACACACACACACACACACACACACACACACACACACACACACACACACACACACACACACACACACACAGATATATATATGTATATATATGTATGTATATGTATATGTATATACTAATAGTAGGTCTTTAAGACACTTTTTCCCTGTATATGATATATACATATACATATATCTACATGTAACATGTATGTATATGTATGTATACATGTACATATACATACATATCAGTGGATATGTACATGTACATATACATACACATATCAGTACATATAGTACATATCAGTAGATATGTGTGTGTGTGTGTGTATGTATATTTGTATATGTTATGTACACACACACACACACACACATACATATATCTATATGTATATATGTATATGCATGTGTGTATGTATATGTGTGTGTGTGTGTGTGTGTATATGTATGTATGTATATGGTATATATGTATATGTATATGGTATGTATATATGTTACCATATACATATATGGCGAGAGATGTACATGTACATATATATATATATATATATATATATATATATATTTCCAAATTATAAAACATAAAATAAAATCTATAACAAAGTTCCTAGACATGGTTAATCTAAACAATATTGCGAGGTAAAATTATTGCCATAAATATTATAACAAGTAAAGAGTATGCATGATTGAGTTTCATACATATGATAACAAAGAAAATTGGGGGAAATGTTTATCTAAATGGATTTCACATGGTGATATTATAAACCTTATCTCCTAAGGTGACTTTGGAAAATGATACACTAGCACTTGCACTAAAATGAGGTGCAACATTTATAGTGATAGCAAAATATGAGGATATTTTAAGAGTTATCGAAGCAATTTCAAGATGCATTGAAGAGGTATATCTAAATTGGGTAGCAAAGGTAGCAAACATACATATCCCACAACCAATCAATTATTACATTAGTGAGAGGGTCACCTCTAGTGCAGCTTTGCCCCTATTAGCATAAGGATCATAATATATTATCGCAGACTAGGCCGACCAATAAACATGATATTATTTTTTTGACTGAATGTTGATTTTTAGATTCGTAGAAGTAATTCCAAGACCACTTTATTTTTATAAATTTACACTATGTTATAAATTTGAAAGACTATACAACGATAAATTATAATTTAACATTTATATATTAATGAATTGTAAGAACATTTTCCCCTCACCAAAAAATCCTCTATGATTGTCGAAAATATCTATAAGACTCTACATAGAGGAGAACGTCCATTGATCAATAATCTCTAGAAGATTCGGTTTGATATAGAGGTGGAATTCCGTCAAAGTTTAGTGGACGTCCCATTAAGAAATGAGAATTAAGATAAGAGTGTGGAAATTAATGTCACCTATAGTCCACATCATCATTTGTGAAGCTGTAAAGTTTGACGAATTTAATAAGAGGTAAGGACATGGGAAGCCACATCATCTTGTTGGCCACTAGGAACATGTATTTAAATTTGATGTTCGTTTACACGCATAAATTAAAACCTAACACAAACGACGTAGATTCATTGCAAATTATTTGGAACTAATCTACACCGTTCTTAGACCACATATTTACGTCGATCAATTTACATGTGTCAAATAGTCTTTAAATTTTAATCTCAAGAAAATTTGGCTTCGACATTCTGTTTTTATGTTTAGGATGGACTCATACACAATTTTAAGAGAATTGTAATTGTTTACTACATATAAAATTATAAATCTTACCAATATTTTATTATTGTAATTTAAATTCAAAAATATTAATTTTTGTTTGAAATAAAATTAATTTAAGGGACTTAACTACACCAAAGGCATTCCCCCTATGGGAAAGACCTCTTCGTTCATTCATGGCACTGGATTGAATTTGACGGCCGTTTTGGCATTTTGAACAAGTGACTAAATTTGAAGGTCGTTTTCTTGTTTTCTCTATTTTTAGCGGTTAAATAGAAACAACAGCAATTGCATGTTGAATCACTTCATCCGCAGCAACAATTGCATGTTGTATTTGCGATTGGTTTAGGGTTTTTGAATTTGCTATATTTCTGAACTAGGGTTTCAAAATTAGGAGGTATTTACGCAGGTTTCAAATTTTCGATCATTCCAAGCTTATTCGGCAGGAGATCCAGATGCCTTGTTTTTGACCCATTTTAACTAGATGTGTGGGCTTTCAAGTTTTTGATTCCTCTATTTTAGCAGGCCCTTCCCTTCCTCAACAAATTTTGCAAGTGATACAGATATTGTTGCGAATACACAGATTGACTGGAAGGAAACTCCTGAAGCTTATATTTTCAAGGCCGATCTTCCAAGTATTTTAAAATTTTAGCGATGATTTTCAAATCCCCTCATTCATTTTTTCAGTTTTGTTTGGAGAACCTGGTTGTAACAAACACAATAATTTGACATAACACTAATGATATTGTTTGGCTGCATTAGAATCCCACGTGTAGGCAAAATAATTTACCCAGATGTTTAATTAGATTATTTGATTTCACACAAGGAAAAACTTTCTCTATTGGCATTTTGAACAGGGAGTATCACAATTTGATAATTCCATATAACCTTCAACTGGTGTTAATGCAGTACTCACACCTCCATTGTCACTTCAGGAAGAATTGAGATATGGTTTGGAAGGAAATAAGCAACAAAACATTTTGAGCATGATTATTAATCTATTTAAATGTATCAAACCCAGTTATGATCTAACCATGTTTCAGGTATTGTGCACTCTTAAAAGTTAAATTTTATTGTGTGTAAATATTGCAAACACAACCCACAACTATATTGATGTTTAATATGGTAATGGGTATTGCAGTTGCCCCCATGGTTCAATTTTCCCAAATCACAGCTCCAATTGTTTGGGAAGAGTGTGTATTGTTATTCCCATGACTTACTAGGCAAGTGTGGACAAGAAAAAACTATTGTGGAAAGATTTACTGCATTGCTTGCATGGATTATCTCTACTACCAGGCCTCCAATCTTTGGGAAAGCTCCATACAATCCTATCCTTAGAGAAACTCGCCATATCTCATCTGGAAACCTTAATGTGTTGCTTGAATAGGTAGGATTCATTAACTCTCTTTTTGATAAATTCCTTTCTCTATTCAATGAAATAACTAAATCCCTTAGTTTATTCAGTGAAATAGATTATGAATAAAGATTTATAGATAATCAATAATTATTTTTGGATAAAATAGAGTATATGCTTGAGTTGATGAAATCAATGAGAAGGTAGGGTTGATTAACATTCCTCGAATCAATTCCTTTTCTTTATTCAGTGAAATAGATAAATTCCTTAGTTTATTCAGTGAAACAGATTATCAATAAAACTTTATTCAGTGAAATAGATAATTTTCATAGTTTATTCAATGAAACAGATTATCAATAAAACTATCTAGATAAAACAGAGTACATGCTTGAGCTGATGAAAATTCCAAATGACCATTTAAATGGCAGGTACCGCATCATCCACCTATAAGTGTCTTGCATGCAACAAATGAACCTCAAAAGCTAGAATTAAATTAGTGGCAGTATCCTCAACCTCAGTTATATGGTAAACAGACATGAACAAATAGGAGTTCAATATATAAACTCACATTTATAAGAACCAGTAAAAACCTTAGGCAAGTCTGAAGCTAAAGTCATAAATATTGTGAATTTTACAAACAACTTTAGTAAACATACCCTCTTGCATCAATAATATTTCATAGTTTTTATAATTTTATTAATGGGTACAGGAAAATCAATTGAAGCCACAGTTCATGGACAACGAGAGTTGAAGCTGTTAGAATAGGGTGAAACCTATGAGATGAATTGCCCTAAGCTCTACATAAGTTTGCTTCCCTTTCCAACAATTACATGGATTGATAATCTAGAAATCCTTTGCAAGCAATCTAGATTGAAAGCAAATCTATCTTTCAAAGGAGAGTCCTTCTTTGGTCTCAGGGGATCTGGCACAAGAATCTGTGGAAGCATCAGACAGTGCTCCCCTCCGCATAATGTACTCTATGAGCTACATCAAGATTGAGATGGGTAAGCCTATCTTTACTTAGCAAAATTATACTATGGAATGAAGTTCTATAATGAACTGTTGTAAAAAAGTAGTGTTTGTTGCAGACCTATCACATTGAAGGACATTAGCATGAGAAAGATGAGTGTAATATATGATGCAAAGGAAGTCATTTCAAATTGGAAAATTCCTCTCGTTCACAATGAGGAGGTATTTTACAATGGCACTCTCAGGGCTTTCCACCAATTTTCTAGCCATAATCTTATGATCGCCTCTTTTTCCTCTGCTCAAATATTTATTTGTATTGGTTTTTGGAGGTTGTTTTGTAGGGTTAAAGAAAGAGGGGCTGAAAATAGAAGTGGAGGACAGTCGGATTTTTCAGATAAGCAGAGAACGCAGCAAAGAAGAGGAGCACAAGAATGATAAATATCACTGTGTGGAATGCTCGGCGTGGAATATTCCTCCGAAAATTCAGGTTGCCAGAGAATGTGAAGGTCTAGGAGGTGAAAGCTTCCATGGAAAATGGATTGTTGACTGTCACAGTGCCCAAGTAACCCGAGCCTAAGGTCGAGGTCAAATCTATTGAAATTTTTGGCCGAATAAATGAAAATCACAAATAGAATTGAGCCGAGGGCTTTTACTTGCTCAAATTTTCTATATGAAGACAGGATACGAGAGGAATATGGTTTTGTGTGTAATTATGTAATCAAAAACAGAGAAGGGTTTCACCATAGCTATAGTATTTTATATCATTTTTTATTGTAACCATGTGAAACAATTTGCTTTCCTTTCTATTTTGTATCATAAATAAAAACTTAATTTACAAAAACGAGTTTATGTATTCTGAATTATGTTCAACTCCCTTGAACTATACTCACACAAAATTCTATAAATAGATATTTTGTTTCATTATAGAAAGAATTTTCGAGGGCATGGTTTTTGCTGTACAGGATTTTGCAGTTGGGATGACATATATTCAGAATAAAAAATTTTCTATTTTCATATCAAGAAAGACATGAATTTGTCCCATGACAAACATTGTTATAGGGTTTGCATTGTTATGCTTGATCATTGTCCTTTTTTCAGTTTTATTGAGTGAAAGCACTTACAAATTTTACATTGTTTTGTTAATTATTCAAAAGCGGGGAAGGGTTTCGCCATAGCTGCAGTATTATATATCATTTTTTATTGTAACTGTGTGAAATTTTTTGCTTTGCCTTTCTATTTTATATCATAAATAAAAAACTTATTTACTTTAAGCGAGTTGATGTTACATTTTGAATTATGTTCAACTCCCCTGCACTATACTCACATGAAACTCTACAAATAGAGATTTTGTTTCATTATAGAAAGAATTCTCAAGGGTGTGGTTTTTGTTGTGCGGGATTTTGCAGTTGGGACAGTATATATTTAGAATAAAATTGCTATTTTCATATCAAGAAAGACCTGAATTTTTCCCACGACAAAAATTGTTATAGAGTTTGCATTGTTATGCTTGATCATTGTCCTTTTTTCAGATTTATTGAGTGAAAGCACTTACGGATTTTGCATTGTTATGTTAATCATTTTCCTTTTTTCATTTTGAGTGACATCTACTGGTATTTTGCTGGATTTCATGATGGTAAGATACGTTTAATGTGAAACACAACACTGCAACTAAATTAGGGCAGCCTGAAACTCTAAAATTAAAAACCGATGATTGATGTTCAAAATCCAATAAAAAGCAAAATCTAAATTAGTAAGACAAAACCGGATTGAGAATTAGACCATCTTGATTTGGTGGTAACTAATAAGAAACAACCCAAAAGCACAAATCAGCGTATTGAAATTTTGAGGCCATTTCAACACCCCTGGTTCTTTGCAATTCTGCTTTGCTATTTATACAGGGTATAAGATGCAAACCAAAATTTGAGGCTTGTAAATAAGACACAAAAAAATTATGAAACATTATCAGTGTGACGGTATGTCGAATGATTTTTTACCTCTAAAGACATCAAAGGAATTGTTGCAGCTATTAGGTCTTGATTTTAATAGTCAGGGTTATGTAGAATTCATATATATTTTTCTACTTTTCATATCAATGCAAAAATCAAATTTTGGCTTGTATGTAATGTGTTTTTTAGTCTTTAACAAGGATCCAGTTAAACATATGGAAATATGAATACGTAGTCTTTTGACATTATTTTAGGGTTCTGGCTATTAACTCATAGTTTTTTATTTTAACTTTTGCATAGAATCCATGGATATTTATTTATCTACATTTCCTCCACAACATTTTGGAATATGCAAGATGGTTCACAAGTCTGAATCAGGGATTATTATTTTTGTTTAAAGAAAAAAGCTAGGGAAAAACCAATATCGTACATGGACATGAAAATGATAACATTATGAAAGCTCAATGTAAAATTGTAGTTTCCTTAAAAATTGTTGACTTCCACATTGAACCAAAAAAACAAGCTTCGTGTTAAACTATTCATTCACAACACCTTGCTTTCTAAGATATCTTCAGACCGTGTTTCCACCACACCTTACATGTCATTTCCACTTCTTTGTAAAAGAATTGACAAAAAATACACATGACACATATCTTCCTTTCTAAAAAATATAGCTTCCACAAAATGGTCCCCCCCAACATTATCCTCTCCCAATTCCTTCTCCTCCCTCTAACCCACTCTTCTACAACCCTCTTCCTCCTTTATGTTTTGGTCCCTCAAAATCAACCTCATCGTAGACTTCCCCTTCGGTGTTCACATTGCACATTTCACGTACAATTACTAGTATTATTTTAATATTGTTTTGAACTATATTTTATGTAAAGATAATTATAACTAAATTATAATTCTTTACCATTTAAAAAATAGGGAGCTTGCAAATCTTGTAGCCATATCTCATTATTTAAATTAAAATTGTTAAACTTCATTTTCAAAAATTATATATTATGCTTGAATAAATTTTAAGACTTTAAAGTTACTAGCTGATAGGTTATATAGTGTGAGCTTGCATGCTCTCTATTTCAGTCTTGGGAAATTATAAAACACAAAAAACTAGCAAAATGTAGAGAAGTCATGTCATCACACTCGCATGCTTTAAATTTGATTTTCGTGTTGGGAATATGTTGTATATTTTCAATGATTTATTATGTGCAATGAAAATTTTATTAAACTATAAAAATGGGGTAAGAATCTCTAAATAAACCCCAAAATCTTTGGAACAAACAACTCAAATCACCATCAGATTAGAGATAAGCAAGAACTACCTATTTGCATGCATATGTAAAGCTTGAAACAAACAATCAACCTCTAAACATGACTATATTAGTTCTCTACTCCATGAAAGCTGTCTATAAGTGAACCTATTAAAGCTTTAGCAATTAATTTTGTGTTTATTGATGTTTCAAAAGCTTAAGAATGGAAGCTCGCCATTAATGGCTTCTCCCATTTACCTAAAGTTTTGAAAGGATTAGAAAATAACAAGTAAATAGCTCAAATAAACTATGAAATGAATCTAAAATACCTAAGAATGACCTAAATAAGAAATGGGAGAGAGGGAGAGAGAGATAATTCTTAGGAAAAGGTGGGAGGGGTATCCCTCTATTTATAGTTTTGTGGATTTGAGAAAATGATGTTTTGGATGCATGTGGGACTAAAAATGAGTCAAAATTTTGATTTTTAGAAAAGCACATTGGGAGATGTGAACTAGATTTGGAAAGCTAAGTGGCTATTTAGAAATATGAGATATTTGTTTAGAAAGTCAAATTCTCTTTAGAAAGTCAACAAGAGGGTTAATTAACCTAAACAAGGTTAATTAAAGGGAAAACAAGCTTATAGAAGATGGTTAGAGAGGGATTAGCAGGTTTAGGGGGTTTAGAAGAGGTTAGAAAGGGTGTTTTACTAGCATAGTGTAGTAAATTAACACTAGACTAGGATAGTTAGTATGATCTTAGTAATAAGATCATGTAGACCAAATTATAGGTGTCTACATTTGCCCCTCTTTGACGTGATGTGCGCAACGTCACTTCAAAGAAAGTAGACAAGCATAAACAAGTAGAAAATTTTGAAGGGGCAGAAGAAAAATTAGTAGGATGAAGGATGCCCCTCGAGTGTCGATGGGGTGATGGAGGAATGTGATTGGTGATTGAAAAAGAGGATAGAAGAAAGAACAGTGCGAAGAATGGGGAGATATAAGAGAAAATAACAAGAAAAGGGACTTTGAGCTATATGCAAGGCATTGTTATATAAACAATTTTTATTCATCATATTACTAGTAATCTTCATCATCGGTCCTTATTAAAATATAAGCATACGACGGAAGTGTAAAATGACATAGAAAGCCAAGATACAAACAACTTTCCATTACTAAAAATGACCAACTCCATGCAACATACAAGAAACAAACAAACTCACTTAACAGGGAAATAAGCACAATCACACACATTCAAACCAACAACGTTTAAGATGGTTGCACAAATATTTTGTTATCAAGCTGCAATCCCTTTTTTTTTATAAACGAAAAGGGTTTAAAATGATGCCCCAAGCAATTTGTATATGCAAGGGAAAGGATGGAGGACATTTAGATCTGATCAAAAAGCAGTGCGCACAACGAATCGATATCAAGAAACTCGTGCCCCAGAGTATCGACGAAGTAAGCAGTGTAGCTTTTGTAAATGGTTTGGATATTTAGAGGATGCGTGAGTCATTATCTCAATACGCGTGGAAATTCCAACAAGATATGAGATGAACGTCGTGTGAAAGACACATATTTCAGCTACAAATGAGTGGATTACTAATTTTAGTCCATTTTCAAATTTTTCACGATGTTTTTTTTGGATTTTTGAATGATTTTATAATATTTAAATTTTTGATCGGTCAAAAGAGTTTAAGAAAAAAGAAGAGCTCCTATAAGCACGCCAAAAATGCTCCAAAGTGAGGAGAACGATCTCCAGGTAGTAGTAACATGCCCTGACGAAAAGACAAATGGGCCAACAATAATTATTTAAAAATAATCACGTTGATAGATAAAAATAGAAGACAAGAAGTGCCTATAAATATTTTTAAAATGCCCCAAGGTGAATAGATAAGCACTAGGTGGAAAATAGTAACCCAGTGTAGCGGAAAATTAATAAAAAAATAATTATTGAATAAAAATAATCATTTTAGTGAAGAGAAGAAGCATTAGAGTGATCACGATGGAGAAATCACGCCCCAAGAGCATCACGGCAGCCTAATATACCCACCTAGGGTGGTAAATCAATCACATCCAGTTCATTTGTAGCAGAGCTCTTGCAAAATTTTACCGCGAGCGAGTGTGAGAGCATTGGAGTGAGATGGCGAGACTTCTGAGGAGGAGGAGGTGAGCATATCACATCTGGGAGTATCCTTGGGACACAGCAGATGGACCCTATGTGAGTTCCCTATCTTTGCTTTATCATTTTAGCATTTAATGTCATTTTAGCGTGTTTTAGGTTAGGTTAGGGCAAATTTAACATATGCACGTGCACCCATGCTTCAAAAACATGGGTACACATAGGCATACCTATTAAAATATGTGTACACGTACGCATATCCATCGAAGGGGGGCATATGCATCAGGAGGGGGAA
The DNA here is from genome assembly GCA_019776745.2 of Taxus chinensis. Lineage (NCBI taxonomy): Eukaryota > Viridiplantae > Streptophyta > Pinopsida > Cupressales > Taxaceae > Taxus > Taxus chinensis. The sequence goes on from CM034151.1 coordinate 178,451,058, forward strand.
CACGGACACGCGCATATGCGCATGTCGACTGACAGGTGTAGGCGTCGAACTGGAGGCATATGTGTCCTGGGTAGGTAGGGGGTTAGGTTAGTAAAAGGGGGGGTGTATGCACCTATATGGAGGTGCAAGCGTCGAAATGGAGGCTCACATGTGTTGAGCGCGTGCATGTTGAAACGGGCACACATGCGTCGAAGTAGGCATGTATACGTCAAAGTAGGCACGCATGTGTCGAAGTAGGTGCGCATGCGCCAGGGAAAAGTACATAACTTACCCTTTGGAAACAATTACCCAAGTATACATGAAAATAGACTAGATTGTTGTAGAATAAAGTGAAAATTAATATGTTAGATGAGTGAAAGAAGAAGTTACTAGAAAACTAGTTAGAAATGTAACTGTACGATGGAAAAGTGACAAGCAAGCATGGGAATCTACAAGTAACTCTTCCTCGCACTCAACCTCCCGACGTCGTGCCGAGACAGCTGGTGGGGATGGAATATACGTGGGGCGCAGACAAACTAGTTAGGTAATCTTATGTCTTCGATGCGCACTAATGGAATTTGTAAATCTAAGGAAAAGAAGGCCCTCCTAACCTGAACTGGCGTGATAGATCGTTCGGCGAGGATGACTGCTCGAAGGCTCCAATCAATATCGAGCTCTGGTGTGATCCGATCTATAGGTTGTGCGATACGTGGAAGATAACTTATGGGTGCTTCATAGATATCCCCCGACATGGTCATGAAAATGGATGATGGATATATAGTGGATTCTATGGGTGATTCTCTGGTCTAGTCCAGAAATCTTTAGCTTGATTAGCTATTACGTCTAGTGAGGATAGTTGTGTGATAATGATTAGTGGAAGTGGAGAGCATCTAAATACTAATGTGCATAAACTAGCATCAACGTCTGATTGACCTATGGGCCCGTTGGGTTGTGGGACCTGTGGATCACAATCATAAGTTCATGGTCGTTGTGGACCTCCTATGGTCATGTTTAGAATCAATCCCTAATCCCTAATATCTAGTATTCATATGCTTTTTCGACCTCTATGTTTAGAACTAAAAGTTGTGCAAACTTCTCAAAGTACCTTACAGGCGTTCTGGCAACTTGAATTCTTAAGCCAGTGTCTATGTCAATGAGTATGTCTCATGCGTCTAGTTGTGGGACCAAATGATCACAACCAAACGTTTGCTCTCTTTCAAGCCCTTCTACAGTCATGCGGATATTTATTAGGGCAATCTGTGGTTTGGCTGGTTTGACCAAAACATATGCACTTTATCGTCTTCTATGTTTAATCCTCTTAACTGTGACCTAATTTCTTGTAGGGCTATTGTTGTTCGGAAGACCTGAATTCTAAGATTTTGGTCTATGTCAACTATTGCTTCAACAAGATTGGGTTGAGGCACGATTGGCTCGAATACATATTCTTTGGGCTCCCTAGGTCCCGTGATTGTCATATAAAAGAAACAATATAAATCTAACTAAAGCAAAGCAAACTAACTATGCAAAATATATCCACAGCATATATAAATTCTCTATTTCTGTATTTTTGACAGAATTTTAACAGAATTAAGATAACAACTATTTAATATATCTAGAAAATGACAACTCAAACAAGGTAGCCGAGTATAGCTACTTGTCTGTGCAGTTGTGAATCTATTCTAGATAACTAGATAACTGATCTAATTTAATTGAAAGATTTTTGATTCTACCTCAGAAGTGAGGAACAAATCATAGTTTCTCAGAAACTATCAATCCCCACGGCTTCCCTGACAATATCAAAAATGAACGTAACTGAAATGAAGTAATTCACTACTCTATTTGGTATATTTTAACTAGAACTTTGAAAGCTTGAACCTGGATTTTGCATAACAATGGTAAATCCGATTGTGTGTGGCTTTGTCCCCTTAGTGTGGTCTCCTCGTTCCTTGGTGCTCACGTGAATCCAGAAAAGCGTGTAATGCTAGCATTAACGGAAGTAGGTATTGGAACAATGGCAGCTTTGGATGTAGACTGAATATAATGCGAGTAGGAGAGGGATAGCGTAAGAGAACAGAGTTGGCGTATGTAATTCCTAGCGGGATTTATTATGAGTCATACAACACAAAACATCTAGAACCTGAAACTATCCTTCTTGACGAACAAAACATGTAACTCTAATGGCTTCAGACTGAAAATGAAACTATCCTACCTTATTTGATTGTATGAAATAGTGGTAACATTAGAACAATAAGATCATGTGGCTTCTAAACAACAAAATAAAACTAACCATGCATGCAACAAATGAAAATTATTGAATTCCTAAGAAAGAACTGAAAGACTAAACTATTGAAATGAGAGGATGAGGGGCAGTTTCTGAGGGGCCATTTGTTTGTAAGCAAACCAGCTATTTATAGAATTCTCATTCACCTAAAGGTAACTTCAACTAGGACTCTTTTACCATAAACAATGGAGAAACACTATTACAGTGAACCAAAATCATAAATACAAGCAAAAACGGATGAGAAAGTTGGTAAAAATTGAAAATTTATGTGAGTCACGTTCAAAGAAACGTGCTGGAAAACACGTGAAGGACCTCCGCCCTGAGCAGGGGGGCGGTTACAGGACCATCACCCTGCTTGGGCAGTGGTTTCATCACTGAAGACAAAATGCAAAGGAAAAAAGGGGAAAAGAGTAAAACAAAGCACGCGGACGCTAAGAGGGGTGTACGGGATGTTAATGTACACTTAGAGAGCTTTTCCAAATCGTGAACACCTTGTGAGGAGACCTGTATCATCATTGGGGCATGTGTAACATTGTTCTGGCGGTACTGTACCCTACAATTTTTTGGTGCATACATATTGCCCCCTCGGAGAAGTGTTTTAGCCATGAGGAGGTGTAAAACGGTGGGTCCGAGTATGGCGGTCCCGAAAATGGGAAACTAGAAATTATACCTGACATGTCCGTGTGTCGAAATGATGCCATCCAAAATTCCCGCTACCTACAAAATGAAAAGAAGACTCAAGTGCATATAGATAAAATAAATCAAAAAATAAATACTAAAATAATATGAAGTGAGGACTTACCATTTGCGCGGGGATAAGAACTTACCTCCGTCAGAGCTCCAAACCTGCGAAAAGGGGCATCCAAAACAAGTCAAAATGCTATATATATATATATAAAAACGGGCCCATTTTCCTATTCATTTACATGTGTTGATTTGATTGATTTTGAGCTCTGGGACCCACGGTGACTGTTTTTGACGAGAGTATAGTCGAAACGTTCGTGACGAGATAGTGATCATGCCTCCGCGAGTGGAACATCGACTCGTGAGATCTTAGGTTAGTTTTTCTCGATTTACCGTTTTTATACCTAAAATGTAAAAATGATGAAATCTTCACCATGGGGGGATAATTTTTGAAATTTCTAGTTTTAAATGTGTCCTTAAGGAGGGATACCTAATGGGTAGGCTCTCATTTTAGTCAAAATGGTCATTTTTTGTGTTTTTGAGCATTTTTTAGGGCATGTGACCCATTTGGAAACACGGGACACGACCACCGCCCTGAGCAGGGCGGCAGTTACAGGACCACCGCCCTTTAAATCAGCAGTTACGGCACCGCCGCCCTGCTCAAGGTGGCGGTTCTCTTCATAATGTTAAAACTACATTAATTTGAGTTCATTTTTGCAATTTTAGTATTTTTACTTGCTTTAATGATTTTTCCCAATGTGATTCAAGTACTTACTCCTTTTTACGTGTTTTTGGGTGTATGCAGAAGGAGGAATATATCAGATGGAGTCGAGAGAGAGTGTGTGAATGGCTTCCAGTAGTGTTGGATGCACTTTCTCAAGCCGAGCAAGACATCCTTCAGAGGGCCAGCATATTACGTATATCACAGGTTACTCATGTCGCACCTTCTAGTCACATACTATGTGACCTGTTTTTGTATTGGGATGTTGATCGGAACACTTTCCAATTTCCAGGAGTCAAGGGTGAGTGGACTATCACCCTGGAGGATGTCTACCGCATCTTGGGAGTCCCGATCATCGGGAGATGACTTACACTTGAGATAGTGGGGTCGCAATTTCAGATAGCTCAGTGGGCTACATATATGGGAGACGTAGTTGTCTCCACTAGTTCGAAGAAGGGGGTGAGGGTCCATTCCATTCCTAGCTTGCCTATCCCTTTGATTCGTCAGGCCATTATGGGGATCCTTGCCTCGAGATTAATTGGGGACAAGGGAGGGGACACCTTACTCTAATGTTGGTCCCCTATTATTGCACAAATTGAGGCACATGGTCAGATTTATGCCTGGGGAGCCGATATACTTGGGACCACCTATCACGACTTGTACAAGGTGGTTCGCTTACAGGGACAGTCTTTGAGCCATCCAACCTTGGTTATGAGTTGGGTCTATGAGCGTATCATCCCCTATGGGAGAGGCATAGAGGTGGCGGATCCCGAAGCCATGAGGGCAGCTAGATGGACAGAGATGTCGATGCTTAGAGCACCCCACCAACCAGTTGCTTCCCTAACTACTGATGATATGGAGGCCACGCCTTATCAGGCCATGGCAAGGTTGTGGGTTGAGGAGACCTTCACTTTGATTTCCTGCTCTACTACAGGGCAGCTTGTGGATAGGACGGGGAAGGTAGAGACACACCCCTTTGATCGAGTGCCTCAGCAGTTTGGCCTTGCTTACGTTGATATGCTTCCCCCATTGGTGCTAGTGTTTAGATCAGTTTTGGAGGCTAAGGGAGGTCCTAGAGGCCGAGGTTAGACCCCCATTACAACTAGGCGGGTGGTACGTGCCTGAGAGAGAGTTGGTGCTCCTCAATCACCTTTATTTCGGATTACCGCTGGTCCTACCTATAGTAGTGATGACCCTATTGACATAGACTCTGAGTCTAAGAAGTTCACAGGGGGAGAGATAGAGGAGGATACCGAGGACATGGAGGTCAGTGAGTTGGGTGGGGAGAAGGATAGCGATCCCGAGTGGCATGACACTCAGGAGATCTTACAGGCCGAGAGGGCAGAGCAAAGTGCGGAGAGGGTGACTCTAGTCTCAGAGGAGTTTCCCTCTCAGGACCCAGGCGGAGAGGATGAGTCCATAGTAGGATGCTATGTTGCCCCAGACATAGGAGGAGGACATCAGTCAGTGGTGGCATCTGTGGTAAGTGCTAATCCTAGGGATCCCTCTTGGAGGTCCGGAGATCCGAGTGAGTTGTCACTCTTCCTTAAATATTTGTTTTTAGGTAGGATTTCCTTAGTTACTATCTCTCCTTTTGTTCATCATTGTTTTTTTCTTTTGATTATTTTCTAATTTGTCCTCTCCTTTGCTTACAGAGACTGCTGATGAGTGGTGAGATTTGATTTGCTGGGTATGTACTGATACCCTGATGCTCCCCATGGAGAAGACTCACGCCGAGCTATCCATGGATGCAGGGGAGCCTTCAGCAGCTGGTAGGCATAGTGATTTCTTTGCCCCTGTCTAGAATGTGGCCAAGATGGTGAATTCCCTCTGTACCGAGTTATCTAGGTATAGGACTGCAGAGCGCCTGATGAGGAGCCGCTCTCATAGTGAGGCTATAGCTACTGTTCAAGACCATGAGCCCTTAGTGCACTCAAAGCGCCGGCGTAGCCAGAGTCCTAGACGTGGTCGTGCACCTTCGAAGGGATCTCATAGGGGTTGAGAGGCCACTTGGCTCTTTTTGTAGTGACTCTTGTTAGATTGTTTATATGATCATTTTGTATTTTCTAGGCTCATTGAGCATTTTGACCATGCCTAGTGCATGATGGCATTGTACATAAAACTTGATTTTTATATATATATATATATATATATATATATATATATACTTCTTTTTGGATCAGACTCTTGGTGTCTAGGATTTTGTGATTTATTTCCACATGTATATTAGATGCTTATTAGAATTCTTATTTTTATATGCTTTTCAAAATGTATGCAATGGAGAACAAATGACACAAATGCTTTCTTTCTTTTTGTATTTTGGGATGCTGATGTATGATGATGCAAATGAACTTGTGATCTTGAACTTTAGCTTTCATAAATAATTTTCCGGTACTTCATGTTGTTTTGACAAAATGTGATGACGAACTGGTATGATGAGCAGATGCACTTGCCCCACTCCTAACTCCACGAAACTAGTAAGATGCAAGGGCTCACCATCGAGAGCTAGAAAGGGCACAAGCCATGAGGTGTGTTGAAATGGAAATGATGGGAGATAGACAAAGAGTTGGTGGAACCAAATTAGGATGCTACAAACCTACCCTACTTAAGTGACTCCATAGTTTAGAATGTGACTTGCTTTGCAGTTTATCTAGACTTAGATCTGTAGATGGCCACTTGGTTGACAAAATTTGGTTTTCAGGGTTTTGAACTCTCTTGGAATTTTGGACATCTGATTCAAGATTTCAAAGGTTTATTTGAAATATTTGCTTATGACCTTCAACGTTTACTGTCAAGAGGACCCCCTTCACCTTGCCCCATGCTACTAGTAAGAAGCATGGGCTTATCACCATGGACAAGGCACGGGAAAGTAAGTGCATTCCCATCCTTTCCCAACCCTACGTCACCAGTAAGAGACACAAGCTCATCACCGAAGGTTGGTAGGGCAAGGAAATGTGTAAAAGTAAAAAATTTTGTTTGATCTATACTCGACTTATTTATTTGAGCAAAATGTCAGTATGTTCTTATTTCCAAAGAGATTTGTATACGGGATAGATGTGACACCATGAAGCTTCTAGAACAGACCATAGGCAAGACACCTATCCTAGGAAGAAATAAAAGTAAGAGCAAGCATGCAGGCCTTGGTATGGCTACCGTTAAGACTTTGTCATATCTAGCTTTAATTGATGAAATGATTCTGAAATAGTTGATGATGCTATGAAAATGAAGAAGTATGATTTGAATGCTTCTGTCAATACCATCAGAATTTTGTAATGAATTGCTTAAGAGCAAGTCCCTTGATCACAAAGTTTTACGAAATGAGTGAACAAAATGAACCTATCTAAATGAAGATGAAATGTAGATATAATTGTACAAATAGTGTTAATGCTTCATGCGTAAAACCGTTTAAGGATCAAGGAATTGACAGTTTCACCAAATTCCTCACCTTCTACTGTGCACAAGAGATACGCACCATTTCCATAGTCCTTCATGACTTGATATGGGCCCAACCACTTGGGCCAGAACTTTCTTCCTTCACCAGTCTTCTTATCGATCTGGTTGTCTAGTCTTAGAACTAGATCTCCTTCATATATTTCTCACTCATAGACCTTTTTGTTATACTTCCGGCACATTCGGTCAGCATAGACTCTATGTCGTTGTTTAGCGTTTAACCTGGCCTCATCTAGGCTTTCTAGTTGGGAGATGCGTGCCTCTCTATAAGCTTCCTCATCCAGAATCCCTTGTAGTGAGATGCAGAGACTGGGTATTTCAACCTCAAGTGGGAGAACTACTTCTGCTTCGAATACCAATGAGAAAGGAGTTGCTCCTGTTGGTGTTCTTATTGAGGTTCGGTGGGCCCACAAGGCCGGATATAACTTTAAATGCCAATCTCATTTGTTTTCTTTTACCGTTTTGAGGAGAATAGCTTTCAACGTCTTGTTTGTTACTTCAGCCTACCCGTTGGCTTGAGGATAGTAAAGAGAGGCTGTGTGATGGTTTATTTTAAATTTACTGCATAGCTCACAAACCTCATCGTTTTCAAAGGACGTGCCATTATCTGAGATAATGACTTGTGGGACATCGTACCTACAAATGATCTAGTTCAAAATGAACTTGGTGATCACGGCTCCTGGTACAATGGTAAGAGGCATAGCCTCTACCCATTTGGTAAAATATTCGATGGCCGTGATTATGAAGTTATGGCCATCCGTTGACAAGGGAGAGAATTTCCCTATTAAATCTAGGCCCCATGTAGAAAAGGGCCATGGAGTTGCGATTGGTTGTAGAGCTTGTGCTGGCATGTGAATCTTGTGGGAAAATTCTTGGCATTTATGGCATCTGCGTACAAACTCTATTGCGTCGTGTTCTAGAGTGGGCCAGAAATAGCCCATCCGATGTATTTTGTGGGCAATGGCATGACCACCAAAATGGCCTCCACATATTCCACTGTGGGATTTGTAGATAATTTTCATGGATTCTTATGTGTCAACACACCTTAGAATCATTCCATCGAAAGCCTTACGATAGAACACTTGTTCTATAATAATGTATTTAGCTATGATAATGCGTAACCACCTTCTTTGTTGTCTGGATATGAATGGTCCATGATAAAATTGATAATATTTGTATACCAAGGACATTCAGAGATGGGAGGTCTGGTTTCGATGTAATATATGCATTCATCGGGAAAATATAGATCTACTAGATCACCTATGTCTAACAGGTTGTCGGCTAACCAATTTGCAATGATTTGCCCCTTAACGAACTTCTAGTTTACAAAACTTAATTCTAATTCACCCATTAAGGTTATAAAGTGTCCAGCCTTTTTAGACAAGGACCCTTGCGTGAGGAAAGTTCGTAAATGGTCTATTTTTACAATGACCCTTGTTTCTTGATTTAACATGTAATGTCTTAAGCATTTGGTTGCAAAGACTATGGCAAGGCATTCTCTTTCTGCCTGTGTATAACACGTTTCATAGTCGAGCAATGTTCAGCTAATAAAATAGACCGCATGTTCTCATTTACCATCGTCTTCTTGAGCCAACATGTAGGCTAGCAAGACATCCGTAGCTCGTGAATATAAGATCAAAGGATGATCTGGTCTATGTGGCATTAACGTGGGAGGAGACAGTAAGAAGTGTTTAACTGCTTCAAAGGCCTCATGGCATTCCTTTGTCCAAATAATGCAACAATCCTTTTTTAACAAATTGTTGATCGGATGAACAGCAAAACTTAAGTCCAGAATGAATCTCTAGATTGCACTGAGCTTTCCAAGAAACGATCTAATGCCAAAGTCGTATGATGGTGGGATCACTCAAGAACAACCCAGATTTTGGCTGGGTCTACATCAATCCCTGGTGATGATATAATGTAACCTAGGAGTTTCCCTCCTGTCACACCAAATACGCACTTTTATGACTCCGTATTCGATCAAACGTGAAAGAATGATGCGGAGCACCTCTGGGTGATCACAGTGCTTCTTGGCCTTGGCCAACAAGTCGTCTACATAGGATTCCACGATTTTATGAATAAGATCGTGAAATATGTATGTCATTGCCCATTGGTATGTAGCACCAGCGTTCTTAAGACCAAATGGCATAACAAGATAGCAATAAGTTCCCCAAGGAGTTATAAATGTGGTTTTGGCTTGGTCTTGTTCAGATATTCTAATTTGATTTTATCCCGAGAACCCATCCATGAGAGACAAAAGTTCAAATCCAGTTGTTCCATCAATGATGACGTCAATGGATGGTAATGGGAAGTCGTCCTTGGGGCACGCCTTGTTAATGTCTGGGAAGTCTATGCAGATGTGTATCTTCCCATTCTTTTTGAGAATGGGGACGATATTAGATACCCACTTAGAGTAATCGACCGGTTTGATGAACCCTACCTAGAGAAGTTTCATTACTTCTTCCTTCACCATGAGAACTACCTTGGGTTTCATTGGTCTCGATTTTTGTTTAATTGGCTTTGCATCTGATTTGGTGATGAGGTTATGTACCGCGATGTGCAGTGTAATTCCCGTCATTTCTTTATAATTAAATGCAAAATCCTTTTGATGTTCTTTGACGATTCAAGTGTGTATTTCTATCTCTTCTAGATTTAACGAAGATCCTAGTTTCAAGATCTTTGGTTCTTCCTCCATCCCGATGTTAATATCAATCATTCCTTCGATTAAAGAAGCATTACCTTCTTCAAACTCAAGCAGAGCTAGAGGTAGTTCCAGATCTTCTCCATTCTCTACCGCATATATGTCGAGTTCCTTTTGTGGGGGAATCTCTACCATGGGATTACCAAATTAAGAAGATGAATGTGTGATTAAGGACAAATCTACCATGTGATGGGTGAGATGTAACTCTACATAGGTGTTTAGGTAATCAAGAGTGGCTCTATCACTGTTAACGTGACCTAAGATAATAGATTTATTCTCAGCTATATGTGTTAGAAGAGGGTTTGTTGATGTTTTCTTTACTAACGGTACAATACGAAGGGATACCATGAAACGGGTGTCTTCCAACTCACTGTTTGGAGTGAAACGTGAAGCTGAGGTTGCTATTGAATCTACGAGAAGGTTTTGTTCTCGCGGGATTGCTTCAATTGATATGAAGTTAAATCCTTTGCTCAAATCTAATATTGTTGTTTTGTAGAGCTGTAAATGTTCAGCTCTAGTCTTGTACACCTCAGAGACTTAGTTTGATACTAATTGAGAGTCTCCTAACACTCTGATGTCATTAACACCAAGCCTTTTAGCTATGATGAGGCCAAGGAGGAGGGCTTCGTACTCAGCGCCATTGTTTGTACATTCAAAATTTAAGTTAAAGGTGAACGGTAGGATCTTTCCCTTGGGAGAAGTAAAGATCACACCTGCCCTAGCCCCATAACGACATCTAGTTCCATCAAAGTGGAGAGTCCAATGTTTATTTGGGAAGATGGATGTTGGGACATTCGTTACATCTATTTCTTCTACTTCGGCTACTTCTACCATGCAGAGTTCCTCTGCTGGAAGAGAACCAACTCCTAGGGTACATCCCATACCTGTGGAATCAAACAGTAGGAAAATTGGTAGATCTTGTTCTAGCAACTCAACAATTTTTGCAGTAGTTCCTAATGACACTGTTTCTACAATGTTAGCTTCATCATTGAGGGCTAGGAGGCTCTTAACTAGGTTCGTAATCTCTAGTTCTGTTGTATGTATTAATTTTCCTTCTGGTTTTGAGTTGGTTGGTTTGTTAAGTTGGTTTATTGGGAGTTCAAACTCAGAGTGAACGGCTGGCCTTTTCTTCAGGTCTGATAGGTGTATATTGAATGGTTTCGGATCACCTTTTGCTACGAATATCTTTCCTAAGTGCAAGAATCTTATTCCCGGAAATAACGTAGAAGGGATTGCCTTCATACGGTGTATCCATGGTTGGCCGAGGATCATATTATAGTTGGTTTCCTGATCTATAATATAAAACTCAGTGAGGATTGTTTTAGGTCCTAAGGTGACTGGTATTATTATAGTTCCAATTGAAGTGGCTTTAAGGCTATCATAGCCTCTTAGTGTATCCTGAGTCGTGGAACAGTTTGTCTCTCCATACCCTAGCTTTTGAAGGAAAGAAAAGGGGACTATGTTAACTGTTGCCCCATCGTCAACCATTGCACGTTTAAGGTAATTGTTATAAACACACACTTGTAAATGTAAGGCCAGATCACCTCTATGTGCAATCTCAACATCTGTTGGCATTTTTCTTATGTCGAATATAAACTCGGTATCCCTATCCGGCTGCCCCGAACGGTGGATATCAAAGTCTATATGGTTTACCTATGTTTCGGGAGGTGGAGTGATGTTAATTAAATGACCTAAACCTAATGCTTCTAAAAGAGAAGCCCTGTGGGCGGGAGAGTTCTTCAACAAGTCCAAAAAGGAGATGTGAGAGAAGGTCTTTGTTAAGTCATTAATTAAATCATAGGCACATATGGATTTTACTAATGTTTGTTGAACGTTATCTGGCTCTAGTGGGTAACTTGGATTTGGCTGAGAGGAATAATCTCGTGTCCTTGTTATGGCTTCCACGTGTAGCTCAGTGTCTAATTCCACTAAATCAACTATCTTGGTTCGTGGCTGATTTCCTAATTGTGGTGCAACAGGTGGATTTAGTGAAGTCGAGGCTTCATGATCATTGTTTCCTGTCATTACACCCTTGTTCGTCCCATTTGGATTTAATTTGTTGTTATTGTGATTTGGGAGCGGATCATTGAAGATCTTGAGGGGTGCGTTTTGAGGGGAGACCACCCCTGTGAAAGTATTTGGCGTAGGTGATGCAAGATCTGCTAAGAACATATATATGAAAAGTTGTCTTTATTACTCTGGAAAACGTTGCATGAATTTATTGTAGTCACGGCAAGTCCTAGTGTCATGGCCTCGAATTTTGTGGAAACCACAATACGAGTTAGGATTGTAATTCCTAGCTTGTTGGTTTGGCACGTGTTGTGGCCCAAAACTCTAATTAAACTGTTGACTATTAGGATTAAAGTTTTGCTCTTGTTGTCGTTGATTCTAATATCCAGTTGAGTTTGGACTCGAACCCTATGTCTAGATCTTCCGTTGTTGTTATTGTTGTTGTGGATGATTAAAATCCACCGCGTTGATTGTTGGGGTAAAATTGTTGTTTCGTTGATTGTTAACCGGTGGTGGAGCATTTACAAAATTTGCCTTTTTTGCTTGGTCAGTTACTCCATCTGTTGTGACCCCGCAGTTTTTGTTAAGGATTTTAGGTCCTTGATTGGTGTTTGTGGTAGTAGGATAAGTCGTAGTATTTTGGTTGGGGATGATTAACCTCCCATTTGTTCCATATGCCTTGCAACCGCTATCTATTACAGCTTGATCTATTCGGAGAGCGCTCTCGAGCACCTCATCATAAGTTCTTAGTGGGAACTTCTGAACTTCTTCCTTTATCTCTCTGCTGAGAGAATGAAGGAATAAATTGCATAGTTCCATCTGATCCATGTTTGGAGTGCTTGCTAAAGAATAGAGGACTGTATGCCATCTTTGGATGAAATGAGCAACAGATTCATTGTGTTCTTGTTTAATATGCAAGAATTCCTTGATTCCTGTTCTCAACAATTTGTTCATGTCAAACGCCTTGATGAACTCTGAAATGAGTTGTTTAAATGAATGTATTGAGGCTTCAGGTATTCTGTAATACCAATTGAGGGCGATACCCTCTAAAGTTCTGGGGAATATTTTAGCAACAACTCCATCCCTAGGGAGTAGTTCTTGAATGGATGTGGCATAGGCCTTAATATGTACATTCAGATCTCCCTCCCCTTTGTACTTGGGTAGATCGGGAAGAGGTCTTGGAAGCATGACGCTTCACATAGTGAATTCTAATGGTTCTTTCAAATATTCTGAATAAGTCCCTATTGCATAGGTTTCAACCATCGATGGTGCCTGCTGAGGGGGTGGAGGTGGAATGGGTTGTTGATATGGCGTAGCATATACATTTGTAGGGACATAAGGAAATCCATGTGGTTGAGCAAACATGCCGGGAGAAGAGAACATATCTCCCTGTGGTGACTTGGAATACATGTTTAAATATGGAGGAGCATTGTTCAGAAATGGATTGTTTTGTACTAAACCAGGAGGTATCATATTTTCCACTGGAGCGGCGTTAGAGAATGCAATTCTAGTTGGTGTTTATTGTGAATACTGAGGGGGCATGCCCAATGTTCATATTTTTGTGAGGAGATCTATTTGGCTAGGATGATGTGGAGGATTGGAATCTCCTGCCTGCATGAATTGTAAATTTTGACTTGCTTGAGCAAGTTCCAACCCTCTAACTTTTTCTACTAAAGTTGAGATGACCTCATCTGGTGAAGATACGGTATTTTTCCTTAGTGGTGTTTGTTGAGGTTGTATAGGCATATGGTACCCAGCTATGAATTGATCAGTGCCCTCCCAAGTTTCACCGAGGGCATTTCCTATAGGTGGAGGAATGGAGGTGTTTTCTTGAAATGAGACCTTGGGTTGTGTTTGCAAACCTCCTATATGTGGGTACATACTTTGAGAGCGTTGTTCACTCCTAGCATAACGTGCTAAGTGTTCATTATCTAAAAACATATATGGATCTGACTGTCTACTAATTTGTGGTCTAAGCAACACCTGAGGAGATGAACCAGATTCTCTAGTGAGTGTCATGTTTTTTGAGACTGAAGGCTCTGGTTGTTACATTCGAGTGAGCTGATCCAACTCCTCTATTTGGAAATAAGAACTATATCTAGTCCTTTGAGGTGGATTTTGTGTTGAAAACTGGTTACTTGAATAGTTGTCACCCCATGCTGAGAGTGAGGGTGATGGCTGTCTATTTAGTTGATCGTAGTATGCTTCAAGACCTAGGAGAGGTCTGCCATATGCATCGAATCCTGACATATTCAGGGGGTATATGAATACCTGTAGAATAATGGGAAAGAGTGAAAGTGGATGAAAGAATAGAAAGAGGAAAACTAGTTTGTTTCACGTCGGGTTCACATATTTTGTACGATGGAAAAGTGACAAGCGAGCATGGGAATATACAAGTAACTCTTCCTCGCACCCGACCTCCCGAGTTCGTGCTGAGATAGCTGGTGGGGATGGAATATATGTGGGGTGCAGATAAACTAGTTAGGAAATCTTATGTCTTCGACATGTACTAATGGAATCTGTGAATCTAAGGCAAAGAAGGCCCTCCTAACCTGAATTGGCGTGATAGATCGTTCGGCAAGGATGACTGCTCGAAGGCTCCAATCAATATCGAGCTCTGGCATGATCCAATCTATAGGTTGTGGGATACGTGGAAGATAACCTGTGGGTGCTTCGTAGATATTCCCCGACAGGGTCATGAAAATGGATGATGGATATATAGTGGATTCTATGGGCGATTCTCTGGTCTAGTCCAGAAATCTTTAGCTTGATTAGGTGATACATCTAGTGAGGATAGTTGTGTGATAATGATTGGTGGAAGTGGAGAGGATCTAAATACTAATGTGCGTAAACTAGCATCAACGTCTGATTGACCTGTGGGCCCGTTGGGTTGTGGGACCTGTGGATCACAACCGTAAGTTCGTGGTCGTTGTGGACCTCCTATGGTCATGTGCAGAATCAATCCCTAATCCCTAATATCCAGTAGTCATATGCTTTTTCGGCCTCTATGTTTAGAACTAAAAGTTGTGCAATCTTCTCAAAGTACCTTACAGGTGTTATGGCAACTTGAATTCTTAAGCCAGTGTCTATGTCAATGAGGATGTCTCCTGCATCTGGCTGTGGGACCAAAGGATCACAACTGAACGTTTTCTCTCTTTCAAGCCCTTCTACAGTCATGCGGATATTTATTAGGGCAATCTATAGTTTGGCTGGTTTGACCAAAACGTATGTGCTTTGTCGTCTTCTATGTTTAATCCTCTTAACTGTGAGCTAATTTCTTGTAGGTCTGTTGTTGTTCAGAAGACCTGAATTCTGAGATTTTGGTCTATGTCAGTTATTGCTGCAACAAGATTGGGTTGAGGCACGATTGGCTCGAATACGTATTCTCTGGGCTCCCTAGGTCCCGTGATTGTCATACAAAAGAAACAATATAAATCTAACTAAAGCAAAGCAAACTAATTATGCAAAATATATCCACAACATACATAAATTCTCTATTTTGTATTTTTGACATAATATTTAACAGAATTAAGATAACAACTATTTAATATATCTAGAAAAATGACAACCTAATAACATAATTAAAAACAAACAAGGTAGCCGAGTATAGCTACTTGTCTGTGCAGTTGTGAATCTATTCTAAATAACTAAATAACTGATCTAATTTAATTGAAATATTTTCGATCCTACCTCAGAAGTGAGGAACGAATCATAGTTTCTCAGAAACTATTGATCCCCACGGCTTCCCCGGCAATATTGAAAATGAACGTAACCGAAATGAAGTAATTCACTACTCTATTTGGTATATTTTAACTAGAACTTTGAAAGCTTGAACCTAGATTTTACAGAACAGTGGTGAATCCATTAGTGTGTGGCTTTGTCCCCTCAGTGTGGTCTCCTCATTCCTTCATGCTCACGTGAATCCAAAAAAGCATGTAATGCTTGCATCAACAGAAGTAGGTATTGGAACAATGGCAGATTTGGATGTAGATTGAATACAATGCGAGTAGGAGAGGGATAGCGCAAGAGAACAGAGCTTGGCTTATGCAATTCCTAGCGGGATTTATTGCGAGTCATACAACACAAAACATCCAGAACCTGAAACTATCCTTCTTGACGAACAAAACTTGCAACTCTAATGGCTTCAGACTGAAAATGAAACTATCCTACCTTATTTGATTGTATGAAATAGTGGTAACACTAGAACAAGAAGATCATGTGGCTTCTAAACAACAAAATAAAACTAACCATGCATGCAACAAATGAAAACTATTGAATTCCTAAGCAAGAACTAAAATACTAAACTATTGAAATGAGAGGATGAGGGGCAGTTTTTGAGGGGGCATTTGTTTTCAAGCAAACCAGCTATTTATAGAATTCCCATTCACCCAAAGGTAACTTCAACTAGGATTCTTTTATCATAAACAATGGAGAAACACTATTACTGGGAACCAAAATCATAAATACAAGCAAAAACGGATGAGAAAGATCATAAAAGTTAAAAATTTATGTGAGTCGCATTCAAAGAAATGTGCTGGAAAATGTGTGAAGGACCGCCACCCTTAGCATAGGGGCGGTTACAGGACCGCCACCCTGCCCAGGCGGTGGTTTCATCACTGAAGACAAAATGCAAAGGAAAAGAGGGGAAAAGAGTAAAACAAAACATGCGGAGGCTAAACGGGGTATGCGGGATGTTAACATACACTTGGAGAGCTTTTTCAGATCCTAAACTCCTTACGAGGAGACTTGTATCATCATTGGGGCATGTGTAACATCATTTTGGTGGTACTGTACCCTATAATTTTGGGTACGTGCAGTAACCCTAATGCGTGTATCATTTGTTTTTGCGCAGCCAATACTACCTATCCTCCACACCAGAGAGAGATACGGTCGTCTGGTTGTGATAGAGGCATATTTTAATGAGGATGATCGGAGGATATTGGATATCCTTCTATACATTATGGGGCTAGCCTATATGGTCGATATGCCACAAATTACTCTAGACCATGGCCTCCTGATAGCCATAGTTGAGCGATGGCATAGAGAGAGTCAGTGCTTCCGACTCCCCATTGGTGAGATCACTATTACCTTGGAGGACACATGGCATATTATGTGGGTCCCCATCCAGGGAAAATTGATTCCGTACACGAGTCACCAGTCTGATATTGATCAGTGAATTTTAGAGTTATTTGGCATTCCAGCTATACTGCGTCATGGGATGACCATTAGATTATCTTGGTGTATAGTGGATCCTGAGCTTGATTGGGTCCTAGTATATTTGATGGATTTTTTGAATGGAGTTTTACTCCCTAAAAAAATCGGAGCTTAATTTCCACTCAGTCTCATTAGAGTGAAACGCGGATTGATTGACAATGAGACCTACTATTAGGGCCAGTGCATACTGGCACATTTATACTGGGACCTACACTTGATCACATACTACCTTTAAAAGACAGTAGGACCTTCTAGGATACTTCAGATTTGGGCGTGGGACCACATTGCTATTAGCCATCCTACATGTGTACTGAGGGTCCGAGCTCCAGAGGAGCCTTCTACTATGGGATGGATTCCAATTGATGATGACGTGCGCTTGCATATGCGAGACTCCTACCATTACCGTTGAGAGTTAGATGAATTATAGCAGGCCACGGTAGTATGGAGGCCATATAGACACTTTCAGTGGCCCGAGGATGGCTTAGAGCTAAATACAGCGATAGTTGAGCATCTTATGTTGGGCAACCACAGCTATATGCGAGAGTTCTACAAAGTTAATCGGTGTTAGAGAAAGTTTGTCATTACATAGGATGTATAGGGGACAAATATGTGGTATGCTCGTAGGGCTCGAGAGTATTTTGACATGGGGCCACATATTACCAGAGACAGAACCTTGGCCAACTACTTACAAGTGGTGCCAGTTATGTGGGTACCTTTGAGAAAGATCAAATATTTGAGTTGCATGCTAGAGTATGCTCCATGGTACCACAAAGTATTACGTCATCGAAAGACGATTCCAAGAGCCACTTACGATGTAGGAGTGAGAGAACCTCCAGTGGGGCCTCCTAGCAGTGGTGATGAGGGTGGAGGTGATGGTGGAGGTGACGGTGGAGGTGACGGGGATGATGATGATGATGATGATGATGATGATGATGATGATCCTTTCAATGACCAGCATCATTATGGGGGTGGGGGATAGGGTTCTCCACTATAGTAGCCACATAGACAAGGGCCTAGGCCTAGGTAGAGACAGGTGCCCTAGGATCTAGATAGAGAGTTTCCTCTAGAAGGAATTCCGGCGGGGATATATGCTCCATTACAGCAAGTTTTTCCGTAGCAAGGTCCACCACCTCATGCTCTAGGTGGTGGTAGAGATGATGGATAGTTAGTTGCACTTCAATAGCAGCTATAGGAGGTGATAGTCATTTAGCTACAGGTATTGGCTGAGAGAGATCAGGCCAAGGCACAACTCCAGGTCGTGATAGCAGAGAGAGACCAAGCAAGATCCTAGGTTGCTCAGGGTGGGGATGGAGGAGCATGGTAGCAGCAGATTAGGTAGATAGCAACACAGGGTGCTCAGATATTGATCCTTCTACATCAAGCGTAAACACATGCACAAAGGTGTCATTATACAACGGGACCAGGATCAGGTGTAGGTGTAGGGTATTACCATTCAGAGAGATCAGGCACGGGCCCAGGTCTAGAATATTACAACAAACAGAGATCGGTAGGTCGTTGCTTCAAGGCAGGCCTATGCAGATATGGGTAGGCTTACAGGGGAGCAAGATGTTGTTGTACTGGCAACCACTACTTTTGTGGATACAAATATGATTCAAGACATCATGAGACCTAGTGGTGATGCCTCATATTACAAGGCTGCCTATTATCGAGAAGTTCCAGCAGGGGAGTGGATTGCACCCTTTGATTAGTTAGATGTGAGCAAGACAGGCTCTAGATCACAGAGGTCATGACGATCAGTTAGATCAGTACATCAACCAGTTGGACAACAGGGTGGTACACCTGGAGTTGGCCCATCACATCAATTTTCGTTTCACCCTCCAGGTCATAGACTAGGTAGCCCCGGAGAGGGTGAGAGTTATGGTTGACTTTCTCTCTTTGTATTAATATATGTATGTATACATGCCTTTTATGAAGGCTGATTTTGATCGATGTATGTACTGATGTATCATTTTTTTATTATGCCTCTTGATGAAGGCTCAGTTTTGATTCATGCCCTGTAGATGGCAGATTTTGTATCGATGATGTATATTTTAGTCTGAGATAGATATTTACATATGTATATATGGACATTTGATGGTTTATATTGTCATGTTATATATGCTTTTATGATGATGATTCATTTTTATAGATGCATGAGTGTAGCATGGTTATGTATGATTCTCATTTCCTATGTATATTTCATGCTAGATAGTGATGATGTACCACATGTTTTTATATTGATGATATATCCTCAGATAATATCATATGTTTTGAACATGAGATATTCTGGTAGATGCTAGCATTTGGGATTATATTAGATAATATTAGTGCGGAGGGGATAGATTTGTGATCATGCACAACCCCTCTTGCCCCCATTGATGATACGATGTGTGATGATTAACTTAGTATACATGCATGATGTAAAACTAAGCATTTTTGTATATATGATGTATTAGATGATGTTATATGTGATGAATGATAGATGATAGATGTGATAACAAACAGATGTGCAATAGACAAACACACAAGCAAAAGTTAACAAAACTAAAAAATATACACCTACAAAACCACACAACAAAATGTAACTAAAAATGAATTCATGCAAATTTTAACAACAAATTGAATTGGTATCCAATATAAGTAAGTAAAATGAATTCTAATATATGCATACAACAGACGATGAATATATAACAATATCCTACAAGTATGAAAGTTAAAAATGAACTCAATGCAACATATAATCAAATTAAACAAGATTCAATCTAAGGTAAGCAAATGAACCATACTTTAAATAATACAACGTGAAAAGATATTTACAACCAAAACTATACAAGCTGCCAACTAAAAGCAATTTAATCACTACCTTGTTTTTGTGGGACAACATTGATATATTTTCTAATGTTTTCTTGAAAGATAAGTTTTCAAGGCTATTGTTCACATTGTTTTTGAGATTTCCTTAAGACAATGTTGTGAAGTTGGTGTAGCTTCGTTCCTAAGGGGGTTTTATGCATGTTTAGATTTTTGCGTATATTTTTCTGAATGTTTTTTATATTTTCTAAGGTCATGTTCCAAAATCAATGTACAAGGACAAAGAAGCATGGATGCCCCCAGCGTGATGCGGGAATATACAAAGGTAAAATACCACGCATATATGTACGAGGAAGTGGAATATGAAGGTGCCCCCAACGTTAGATGGGAATATACAAAGGCACATCCTTCACACAAATATAAGAACAAATAAGCCAGTTCATGGCTTGGCGAAGATAGACTTGGTAGGGTTCCTAGACCTATCAAGGGAAACCAATCCTAGATAGTGGTGAGGGGTTACCCGTCTAGATGTAAGAGTAGCTTGTGACCAACAAATCCTCCTCAAGCATTGGAAAATAGTTTTCATTGAAATAATTTCCCAATTTGTCACAATTGCATGGTTTTCACATGTGGATGACCTGCTTTTTCTTTACTATTTTCTTGATTTTCTGATGTTTTGCTTATTTTTTGTTTGTTTTTCTACATTTTAGGTTTTTTTTATATCTACGCCATGCTTAAGCATAAAAATTCTTGAGATGCATGGTGTTCATAGGTTCTTGAAGCTCTTCCCCATCTGATTACGTCAGTTTATAAGCTCCTGATCCATATTTAGCAATCACCACATAAGGCCCTAACCAGTTAGCCTCAAATTTACCTTTCTTTTCTTTGTCCTTGACAGTACTCTTCTGATTTTCTTTTAAAACTAGATCACCTACATCAAATTAACAATGGATGATTCATTTGTTATATCCTCTTGATACTCTGTTCTGCTAAACCTTTAGGTGATTAAGTGCTCTCATACACTTTTCATCCAAAATCTCTAGATTTGCTACTTGAGCCACTCTATAGTCTTAATCTTTATCAAGATAGTCTCAGGGAGATATTCTCAAGGAGGGAATCTCTACTTCCAAGGGTATGACAGCTTCAATGCCATAGACTAGTGAATATGGGGTCGCACCAGTAGGATTGTGGATGGAGGTCAGATAGGCCCAAAGGGTGGGATGTATCTGTAAGTGCCAATTACAATCAGTTTTACTCATCATTTTCTCCATGATCCATACAAGAGTTTTATTGGTAGCCTCAGCTTTCCCATTAGCTTGGGGGTAACAGAGGGTAGACCACTTGAGCTGAATATGGAAGTGTTGACATAACACTTTGACCGTTTTATTCTTGAAGGATTTACCATTATCAGTGACAATGGTGAAAGGGATACCATAATAGAAAATGAGGTGATTCATGATGAATTTGGAGATCTGTGCTCCAGTGACATAAGTGAGAGGTATAGCCTCAACCCATTTAGTAAAATATTTGGTGGCGTTAATAATGTTGGTATGGCCATTTGAAGAAGAAGGATGGAGCTTCCCTATGATATCCAAGCCCCATTTAGAAAACGGCCAAGGTGTCACAATGGGATGCAAAGGCTGTGCTGGCGCATGTATCAAGTTGCCATATTTTTGGCATAGCTCACATTTATTTACAAAATTACAATAGTCCGCTTCCATGGTGGGCCAATAATAACCCATCCTTAAGAGCTTCTTAGCTAAGAACATGTTGTTGGTATGTGCTCCACAAATACCTTCGTTCACTTCCTTAATAGCGTGGATCAATTTAGTAACATCCAAACAACGAAGCAGATTCCTGTCGTAGCCACGACGATAAAGGGTGCCTCCTAGGAGGGTGTTATAGGCTATACGACAAATAAGGGATTTCTTCTCATAATGGATAGTTTCTGAGAAAAATTTGTCATCTTGTAGGTATCTAAATATAGGGTCATACCAAGGGGATAAGGGACCAACAATTTCACATGCCAAACATGACTCTGGCATATCATATGTGGGTACTCATAAATGCTCTACAAAGAAGGGAATTTTACTTTCCTAAGGTGGAATGTGTAAGAGAGACCCAATTGTAGCCATAGCATATGCTGACCTATTGTGTGACCTTGGTTTTTGTTCAAAAATAATCTGTATAAAATATTCCTTCAAGGTTTCAACCATTTTTTTGTATGGAATAAGCTTTTCATCTTTAACCTTATACTCATCATTAACTTGTTTAATAATAAGTTGGGAGTCCCCAATGACTCGTAGCTGTCTAATATTCCAAGCGATAGCCAACTTAAGGCCAGCGATGAGTGCCTCATATTCTGTAATGTTATTAGTGCAAGGGAATCCCAAACGGAATGCTCTTGGAATAATCTCACATGTGGGAGTGATGAGCACCACTCCTGCTCTTGATCCATGAAATCTGAATGATCCATCAAAGTGGACTTGCCATTCGACAGATTCTTCAATATACATCATGGATACATATGACAGATCTAGACATAAAGATTCCATCCCTGGTAGTGGAGCTTCTGTAAACTGATCAGCCAATACCTGTCCTTTTAGTGATTTCTGGTTAACAAACTCAATATCAAATTCACTTAGGACTACATGATCATATTACTAAGATCATACTAACTATCCTAGTCTCGTGTTAATTTACTACACTATGCTAGTAAAACACCCTTTATGACCTCTTCTAAACCCCCTAAACATGTTAATCCCTCTCTAACCAACTTCTATAAGTTTATTTTCCCTTTAATTAACCTTTTTAGGTTAATTAACCCTCTCATTGAATTTCTAAGGAGAGTTTGACTTTCTAAACAAATATCTCACCTTTCCAAATAACCACTTAGCTTTCCAAATCCATTTCACACCTCCCAATGTGCTTTTCTAAAAATCAACTTTTTGACTCCTTTTTAGTCCCACATGCATCCAAAACATCCTTTTCTCAAATCCAAAAACTATAAATAGAGGGATACCCCTCCCACCTTTTCCTAAGAACTCTCTCTCTCTCTCTCATTTCTGATTTAGGTCATGCTTAGGTCTTTAAGAGTCATTTCATAGTTTATTTGAGCTATTTACTTGTTATTTGCTAATCCTTTCAAAGCTTTAGGTAAATGGGAGAAGCCATTAATGGTGAACTTCCATTCTTAAGCTTTTGAAACATCAATAAACACATAACTAATTGCTAGAGCTTTAATAGGTTCACTTATAGATAGCTTTCATGGAGTAGAGAACTAATATAGTCATGTTTACAGCTTGATTGTTTGTTTCAAGCTTTATATATGCATGCAAATATGTAGCTCTTGCTTATCTCTAATTTGATGGTCATTTGAGTTGTTTGTTCCAAAGCTTTTAGGGTTTATTTAGAGGTTATTACCCCATTTTCATAGCTTTAACAAACTTTTCATTGCACACATTTGGCACGCCTGGTGGAACCCCTACCATTGTCCTTTAGGAGCCTTTTCCAAGATTTTTAATTTCACTTTCATGCTTTCTAGGAGAAATATCTTGTTATTCACTTGATTTCATTTTTTAAGTAAGCTAAATCATCCTTGTTCATGCATATTTTGTGGGTCTAAATTAGAAACATGTTTCTTTGATTAACAACTAACCTGTTTGACTATTGAAAATTTTCATTTTCATGATTTTTGCAGGTTTTACAGGGGGTACACGTATGTGTCTTGAAGGGGAGCATCTCCGTTGAAACCCTAGCACACCCATCAAACTAGCCGTGCACCTATCTGGTCAAATTTTTCACTGACAAGACATTTACAAAGGTCCACGTACTTGTCAAACTGTCGACGTCCATTGACTGTCAGGCGTACCCATGCCTCTAGACGCGCAGGTGTATTTTTGGCATACTGTGTTGATTTATCTTTTGGCTTGCAAGTGTATCCATCAGGAAGGAGGCATCTCCATTGAAACCCTAGCGTACCTATCTCTCAGGCCCGCACCAGTGTAAGAGCTTACTGTCATAAATTTTTGCCACATGCACGCATCGGTCTGGGCACGTATGTGTTGGCTGGGACATGCAAGCATCATTCTGGGTGCGCATGTGTCTGAGTTAAAAATTAGAATTTTTCTTTGAGTTGTAAAATCAAGTTTTTTGAGTTGTTCGTAGGCTCTAACAAGTGATTGCAGTTTCCTTTTTTATTTTTTTTAGCTAATGTAGTTTAAGTGTTTCATTTTCTTAGTTAGAAAGGAGGTTTTTGAAGTGTGTATGCTCTTCCCTCACACCTTCTAGGTGATCTTGGGGATCAAAAAACTTTAAAAACCTTCTTGTCACTTTCAAAAACACTTACTTTATGCTTCCTAATTGGATTGATCTTTCAAAATTGGTTGAAACGAACTCTACCTTTTGCAAAAACACACTTAAAGTATTTTCCATAAAGCTTGTTTTAGTTGAGTTTCCACGTTGTGTATGCTCTTCCTTCACACCTCTTTTGGTGATCTTAGGAATCAAAAGAAACACACAAACTCTCTTTCTTGATATCATTATCTATGGTGGAAAATTACTAACTCCTTGCATGTAGGGCCTAACGCTTGTCAAAGAAAGGAGTTGCAAAAAACGAAACCCTCTAATACATGTTTTCATACAGGTTTCGAAACAGTGTGCTACTTAAAACCACATTAAGCTAAGCAAGATAAAAAAACATACCACTTCACATCACACTATATTGCAGGTTTCAGAAAAGGGTACATCCCTATCCGCTCAACTAGAACATAACCCCTTTGGCATAACGCCTTAAGCTATAACAATGGGGGTGGTTCTAGGAACCCTAAAGTAATCCACCGCTGAGTAACCTCGTGGATGAAATAGGAAGCGCTCCGCTTACCCACTTGACTAGATTTTACATTACAAGTTAGAGTCAAAGTTGTCTGTATCGCGACCCCAATGAGAATACGCATGAACACATTTATTTCTCATCATATTTGAAGGGGGTAAAGTAAAGCCGAGATACTCCCAAATTATTCAATGTGAATCTTTGGGTAAATCAAGCTCACATTTAGACAAACTGTTGACACCTAGTTGAGTGATCTTATTAGGAAATCCATTTTGTCTTGGAGCCCACTTTGCTAGTCCATATCACATCTTGTCGAGCCATCATGAAGTGACGACTTACTTGGAGTCTGAACCTTATTTTTCGAACAAGGCAAAGAGTTCACTTAAGTTAGATCTAAGTGTCTTTCATCACAAAATTAAACAACGTATCACTTAGCTTGGTTTCTTTCTCGCCTTTGGATGGGGTGAAACTCTGCCCAAGTGGCGCTTAGTTTATTTTCATCTTTTGATCTATACCCTTGCATTCTCACTTCCCATTTGGGGTGAGAAGGAAGCATACCCTGCGAGTCTTATCAAGGACAGTATTCGCCACTTTTTTGTCTATTTACGCCCATCCATGTTTGCGGCTGGGTTGTTAAACATATAAAGTTTGCAAGTATGTTTTCATGTCTTTGATAGTCCTTTGATCTTGATTTCAAGATCGTCTTCATTACTACGATTTTGGTTCATCATTATTTCTCCTTAAGTTGTTATTTTTTCTCACATTCTAGCCATACAATTTCGGTACTTACATCATGTTTTCAATTTTGTGAGAACTTGGTATAAGTCCCTTTATTGTATGGTTACATTGCTCACAAAACTAAAGAACTTCTTGTTATACTTATATTTAGTTTCAGTTCCAACGTCATCTGAGTCTTTTGAGAGTGTCAATATTACCTTGTGTATACTATGATGACATTATCTTGATAGTAACACCTTGCTTGCTAGGTTAACATGTCAATATAGTGTTGTTACGCTATCCACATTCACAACTTCCATTTTTCAAAAAACTTAGGTATCGTCGACATTTAAAATGGTCTTAGTATATCTCGTGGAAAGATCACACTAATATCACTTTGATATTTAGGCCTTGTTGGTATTCTAACTCGACCTATGTATTAATAGGGTATTATCACTATTTTCCTTGAGCCCCTCGTTGGAATCATAGTTTAGTGTATAGTCTTGCTAAGAGACAACTTGAGTGATTGTTTGATTTAATGTTCATATGATTGTTCTTTGAATAATAAACAACTGCATAACATTACATCTAGAACACACTGGGATATTTTGGCAGTCAAACAACTTACACATTGTACACCTAGGTTTCATACAACTTTGAAGGTGTTTAGACAAAACCTAGTATAACTTTGACTAGTAATGCCAAGAATCACGAAAATGGCATCTAAACCAAACGAGCGTGACTTAGAAGAAAATCCTTTCACATCCTTCCCATTTAGTGGTAATAACTTAACACCTCTCTTTTCACAGGTCAAAGACATGGAACTGTTGGTCGATCATAGCGGAGAATAATTTTATTCTTTTGAGGAATAACATAAGTTAGACCTATGTCAATTTGAAGAGCTCCTTTATTATAACAGAGATCAAGTACTCGCAAGAGTCCTAGAGTTAGGGGCTAAGCTTCCACAAGAACATGAAGTGGAGACTAAGATTGTTAATCGTAAAATGGAAGAGCGACCATCCCTCTTAGACATGGATAAACCCTTTGACGTAGGGTATGCTTCTACTTCCAGAAAACATCACAAAAATGTTGAAGAAGACCCATCAAAACCAATTAGAGATTCGCGAAGACCTTATTATAAGGCTTCACGTAAAGTAAAAATTGAACATGAGTGCAAAGGATCACCGCCTCCTAAATTTGACGAGGAAGACAATTCCTTAGTTGAACAAGAGATCTTTCAAAAACAAATATTGAAACTAAGTCAAAAATTAGCAAACTTAGGCTCTTCGAATAGGAACATGCATAAAGAAAAACTCAAAACAAAATCTAGTGAGTTTCACTTTGATCCGTACGATGACACAACTTTTAAAGTTACTAAGGTAAATAGACCAATATCACCTAAAAAAGAAAAACTCATTTAACAGGAGTTGCAATCAATGAAAAACACACTTACTATGCTACATGAAGGAAACGTAGGACATAGTAGGAAGTACTTATATGAAGAACTATGTCCTTACCTCTTTGATAAGGACATGTTGCGAAAACCATTTTCAAAGCATTTTTCCATTCCTAAGTTTGATAAATATAAAAGCAAAGGTGATCCTCGTGATCACATCAAGGAATTTTACATGGCTTGTCAAAAGGTCACGTACAATGATAATTTCTTAATATGACTATTCCCTCACAGCCTAGGAGCACTGACATTAGAATGGTTCTTTAGTATACCCAAGGGATCCATTACAACATGGCCCACACTAGCGGAAAAATTTGTGTGACATTATTCCTTCAATATGGAGAATGATATCATGATGAACGACCTTTGCAATGTAACACAGAATCCCAATGAGACCTTTGCGAGCTTCTTACAACGATGGTGTGGATTGGCAAGTTGTTTCCCTTGTGCCTTGTCGGAAAAATAGCTAATAAGCATATTCATTCCTAACCTAAACCCGGAGATAACCTTTCATTTACAAATGCATTGCGGCTCTAACTTCGAAGAAGTTATAAAGAAGGGTAGTCTAATAAAAAAGGCTCTCATCACGAAGGGTACACTTAAACTGGTCATCAAGGACAAACATGAAGTAAAACCCTCAGATAAACCAAAATTATTCAACAAAAACAAACATGTCATTGGCGATGGCATTACGGACTCTAAAAGAGTCCAAACTGTACAGGTTGGTCCAATTTTAAACCTCTCACAAGGACCTCACCCAAAGGCATCCACTAAACATATGTTTACACCACTAACAAAATCACTATCTATCATACTTAAATAGTTAGATGCGGTAAACATGGTGCAGTACCCAACCGTAATAGTACCATATCCAAAGGATGCTCGAAAACCCAGTTGGTTTAAAGAGCGTGATTACTATGATTTCCATCGTGTTAAAGGACAAAAAATAGATAGGTGTTTGAGACTATGACATTATATACAAGACCTGATCGAAGAGGTCAAAATCACCATAGATTCCCCCCCTAACTTAGGACAGGGTCTCAATGATAAAATGGGTATCTTCAAAGAGCGCTTTCCTAACCATGCAGATAAGAAGAATAGGAAGCCAAATCACGGATAAAATTTCAATGACTATAGGATTGTTTCTTATGTTTATCTAACTAATGATAGTCCATTTGATTCCCTTATATGATGTATCCATTCATTGGATGAACAGGTTAATACTATTAGGATCTTATAAAAAAGTTGTGTAGTAGGAATGCGATGCACTCATTTGATCATACCAAATCCCCTACCTGTCCCTCAAGAATTTCAGTACAATTTAATAGAACAAAGAGAGAAGACACCTGCTAGCATATCAATTTTATATCTCCTCAAAATCTCTACCACTCATAAAAACATATTATATTAAACACTATAGAGTTCAGGAGTCTCCATAGATGTAGATCCCATGCACCTTCTAGCGATGATTTCACACCTTGATTCCAATGATCACATCACTCTTAATCATGTTGCAATCTTGGGTAATGAATCAGAGCACAACTTACCCCTATACCTAGAAGTAGTTGTTACCCATCGTAAGATCAAGAGAGTACTTGTAGACGGTAGATCCGGTCTAAATATTTACACTTTGAAGCTAGTTAAGTAGTTAGGACAATCAGAAATGGATCTAGGGGCTAAAATTATTACAATCGTAGACTATGATAATGAGGAGCATGAGTCAGTAGGTAATATAGTAGTTCCAATGGAAGTAGGGCCGACTTTTCATGATACAACGTTCCATGTCCTTGGCTTGGATCTTCCTTACAACATGCTCCTAGGGTGCCCATGGATCCATGCCATGTAGGCCATTCCTTCAAAATTTCATCAGTGTATTAAGATGTGCCATGAAGGACAGATAGTCACCATTGAGGGTGATCCAGAACCATTCACGCATTGTAGGGCATTGCACATATTTTCTCGTGTAACTTATGAATGTCCTTCTGCAGATATTGTTGTTCCTTTACAAACAAAAGCTATTAAGGAACGTGTGGATCCAGATTCACTCACTCCTTGTAATAAAAAATTTCCTTCTTTTGTCAACCCTTTCACATCATGGGAGGCAACTTCTACAAAGTATGACCCAAGTGAGCAATTCACTCTTCAACAGACCTTATTAATATCATATCTATCAGTGCCTCCCAGGACATGTGGTAAACCCTACTTTCAATTCAAGAGCACTCAGGATAAATGCCCTAAACCATTGGAGAAGTTCATCCCTAATGGTCTCCTATCTAAGGAAAAGATGTTAGAATATACCATTAGGAGGGTATCTAAAGGTACCATGGCCTCATGCCATCAGGCCCCGTAGTATATCAAAGGCCACCATATGATGTACGTTATGGGTTACAATGGGTTTGGATGTGGTATTAATGTACAAGAATGGTTATAACCCAATCTTATCCCTCATTTAAAATCTAACAAACATGGTCTTGGAATTAGACCTCATGACGATCCACCCTTTGAGATTGATGCCACCTCTTCTGAACATGAGGATGACTCATCTCATTCAGATAACGACTCAGATTCCCAATATAGCCTCTACGAGGATATTGCCTCCACTAACCTATTCCCTGATTTAGTTGTTTTTACCTTATCCTAATCCAATCCTCAAACCAATTGCCAAGTAACCCTTTTATATCCCAAACTTGTAGATTGGGATCAAAAATTTCACGTGCCAATTGATTTCTTTGAGAATGACAAGGCATTCATAGAATTCATGGGACTCAGGGATTCTATTCTGACTGGGGATCACAAGAAAGGATCTGTGCATACTTTGGAGAAGAGGCAGAGATGTGTGGATGCTTGAATAGTAAGGTCGTAAGAAAGAGTAAGAATGCTTCAGAGAAGCCTTGTGGAAAGAACAAACACAAGTCTCATAGCAAAAAACCTTTTGAGGCACTAGTAGATAAACAAAATGAAGAACCTATAGAAGAAATGGTATACCCATTCAAAGATGATGATGAGACACCTAAGGAGGTTGACCTTAATCTTCCCCCTAATCCTACACGGATGGAAGATGCTTCTAAAATGCTTGTTGAAGAAATGATTAATGTCAACATTGGCTCAGAAGAGGAACCTAGAATGATAAAGTTGGGAGCTTCACTCTCATCTCAAGAATAGAAATTTTTTGTGGAACTATTAAGATAATATGCAGATATATTTGCATGTTCATACGTAGATATACCGAGTTTGGACCTAGACTTAGTTGTGCACAACCTCATTGTGCACCCAGACGCCAAACCCATCAAGCAGAAATTAAGAAAGATGCACCCAAAAATTACACTACTTGTCAAAGAAGAACTTGAAAAATTATTAGCTGTTGATTTCATTAAACCCATTGACTATTTAGATTAGATATCCAACATAGTCCCACTTCAGAAGAATCCCATTGGCATAAGATTTTGCACCGAATTCCATGACATCAATAAATCATGTCCCAAAGATGACTTCCCCTTGCCTAATATTGATATGATTATCAATTCTAATGTTGGTTATGAAATTTTATCCTTAATGGATGGTTTTTCATGTTATAACTAGATTTGAATTGCAAAGGAAGATTATCATAAGACAACTTTCATCACCCCTTGGGGGACATTCTGTTACAAGGTCATGTCTTTCGGACTCAATAATGTCGGGGCCACTTATCGACGCGCAATGATAGTCATCTTCCATGACATGATGAATGACATCATGGAGGATTACGTTGATGATATATTAGCAAAATCCAAAAGCAGAGGAGAACACCCTAAAGTACTGAGACATATTTTTCAGTGTCTCTGAGATTACAAAGTACAATTGAACCCTAAGAAGTGTGTCTTTGGCATTTTATTATGAAAGCTCCTAAGTATCATTGTTTCAAAAAGATGAATAATGGTGGATCCTGTAAAGGTTACAGCTATCACAGAAATGCCTCCACCTACAAATCTCAAACAACTAAGAATTTTACAAGGAAAAATTTAGGCAATCTGTCGTTTTATTTCACAGCTTACGGATAAGTGTCATCCTTGTACACATCTATTTAAAAAAAATGTTACGTTCAACTAGGGACCAGAATGTCAAAAGGCATTTGCACTGCTTAAACAATACCTTGTCAACCCGCCCGTACTCATGCCGCCTACCCCGGGCAAACCTCTCCTATTATACATTTCCAACTACCCAATTTTCTATTGGTGCAATATTTGCCCAATATGACCTAGACCATAGAGAAAGTGCAGTTTATTACCTTTTTCGTACCTTGATTGCCTATGAGTTGAATTACCCACAAATTGAAAAGGCCTGCCTAGCAGTCGTCTTTACCTTTCAAAAACTTTGCCATTATCTCCTTAACAATAATACCAAGCTTATATCCAAAGTTGACACTCTCAAGTACCTTTTATCCAAACCCGCCCTTACGGGACGGATGGATAATTGGATATTATCAATGAGTTGTATATTTTCAATGAGTTACCCTTTCTAGATTATATATCCAAACACGATGTACACTCCATCACAACTAGTGGGGTCTAGGGCATCATGCCAATTAAGGGGTTTAGGGGGCACACAACCCTCGAATCAAGATTCAAGGGTTTTCCCCTGAGAAATATTTTTAGGATCCCCTATATAGGTTTGTAAACCCTTATAAGTGGTTTAACCTATGGTTAGTACATAGGTGGTTAGATAACTCATGGTTTATGGGGAAAAATTATGAATTGGTGTCTTCATTCATGGTTTTGGTAGCCATTGTGTTGCAATACCAGTATGACAGTTACCTACTAATGTGCTTACATATAGTTGGACATGTAATAGAATAAAGTAGAATTGGGAAGTACATTATTATATTGTAAAAAATTTGAGTTAATATAATAAAGACAAGAAGTAATTACATTGGGTTTTTCCCAAAATATTTTTCCCAGGATAAATCTTATGTATTGTGATATCTTGTGTATATGTCATTTTTATATTTATGCTTATCTTAAATAT